>OX453089.1:67635509-68295237 GCA_949708635.1 Hirtodrosophila cameraria | reverse complement strand
CGCTTCTCTTACATTGTTTCTTAAGTGTTCCTTTAGAATAATATATATTTTTGTGTTATGATATGTTCAACGAAATGGTAGATAACATTTTATTAAAAATACTTTATTTCATTTTAGTTTCCAAATATATTTTTAAACTAGTAAAATTGTTCTCGAGGGTTTTATACTTTCATGTCACTCCCAGGGACTGGAATTAAGGAACATACTTGATTTTATTCATTTGCGAGTGGGAGTGTCAAAAAATATGTTATGGTCAAATATACCACTGGTATACTGATAAGTACTCGATAGATTTTCATAATATTCTTTCTCGTTGAATCATTTCATTTCCATAAAAATTGGAAATGTAGACGATCTAGATACTAGAACCGTTTCCTTACCAAAATAAAGTTAATAAAGTAACTGCGTATTTTATTTCAAGCTAGGCTCAAAAGTAAGCTTTACGTTTTTCAAAAGTTTCCACAAAAAATTAAAGCGCCGCCTAAAAGTATGCAACAAAAATTAAAAGTCAAATACCTGTAAAACAAACAATGCAAAAACAGTTTGGAATTGCTGAAATATGTTAGATTTCAGTTTATACAATAATTTATATATATATATATATATATATATATATATATATATATATATATATATATATATATATATATGATTATATATGATATTTCTTTCAAGGTATTTGCAGTCAGCACTTTATATTAATTATTAAAAATGAGTCATTCTATTGCTTCTTCATATTTCCCATGCCATATATCGAAATGTATTAAGTGCCGTCGGCTCAACATATCCGTATCAACAGTGCCATAAAAGTATCAACTACCTGATTAACATATATCTAAACATTGATATTACAAAAAATTGTAATGCGCATTATCTATTTTATGCACATTTTCCTGTTGATCTTTGGTCGCTTTCTCGCCACACCCTCTTAATATATTGCCGCCTCTGGTTTTGGTTCTATAATTTCTGTTACGTCGTCAACTGCGTCGGTTGTCAGCCAACAACGGCATCCAAATACCAACGAAAACCCCGACGATTTTAATTGCAGTCGTAAATTAATCCAAACTGCGTCCCAAATAACAACAGCAAAAAATACTAAAGCACCGTTTGCTGACACCGCACAAAAAAAAAAAACAAAAAAAAAATAGAAACGTGTGAACCATTCAAGCTGTGACAGCTGCAGGTGGCAAATTGTCACCACTGCAATTGTGGTTGTGATTGTGGTTATCCTGACCGGATAACAGCTAGCACAGCAGCGAGATCATGATGGGCGTAGACAATTGACAAACACTGTTCCAGTTTAGATTGCAGCTATTGGCGGCATGTTTTATTTGAAGTTAATCTTAGTTAACAAATCGTTGAATTGGGTTAGGTTCAGGTTGTATGATGTTTACAATTTGGATTGACTTGTTGATTCTAGGATTGCAAAGTCTGTTAGATTGACTATTGATGGGCAGATATCACAGTCCTTCAATAGATTCCATTTGCTGATCAATAACAAAATAATGCACATATTAATTATTTATCATTTTCAAAAACAATATTATAAGACCTGTTTCGGGTTTCGTTTTCGAAAAGATATTGATGAAGTGAAATTTGCTGTAATTTTTCTAATTTCACTTTTGACATGTTTTGGTGGATTGAATTCACTTGATATGACTCACGACTAAAACGAAAAACGAAAGTTTTGAGTGGAATTCACTTCCGCAAAATGTTGCTGATGGTGGCTTGTAAAAAAGTTTGGCTGTTTAAATATTTTGCAATTAAATTTCAAAAATATAAAAAAAAAATCATATTTTAACTGCTTTTAATAAATATAAATAATAACACCTTTTAAGTCACGTACTTCTGCATCTAACTTATGTATAAACAAGCTAATCGTTTTAATATATTGTCAAAATTAGATTAAGCATTTTTAATTATTTAAACAAAGCGTCATTAGTTCGAAGATTTATTACTATCTGAAGCTACAACTAACAACTATGGTCATCATTTATAATAATTATACATAAAAATGCTTAGTTGTTATCTAAGAATCTATTTTTAATAGCTTTATAGAAGAAATGCGGTGATTCCCCTGTCAAAAAAAGCAACGAAAGGTTAATTTGCAAGTAGACAATTAAATTAGAATTTAATGTTCAATTGCGCAACACTTTCAAGTTTGTGACTTTATTTGTAACTATTAAAAAAGACATAACTCGACACTTCTGGCTAGGACGTCAACTGAGCATACAAAACATCAAAAGCCGGGTCATTAAAGTGCTTGACCACGTTAATTAGACGCTTAGTGAAAGTGCTCTTTCTATTTTTTTTTTTTAATGACAGCGCTGCGAAGGGAGGCAGGGGCCTACGAGCTGAGGAGTACATCCTTGGCTAAAGCTATATCTGATGGCCTGGCCTGTCAACAATGTGGCAATTAATCCATGGTTTAAGTAATTGACAAATGATTACACGTTTGACATATGCTGGCTGTGTGGCCATAGCAACAACAATAGAAACAACTGTTGATAGAGTTGATAATGCTCAGCTATTTTAAGTACATGATATGGGACTCGATGGACAAGCTTACGTTTATTTTTATCAATGTGTCCATGGCAGTCAATGGAAATGGCTTATGCAAAAGGACTTATTTGCAGGACAACGGCAAATGCAGCCACATCTGCGTTCTGGAACTTGTTGCTTTGTTGCCAGGAGATGCTGCTGCTTTTGCTGTTGCTGCTTCTACGAAGGACTCCTTATAATGCCTTTACTGCGTAGCATGTTGCGTAAAGTTATCCTGGTGTCCCAGCTGCTCTTAGCTTGCTTTTTTGACGCCTTGGCATGACATGTGATCCAAGCCAAAGTCTATTGTGTTGAATGTTGTCTTGGTCGTCCATTTGTGCGATTACTTTTTGGCCAGCACAATGAAATGCAGCATCAAGGACATTGCATAATAGCATACCTGCTATCCTTGCCACCTACACGCAGCGAAATTCAAACTGCGTAGAATTTAAATAAGAAAAAAAAGGTTATCTTTGGGTTGCCAGGTATATAAATAGATGTACCATAAGTGTGTTGGCTATATTTACCTAATGGCCAAGTTATCTGTAAAAACAAAACAGTTTTCAACCGATTTTTGCAATTTTATTGATTTTGAAAGCGTCTTTGCCAAATTTCAATAATATTGTTTTGAAGCAGACGTCTTCTTCAATGCTTGCCTTGTTTTTCAGACAGTTCATTTGAAAAGCAGAAAATTTTATAAATTTTAAATTGGATTTTTCTCAAATGTAGAAAATAATTATTAAAATATAAATTTTTTCTATATTTTTGTTTATTTTTTTTCGAAGTGTACTACTTGCGTAGCTACTTCGTGTTAACCACACACTCCAAACAGCCAGCTGAGTGCTGCTTTCAACGCATTACTCAGGTGCACGCTTATTACCTGGCTTCGCATACGAGCTTGTAATGGACTACATTTATCATAGGTAGCAAACAATAACAGCAAAAAGTAAAAAACAACAACAATAGAGAAACCAAATTCAACCTTTAACTTTTTAAGACACTTGCCCCACGGTTGCCACTGTGATCAATGCAGCTCAGCAGGTGGTGCTGCCTACTGTGCAGAACTTTGTTCTTTCTGTTTTTTCTGGGCCATAAATTTGCATACGAAGCTTAACTCTTCAGTGCCCTGTCATAATGATGATTATGATTTGTTATAAATTTGTTAACATTTTTTTATATTTATTTACAGGCTCCTGTTTGGAATATGGGCATTCGTGTTGGGGTGGTAAGTGTTGCACAATAATGTTGCATAGTTAATAGCAGTACTCCATATCCTTTGCTGACTTTTTTTCTATATCTTTTGTTATATAGCACATGGCAAGCGTTCGGGCAACAGGGCCGCAGTTGCAGCTAAGCAGCCGGTGAGTTATCAGATTCAAATTGTATATAGTAAGCTTTATATATAGCTCTGATGAAATAACTGTCATAAATTGCATTGAACTTTACTGAACTAATCTAATCCATGACATGCACTATGCTATATCTACCTATATATAACTACATATATAGTTGTATCAATGGTTTAACCCATTTAAGTAAATGAATTTGTACGATTTTAGTCAGGCAATGTTAATTGTGTGAAATTAATTATTATTTTTATTTATTGAGGGGTTGGCAATTAATAAACAAACAAAATGTTTTATACAAATAGCTTTTATACCCTATAATCTATATACCTATAATCTCAGGCATAGTTTTGATCGACTTGCCTATAATAACATCAAATTGATTACAATTTTTCTTTAAATTTTGCTAAATTGAACTTTTGTTTTCATTCAATGATCTGTTTTTTAAGTTTTTCTCTCTTTAAAGCTCAAAAAACAAGCTCAGAGTTGTTTTAAAATCATTTTTTTTTAATTTTACGAAGAAGTTATAGGGACCTTAGGAACTTACGTTCCATTCCTGTTCATAAACATAATCGCTTTCTAATCCTTTTTCTTATGCATTTTTAAATAGCCTACCCCATCCTTTGGCGACAACCAATCTGAGCAGCTGTTCAGCAGCAACAACAATGACAACAATGCGAACTCTATTGATGATGACAGCAATAAAATCCTCGATTTGCCACTAGCTGCATCGGCCGTGGCGCCTCCAAGCGTGGAGATGTTGGCACAGGAACGCAATCGTGATGTGAATGATGCGAAATGGGCGCGGCTGCTGCGGCAGCATCGCAGTCAGTTGAGGCAGATGCAGCGTCAGTTTGATGCCACCGATGCGGCTGAGAGTTGGCTCAAGTGGCAACAAGCTTTGGCAGAGGCAGAGCAGCGGCAGCGTTTGCAGTTGCAGCAGCAGAAGCAGCAGCTGCCAATTGGCGACTTTTTTGAACTTAAAAAGTAAACTTTGAACCATAAATGCAAAACACAAAAACAACACACAGAAACACACAAACAACGCACGCACGCACACACACACACAAATGAAATGAAGCAACTACTATTAAACGATATTTATTCCACCATACGAGTAAACTGAACTCGACTCTCTCATTGCATGCTGTACAACAATTAAAAAGCCAAAGGGATTGCGCATACGCCGCGTTGTCCAGCAGGCAATAGATAACATATAAACATATAAAATATATATATATAAAATACCTGCATAAATCTATTGTATAAATAAACAAAATTAAATGTAATTTAACAATTTTCTCTTTTGTTTCTTTCTTTTAATTATTATTTATTATAATTGAGCAAAAATAACCACTTTAACTGCATACATATATATATATATACATACATATATAATTACATACATATATACATACATATATACATACATGCATATATACTTACATACATATATATATATATATATATACATATATACTCCATACTATATATTGTTAGTTTGCTTGGAGCACAATATTGCGACATTGGCTGGAATGTCGCAATATTGCACAATATAATATAATTACAATTTCAAATATTAACTATTAACTAAAGCTAACAAAATAAAACTTATATATGCTTAAATGAAAAATAATCAAATCGAACGATTTAAGCCTTGATTTTGGCGGGTATTTGGAAACAGGCAGCATCGCCCTGCTTATCACCCAATCCCCAATGGATTTCCAGACTAACTGTCGGATACACAGGCAGTATCCTAAAGCTATTCTTATAGATATATGTCTCGCCCGCCTTCAAAGGACATCCAACCTTCTTCTCGCCCGACGCATCATAAATGTGTGGACAGGCACTGGTGCCATAGTAGCCGGGAAAGGGCAGCGGCACATCCAATATAATGCCCTGTATATCCGAGTTGAGATCTGTAAAGTCACGCTCCGGCGTAATCTTCATCATAATGCTGGCCTCCGTATTACGCTTCAGAATGCACTTGTTCTTGGGACAATTGGATATGGTCACCTCATCTGTGCCCAAGGCGCGTGATTTGGCTAATAAAGGATTCAAAAGACAAATTTTTAAAAGCTGTTTGGCTTCTCAAGTTGTTTCGCTTACATTTGGGGCAGGGTTTTACATCTGTGGCCGTGGCAAGACCGAGCAGCGCAGCGCAGATCAAAAGCAGCGCAGAATTCATCTTCATCTTTTCTGTAGATTGTAAAATATATATAGTGCTTATGAATAGTATCATGCAATGCATATAAATGTTGTGCTCAGTTTTGTTAATTGCTTTTCAACTACTTATTTTGGAGCCAGTCCAAAAGCTTGGCTCATATCACAGTCAAATAATAAAAAATATTAAACAGAGTTCAAGTTAAACCGGTTCAATGTTTGCGCTTGAAACGAAAGATTGCCCTTGACTTCAAAACTGAAAACTTACAAGATGATAAACTAAATTTAGTTGCTGTGTAGTTAAATTTGTGATGGACTAAATCTGGCTAATAAATTGTGACATTACAACGATCTTTTAGCTTAATCTAATTGGTTTTAAAATTTAGAAAATTTTCATACTCTGGGTAGTTTCATATTAACTTTTTCTCAAAAAGCTTTCGATTCTGTTAACTTTCCAGCACAAAGTTCTTCAAAATTTGTATAGTTTGGCATTTATTTTCAACTGATTTTGAATTTATTTATACATTTTTTAGTTTTTAGTTTTAAAAGTTAAGTTTTGGCTTCCACAGAATGTTTATTAAAAAAAGCAGCTGTCTAAAGGTCTAAAGTCTAGCTGTGATATCTAACGAAACGTGTTCAAATTCAGCTTTTTCCACATACGTGCTATTATTCTGGAATCTAGCTATGTTTTCTTAGTTTTCCAATCACTTTTGAAAGCTAACTTTAAACAATCTCTGGAATCTGTTGAATATTAATAGTTTCACATTCACTTTCACTAAAATCTACAATTTAATTCACAGCTGTTATCAAACGCCTTTTGATTTGCCTAAAGTCGAAACAATCTATGAATCTTTCAATCTATTATCCACAAGATACATTTGCTGCAGCTCAAAACTGATATATTCAGTTTTCAACTAACTGCAGCTTATTTGTTGATAACTTGACAACTTCCAAACTTGTTTAAAGCCAAGCAATGTTTACTTTTTTTGTTTTTGGCTAAAAGTTAATTAGTTTTTGGCACTGCACATACGTAGATACAAACTCGTGTTTAGTTTTTAAAAAACGCAGCTCAAGCTTTGAGCACGACTGACGAACGTAGACTGAGCGATCGTCAGCTGGCAGAGCGCATATATAAAGATAATTCGATGTTGACTGACTAATCTGTTGGATCTGAAGTGAACGCTGTCGGTTTTCTTAGGCACTTTTGCCTGCTTTGTATGCGTGTGACAATATAACTAGAGTCAAATGTCTCGAGAATCATTATATATATATATATATATATATATATATATATATATATATGCAATTTGAACAATTGGTCACAAAGCATTTGTTGTACAAGGCATATATATAGATATGCGTGCTTGGAGAGCAGCTTTAAATTGGGCGCATCCGTGACGTTTTAGGGGCACTCTGATTAGATCATGTTAGAACTGAGAGAGTGCCAATATCACATTTTGCCTCAACAAATACAAATACATATAGACAAAAGTCGATATGTCAACATAACTGTGCAAGTCTAGTACTTCCCTAAAGCCTATTAAGGTTCGAGCACTGGGGAAGTGCTAATTACTAGCCATGGCCATTGGCCAAGCCCATGCTTGGCAATTATGCTGATTGTGTGAATTCTCTGTGGCAATTGAAACTAAAAGTTTTGTTTTTATAAATGCATTATCAGATACTATGAGAAAACTATGTGTGTCAGCTTTAAGTATTGAGTCACCTGATCTATCACAGTGCTACACGTAGCTCCCATTAAATTGAACAATCATCTTTATATTGATAGACAGATGCAAATTGCACTTGTAACAATAACAAATGTGTACAAACCTTAGTTGTATTTGCCTTTATCAAGTGCATTCTATATGGTTATAAAATCATGAGTCGTATGATCATTAACTTATATTCCATTTTAAATTTAGGTAGGCGCATTATACTCGTATACTTCATATTTAATATATACTTAAACGTATATATATATATATATATACTTCACTTTTTAAAGAAAAGACTATTCCCATATTTTCAATTCACATAACTTTTTCAAAAAGTATCCGTTTTTTAATGCGGAATATATTTGTGGTCATGATATGTCACTTAAATTGATTTTACAATCAAATTTTGATTGATTTCAAAAAATAATTTAACATCAACATTGTACTACGATATTCGAAATAAAAAAATTTCAAAAAATTATTACTGTAAAAAACTTTTTCAAAAACATTTTTGAAATAGTTAATTTTTTGGGTCAGAAATTATGCCAATTGTTTCACGTAAAAATTCCAAAATTTTCAACTCCCATAACTTTGCCAAAAATTAATCGATTTCAATGAGGAGTATCTTTTTGCTCACGTTTTAACATGCAGTTTCTTTTTAAATTTAAACTTTATTTTCGAATATTATTAGCAGTTTGCTTTTTTCAAAAGTTGACCTTACACATTTTCAAAAAAACAAAAATGAAACAAAAAAATCGTTAGTTTTTACTTTAATTGATTGCTGATACCAAAATTATTATATATGTTTCAAAATATATATAATAATATTTCCAAGTGCACTTGCGACTTCGCAAAGAGGGTAAAAGAGAGAGTATATTGCAGTCGGGAGCATTCAACTTTAACGTTCATACTTGTTTTACATACTGCACTTCCCAAAATGAAATGAAACTAAGTAAGTATAATGAAACGATTTTGGTCGGAATTGAAGAATTGAATAATTTGTATAATTTTCGAAATTGATACATTAAAAATAAGTTTTGATCGGGTTGAAGAAAACTCAACACTGCTCCCCTACAAGTCTGTCCACATGACAAGTCTGTAATTCCAGAATATTACAATAAATAAAATGAAATTAAAAAAACTCATCACAATTAATATGCAGCGCATGACATTTCATTTTTGAATTTTCAACTCAGCTATTTGTACAAGCTTCTCTTCTTCTTAACGTAGCCAGGAAATTAAGTTGATTGGAAACGTGACACACCTTTTAAATTGAATACAACAGCTGATCATTTAGAAAGTCAGCTCTCTGATCTGATCTAGATCTTGAAAAACGGAAAACTACACAAGTTTCTAAAGTAACTCACGATGTTTATAGCTTCTGAAAGACCGACTGTTGTGAGCAGAGTTTGAAATGAAACTGAAATTCGAAAATGTAAAATGCACAAGCTTTTAATGAGAGTTTGACAGACTGATTGAATAATGATGATGATGATGATGATGATGATGATGATTGGCTGAGCAGGCTGCTTCTTTGCTTGTTATTGTTGTTATTGTTGATTTTGCTGTTTTGTTTTGTTGATGAAAAGCGATTGAGCCGGTTTAAGCGGCGCTGTTTTTGGACGCTCTTTAATACGCTGTTTACACAATATTTGAATACCCTGTAATCGAACTAAGTGAAGGTAATCGAACTAAGTGAAGGTATTATTAAGAGAGATCCTAGAAACAGCATTAATAGTGGAGTTAATCTAATCCTGCCTATCTGTCAATCTAGATTCTAAAATAAGATTCAAGGCTCTATCAAACCATAAGAGATCAAGATAATTTATCTACGCACCTCCTTAAATCAATAAAAACATTTCACAACTGTTAAATTGAAATGGTATCCAAGATTCTTAACGAATATTTAATAAACGATAAAATTACTCAATGTCAAGCAGTAAACTGCTTAATTATCTACGCACCTCCTAAAATCAATAAAATCATTTCACGACTGTTATATTGAAATGATATGATATATTGAAATGAATAAACACTGCAGTTATTCAAGAAAGCATAGTCCACACTGGAAGAGCAAGCAGTGCACTGCTTGCATGCACATAAGCTTACACTGCAAAACTTGGCACAGGATATCTTCTCGTCTTCTCGTCAAGTTCTATAGACGACAGCAACACTACTCGATTATTTTGTTTCGGATTTGCTACGCATATATGACAGAATTGAATATTTCCGGCCTTTTGTTGAGTACTATGCAACGCACTCACAAATACAAAAACATTTGTCTATATGTCTGTTGTCAGGCTGTGTGCGTGCGGTCAACGCACAAAAGAAAAATATACAACTAAAAGCAAAAATTTAAAGTGTTTAAGTATAATTGATTTAGAACTGGCGCTATACAACAGTTACATTGTTGAAAATTGAACTCAAATTGAGGAAATGCTAAGCCAGCAGTCTGTTTAATTTTTGTTACCAAATACAACTTTGCGTTTGTTTTACCTATATAATCAAAACAACAGATTATGTAGTAAAGAACTTATTAACAAATAGGTATTAGGCTTAAAAAAATATATTTGTAAAATATTAAACGCAAAACTTTTAAACGATACGAGGGAAACTATTTATATTACTTGTTGTTATTACTTAAAATAACTTATGTAGAGTTTTATTTATTCACGATAAATTTTGAAAATTAAACAGTGTAACGGACACAAAGCAGTGCAAGCAGTTTTACGGTGCGCATAATGCGTCAACATTTTGTTTTTTAACGAAACTGTTAGCTAATGTAAATTATAATGTTACTCAACAAGAAGTTAGCCGTTAACATTTGACTGTAAATGTTTTTAAAACAAAATAAACGAGGGGCTTTACTACTACGTGCCATTCATAAGTTTTCTTTACTGGTTGCCGTACATTCCAAAAACTATACTAAACTCTAAAAAAGATGCGAAAAGTTAAACAACTGGAAGAAATCCAGTGGCGAAAGGAGATTTTTTGCGGGAATTATATAATAAAAGGGTAATGTTTCGTTACAGCTACCCCAAGTGAAATCGAAAGAAAGCACCAAAACACTTGGTTTTGGGCTCTAAAAATTCGGAATAGTTCTAGGATCTCAAAACTAGGCTCGGGATAATTTTTTATTGCGGTAAAATGTGTTAAACATCTATTTTAAGTTTAACCGATACTTATGCGTCGCAAAAGTATCGAAAAGGCATCGAAATGTCTGTAAACGTTAACAGAGGGGTGCTGGTCAGCGTGTCTGTGCTTACTGAGTAGTGTTGGTAAACAATTGGGGCTGCCATACTATTCGATAGTTGAAGAAAACAATTTATATTTTTATATATTATATTATATTTATATGAAAAATGAATATTAAATTGATTATACTTACTTCTATTGAGAAATATATTTACATATTAGATGCTGTTTCGATACTAAATCATTACAGTACTCGTTTGGCGTGCGCTTTAACAGAAAATAGCTAGTTTTTTAATCAGCTGATCCCTAGTTAACAGTTTTTGACGATTTCGCCCGTTTTGATCTACTTTGCGGTATTTTATGGTTTTGGGTGTGGATCTTGAAATAAAATGAATAACGTATGAATAGGAAATTTCATGATCTAATTTTGATTTTTGTCCAAAGACTTAAAATCACCCTCTTTTACGCTTCGGTAACTTCGGTTTTTGCTTATTTGCCACTAAACTAGCGGCCCTCTAGAACAACTTTTTTTACTCACATGCCATTTTATGCTATTTTGCATCGAACTGCATCAAAAAAAAACAAATGTTCGAAAAAATCGCAAAATTGAAAACGAACAACGGCATTTTTTCCTGGAATTTTCTGCCGCGATTTTGTTGTTGTTTTTAACATTTTTCTAACAGAGGCTTAACATTTCTCTGTTAAAAGCCCGCAATTTTTGAAAAATAATAAAATTTCTGTTAAATTTTCAGATCTGGCTTTTTTTTAAATAGCCGTGCGCGGCGCGGCACGCATCCAAAAACGAATCTTTAAACGGTGTTTTAATATATATTTCTGTAAAAAAAAGTCAGCCTCCGATGCCTGTTTTGAAATCCTAGAATTTTTCTGAATTTTTTGAGCCTAAAACCAGATTTTTTGATCGCTGTTTCGCAGGGGTAGTTATATCGAAACATTACCGGCGGCAAATGTGCCAAAGACGTACCGCGCTTTTACTGCGTTAAGACAGCCAATTTTAAGTTTTCAACAAATATCAAAATTAGCTCATCTAATTTTCTAATCATAAAACATAGTATTTTATTCAAGAAAAGAGGCAGGGCAAACAAAAAACACAAAATTTCATCAAAATGTGCGAATTTGTCAAAAACTGTTAACGGTTAACAGCTGTTTACTGCTTATAATATTTGCAAAGTGCTGTAAAACGCCTGTCACTCGTACCAATAATATTTCGATAACTTTCGGCACTATTATTTTTGACAGTTGTGTATCCATGTTGTCCAAATTGCAACCGTGTAAGCTAAAATGCGATTGCCAACACTTTTAGCCCATTTCCGGCAGCTCTCTTTCTTTCTTCGTACTTCTTATTAATAAGAGGACGGCATCTGCTTTTGCAGAAAATTTAACACCATTTATTGGGATTAAAAATCAGCGAAAATGGTGAGAAACTGTACACAATTGTTGCCCGCGCTGCCGAAAACATCAAGAACTACAATTTTACAAACATTAAGTGGAAAAAACATGAAAAATATGCAACGAAAGTGCGTCCTAACCTCCACGTGGTGTTTTGTAGTGTGCGAACGCGCCGCGCAACTCTGTTGTGATATCAATATTCAATCATTTATAATTATAAATTGTGTATTTTGAATAATGTTTGCAGAGCTTAGGCAACGCTAGGCCATTGGTCTCCGTGTACACGGAAAAGAATGAGGCTGTTAAGGAGAAGAACATCTGCCTGCCCGCTGTGTTCAAGGCGCCCATCCGTCCGGATGTGGTCAATGAGGTGCATCAATTGATGCGTCGCAACAACCGTCAGCCTTATGCTGTCAGCGAGCTAGCAGGTAAGTGCTCTGCAAATCGTTGTTAGCCAAACACAACATTTTAAATCGGCTTACATTTCCATAGGTCACCAAACTTCTGCCGAATCTTGGGGTACTGGCCGTGCTGTTGCACGTATTCCCCGTGTCCGTGGTGGTGGTACTCATCGTTCCGGCCAGGGTGCCTTTGGCAACATGTGCCGTGGTGGTCGCATGTTTGCACCAACCAAAACCTTCCGTCGCTGGCATCGCAAGGTCAATGTGAATCAGCGTCGTTATGCTCTGGTTTCGGCTATTGCTGCATCCGGTGTACCAGCGCTGGTCCAGTCCAAGGGACATGTCATCGATGGCGTCTCTGAGTTCCCATTGGTTGTATCCGATGAGGTGCAGAAGCTGCAAAAGACCAAGCAGGCTGTGGTTTTCTTGCGTCGCATGAAGGTCTGGGCCGATATCCAGAAGGTGTGTAATCGTATTAGCGAAAGCCAATCCTAACTAGCTCTCGTTATCAGCTTATCAGCAGCAACGTATGCGTAAATGAAATGCTTTTCTTTTGGTGTTTTGTTTACACCTGCTCCTTGCGAGTAGATCCTTGCGTTGCTAGATTGAAATGCCCTCCTAGGCGTTACGATTGTAGCCTGATTCAAAGCTACAACCGTTTGCAGTGGAGGGCCACATCCTAATCATAGTCAAACTAAACATTTACTCATTTAAATATAAAACAATTGTTAACAAATTATTAATTCATTTTGCAGGTGTACAAGTCGCAGCGCTTCCGTGCTGGCCGTGGTACAATGCGCGATCGTCGTCGCATTGCCCGTCGTGGACCACTTGTGGTCTACCACAAGGATGAGGGTCTGCGCAAGGCATTCCGTAACATCCCCGGCATTGAGACAATCAGCGTCGATAAGCTGAATTTGTTGAAACTGGCGCCAGGCGGTCATGTCGGTCGCTTTGTCATCTGGACGGAGTCGGCCTTCTCCCGCTTGAACGATCTGTTCGGCACCTGGAAGAAGCCATCAACCTTGAAGAAGGGCTATAATCTGCCCCAGCCAAAGATGGCCAACACTGACTTGTCGCGCCTCTTGAAATCTGAGGAAATCCGCAAGGTGCTGCGTGATCCACGCAAGAAGGTGTTCCGTCGCGTGCGTCGTCTCAATCCTCTGTCTAATGTGCGTCAACTGATCAAGTTGAATCCCTATGCTGAGGTCCTTAAGCGTCGTGCCGCTTTGGCCGCTGAGAAGCGTACTGTCGCCAAGGTATTGGCCAAGGCCAAGAAACAGAACGTCGAGCTGGCCAAGTCGCACTTTGCCAATGTTGCAACAAAGGCTGCTGCTAACCGCGCTAAGCTGCTCGCCGCCCGCAAGAAGAAGGTGGTCGCCAAGAAGCCCGCAGCCAAGAAGTAAACATTATTTTACTTTCCACATAACATAACTCTTTTATATAATAAATTACAAAAAGTTGTATGAATTTTATTCATAATACAGTGCGAAAGTAATTATATACTTATTAAACTATTTAGTCTTAGGCCACATATGTTGCTCTTTTTGCTAACTCTCGTGTTCTACGCACGGTGTTGTAATGTAAGGTGGTGTCATTGCGAGTAAACAGTTGCTGAACAGTTGCTGGAGCCAAGATTTGCGACTGAGAAGGTAACTCAAAATCGTGAGTGCCAGCTCATTTTCTACTCACGGGGTAATAATGTAAGGTGGTGCCATAGCGAGTAATCAGTTGCTAAAGCGAAGAGATACCAAAATTTTACAAAGATCATTCTACGACCGACAAAATAACATCGACTAAGCCAAGGTGTAATAATATAAGGTGGTGTCATGCCAATCAAGTGATAACGATTGACAGTTGGTAACACATAGTCGCGAGTGGTGTTGCTCAGGTGGTAAGTTTTTAGAATGAAAGAGATACCAGCCAAATGATAACGATCGTTATACGGCCGACAAGTGGTAACTCGTAAGCGAGTCTGCCGGCACAAGTTCTACTCATTGCGTAATAATAAAAGGTGGGTCATGCGAGTAGTTACCACAGCAAAAGCGATGCCACAATCGTATAACTACTGATTTATAAACGAAACCACGGCTGTCACATGTACCCAAACCGGTACATTATCTTTTCGTTGGTACACTGGCCTTTTTTTTTGTAAAATTATTAATTTCTTAAAATGAAATAAGTTATTGTAAAAAATAGTTTAAAAAAAGATAAACTTACTTAATATTAAATAATTAAAAATGTCACATTTTATTATAAAACATTGGTACAATTAAGTTTCCACGTGAGGTGATCGAAAATGCAAGTTCGCTTAACAACCACCTAACAAAACTACGCCATGATTCTAATCTCACATTGCGCTCTCGCTTTCTCTCTCTCTCTCTGTTTGAGCGAATGCGCGCTATCTCTTTAACAGCTGATAACATGCGCTGCCTATCGATGCTCTTATCGGTTATGTTGCGGGGCATTTGTCGCTGCTTCGTTCGCACAAATGCCACTGATGCTGATCATCGGCATGCGCTACGTTTTTATATTGTGCACATTTATATTGTCACACGTTAATTGACATTTAATTAAACGCCAACGATTGCAAGTGTTTTTATTCCGCTGTGTGCGCTCAAACCGAGCGGTTGTTGTTTCTTTCTATCTCGCTTGCTGTGCGGGTTCCATTACAATTGGCGTGCAAAAAGAGGTTACAAATAAATAAAACAAATAACAAAGGAGCCGGCAACAAGAGACC
Source organism: Hirtodrosophila cameraria (assembly GCA_949708635.1). Lineage (NCBI taxonomy): Eukaryota > Metazoa > Arthropoda > Insecta > Diptera > Drosophilidae > Hirtodrosophila > Hirtodrosophila cameraria. The sequence continues at coordinate 68,279,729 of OX453089.1, read as the reverse complement.
TACAAGACGACACAAAAGAAAGGACAACAATTTGTATGTGCAGTGTCGAGTGCCAAAAAACAAAAACAAACAGCAGAAAAGGCATTGTGTAATTGTTTATTTGCACAGTAAATAAAGAGTGTACTAAAAAAAAATAAATATAATCAAATAAAACGAAAATTAAAGTGAATCAAAGCGCGCAGAATCCAAATCATACGATTCTTAAATATATTTGATATTCCACACTACGTTGTCTCTTGGCGAATTACGGGTCGCGACACCGACAATGTCTGGTTATGTATATAATAAAACGCAATAATACACAACAATATAGCATATAGGCGGCAGAGGGGGACGCAGAGGCCACAGCCGTCAGCCGTACATACGTATGTTTGTATGGCAAATCAGCATTCAGACGTAAACACACACACACACATCCATAGAGTGAGTGTGAGTGAGAGAGAAGTAGACGCTCTGACGACGCTCTCCATGCGCGCCGTATTTTTCCGCAACGATTGCGGTCAGAGGACAGAGACGTACAAAGTACATCATATCAGCCAGCAGCAAAGCAGCAGCATCTTTTTGTACTAAATAGTTCGCCTTATTGGGTGGCGTCTTAATTGCGCCCGACTATTAAAAAGGGCCACTGGCCGTAAATCTCATTTCCAAGATTTTTGACAGCCGAACGATAAACAAACAACAAAGCAAACGCATACACTCGCACGCACACACTGACTCACACACACACACACGCGCAGACATGTTGACGGCGGTTTTAAACTTTGCCCAGTGCGTGGCTGAAATTTCCTTGCTCGGTGGCATCGAAATCGCATCAGTTGCACTCATTGTGTACTACGTATTTGCAAAAACTAGGTAAGTATCATGGATGGATGCATGATGCAATTATTATTGTTGTATTATACATTGATGCATGGCTTAGCTCTGACAAAGCTAATATAACACTTATGCTTTGGGAAGCCAGAGAAATCATGCGGCGACAGTTGTTCTACCGGCAGAGCAGCAGCATCATCCGTCCAAGTTCAATCAGTGACGCAGAGAAGCATATACATATGTGCATATGTATGTGTACCTATAGGTACACACGGCCAGTGCTGCCAACTGTGGTTAACCAAAAATAGCTAAATTGGCTATCGAAAATAGCTAAATATAACTAGCCAATAAAATGAAATTTATGGAGTATATTTAAAATTGGTCTTAAACCACTTTCTTTAGAAAGAATTTGCTTTTTGTAAAATATTTAAAATTTATATCGCAGTCTTAAACGTCTAAGTATATAATTGTTAGCGAAAAGTAAAGTAAATTTTGCTTGTTTAGAAACCAAAATATTAAAGAAAAAATTCAGATTCCCAGGCACCTGCAGATTCAATAGTTTTTCGTTTTTGCCTTTTAAAAATAGCTAGATCTGACGTGAATATGGCCAAATTAGCAACACTGCACAGAGCTATCACGTTTAGTGCAAGTGTACCAAAGCCAGGTACATTTTACATTTGTGGGTACACCAATTTACAAAATGGTATATTTGTTTGCTATTCCTGTTAAGTAATTGGCTTTTTTTTTAATAAGCAGTGCAAAGTGTTAAGACTATCAGCTTTAATCAGTTTAATCACGCAATAGACATGTGTTAATAAAATCCATTTTTTCTTTGCATTTTTTTAATTAATCAGCAAAATATTATAAGTTAGAGTTAAAGATAACGTGATTTAATGCTTTGTACGAAGTTCTATAGAAACAAAAAGTAGAAAAAGGCTTTAACTGCTGCACTTATTTAAAACAATATACAAAATGTAGGTACTATATATTGTTTACTACTAGCTAAATATTTTGTACCTAGCACAAACTATACATTTTCAAGAGGCAACCGTGTATATATGTATGTATGTATCTGCAATGTACGTAATCATACTTATACATATGTATGTGTGTTCTTTTGTGTATGCAAATTTATGGTAAAGAGCGCCGTTATTTTTAGACACACACAGAGCGTAGAAAATGGTTAAGTTATTCAATGCATGCGACATGAGCTAGCTCTTGGATTTGGTGTTAACAGGTGGTTTATTATGAGTCACGCCCACCGGCCGACACCCAGCCCTTTGCACTTTGCATACTCTTACAGAAGGTATTCTTATTTTGTTACTAAATATGTAACGGACATGAAAAATCACGAACCAAACAATGAGTTGTATGAAACAGTGGTTCGTTTTTACAAATTTTGTTACCAAACTTGGAAATTCTAGTCTTATTTTAATTTATTAAACGACCAGCTTACCGATATCGTTCATGAACGATGATCAACTGAACAAAATGAACGGTATCGTTCATGAACAAATGAATAATTGAACTACTGGCCTAAATTAATTATTTAGTTCCCGAATCAAAATTATCGACTTAACTTATGTACAAATCGAACTAGAAAGTCTAACTAACAAGTATATATGTATATATATATTACATATTTACTAGTTTGGTAAAAATCGAGCAAATATGTTCAAAAGCTGGGGACAATAGCCAAAAAAAAATTTTCTTTTGTAAATAAAACTTTTATGCAAGGGTATAATATATTCGGCATGCCGAAAAATTGTTTGTTTCTTTTGTTTTCGATTTGTTATTAAGCGCTTGCAAATTCTGCGTTTGTCAAACGTGTCGACGATGGTGTGTTTAGAAATTCGGTGCTTATCAAGCACGTGCAAATCCGTCAGTGGACGTAGCAGGATGACAATGAAATTGTTGTCTAGGTAAATTCCAGGGATGTTGTCTAGGCAAATTCCAGGGTTGCCTAAAGGCCATTCGCATTAAGTTCATTGCAATTATGTATGTACATACAAATATGATGATAGAAATGTATCGGCGCTACTCGATGCTATTTTGCAGCAAGTTAAGCATCGATGATGAGGCTTACAATACATATATGCACATACACAGACATAGATAATATGTACATATGTATGTATATTGTTGCAGTGCAAGATTGAAGCGCAATCCACTCACACCTGTGTTTCGCTTTGTCTGCCTCTCTTTCTTTTGGCATTGTTGCTGTTGCGATGATAAGCGCAGCACGAACAACAACAACAATAACAATTTGTTCAATCGTTTGGCAACAATTATCGTAATTGAAAAAGACCCCCCGCGCACACACGTATGTACATACATATATGCATACAATAAATTAAATGAGCTGCTAATTAGCTGATTAAAGTTGTGATATTGTTATTTTAGGCATACCTTTAATCGGGCAGTAAAGTTAATCTGCATTTAGTGTGGTCACCCAGTACAAAGCTCATTTCATAATTCAAACTGATTATTTTGTCGCTCAACAACCAGAAATGCCTTAGCCGAGAGAAGTCGACTACGAGATACCCTGTTTGATATCCCTATATGAAATATCAATCTTTTTCTAGGTAAATCATAAATACCGAAAGTAACAGTTATTCGTGTAAATTTCATTTAAGAAAATCACTTTTAAGAGATTTTGGTACACAAATATTTTTGTTTTTTAATAAAAATAAATATATGGTTTTTAATTTTTATCTAATTACGCAGAATGTTAAGTTTATTTTTGACTTTCTTTTTTTTTCCTGCTTGATAACATGACTTATTTAAATGATTGGTATGACTGATCTTCGGATTGCCGAAGATATATACCTTTGCAGAATAGTTTTGTATAAGAAAACTTACTTTTCAACAGATTGTTCCTATGGTAGCTGTAAGATATAGTGGTCCGATTTTAATGAAATTTTGTCAACATACATATGTGGATAGAACTTAAATTTGGAGATCGTGTGTTTGGTCGAGTTATTTTGAAAAACAAAAAAGTTTTTTATACAAAAACTTATTTTCAACCGATCGTTCCTATGGCAGCTGTAAGATATAGTCCGATTGCAAATTTCACTTAGATACAGTGAGTTTGGTTAAGATATTTTGAAAAGCTGGGAATCTTGTCGGTCACACTCTCACACGCTTTTAGATAACTTTTATTGTCCCAGGGAATAAAAAGAAAGTGTTTAATGATGTTTTGTGCGATAAGGGATTCAAAATAGCAATTAACGATTAAACCATAAACCAAATATTTATTTCAATGTTTATATTATAGTACATAGTTCTTGTGCCGCTTATCCAATAGATTAACGATTAAACCATAAACAAAATGTATTAATCAGAACTTAAGACAATTATTCATAAAATTTTCCACAGCTTGAAAATGATAGCCATTATCTAAACATATTATATGTATATGTAAACATATGTATGTAAGAAAAAAATGTTAAACTTAAAATTTGCCCTTGGGGTCAGGTTTCTTTGCTTGATGATGGTCCAGATGCCTTTGAAGGGTTAATTCATTTGATTAAACTCGTTGCGGAGTAATTTAACGCTCAGCGCAGCATCGTTATCATTATCGGTGGTGACGGTGTCTGTGGACCTGAATGAGGGCGTGCAGGGTCGGCACATCCTGCGCGACGAACTGTTGATATCGGAGGAACTGAAGCTGCCATCACGTTCATTATATTCGACGTAATTACGTAACTCGGCGATGCGCTTCTTCTCAGCGTCGATCTGTTGTCGCAGTTGTTTTTCCAATTTGAGGTAGCCCTCCAGCTCCTTTCGTTTTTCATCTGCAAGACACTCCAGGCTGTAGTACTGGCGATAATGGATGGCACGCTGTTCGGTTTGAAATTGACTAATTGTCTTGTACAGTTTCAAATATCTGCTGGCATCTTGAAAATAGTGTGCCACATTGGCAGGCATATCGTGGGTTATTGCGACGGCATGTAAAGTGTGTTCGCAAACGGGACACTTGGTGCCATTGTCCGTAGTTTCAGACATACAACTACCGCAGATAATATGCTGGCAACGGGTCAATTGAAACGGCACAGCTTGAATTGAGTGCTTCTCCGCGCAATTGTTGCAATATATGGGAAACATCTTTATGATTTTTTTCTTCCTCTACAACACAAAAGTAACGGACGCTGGTAAAACCCTTTTGACCAGCTGGAATCACTGCATGTATTCTGTATGCATCAGTATGTGTGTACTATGCGCTTTAATGTGTTGATATTATGTATATCCGTATGCTTGCAACACATGGGGAAAATGTTTGCATTTATTTATTTATTTTCTATAAAACACAAACGGACGTTGCAAACTTCCTTTGACTATTTGGCAACACTGCACTGTTAACATAATTCGAGATGGAGGATATCACAGTGTCCCTACACAAGGTTGCCACATGTGCCAATGCAAAAGAATTGGTACATTATTCACTCTTTGATACATTTGCCAAATGGTACAGTTTGATTTTTGCTGTGTGCAAAAATTTGTAACAAGCAATTTCAACTAATGAAAAAAAAAATCATTTAAAAAATATTGGCCACGCTGGAAATATTTAAAAGGCTTTATTAAATCACATAAAATAAGAGAATTCTATATAAATTAAAAACAGGGTACTTTTAAATAGAAAATGGTACCATTTATTTTGAATTTGGTACAATTTAAATTTGTTAACTGGCAACCTCTTGCTACATACATATGTATTTGCGTATATACTAAGTACATCAGTATGTATGTAGGATAGCATGAATTATATCAATACAAAGGTCACGCTGACTTTGTCCACAACTAAAATCTTTTCAAGTAATCGGCATATACTACACTAGGTTACTGAACTCAATAAATATATTAACTACAAGTTGGACTATAGACTTATATGAGGTGTCGTGAATTTTCAGTTGGGCTCGCATTTGTAAATTTTATTGCGCGCTACTGATTCGATGGCTGCTCAGTTGTTAGCAAATTTTTTGTTTAATTGGCTGCTAAAGGGGGGCTTGCCGTTATCATAATCATATTGTCAAGCCAATAATACCCTGTAACACAGAATATACAATATATGTACATTTTCTTTTGTTTATAGAGCACCTGCCATTATTGCCCGTTTATTTCCCAATTTGAAACTAAGCTATCGCTCATCGCTTGGAAAGTTCAACAGCATTGGCAGCGATATACTGTTCACGCTGCGTGCATCAAATGTAAGTTTACAGCGCTTATCAAATCGCATATTAAAAACCTATTAACCTTAGCACACAATGCTATTGTGAAGCGAGATGTACAAAAACAAACACGTCTTACTACGCTTTTCATTCATACACATACATACATACATACATATGTTGCATATTTTGTTTTGTCCTTTGCATTGGTTTCGATGTTCCAATCGATAGTTCGATAGTTCCGCGAACTAATAACGATATAGTCGAAAGATAAAAATGTAGCTACTAAACAGTGCTGCCAACCATTGACAAGAAAAAAAAAAATTCGTTTTTGACGGGACATTATGCAAAGAAAACAGATTAACAAAAAAAATAACTTTAAAATGATAATTTTTTTTATGAATTAGATTTTAGCCTATATGTATTTTTTCGTATGTATGTTTCGATTAATCCAATTTGCTTCTAATATTTTTTCAATTTGATGAAATATATTAAAAAAAAAATATGTCCATTTGATTGTGAATCGTTTATTGCTTATGTAGGTTTTTATAAAAATTGAGTTAAAGTGAAAAAGAAACGGCATAGTTCCCACTGTTTTTAAAGTATTCCCGCTATCAACAATTTAAAAACTAACTTTGACGGGAAAAAGCTACATTGGCAACACTGATGCTGTAATTTTTTTTAAAAATCAAATAAAAACGTACATTTGGACGGCGTTGCCATATGTTGAAGTTGTGCCAATCGAAAGTTTGATGTCGATAAGCTCGATAGACGAAACTATCGCTTACCGGCGCTTTTCGCAACGAAATGCTGTGATTGTTTTTAGTTTAATTATCATAAAATTTAAACGAATCTCTTAATTATAATGAACGAATTTCAGGCGCGCGGCTGGTTCGAGGTAAGCACATAAGTATATATGTATATACATATATAATATGTGTATGTATTGAATGCTTTTTTAGCATTTGCGCGGGCGAATTGCATCACATAATTTCTATATGCATGTATATATGTGCTTTAATTTGATGACTTTGTTTTGCAGGAGCCAAAACCACAAAACGCTGTCGACCATGGTGTGGGCACACAGAATATGCTGCAGTTAACGCCACACGCTGGCTTAAAGCCATTCAAAAGCATATTCAACTGGGATAGTTTGTTTCCCTATGTGGCACAGATAATGCGCAGCGAAAAGTTTGATTACCGCCAGGTGAGAGAGAAAGAGAGGGAGGAAGCAAGCATGTGTTTTTCTAACACTTTATAACCTCTAATCTCTTATCTCTAGGTCACCGAAATAGTGCACAACGATGTCGTTTTAAAGCATGCCATCAAACAGGCCGCGGAGCAAACGTTGCGTGAACAACGCTATGCCAAAAATGGACATCGTTTGCTCGGACGCAGCGTTAGCGGTCAGGATGATCTGAATGAGGAGGAGGATGCCAAGGCGGGCATATCATATCAGAAGATATTGCTCAAACAGGAGCAGCGTGCCGTCACCATTCTCAAAGAAATGGGCTCCACTTTAAATAATACTTTGTTGGCGTTTACCTCCTGGCTGCTCTATAAGCTGCTCCCATGCTTTCTATCCGGCGTTGTCACCAATACCAAACAAATTGAAATGTTAAAGAATGTTGCCAAGCGTTCGCCAGATACGCCGCTAATCTTTGTGCCGCTGCATCGCAGCCACTTGGACTACATAATGGTCACATTTATACTGACCAACAATGATATACGCAGTCCTTTGGTTGCGGCTGGCAACAATCTACAAATACCCGTCTTTGGCTCTTTGCTGCGTGGCCTGGGCGCCTTCTTTATCAAACGCAAGATTGATCCCGTCGAGGGCAAGAAGGATGTGCTTTATCGTGCCGCACTTCATCTGTATTTAACGCACGCTCTCAAACAGGGCCACAATGTTGAGTTCTTCATCGAAGGTGGACGCACGCGCACTGGCAAACCGTGCATGCCCAAGGGCGGCATTCTATCTGTGATTGTAAATGCCTTCATGGATGGCAGCATACCCGATGCCCTACTTGTGCCCGTTTCAGTCAACTATGAGCGTCTCGTCGATGGCAATTTTGTGCGCGAACAAAAGGGCGAAAAGAAGGTACCTGAAACATTCAGGAAGGCCACTTCGGGCATTTGGAAAACCCTCAACTCAAACTATGGTCTCATGCGGATCGATTTCAACGAGCCATATTCAATACGCGAGCTCGTCTCATCCTACAATAAAATTGCTCGCGAGGATGGCAGCCAAAAGTTGTATAAGCCAGCATCCAGGTAATTTACTTACTACTTTTTTTTTTGTTCCCTTGCAGAGGGTTTTATAATTTGAATGAGACCTCTTTGTCCCTATAATGTATATTATATATTCTTGATCAGCACGAGTCGAACTTGTCTCTCTAAACATGTTAAAATTTTTCATTGAAATCGGACCACTATTTCGTATACCTGCAATAGGAACAATCTGTTGAAAAACTAAAATTTTTTAAAAACTTTTTTGTTTGTACAGTTATTTCAATTGAACTCGCTAGTACTCAATTTTATTATGTTCCACACATGCTGACTAAGTTTTATTAAAATCGGGCGTTTATATCTTATAGCTGCCATAGGAAAGATCGGTCTAAAACTAAGTTTATAGAAGCAAAACATCTCTGCAAGGGTATATAACTTTGACACGCCGAAGATAACTTCGCTTTCTTGATCTGTATTATAATTTATATATATATATATAAATTGAAATTATAGAACGCTGCAGCACAATCAGTCAACGTCATCATTGTATGGCACCGATGTTGTCTGCGAGGAGCATCGCAATCTCATCGAAAGCATCTCGCGGCAGGTAGTTTTTGACTGTGCCGCAGCCACGTCCGTGATGTCAACGAATGCCTTGGCCTTTTTGCTGCTCACACGCTATCGAAATGGCGCCGAAGAGCAGCTTATAGCTTCTGCTTTGGATGATCTGCGCAATTCGCTGTCTGGCTGCAAGGATTTAGGTTTTTCGGGCGAATCCAAGCACATTGTGGCTTATGCTTGTGATCTTATGGGCCCAGGTAAACTAATATCTATAGTATTTTAACTGGCTTGAAACTAATTTTGTGACATTTTGTTTTGTTGTTAAGGTTTGGTTACGCGCACAAGGGATGAGAATGGTCGCATGTTTATACGTGCTGTGCCGACCGTGGAAAGCTTCATTGAGTTGGCCTATTACTCTAATATGCTAACGCCGCACTTTGCTTTGAGCTCCATACTGCTGACAACGTTCCATGCGCTGCTGCCAGAGCCAATGTCTGGTGATCAATTGGCCGCTGTGCCGCGCAAGAAACTCATTGAGATGGCACTGGAGAACTGTCTGGTGTATCGCTATGAGTTTATACTAAACAAGCCCACACAGGTATTGGAAAATATGCTGCAAAAACAATTAGATGAGCTGCTGATACGTGGCTGCCTGACCAGAAATGAGGTTAATTATATTTTTAAAGAAAGAAAATTGTTTTTTTTCTATAATTATAAACTAATTATAGATTAACGAATCAGCTCATGCGATGGAAACGCGTCGCATGGCGCACAGTCTGGCCCATGATTTGGCTGAGGATAATGACGACGATGAAGATTATCTGCATGTGGCGGACAAGGATGACGATTCGGAGCTGCTCCTGCTGGCCAGCGAAACGCTCGAACAGCAGCGCTACATCTGCGAAGTCCTTGCACCCTTTGCCACAACATATCTGTCCGTGGCGCAGGCGCTCCAAATTTTACATCATAGCTCAATGCTAGAAGCCGAATTTATTAGTTTTGTTATCAACGATCTCTCCAACAAGGTCAAGCGCAACAGCTGTGCATATGGTGAGTATTATTAGCTAAGTATGTTAATCGTTTTGTTATAAAAATAGCGTCGAATAACTGTATTTAAAAAACAAGTTCACCATTAAGAAATATCTGGTTTTTTGTTACCATTTTTGAGATTTCTGAGTTTTTAATACAAATCTGGACATTTTTCGAGTTTTATTATAAATATTACATTATAAAAATTACATTGAATAACTTTATCAAAAAAAAAAAATTATTTCACCACTATTATCCTTCAAGGATAATCTATGAAATTTCACCACTTCTGAGATTTCAGAGTTTTTAATATAATGCAAACCTGGACATTTTTCGAGTAGGTTGTGCTTCAAACCTTACGGGAAACTAAAGGTTAATTTTTATTGTAGACAAAAATATTAATATTTTTTTGTATAATAAGGAGTTTTAAAACAAGAGTTTTGAAGGACGTTTTGTTGTTAATCTGTTTTGTTGTTCCATAGTGGTTATTTTGTGAATATTTGATTGATTGGTCAATTGGTCGAACGGGTATTAACGATACAATTAAATCGTTAATTGAAGAAAAATAAGCAACTAAAATTAGTTGTTGGATTAATCGTGCCATCACATGTATTAAAAAATAAATCTCTAAATTAATATGCAATTTTTTGTGTAATAAAACTTAAATTGAATGCGGTTTCTGATTTGAAGTGTTACATAAATAACTTTAGAGATATTCAATTTTTTCTTATTTCCGACTTTTTTATTGCAGCTGAAAGCATCTCCACGGACTCGGTGCGGAATTGTCTGAAGTTGCTTGAGAAATGGTCTGTGATTGAGGTATGCAACCAGCGTGGCATGCGTCTGATCTCGCTCAACACGCTGTACGAGATGTCGCGCGATTCGTTGAACGGCATTGTTAAGAAAATTGAAGCCGTTGTGCCAAAGTTCAATGCGGGTCACTTCAGTCGACAATTGTCGATGGATTTGCCGCCTGCTTAAAAATAATGCGATTATTGTTTCCTTTTTATTTTTCTATCATTTTTTTTTTGGCACACATTTATCATATTATTATTTTTCCTTCTCTGTCTGTCTCTCTTTAAAGTTATAAAGTAGTATAAATCTACTTAAGTTTAAAATGCATACTCTTAGAAACTATAACAGTTAAGATCTAAAATATCTTTAGTTTTTCATTAGTCGTAAGATAACGAAGTGTGTGTTATGCCAAAAATGCCAAAGAGTTTCCTACGTTTTTACTGTAGGTAGCTAAGCGACAAAAACCAACAGAGGAACAAATACTAAAAAGATATATATATATATACATTCATATCGTACATATTCTGTGTATATATAAACATCTATACATTTTTATATGCGCAGCTATTAAAGCAGCTGTATATGTATATTAATTAATTTTACTTTTAATTTCGACAAAATAATGAACTGATTTGATAATGAAATAAAATTTTTGTATTGCATCAAAAACTGAATTTTTCACGCCTTTTGTTTTATTTTTTGTGTGTTTTAAAACCAACGAAAATTTAAATTAATTTATAAAAGTTGCTTATATCTGTTTTTTTGTTTGCTAACAATTTCATTTGTTTTCTATTATTCTATAACAATCAATAAATATGCATGTAAATATTATAAAAATCATCCATAATCCGGCGACATTCCAAGCATTGTTTTAAAAAAAAATTGTACATACTAATATTAAGCAACAGAAATGCAATTGTGAAATAATAAAAAACTAAGTGGAATTAATGTGCATTAATCTAATGCTAATCCTTTATAGAAGCCTCCAATTGTGTTGGCTCATTGTCTAAGCTGTTTGACTTGGATTTGGTCTTCTTAACAGCTTTCTTTTTGGCAGTTGTGACGTGAATTCGAATAGCTTTATTATTGTTGTTGCGCTGCATTTGCTTCAGCTTGGAGTTGGTCTTGCCTTTGCTAGCGTTTGTGTTTGTTTCCTGTAAAGTGTTACAACAAATAATTACAAATTAAATTAAGTTTAGATAATGTTAATTAAATTGATAGCTTACCTTAGTCTCCTCATCCTTTAGTTTGCCTCCGATTTCGCCAGAGCATCGCTTGGCGCCACAGTAGCATGCCTTCTTACCATTATTCATCAGATCATCCCATAGATAATTGAACGTCAGCTCAGTGTTCTACAATCATTTTAATCAAAATTAATATTAAATCAATTGTAATTAATGAAATAAAATAATTCTTAAATGTGCAAAGTATGGCAAAATGCTTGTTTTCTAATCACATAAACGAAAACTACTTTGAAAATTACAATTTGACGGCTTGAAGCTTTTTTGTTTGAAACTTTTTTGCTTATCGCCTTATCGCGCTATAACTTATTTTCGAAGATCTATACAAAAACGATTTTGAGGCATATTTTACAGATTTCAGAAAATTCCCCTCTCTGGGTGGAAAATGTGTGTGCGATGTTTATTTGTGTGAAAGTACACGTTTAGTCCGATCAGATTTGAATCGAAATGTAAAAGCTCGTGGCAGTAAAAAGATAGATAAAATAAAAAACAATCAACTTTCCTAGTTTTCGTCCGATTGGACGTCATTTTTAAAACTTAACACAAGAAATTATTAAACATTGTGAAAAATGTGGAAAACGATGTAACGACCTTTTTTTTTATATCTTTTGATATTTTTTATGGTGGAAAACTGAGTCAAGAAACTTTTCGGATTTGGTCTCAAACTCGTTTTCGAAACTCAACACAAGAAATTATTGAGCGATTACCGATTTTGTATTAAACAGTCTCCAGGGACAGAAAATTGGTGGAAAACTATGTAATGGCATTTTTTTTTATAGCTTTCGATATTTTTGGTATTATTCCCTAAAAGGTAACTATGTGTGTGTATTTGGATATATATTCGCCCACGGGCGGAAAATGGTAAACAAGTTAAATTATTTTTTATATAACGTTACCTCTGGTATGTCCTTGATAGCGAATAATCCCACTCGATTGATGCAGTTAACGGTCCACTTTTGCGTCGCACAATTAGGCTCACAAGAGTGATTCATGAAGCGCGCCAGATTGCCCTTGGGTCCCGCATCAATGATGAAATCTTTCTCCACGCCAAGAAAATAAAAGTTCTCATCACGATCGTTAGTCTTTTGCGACATGCGCAGCTGGAACTCCGCATGATTGATGACCTCGCCGACATACTCAATGACAAAGTCACCCTCATGGATGGGTTCACGTGAAACGAGACCAAATCCTCGCTCGTTCATGTAGACGACATCAAGACGAGGGGATTTGCGTAACTCAAACAGTTGATTTTCGCACTCTTTGCCTGCCTGGCAGAGATTTGGATTGCATTCGTGATAGAGCATGCGATTGAGACAGCCCGATTCGGGACCACAAGGATTTTCGCTGCCTGCTTTGCATTCGCATATGTTGACATCCTCCTCGTTGTAGACGAAACGCACGGGCGGCACAGGTTTATTGGCCTTGATCTTGATATATGGCGGCGGATGCAACTTATTGGCATTAAACTGTGCTATGGCCAGCTCCTGGCGTTTGCCCTTGATCAACTTAAGGAAACGTGTGGCCTCCTCCACGCCAGCTTCATAACGCTTCGATATTAAGGATTTACTTTTATAGCCATCACCCGTATCACCCTCAATATATAGATAAACGCGTCGTCTGGTAATCCAGCCATGATCATTCGTGCCAAAGAAACGCACCACAAAATCATTTAAGCCATGTGATTTCTTTAAAATATTACTGGGTATCTCCGTGGGCGGCAATATGATAGCCGGCCACCAGCGAAAGTTATTAAACTTGGCCCAAACAATCTCGCCATAAAGCGGCAAACGTCCACTTTCGCACTCTTCACAGATGTAGCTCTCATTCGTCTTGATGGGAATGTTGCGACAGTGCGCATGCACCGCTATGGGGCACGTCTCGCAGCAGACAAGCTCCCCGCCACGCACACAAATATAACACCAAAGCACATTCAGATTGGCATCCGCTTTGGCGGTGTTGTGCCGCGGACAGATGAGATGCGTGGTGGTTAACAAGCGTGAACCGGCTGGAATGCAGCCCGAATCTTGATGATATGTAGCCGGACACTTGACGCATTTGATGAGCTTGGCGCTGCCGAGCTGTTGATATTTGCCGCTGGGATCATCCGAGACGCAGGTGTGGCACACATGCATTGGACAACGCGAGGAGGCCTGACTAATGTTGGCTTGTGGCCAATATTTGCAGCATGTGGCATGAAACCTTTTGTTGCACATGGGCTGACTGCATTGTATCAGCTGATGAGTGCTCGCAGGCAGTTGCTCCTCCTCGCTTGTGTCTGGCAATTGCAGCTGTTGACATATGCAACAAGCCTGTGCCTTGCCACTGGCACACTCCACACAGATGATAGGCGGTTTCTGTGACTTGGACTCAGTTGCATCGCCAGTTATGTGTTGTGGTAGTGCTAGCTCTAAGGATTTAGTAGCTGCTTCAATGGCTTTTGTTTGTTGAGGCAGGCAGGCAACATGCAACCAGCTGTGGCAGCTGCGTGCACAGCGTTCTATTGCGCCGCCAGGCTTAAAACAATACTTGCAAACGGGCTCCCGATTTAGACCACGAAACAGATACTTGCGATCCAGCTGCAAGATGTCCTGGACGACCTCATCGATGGGCCGGCCAAGCGGCTTCTTAATCTTAAGCTCTGTTTGTTGATCTGTTTGTGTTTGTGTTGGCAGCGACGACTCCAATGCTGTGGTTATTGTGCTGGGCGTCGTAACAACAGGCGTCGTGCTGCGATGCACCGTCATGGTCTTCAAACGATTTGAGAGTCGTTTTATGGTGCCCACCCCACGACTGCGTTGTGGTTCCAAACGCGCCGAGCCCAAGAGCTCCGTTTTCTCATCGCTGCCATCGCGCTCCAGTTCGCGCAGTTGCAGCTGCTTCAGGGACCAAATGTTGCGCACCACCGCCAGCAGCACTTTCTCTACTTTCTCCTCCTGCCGATGCACCATGACATACTCTTTGATGGCATCAAATAATTGCCCAAACTCGGGATTCTTATAATTTATAAAATCGGGTGGTACTTGTATCTCATCCTTGGGCGGCGGCGTTGTGCCAACGGACACCTCAATGTTGTCACTCAGCTTGCGCCGCTTGGCACGCTTTTGATGGTTGTGCTTGACGGGTGAAAAAGCCGGACTGAAGGGCGATGTGGAACGTTCGCGTTTAATAGCCAGCACAAGCTGTGCCGCTTGCGTCTTGGCCAGCAGATTGTCTGTCGAATCGCACAGACTGCTGCCCATATCGGAGGTTTCATGCATCATGGACTTGGTGCGCTTACGCTTCTCCTTGTTTAGCAGGCTGCAAGTAAAGCATAACGTAAGAATAAAACCTTTTTATACTATATCCAAGTAAATCAAATAAAGATTATACAAACTTAGCGTATTATAATTAAATAGTTTTATACCTAATTTCGCTGAAGACATATACCTTTTCAGATGTGGAACATAGTAAAATGAAGTACTAACGAGTTTGGTTGAGATATCTGTATAAACAAAAAAGTTGTTCATACAAAAGGGCATTTTTCAACAGATTGTTCCTATGGCAGCTATAAGATATAATCATCCGATGTTGAAAAATTTGATCAGCATTTCAAGAACGTACGAAAACACAAATTAGCTAAGTTTGATTAGTATAAATTTTTATACAAAAGCTTATTTTTCAACCGATTGATCATTTGGCGACTCTATATATATTTATTTTTTTTATCGTTAGTGAAGAGTATTTAAAAATGTATATATAAACGATGGGTACATTTTTGGTTTTTTACCTCTAATATACATATATGCCAAGGTATTACAAACGTTCTACTTACATGGTGCTCTCGTATATTTCGTAGAACTTTTCCAGACGATCCCCATAGGGCTGCTGGCCAACAATAAGCGCCTCGTCGATGGCCTGTCGCCAGACGAGCAGCTTGCTCTTCTTGGCGACCATTTGGCGATACTTGACACTTTTGGGGCCATGCTTGATGCGCACCTCCTCGCGCAGATCCTCGAACGCTTTGAGGCCAGCAAACGGCAGCAGATTCTCCGATTTGATCCAATTGTGACGACCATTATCGGCAAAGAAGCGCACATGCACCTGAATGGGCAGCGCAGCAGCAGCAGCTGAAACACTGTCCGTCGAATTGCGCTGCGGATGCGTCTGTGGATTACCCACAATTTGACCCAATTGATCAGGACAGATCATGCAGGGCCAATAGCAATAGGTGAATAATTTGCCCCAGTAGAGATCACCCACTTGATAGGTGGGCCAGCCCGAGTCTGTGACTATGGACGAGCCCTTGGCGCTATCTATGCTTATTGACGATGGTGATTTAATGGACTGGTCGCTATTATTCGCTGGCTCCAGTTCCATTAGATCTGACGGAGATTTCATTTGCTCCATTAAAACTGGCGAAGATTTGAATCTTTCGATCTCTGTTGAAGATTTGAGTGATTCCAGCTCCGTTGGAGATTGGACTGCTTCCAGCTCTGTTGGAGATTGGACTGCTTCCAGCTCTGTTGGAGATTGGACTGCTTCCAGCTCTGTTGGAGATTGGACTGCTTCCAGCTCTGTTGGAGATTGGACTGCTTCCAGCTCTGTTGGAGATTGGACTGCTTCCAGCTCTGTTGGAGATTGGACCTGTTCCAGCTGCATTGAAGATTTGAGTGCTTCCAGCTCCGTTGAAGATTTGAGCGTATCCAGCTCCGTTGGAGATTTGATTGCATCCAGCTCCGTTGAAAATTTGAGTGCTTCCTGCTCCGTTGAAGATTTGAGAGATTCCAGCTCAGTTGAGGACGCAGCTGGCAACGCAAATATTGTATCCAACTGTTTGGACTTGCTTTCAGTTTGTTGACTAAACTGACAAGTTTCGACAGCATCACTTAACTCTTGCTTGATTTCCAGTTCGGGTTTGTCTTTTTCTAGCTCCTGTTTCAGCTCGGATTTGTCATTATCCAACTCCTGTTCCAGCTCGGTTTTGTCTTTTTCTAACCCCTGTTCCAACTCGGGTTTGTCATTTTTTAACCCATGTTCCAGCTGGGGGTTGTCATTACCCAATTTCGATTCCAGCTCGGGTTTATTATTTTCTATCTCCTGTTCCCGCTCTGTATTGTTATCTTTAGTTTTTGGCTTTTGACCACGCTTTAGCTTGCGTTTTAGTTGCTTGCGTGTTGGCTGTACCACATCCTCGGCATCTGCCTCGAAGCCGGTACTGTTGGGCGAGTTGGCGCCATTCTTGATGAGCAGTTTATCAATGGGACTCAGATAGGTGACGCTTTGCTTATCAATGGGACTCGGACTCAAATAGACGCCGCCTTGCAACAGTTGCGTGATGAGCTTGGGCGATGCAGCAGCTGCGGCAACTGTGGCAACACTATCGCTATCTCTATCTATGGCTTGCAGCTCGCAGCTGCTGCTGTTGCCAGCGGGAGTATTAGTACGTCGACGCGTTGCACGCATTTTATCATCGCTGTCATAAGTTATTGTTGTTGGCGAATTAGCATTGGCAAAGCCTATGTATTTGGGGCTCAAATTTGATTGTAAATTTAACAAATCGCGTTGTCCTGCGAGAGACGCGTCAACATTAGCAACAAACATAACAACAAAAAAATGATTTGTACTTACGGTTTAATGTTTTACGTCGTTGTTTGTTCGCGCTTGGCGTCTGTTGTTCTTGTTGTTGTTGATTGTGCAGCTCATTTTCCGTATCGGTTGCGGACGAAGCAGCGCTGATAAAATTACGGCGTTGCTTCAGCAGCAATTTCCTTGGAAAGCGTTGTTTTGCGCTCTTTTCCGTTCCCGTTCCCCTTCCCATTTCCATTTCAGACATTGCAACGTTGCCTGCAGTCGCATTATCTATAGTTTCTGTACTCAGCGTTCTTCCATGTTTATTGCTTGCACTTAGTTTCATATTTTTCATCATTTACTTAATAAATATTTCAGCTGGCAACAACAAGCGCACAATTATAATTGAGCATACCACAAGCGCTTGCTTGCGCCAAATTTTTATGCAGAGTTGTAGTTGTAGCAATTTAGCAGTGTTGTATAGCGAAAACTGTTTAAGCATCGCTCAGCTTCAATTCAAACTGTTTTTAACGTAGTAGCTAGCAAACAATCTTTGAACATCCATTTTAGTTGTTCATGTATTATTATGTTTACATAATTATTGCTAACAATATATGTTGATAGAAAACAGAGCGTTTGCCAACCTTAAAATTTGTTGCCTTTGCTTATCGGTTTTGGCAATGCCACTTCAGTTGTTATCGAAACAGCAAGCAAAATGGCGGGAAAGACAAAAGGCGATAAATACCAAAAGTTTGGCCACCCCAATCAGTGTTGCCAATGTAGCTATGTTTATTGTTGGGCTGCAATTTTTTCTAAAAATTGTACATAAAGGCGTCTGCACACTTCAAATGGAATGCTCGCGAAATGAAAAACTCCGGTAATGTTTCGAAACAGCGATCAAAAAAGCTGGATTTGGGCTCAAAAAATGCAGACAAATTCTAGGATTTCCAAACCGGCAAACGTTGCCTTTTATGACGGAAAATATAATACAAGGGTAATGTTTCGTTATAGGTACCCCACGTGAAATCGAAGGAAAGGTCCACAACATATGGTTTTGAGCTCTAAAAATTCTGAGTAATTCTGAGAACTTAAAACTAGGCTCAGAATATTTTTTTTTGTGGAAAAATGCGATAAAAAGCTATTTTTAGCAAGAAATCGGTGAAACTATTTGTTCGAGACTTTTTTTGCCGCCAACTTAACAAACTTAACTCGCTGTTAACGTTTACAGCGCTGTTAACGACAGCATTGGCACAACTTAAATTGGGTTTTTTATTATATTTTCCGTCATGAAAGTCAGCCCCCGATGCCGGTTTTGAAATCCTAGAATTTTTCTGCATTTTTAAGCCCAAAACCAGCTTTTTGATTGTTGTTTCGCAGGGGTAGCTATATCGAAACTTTACCCGTTGCTGCCATCCTTTATAGCTGCTGCCATTCCCTTGTAAACGTGACATCTAAATGTTAACATTCTGTTGGTATAGACCCGCTCTTTTTAAAATGTTTACATATTGTCCAACTTTAACACTGCTGCTGATCAGCTAACAAAGTTTAACGATTTTGAAATTTTTTATGGATTTTGCATATTTTATGGTGTGGGGTCGTTTTGAAAATAAAAAAAATAATTTATGAATAAGAAATTGTACCACCTAATTTTGATTTTTGTCCAAAAACTTAAAATCGCTCTCTTCGGTAACTGCGGTTTTTGCTTATTTGTCATTAAGCTAGAATCAAACTGCATAACATATAGCAATTATTCAAGAAAATTGATTCGATTTTCGGAACTATCATTAATAACATAAAATTATAACATAATAATAAAAAGAATAATTTAAAAAAAGGATTCATAAATAATTCAACGTGGAGCATAAGTAAGTTCAGTTGCCAAAAAAGATGATATAAACCAGAGGAAAACTATAAGAATGTGTGCTCAAACATTTGTTTTTGTCTTCTTTAATATAATGTTATTCTGTTTTCTTTATTTATCTGACACATAATCTTATGTGAACTATAAGTCCTTCACTCAAATGCTTTCAATTCCCATTTTTGTTACCTTTTTCGTAACTCAAATTTTAAAACATTCATTTGAAGATACATAGATTTGAATAATTTAAGCAATTGAATATTGAATTGTTGAGTTTTTTTTCTCTAAATATAAAACTTAAAGCTTCTTTCTATCTGCCCGTCATATGCTAACTGTTTGTTCTCTCAGTTTTTTAAAGCTATCTTGGTGTAGATGCTAATTTTTTGATGTAGCTGTTTATATGTCAGAATCGGCCGGATAAAAATCGGGCGACTATGTTTATGTTCTGGAAATCGCATAACGGAAGTAATTTTAGAGACCATATTTCACCATTGAGCTGGAATCAGAGAAAACAGTGTCGCGGGAAGAACAATTTTGAATTCAAATGGACTGTTAAGCAGCGAAACGGCAGCTGTTCTCAGCGCATGCTCCCTATAAGGCTGGGCACAGCTGTGTGTGTGTGTGTCTCTGTGGCATCATCATGCTTTGCTCTGTTTATGTTTGAATCTCTCAAAGCGCGAGAACCTTTCAACGCGAACGGACGTGTTTTTCTCAGTTGCGGGGCAGAATAATAATGCAAACGAAAGAATAATAGCAACAAACTTGTTTGATCAACGGCGAAATACAAAAATTGAAATAAGGTTCGAAGGAATTCCGCTTTGGCACACAAAAGTGTATGTTTTGTGAAAGTGAATGTTTAGTGCATTAATATAATATAAAAACATTTATTTGTGTATTTTAAGTAGCATCCTTTACAAAAGCAGCTACAGGTGCAATTGAAAAAAAAACAAAAAAACAAAAAATGTGTGCAAAATTCTCAAGTATTTTGAAATAAATAAATATTACCAAACATTTGGCAAAAACATCAGGTAAAAACACAATACTATGAAGAATATATACTATATATTAAGTTAATCTGTGAGTCGCTCGGCCATTGATTTGATCACTTTGTCGCGATCTTTGCACTCACATCTCAGCTCTAGTTAAACAAAATGTTCCATGCATTTTCCTTATCAGCTGTTGTCGTTGTTTTTGCGTTCAATTTTCGAGGCAGACAGCGACAAACGCGAAGACGACGCGTCGCTGCTGCGCCGCAGATAGCGGCAGAGAAGAGGCAGCGTAGCGGCAGCAGCATCCCATTGCTATAAATAACAAACGGCACGCGGCTGCCGCCGTGTGCACTGTACGTTACTTGCAACAACACTATCCCCCCCACCCTCAAACACCCACAAAGCACACCCAACTATGCGGCACCGGCATTTTACGCTGTGGGTGTTTTGCGTTCTACGCTTTCCACTGATTGACAGTCTCATTCCGCGTGTCGTTGTCCGTTTTCCGCTTTTCCATTACACAAAACAAGAAAACGAACAAACGTACAAATAAAAATCAAGCGAAACGCGAATCATCAATTGTCAATGGTCTTCAATCCAAAGGCCGCCTGCGTAATTAAAATAGAATATGTTTGCTCTCACTCTCTTTTTGTTCTCTCTCTTTCTCTGTATTTATATGTGTGTTTATACTAAGACATTACTTTATTGTTGTTTTGTGCATGCTATATTGCAATACGGAACAACGACAGCATCAAGAGTCAAGGTACCGCTGCCGCAGCGCACAACGGCCACAAAGTTGGCTCGCGACGTCAGCAGAGATCTGTGCTGTCAACTTTTGATCAGAAAAACAAAGCTGTTTCCAACTGTGGGAAAAGACAAAAAAAAGCTTTAAATTTTCAGAAACAAGCCTAAAAAAAAGCTAAAGAACTTCAGCAAAATTTTCAAAAAAAAACCAAAAATATTTATGGTTTTACCAAATCTGTTTCGGTAGGTGATTTTAAGTTTGTTATTTTTTTTCTCCCCATGATTTCCATTAACTAATACTTTTGGAGATATTGAAATTGTCTTCGAAAATATATTTTTTTTTAAGCAAACATTTTTTGTTGGAATTCAATTTTAAAATTCGAGGAAAATTCGAAAAAAAATCGGAGAAACCTAAATTTATCCCTGATCATGTAGATTCATTCATAAGGTTTGAAAAAGTCATCACTCTTAAAAACTTGGGGCAGAAGCTCCAAGCTATAATCATTTCAGCAATTCAAACTTTTTCGTTTTTTCTTTTTTTTTTGGTTTTCCAATAGTTTTGGTTGAAAAAATTGTCATTCTTGTACTAAAAAAGCCAAAATAATTTCTAAAAAATCTCTAACTTCTGCTTCCCGCAATTCTAAAATGTTTTCCGCTGTTGGTCTTCCAAATTAGCCTGATTTGACGGGAAAAAAGCTACATTGGCAGCCCTGGCAGAGACTGCGACTGCGGCAGAGACGAACTTGCACTGCTGCTGCTGCTGTTGTTATTGTTGCTTTGAACTCGATCGCAGACACAGATTGAGAGCGCATCAGGATCGCACATTGTTCTTTTTGCTGACTTGTTATTGTTGTTGTTATTTTTTTATTGTTTTTGGCCAGCGTCTGCCGCCAGCTTCAAATCGTCGCTGCAATTAAAGGTAAGAACACAAAAGGCAACAACAAAAAAGAAAACCTTAAACGCAGCCTGCTGGCCGCGTATTAGACTTAATTGGCTCTGTCTGGCGCTCTTTTGGGCCTCCTCGCTGCCCATGGGCATTTGCTGCGCAACTTTGTGGCAGTGGCAAAAGTTTTGCTGCATGCTTCTACTCCTCCTGCTTCTTCTGCTCCTTCGCAATTCGTTGGCAATGTGCTTTGGCTTTGGCTATGGCTATGGCTATGGCTATGACTTTGGCTTTGGCTTTAACTTATGCCTGATGCTTTTGTCAGTTAGATGAAAATTTATGCGTTGCAGCTACAACAAACCAAAAAAGAAAAAAAAATGTATGCCACAAATATGAAATTCAAAGTGTAGCAGCCTCTGCCCGCTCTACGCGCTGCCGTCGGCCGCCATCTTTAGCGCTTCAACACTTCCGCTCTGCCAGAAAATCAACTTCCGCTTGCAAACAATTGTCAGCAGGGGGGCGCACGAAGCTGGCAGCGCTGCTTTTGTAGAGACGCATATTGATATTGTTGCCAGGTTGCTTACGCTTCAATGCATTCACACTTACACACATACGCACACTCACATACGCACACTCGCAAACACACACACACGCGCAGTCATATAAATTGAAGCTGCTGCAAACGCATTTCACTTTTGCTTCACTGGCTTCGAATATTTTGTCCCATGTCCTTTTGGTCCCGACAAACATTTTGTGGCATCTTCTGTTGCCTGCTGCTTATTGCCAACGAACGCTATTAAGCGTTTCATGTGACCTCACTCCCGCACCACCCACCAACACCCCCTTTTGAAAAATTGCTCGCGTATGCAATTCTCAACAATACTTTGCCTTCCCTTCCTTGCCACATTTCATTTCATTTCATATTTTTGCCATCTACGCTTTTGAATAGAATAAATACATTTTACTTCCATTCTCGTCACATTTCTTTTCTTTTCTTTTCCTTTCCTTTCGTTTGGTATCTTTCATTCTTTTTTCTTCTTTTTTTTTCGTGCGCTTTGCACGCACTTCTACTTCAGCTTGAGACTGGCGCGTGCTTAACACATTTTTTTCTGTATTTTCGGTTTATATTTGCCTTTTTTTTTGTTCACTGGGGCTTTTTGTCATCTCGAATTTTTCTCATTTGCTGTCGCAGCAAAAGTACGCAAATTAAAAGCAAATTATGTGCTGCAGGTGCCGAAAGGAACAGATAACAGATAACAGTTTGGTGCTTCTTTAAGTATCTGCGATGACTTCAAGTCACATCAACGAGCATCTTTTTTTTTTTTTTGCTGGGCATTGGTTACCTGTTTAAGATCTCGTATTTGCAAAAGCATTCAAGCAAACAATTTCAGTTATTTTATGAATATTTTTGTAGTGTCCTGAATCTACATACATGTGCGGCATGCCAGTGGCAGGAGCAGGGACTGCTGAGTGTCGCGTAGGCGTTATATGTTAACGCACAGCTGACAAGGGCATCTTCATGACGCAGCTTGGCTACCAAACACTCTCATCATCCTGACATGCTACACTGAGAAAACAAATCGTTTTCAATTTACAAAAATGGCTACCAAATTGATACATTGTGGGAATAAAACTTAGGATCCATACTTTGTGATCGTAGTAACCTTGAAGAGGGTATTATAATTTTATGGCATTAAAAGAGATGTTAGCCGAATCGAACTAGCCATTTTCGTCTGTTTATCTTTTGGTCTGTCTGTCTGTCTGTCCATCTGTTTATATGCAAACTAGACTCTCAGTTTTAAAGCTATATTGATAAAACTTAGTACAGATGCTTCTTCCAAGCAGTACATATGTCAGAATCGGCCAGATTTAAGTTTACTCAACCAAACTTAGCAATTCAACGTTTTAGTATTTTCTAAACATGTTTTCAAAATTCCATTCAAATCGGAACACTATATCTTATAGATGACATAGTAACATGAGGTATATGAACCACTTCTTTGGTTTTAAAGATAGCTCAGCCAAACTTACTTTTTGTATGCTTAAAATTTAAGCCTTAAACACGTTATTTACATGTTAACAAAACCTAATCAATATCTTATCGGGCGACTATATATTATAGCTGTCATAGGAAAAAGGTCAAATATTAAGTATATATCTGAACAACTTTTCAACAAGGGTAATATATATATATACAACACGACGAAGACACATTTTTTACACTTTTTATGTACCATAAATAACTTAATACAAATAAAACATATCTGTGTCTGCATATTTTAAAGTACAAAATACATATGTAATATGGGAATCGCACGGAAATAAAAACAAAAAAGATGCGGCACAGCATTTGTCTATATTTGGTCTATTTTTATAAGTCGGAGTATTCTGTTAAATATATAAACACTGTGCGAATTTCATCAGGCGATCTGCAAAGTTTATAAAGATGTGTTTTTGCATTTTATGAAATTTAGTGTTACTTTTTTATTTACAATAGTAAAAACTGTATTTTATTATATACAAATTTATGCGTTTTATACAATTTTTGTCCGAGTGTGGGAGTTATTTGGCTTTTATATTTCACTTCTTATTTTGCCTCACTTGCAGCTGCTCTATATTTATCCTTTGCATACATAAGTATTTTGTTATCGCCCTTGTTGTTATAAAGCAGAGTTAATGATATGTCGCAAGTGGGTGAGAATGTGTGTGTGTGTGTGTGTGTGTGTGTGTGTGTGTGTGTGTGTGTGTGTGTGTGTGTGTGTGTGTATGTGCAGCGCGTGTATTTGTGTGCGGGCACAAGTGCACTTCCGCCCGGCTGAGTCCTGCTTATAATATACGAGTAGTATGTGTGCGGAGTAACATGCCTGTGTCCATGTTCTGCTTCAGGCAATCATTTTTCTCACCCAGTTTCATGTACAATATAATTAATTGAAATCTAAGCACATTTAAAATTGCTACTTTATTTTCGTTTACATTGCCATGGTGGACGCAGATTTATGTGCATATTTAAGTGTAGAATTGTTCAAAAAATAGAGAATGCTAAAGTTTTGAATATTAATTCCAACCCCTTATAGTATATATATAATATATAGTAAAAGAAACAACCAAATGGATATCTTATGCCCTTTTGTTTTTTTGTTTTTATATATTTATGAGAGACAAATAGATGTTTCGCTTTTAGCGAAAAAAATGTTGTTAGAGACATAAAATCATTTCTGTAAAAGCTTGAATGACAATAATTTTGAATTAAACTTTTAAATTATATCTTCAATTATAGTTCCTTAAGTTCATTTCTACTGTCAACCTAGTATCTTTGGCTCAAACTTTGTTAATTAGTTGCTAGACGTTTACAATTATAAAGTTAATATTTAAAGTACTTACGTCCTGTCGTCTAGTTGGGTACTTTTGGTTAGGTGAATTCTTAAAAAATTTAAGTTTCCAAAAATTGTTTGAATTTATAAACATACAGCTGATAAGTAGGTTTACAGGCCAACAAATTCTTTTTAGCCTTTAATGCGTTTTGATAGCTGTAATCGGCATTCGTGCAATTGGCATTTTGCAGTTAAAAACTTATTTTTTCTTGGAAAACTTTTGTTATTTTTTTTGGTTTTCTTGTTTAAATGTGGTCTTGTGCACGTCTTTATTCATACCTTCAGTTGCACACATTTAATGGTTAGTTGAAGAAAAAAAAACCATTTACAAGCCTAAATTTGGGGCATCAATTCAACACAAAAAACAGGAAATGTTTTGCCATCTTTTGGATTCAAATAAATTTGCACAGCATTCAGAGAAGAACGAGAAGCGTCTGGCAGTCACTTTTATTTACCAAATTAAAAGGATTTCATTTGCTTTTCATATTTGCATTGGTTTTTATCGCCGCTGTCAGGAGCTACCCACTGCCAGGACTTTGGCCCAGTGCCGACAATTTTTCCCACGCAATCACCATAAAAATGGAATCTGGGCGCCATATTTTGCGGGCCTCACACTTTGCGTTTGGCTTTGCTTCCTTTACTTTTGTGCCATAGTCGTTGGCAATTGTTGTTTGTGCCCCAAAAAATAAATAACATAAAAGAAGAAAAGCGGCAGGATGCAAAGGTGCAGCTCCCAGTGGCATAGTGTAGAATATTCCCAGTCGGGTAATAATTTTCCATTGTTAGTATTAATTATATCTTAGCTTTAGTGCCTGTTGCGGATGTTGCGAGTCAACATTATAAATACTTAAATTGCATAATATAGGTTCATAAACAGATAGCCCAATGTTGGTTTTGTCCCATGGCCATGTCCTGTATTCAGCCATTTTGTATCTTTATCCCATAGCTGCTGCTTGCCTGCGGTCCTTTCGCTGTTCCCGGACTCAGTTACAGATTATGGCGCACAGGATGCGGTGGCGGCAGCATCGGCTGCCTATCTGTCTGTGGTGTATTTTATGGTTGAACTTTATTTACATTCATGGCTCCTACCGGACCGTACCGGACGGACCAAGACTGCCCGGTTCCAGCACCAGCTCCTACTGGTCCTGTTTTGTTTCGTTTTGGCTCGACTCGTTGCTTTTTGGGTTAGGTTGCTGCCACCTGGACATGAAGCCGGCAGCAAGGCCACAGGTGCTAGCTGCCCAGGCTTAATTATTTGCTGTTGGCTTTGGTCTGCACCTGTTTTTGGCCAGCTCCTGCTTTTGGCCTTTGCTCCTTTTCAGTTTTGCGTTCGTTTACCTGTCTATCTGTGCGGTTCTTGGTTCTTTGTTTGTTTGTTTGTTTGCTAGCCTGGCTGCACTTTGCGCTTGTAAACCATTTAAATCACAAAAAAAAGCAGCTTGAAAAGCAGCATTTTCTTTTTTACTTCATTATATCATTTCAGCTGTCTAGGGAGGATTTTGTGTTTGTAATTGAAATTAACAACTGTGCAACCTGCTGCCAGTTTGTTCTTTCCTGTTGATCCAATCGGCGCCTGTTGATATGCAACACTTTTTTTTTTTGATTTTCGCAGCAAGGCGGAAAAATGCACAGCGCACAGCCTGCTTAAACCTGCTTTATGGGGTAAAGTGGATACTTTTTGTGGCATTAATAAATAACTCACAGATTAAATAAGGATTTAACGCTCAAAATGTCGTTACGAAGTGTATCGGAAAAAAAGAATGTTGGTACAGGCTTTTAAAGCCCTTGAGGTAGGTTCGATTTAGTTCACAAAAATAGAAGACAAAGTCGATTCACCAAGAAATCATAATTCTAAAATTGGTTCTAAGTTCGCGATTTAGAAAATACAATTGAAAATGCTATGCCATGTTAAGAACAACTTTTCGATACAGTAATAACCGCCTGTCTGCAAACTAGTCTCTAAATGAGTTATTTTCATAAAACTTGTTTTCTTTTTGAAGATATTCAAACCATAACTCTATCTAATTGTTGTCAAACGAAGAATTTAACGAAAATTGTGTTGATTTTTGAAAATCTGTTTGGACGATTTGGGCCTCAGAGCTAAACTGCCATTTCTCGAGGACACTCTGACCAAAATATAACCGAAAGCGTATATCGGAGCTCCTACCCTTTAACAAAGGATGCATTTGCCCAATTATGACTGCTTTCGGAGCTTTGGGAATGAGCCACACACAAAAAGTATTCAACACCTTTGCGATAACCCTGCACGAATGAGAAAGCGAACATGTTTTCTCTGAAACCCCTTCTTTGAAGAAATGGACTAGTCTGGCAGACCTGGCACTTGCAGTATCTAGCTCTTTTTGTTAAGTCTACAGAATGATTTAAAAGAGATGATTGTGGGATCAAAACTAAAAGGCAGTTTAGAAAATAAGCTGGATAGAAACCAGCTATAAACATGTCTCTAAAGATTACAAGTCATCAAATATGGATTGAAGCTATTGCTTAAGTGTTATATAATTTTAAAACCAGTCTCTAAAAAAGAAAACAATCAAATGGATGAAACATTGAAACAGCTGTTTTCAGTTTATTCTTTATCTTTGTGCTTTTTACTTTCTACTTGCCACTTCTTGACAAGGGTATAAAATTTATATCCCTCACCAGCTATGTACATAGTTTGCAACTTGAAATGTCAACTGTCAGTGCGACAGGGCAAATCAAAAACAGGGGCAAACAATGAGCGCAAGGCAGTTTGGAGTTTAGTAGACGGGCTCGTGTCAAGATTTGCGCTTGTAAAACACTAAAAATGACATAGGCAAGATGGGGAAATGATGAGGCAACAACGCTGCCACTTTGCTACTACTAGCTTAGCACATCCCTAGACTACATCCCCAGGACCCCCCGGCCACTTTGCGCTTGTCATTGTCAGCTCATGTAGTTTGAAACTGGCGCGCACTTGACACTTGCCTGATTGATGGCCTGGCTGTGAGTGATCAGCAGCAGCAGCAGCAGCAGCAGCATGCTGCCAGGACAACTGAAGTGCTTATCTTATATAATTAAACTAAATGTAAATGTCTTGCTCCATTTCAAATCCATTTCGTTCTGATTAAATGTAATATATATTTTTGCACAGCAATCAAAATGAATCCACTTTCACCTAACTGTAATAGGAAACACATTCATTAAATTACATTTTTATTATTGCTAATAACCTTACGCAGCTGTGCATTAACATTTTAATTTGTTTACGTTGTGTCATCGTTGCCCTGAACTGACCTTGACGACGCCCACAGATAAGCTCACAAGTCCATGTGGGTGCTACTCGGCCGATAAGCAGCATCAAGTACAAACATAATCAAAACAAAATTCGTAAGCTTTGTCTAATTAATTTACTTAATGCTTTATTAAAAACACATTAGCTAGTTTAATTAAAACATTTTTTAATACGTTATATTAAAAATCAGCACTGGACACAGTTTTTTAAGTTGTATTAAAAATTAGAACTGGAAAATGAAAGCGTATCGAATTCAAGGATTGAGTTCACGAATCGAAATCAAAGTCAAAATATTGTACTTGAATACTTGAATTTCGTGTGTAATCTGCCCAAAATTTGACAGAAAGTCAAAACTTTTAAAAACGTAAAAGTTTGACATGTTGCGGAATCCTGCTCAACCATCTATTCCATTTCCGTAAAGTTCGACCGCAATCGATATACAGAACAGGCTTGTATATTTCACTTTTCATGTTATTTAGCTAAGTAGCTAAGTAGTTTAAGTGTTTCGCTAACCATGGTTTTAGTAAATTACTTTAATAGTTTTTATATTTATAAAACAAATGTTTAATTAAAAGTTTTCAAATATGTTTGTATAAAAAGTGGAGTTACTTTTTTGCTTATTTGGTTTAGAATTAAACAATTGAAATTTGAATTAAGCGTAAATGAGCAGAGGGTGCCACATTGCTACCAGTTTGAGGCTTCAATCGGTGGCGTTGCAAACTCCTGTCCCCATGTGGCGTATACGCAATTATGCGACTTGAACATTATGAAAATGAGAGCTGCTGTTGCCGCTTTTGTTTGTATTTCTATACGCACAAATGCGAAATGAAATAAAATTAAGAAAATATGTTGCACTTTTTTTTTGCTTGCCACACAGATGTAGATGCTTTTGCTGCTGCTGTTGTTGTTGTTGTTGTTGTTGCTGCTGCTGTTGCCGTCGTCCTTATTGCGGCAACTTTTGCCAAGGCTTTGGTGCTGGAATTGTCTTTGGCTTTATTCGCTAGTTGCTTGCTGGCTAAGCCAGAGCCAGCTCGACTGCCGCAAACTCAGTTCATTCTGCCCTTCCACAAATGCCAACTTAATTTGCTATAAAAAGCCAGGCCGGCACTTGATTTGCTTTGTCGTATTGCCGTTGTTGTTGTAGCTGTTGCTTGTGCGCGCCGGAAATTAAATGATTTAATGAAATTGCTAACCTTTCTTTCTATGGGACTTGGAGCTGAAACAATTACAGCACGACAATGGCCGCCCCAACATTTTAGTTAATTGAAAAGGTTTTTTTTTTTCAATTGCCAAGCAAACTTTGTTTGCTTAGCCTGCGCCCAGGCAGAAAGAAGGGCAGCCCAATTTATACTCTAAGTAATTTTTAATTACCTGCCATTGTGCATAGGTGGCAGCCATTTTTGGGCACTTTGTGTGTATGTCCTGTGTGTGTGTGTCCTTGCTGCAACACCTTTCACAGAACACAGAAGTTAATTGAGTGCTAAGCTGATGGCAACCGTCGAGCGTATCGCGCTTATGAGCTGTTGCTTGACTACAGGTTACATTCCCCTGTCATTCTGACTACCTGTCTGTTATCCTGCCTGCCATATAGCAATCCTACCATACTTTAAACATCATCTTCCTCTGTTCCTTATTTAACATATCACACATTTTCATATACAAATTTTACACCTCTTTTGTTTTTAATGTGTCCGAGCAACGTTCCAAGCAAATGCACACGAGTCTTCTTCAAGTTGTGCACAGCTGTGAGCACACATATGCAAATTAGATGCCGGGTGTGCATTGATTGCTTCCAACTGCTCAGATGCTGCCGTTGCTGCTGTCGTTGTTGTAGTTGCTGCTGTTTTTGTCGTTCTTGTTGCTGCTGTGTTGTTGTTGCCTCAGTTTATTATGGTCGTATTTTAAAGAAAATGTGTATAGACAATCAAGCCTGATGGCTTCTTTGCATAAGTCTTAAAGCCTTGCCTAGCATTAGTCTCTCACACTCTCTCTCTGAAAAGATGCAACGAGTGCACATATTGCAAGTGCTTCGAATTAATATTACCATTTTGCTTTAAATTCAATAAACTGTTTAGTTTTTTAGTGATCATTTGCTTTCATTTGCTAGAACTTTTCCATTATATATTATATTTCTAGCATTTTCACCCATGCCATATTGATTGGCCTGATTTTAATCAAACTTAAGCAACATGTGTAAATCATAATAAAATTGAGTACGAGTGGTTTTAGTTGAGATTGTTTCCATGTCATCTATAAGATATAATCGTCTGATTTTGACAAAAGGAAGTCAGAATGACAACAACATGCTAAAACTCATAATGGGTGAGTTTCGTAGAGAATGTTTCTACGTCACTTTGAATATCTAATTGTTCTTAAGTTTTGATAAAGTTTTGGAAAAATGTTTGAATAATAACTCTAAAACTCAGAATTACTAAGTTTGCTCGACGTCTATTGCAATACCTTATATAATTGAAAGTTAACCAGTTCGGAACCATATCCTTCTTTCTCTCTCCCATTTCAAAAACCTATTCTCATGTTTACTTCCGTCATAATGTTACGTCGAGGGTTATTAAAGTCAGTCATTGTCAGAATAGTTCAGGACAAAAAGCTTAAACTTAAACTGTCTTGATTGATTACCCAGCTCATAAAAACAATATTTACTTTTGAGATGGCAAATTCTTAAACTTTTTAATAGATTTCAGGTCTTCTGTGCGGTTCATGGTCCATTTTAAGAACGACATTAATTAACTGATTAGTAAACATAAACAAATGTTTGTATGTAGAAACTAAATAATAATTTCATGGGGTTATCAACAGTCAACATAGGTATTCAACAACATATGTATTATAATACAATTGTATATACACACTTCACTTATAAAATCAGTTCAATTGGCAGATCGATGCTCGATTCAGATGCAGAGCCACTTCAAGCCAGTTTAAGGCAATTCAACAGTTGTAATTAATTACAAATATGTGTGCAGTATAGTAAAGCTCCTATATAATTATATTGTCGTTTGAAAACTTAATTTAAATTTCATTTCTATTCTCTGTGCTTTCATTAAAGGCCACGTGCACGGGCGAGAATGCAGCTGAGCTGCTCTTGAGCTGAAAACAAATCTAGCTGATAAAACAAACGCAAAAGCAGAGCCAACGAATAACGTGAACCAACACACAACAATTGACAAGCAAAAGCAAGAAAGAACACGCTCAGATGGCGCTGCAGCGGCTTGGAGCTGGACGCGGTGGCCGAGCCATGAGCTATATTAACTACGCCCTGCTGACGGCGACTGCGCTGCTGGTGTTAATCTCGGCGCATGTGAAAAGTGCCAAGTTGCATGAGGAACCGACGCTGGTGACAGCCACGTCTATGGATCACGTTGCCATTGTCACGCATGAGCGTGACAACAATAGGAACCTCAAAGACTCGGCTGCCAGTCATCCTTATCAGCATCAGCATGTGCAACATGGGCAACACAACTCGCATTTGCATCAGTTGCAAAAGTTGAACAATCGGCGGGCCTATCATAGCAAATATAGCATCGAGCAGCTGCTCCACATGCAAGTGACTCCAAAGGTGTCCAATGACATTGACATGGATCCCTGCAAAGCTGGTGAGTAGCACACTTGTTATACACCTTATACCACATGCCACATAGGTATCCGTGCCCCCAGTTGCTTTGCCTTTGCTGCCAAAAATGCAATCACAAGAGCCACATAAGTATCTTATGTGGTTTCGCATTTCCGCTGCTTCAGCGCAAAATCGTTTCAGCGCTAAGTCAATCTAAAAACTAGCTATATGCTTTTGAAGTACACTCGGAGAAAAGACTATGCACTTTGTAATCAAATAAAGTGCCAATGTTGTCTCACACTGAGCTTAAAATTTGTTGATCTGAACAGAAGTAACTAGTTTTAGGAACAGTTTATAATGCAAAATATCAGAGATATTGATTTAAATTGATTATTTTATGCAAAAAGTTGGTTTTAAAAGTCGGAAAACCATATTCTACAAAACCAATTCGACAAACTTATGAAACTTATAAGAAATCTTGCATGGTTACATGCACCTTAAGGGAACCGCTGTAATTTCTTTTTATTTGTACTTCTATTCTAAATAGAATTTATAATATTTTCTCCAAGTGCATGTCTGTATGTACTCAAATATATATGTGCACTAACAGCATTCTTCCTAAACTCAAAGCAAAGCATTGAAAATGTTGTTTGCCTCGCAACGTCTTAAGTTTGACTAAAAGCGAAAAGTCTTGTAAACTTGAGTTATACTCGTACACACGGTACACACTTGATACACGTTCGAGTTCCCCAATCGCATTTCCCACTACCTATATAATACGTGTAAGGGTGGCATGCACACCCCGCAAACCCTTGTTTCTGATGCCACGATGCAGCGTTCAAAATTAAGCACCATTGTAGCATTCGGCAGTCGCCTGCAAAGCCCCAGATCAACTTGCCTGGCTGCTCAATTCAATTGAATTTACCTCGGTTTTCAGAACAAAATTGACTGAGCAATGCCGTCCGGAACGAGCATATCAATGTATGGAAGAACTTCGATGATGACGATGACTGCAATTTGTCTGTCGCCAACGATATGCTGTATGCCCAGGTCCCAAACACAGACTCAGACTTCAACCAAGTTTACTATCTGCGAGCGTGTGTGTCTGTGTGTGTTTGTGTGTGTGTGTGTAAATGTGTCTGACTTATAAGTATTTGAGCACATCAATTGTCAAAAAGTTGGCTCCATGGAACATATATATACGAGCAAACGATTTCCCGCCTTAACTGCCATTGGCAACGTAGTGTCAAGCAGTCCAAGGCTTCCACAATGTGCGCCACAATGGAACCAATACACAATCCGATAAAAATCAAAACGACATTTATACCATATGTATATATAAATTCTTGATTCTTTAAATGATTTGTTTGTTTTCAATTACATGTTATGGTAATAAACAATCAGTGTACCGAATTGTTCATTGCTCGTCTCTAAATATTCTTGATTTTATTGCTTGGAAACAACCTTATTGAATATGGTACGTCAGATCAATTGTCGCATATTTCATCAGTTCAAATCATAGACATGTAATATCGTAGTCATGTTTAGTAAATTATATACTTATTTTTACTCCCTGTTCCCATTAAAAATGGGAAAAAGGGAGTTATAAAGTACTGCAAATGTGTGTAACAGGCAGAAGGAGACATTTCCGACTATATAAACTATATATATTCTTGATCAGGATCAACAGCCAAGACGAACTAGCCATGTCCGTCTGTCTGTGTGTCTGTGTGTCTGTCCGTCTGTCTGTCTGTCCGTCTGTCTGTCTGTCCGTCTGTCCGTATGAACACACAGATCTCGGAAACTATAAGAGCTAGAGACACCAAACTTGGCATGCAGGTTCCTGTATACCATACGCAGATCAAGTTTATTTCAAATTTCGGATGCACCCCCCCCGCACCCCCGCAAATCGCAAAAGACTCCCACAGCCACAATTTAAAAGATAGAGCTTTGATTTGGTATTTTGGTACACATATATGTTGCATCAATGTTGATCTGCTGTGAATATTTCAACACGATCGGATAAATAGCACCAAAGTTACGGAAGAATCTATTACCCCTGTCTCAGCTGGCAGAAACAACAGTTTGACAGGCACTTTACGAGTTAAGTGCACTGCTTGCTTGAGTTGCCGCTAAACTGCTTGAAATGCAAAGTGGGAGCAGGGAGTCTCGTAGGCGGGCACACTCGACTAGAGCATTCTTACTTGTTTTTTATATTTTATGACAAACCCATTTCAATCAGGAACTGTTAGGTATTAAAGTAAATAAATAAACAGTATTACCAATAATTACGATATGCATATATATGTCAAAAAGAAGCATCTGTATTTATCGATATTTTAATGAAAAATATAGTCTTGGTTTGGATTTGATATATCCTTCATATCGATGGCGTCTTCTGTATATCGAATTTTAATTCCTTTACAATTTAAATTCATGTTATCATGTTATAAACAAAGCAACCGATAAACCTTTTGCAAATAAAGCTTAAGTATTGTTATTTTTCTAAATTATGAGTTTAGCTGAATTTCAGCGTTCTTTTTTATTCAAAATTCAATTAAATTGTATCATTTGAAACCACTTGCTATATGTCGATATTTTACTAGTGATATATCATATAATATCGAAATGGCTTCTGTGAGATAACACTGCGGTAGTAGTGAAAATTTTGTCTCAGGATAACTCAAACTCTGTGTACGAAATTTTATTAAAATCATACCACTATATCTATTAGCTTTCATAGAAAAAATCGGTAGAAAAATGACTTTTATTTTTACAGACATCTCAACCAAACTTAGCAATTCAAAATATGTTATATAGTATTAGAGTTTGATCAAATTTGATCAAAATCAGGCAACTATATCTATAGCATAGCTGTCGTAGGACATTTTTTTGTTGCAGAATATTAAAATTTTGAAAAAAACGTTTTACATGATATAAGCCTTTCGATCTAATCAACAATATACATAATATATTTATGAACTTTATTCCATACTGATCTACATTTTTTGCTGACAATAGTATAATCTAGAGTTGTGCATGCTGTTCTAAATTACCGGAAATTTTAAATTTTGCTTTACTGTCGCATCAGCTGGTGACTGCCTGGCTGAGATTGCGGGCAGGGCCAGACTGAAGGTCGGCTGGTGTCTGGTCAACTCATATGGAGATAAGTCAGACACACACATACACACACGAGTATGCACAGGAGTATGGAAAGGTCTCTTAGATTTCTCCAACTACCAGAAATAATGGGCGGCTATTAATCAAAGGTTGCACGTTTTTCACGCGCGCATTTTTTTTGTAACAATTAATGAATTGTTTTCATTTTTCTGCCCTAAAAAGTGGGTCACAGCAGATTTATAATGCAAGCAAGAACATACACAAGCACACACGCACACACGCACGCACACACACACATGGAAGTAAGGCCAAGTGAATGCCAGCCTAATGTATGCAAATGCACGCAACAACAGATGGGGAGGAAAAACAACAAACAAATTTTTCTTGGTTTTCTCTACTCAGCACAAAGTAAACTAATTGAATTTTGAAGTGAACTCAAATTCAATGGCCAACGCACACTAGCATGAGCCTCAGCTAAGTGCCACAACAACAACAATAACAACAAAAACAATTAGTCCAGTTAACACAACAGCAAAATCTGTTAAACTTTATATTCCAGTTATCGTAATTTGAAACTCGAAAATTAAATTTGTTGTGTATGCACAGTTCTAAAAGTGGTTTCATTTTGCCTGCACTTTTGTGTATTCCTGGCTAATAACGCTTCATCAGGATTCTAACAAAAATTTGTATAAATTTGTATACACAACTGCTTTTTCATATAACCAAAGGATTTACAATCTGAATAGAGCTAGAATTATTGACGGGTTTATCGGCAAAATATTGGTGTTATTTATTGCAATTTAACACTTTAAATGCAATATAAAATATGCAAATATGCGAAAATTTAATTAAAAGTAATTGGGTTAAATCAGCTGCAATGCAAAACATTTATTTAAAAAATATACAAGCACACTAATTATAAAAATTAGTTACATCATTGTGTTTTTTATTTAAAAAATATACAAGCACACTAATTATAAAAATTAGTTACATCATTGTGTTTTTGTGAAGAAGTGTTGATTGCCGACTTTATCAACTTTTCGTTTTGCTTTCGTTTTAATCAATTCATTGAATTAACATTAACGCACATAACTTAATTTTCCTATCCCTGTCAGTTTCATATTTTCGAGAATGAAAAAATCTCGATAGCGACTCGCTTTTGAAAGGTTTATTAGCTTCAAAAGATTTTGTAATTTTTCATTATAATTGTGACATTTTTATTAATACAAATGTGCTGACTTTCAATTAATTTAATTGTCAACCCAATTGTGAATTTACAATTTCGTTATTGGAACACGCCTGAATACCATCGGTATACTTATCGATTGTTTTTCAGTTTTTAGTATTTAAATCTTCGATATATCGGTGCATCGGTGTTTCCAACGGAGCTTCTTTTAGTTAGTTTGCAGGACATTGAGAACCCTATGTAAATTGTGGAATATATTTACTTAAACCATTTCATATACAAAAAATTGAAAATTTTGTTTAGCATAATTATGTTTAAATATATTCATATGTGCCCATAGAAATTGCAAGTTTTACTATGCTTCATATAGAGTGGCCAAATTTGATTAAAGTCGGACAACTGTATCATATAACAGTCTAAGTAACAAAAGGTCAAAACTTAAGTTTTAGTATAGAAAACTTTTCTTAAAGGGTATATTTCTGCGGCACGCTGAAAATCGCGTTTCTTTCTGGTTAACAAGTAAATTTTGGCTGGCAAACGCCATTAAGTCGGTACAAGCAGAGAACAGAACAGAACAGAGCAGAACACCAGAGAACAGAACAGTTAAGTGGAGACTGGGGATGGGTACGCTATAAAAGCAGACGCAGTTGCGCTAATGAATTTGCATGCCCCGCAATGCATGCAAATTAATATCAAAGCGACGAGGACAAGCAACGATGGATGCCAAAGAAGTTTCCTGGGGCGCCTGGTATGCGGTATTTATGGTTGTCGGGACTGTGCAGCAGAAATCAGACCGCAAATGATACTACAAATGTGAAAATGGCGCGCAATCTGCACATAACTAGGCAAAGTTGGTGACAGTAATGATGACAACAACATTACAACAACATTGCAACAACATGAGAAAACCGCTAGCAGAGCAACCGAAACGTAACACTGTTCTGACTTTAACTGGTCTGGCAGGATAAACAACCTGCTCAAGGTCCTAGAGTGACTACAAATAATTTCCCAACATACCCGATGCTACCTTCTCTGTCTAAACATAGCCGTACCGGCTGCAACCTTCTATGTCTAAGCTACGTTCTCTATCTAACTCGCACACTATAGACGATAGCTGAGCGCTAAACCGCGCCAAACTAAAACCCATTCCTCATCGCCGTTGACTCTTCAGGCATAGAAATAAAATGCCACTTAGCAGCCATTGCATGCCCCATGCAGACACTACCCAGAAGGGGAAGAGCGAAAGGGAGGGCTGCCAGGCAGCTGCAACGGCAGCCGTTAGAAACTATTTACAATTCGCACTTTAAGCTGCATTGTGCACAGACGAATTGACTTAGTTTTTTGCTCTTGATGTTGTTGCCACTGTTGTTGCGGCAACTGCGAGCCCAGTTGGATTTGGTAGAGCAGTTACAAACCGAAGGATGGGGACTCTGGTAAATGCGCAGGTTGTGTGGTTGCCTCAGTAACTAACTAACTGACGAACTGAGCAAAACCACAAAACTGTTACTCAAATTTAAAACTATAAAAAGACAAAAACTGCATGCTCTTTTTAAATGTCAGCGATAATTATGTAAAAATTAAATTTACAAAATGAAAATATATAATTCAACTTTTGATAAACATTAAAAATATATTTCCAAAGAATTATGATATAAAAATTTAATTCAATTTTTCTGACTGAAATCAAACTCTTATTGAAATCCCTTTTTTTTGGTCAAATGACTCAATTCCAGCTTTGGTCTGAATTACTGTCAGATACATTAAAAAATAAAAACATTATTTGACTGCTTTGATACACATCACATAATAAACTGTCTTATTTTAACTTGTATGAGCCACTTTTCTATCTTTACCTTCAGCAGTCTGCACTGCTCTCAATAAGCCGCTTGAAAAGAAACTCATACTTTTCTCGTTACGAGTTCTTTGCAAAAGGGAAGATAAGCATGGCACAAAAGCAGGGGAAATAAAACTGAAAATAAGCACCGGAAATGTTACAAATCGGAAACGCAAACCATAAGAGCCTGTTCCCAAACTTCACCCGCACCAAAGAAAACACCCCGCCGCAACAGTTTCAAAGCGCTCGCAGTTGACTTAACTTGCTGTTGCTCCTTTGAAGATTTTTTGCCATTTTTGCTTTAACTGTAGCGCTAATTTTTTCAGTGGTTTCTGGTTTGGTTTAGAGGCTTGTGGACTGTGGCTTTGCCCCAGTACGCAGACTTACAAATAACAAATACAAACACACTTTACAAATTCCAATGAAGTCACTTTGAAATTTATAGCAGTGTCAGAGACAAACTTTGAATAAACATGTGTTTCAAAGCGTGTCCTGTCCAATGTCCTGCTGCTTTGTTTGTCCGCACATACACGCTAAGAATTCTACTCAGATAATATGTACAATTTGCATAGCTAAAGCCTTAAGTTGATGTTTAAAGATTTTAAGTTAGAATTGTGAGACTGTTTAGTAGGTGTTATGAAAATAGTAAAAATTATAAAGTTTATAAAAAAGTAATCATGGCTGGGTTCAGCGAACATCGGATACATATTCAGTTGCTTCAACCAGCTGTGCACTTAGAGAACTCCCCCTCCAGGAGCCATCAAAACACGGATATAAATATTAGGCAGTATTCATAGGTTAATCGTAAATTTTAACAGTTGTCTGGCGAGGCATAGCTGCTAATGCTTAATTATGCGTAATTTTTTGATTACATTTAATGATTACTTCTGCATACATTATGACTAAAGAGTTTTCTCAGTGTATATGATTTATAATTTAAACTGGCAACTATTGAAACTATTATGCAAACTTTTTTTAGGTTTTGAAAGCGTAAATTAAAATAAAGCTTACTCATAAATACCGAAAACTGAAAGTTACTCATAGTTAATGCATAAAACAACAAACGAATATTTCTCTCCGTGTACATTTTGCATTTGTTTAAAATCCACTTTAGCTGCTAGTTGGGGAAAGCGCTCTCGCAGCGTGACAAACATGTTGCAACATGTGTAAATAAAATAAACTTCACTTAAACTGTTAGCATAATTAATTAATGCCAAAATGGCAAAAGCATACTTACTGCATTTATGTTTAAGTGTCTGTGTGTCTGCGAGTGTGTGTGTGTGTGTGTGTGTGTGTATCTTTTGTTGTATGATGTTCACTTGGAGGCGTGGCTTACGCACAATTACTGTACGCTCACAAGTACACACACACACAATCAGAGTAAGCCGACAGACTTATAGACAGACAAAACAATTGCAACAGTGCTCCAGTGGCAGGTCACAAACACAAGTCAAAAGATTTCACCCATGCCAGGATGTAAGTGCCTGTATATGTGTGTGTGTGTGTGTGTGTGTGTGTGTGTGTGTGTGTGTGTGTGCGTGAAACTGACGTATATTGTTTGCAGCTTAAACAACATGTTGCTATTAAATTTAGCATGCATACATTTTAGAGATGAATAAAATCAGCTTACCTCCAAATGAGTATCGAGATGTTCACAGTCACTGTTTAGATATTAACAGTCATGTATACGATACAAACAATCACGGTGTGGATATTAACAGCCAAGGTTCCGATGTTCAATTTTATTAAATATCAAAGGACGAAAACTAAGTTTCTATATAAACAACTTTTCTGCAAGAGTATATTTTAGTAAATTTTTAGTTTCATCAGATCACCCAATGCGACTTGGCGTTGATAAAACTCGCTACTATTTAAAACATAAGTCACTGTGACTGACAAATAACAATATCGCTCATCTCTAGTACAAAGCAGACTTACATGTAAAGTTCAGCTGCATAATATTTTTTGCTGCATACTTTGAGGAGCACACTTGCTTACATTTATGTATGGTGAATAGATGCATAATGTACAACCGTGTAGCGTACATACATATGTATGTATATATATATATATATATATATATATATATATATATATGGCCGTAAGATTTTATGTAGCATTATGTTAAAGTCTGAAACTCGCTGTTGTTGTACTTCTTGCAATCATTGTTTATGCAAATTTGACATAAATAAGTTAGCAGAAGTACAAGAGACACAAGCTTAAAAGCTGCTCAGCTAATGCCACAAAATTGAGCCCCTGATTTGAAAGTCACATTAATACTTATACATATTTAGGCATGTAAATATATGCATATTTGTATGTATGTACGTGTGAGCATGAGCGATTGCCCACAGCTTCATGAAAGCAAGTGTGCAAAATATGCAAATTTTAATTTAAACATGCTAATATTATTTTAATTGTTAAGCCAATAACTGCAAACTGTGCAAACGCAGAATTGAAAAAAAAAAAAAAAAAAACTGAAGCACAGGCAAAGCTGTTATTTATGAGATCAGCTTTTTATAGTTTTGCTGCGTTTTTTTTTTTGTATACTTTGTGCAAAGCATGCCAAATGGCAAACGACAGCTAAAAGACAAATTGAATATGTTTTGCTTTGAAATGTTTTTTTATAAAGCTGCGTCTGTCGCCTGGTTACTAAAGCAAATTGAAATAACTCGGAAAGTTAATTTATATGGCACTCGAGTGAGAGAGAATTGAATCTACAAAACACAGTAGAAGACGAAATCCGACTATGCGTATGAAATACTCTTAAGAACTGCGAGAAAAAAAGTGAGTATGTCAGACTACGAGATTCCATGGTCTAGCTTCAAAAGTTTGGAATAATTTGCGTTCGTACACACAGACGGACAGACAGATAAACAGACGGACTTTTCACAAACCCAATATACACTTTTCTTTGAATTTTTTGAAAAAAATAGAGTATACAAATCAAGGCTTTACCTTTAAAATGTTGGATGTTGGAGCTTTTTACTCCCTGTTCCCATTAAAAATGGGAAAAAGGGAGTTATAAAGTACTGCAAATGTGTGTAACAGGCAGAAGGAAGCATTCCCGACTATGTAAACTATATATATTCTTGATCAGCATCAACAGCCGTGACGATCTAGCCATGTCCGTCTGTCTGTCCGTATGAACACACAGATCTCGGAGACTACAAAAGCTAGACACCAAACTTGGCATGTAGGTTCCTGTATACCATACGCAGATCAAGTTTATTTCAAATTTCGGATGCACCCCCCGCAAATCGCAAAAGACCCCCACAGCCACAATTTTAAAGATAAAGCTTTAATTTTTGGTACACATGTATTTTTAATCAATGTCTTTCGGATGTGTAAATTTCAACACGATCGGATAAATAGCACCAAAGTTATGGAAGAACTTATTTCCCCTGTCTCAGCAGGCAGAAACAACAGTTTGACAAGCACTGTGCAAGTTGAGTACGCTGCTTGCTTGTGTTGCCGCTGAACTGCTTGAAATGCAAGTTGGGAGCAGGGAGTCTCGTAGTCGGGCACACTCGACTAGAGTTTTCTTACTTGTTTATAATACTCTCTCGAATGCAGAGGTAGAAAAATGAACATACAGTTAATTATTTACATTCATTTATAATAATTGTATTTATATTGTATGAATACAAATAAAGTTAACCATAAACTCTATACTAACTATAAAACATCAAAATTTGAGGAAAATAAATAAGATTTTGAAATAAAAAGTCTTAACAGCTCGAGAGCTAATCATCTAGGTAGCCCTTGCTGCGTTATAACCAGTTGAGAATTCTAAGCACATCAAGCGAAAGAAGTTATTTTGTTGCCATGTCATGGTATTCAGCATCGTAGTGCGTTCTTCTACCTCAAGAAAAAAACAAAATAAAACATTTTGATGGGTTCAAGGAACAAAAATGTTATCCTATAGAGCTAAAATGGATATGTTTTATATCATACTTGTCCAGGATTTATAAAATGTAGGGACAATGTATTACAGATGATTGAAAATTAAAATTACTGGGTTCTGGGAGATTCCAATTATAGAAAATATTTAAGAATATATTTATATTCTTTTTTAATTAAAAAAAAAAAAAACAAAAAAGAGTATATTGGGTTTGTGAAATGTCCGTCTGTCCGTCTGTATGAACGCAAGTTTTTTCCACAGTTTTGAAGCTAGAGCAACCAAACTTGGTACACATGTTGGTATATACCATAGGCAGACAAAGTGACAAGATCTCCTCCCCACCCCCACCCCTTCCCCCACAAACCGCAAAAACCTAAATTTTTCACAGTTTTATAGCTAGAGTAACCAAATTTGGCACAACGGCTACTTATCACATTCTTGATTGATCTGACAAAAATTCGCCCCCACAAATAAGCAAAGTCTGTATCTCCCCCACCCCTTTATAGTCCCCAAATTTTGCAGGTTGAATTCTATTGTCCTATTAAATAGATTGGACAAAAATAATTTTGCCGCGCCCACCCCCGCCCTTGCAATCGAGCAATGTTTGTTTCTCCCAAACCCGTAGAACGGGCCCAACGAAACTTAAATTGATGAGAAAACTTGAAAGATTTGAGCAAAAATACAATTGCCACGCCACTTCCGACTCCGCAAAGAGGCGGAAAAAAGAGTGTATCGCAGTCGGGTGCATCCGACTGCAACGTTCTTACTTGTTTTTTATTGTAAATCAAACCCTAATAACATTGCAACGTTTACAACATATGCTTTTTTTGGTAAATTAAAAATCTGTAATATGAAACCAATAGCCATTATATTTTCTCATATCTTGATCAAATTTGATTGATATCGAAATGTAAAACAGGTCTGTTAATATATATTTGGTTTTAAGTTGAATTCTTTTGAAATACTGGCTTTAATTAGCAAAGAGGTTTTTTTTTTAGACAGTTTTAGCTATCGAGCGTCCACTCTAGTATTTCAGTACGATTTAAAGCAGTGCATTGTTAAAGTTGCAACACTCTATTAAGGTAGGTAAAGCTATGAATCCACATTTTTCAGCTTTTATTGGCCTCTTGTTTTGGGCCTAGAATCTTAGCAGGCAACTGTGGGCAATATTTATTTGCTTGCTTTTGAATTGCTGTTTGCAAAATATGTGTGTGTTCAAAAATAAACTCGGCAGTGCAGAGAATTTGCTGCTGTTGTCAGGTCACAATTATCAGATGCAACAACGAACACCAGACGGAGTGGAGTTATCGAGGCTAGGTTATGTGGGGTAGCTGCATTGTGCAATGAGAGTTTATTGAACCCATTAGGAGGCTGCCATATCCAATGATTTTGCCTACCAGCTACATAGTAATAAAGTTCTAGCGAAAGTTGTGTGTAGGTGCAACACATACACACACACATGCACGTCCACACACATTTACATTCAAACACAAACACATCATGTGTCTGCGGTGAATGGTTTTTTCTAGCTGCATTTCAATTTGAAAAACTACGCGCAATATATTTTTCGCTCAATGGCTAAGTTTTTCTAAAAATGATGCCAGGAAAAATGTTTTATGAGAGTATCTGCTTCGAATATTTATCTATTTTTTTTTTGCCGCAGCAATAGTTTCTATATATGCGGTAGGTGTAAAGTGGACCACATTTTGCAAGGCAACGTGGAGGGAAGAGGGATTGCATAGAGGAGGCACACAGCTGCATAAATATTTCGACGTTGTTGTCCATCATAAATCTGGCGGGGCACTCAAACATTGGCCTGATTTTGTTTGTACTTCAGCTCTATCTGCGATTCGCCACACACATGATGACAGTGGATGTGGATGAGTACATGGATATTTTGATAGCAATAGCCCACTCTGTCAAATAATACAGACATTTTGATGTTGGTATAGTTTCATTTGTATGAAATAAAACAGTTAACGTAACGAAAATAACACATACTGATTGATAGATGTTGCTATAGTTTCATTGCCGATGACGATGCCATTTTGTGAATGATATAGTTCTATATCTAAATCTATATTACAGACTCTTTAATATAGAGTTTCGTGTCAGATTTTTGTTTAAAATATATCAGCCTTTAAACTTTAAACAGTGAGCATTATTGCTTTCGTGTACCGAATA
Organism: Hirtodrosophila cameraria; assembly: GCA_949708635.1. Classification (NCBI taxonomy): domain Eukaryota; kingdom Metazoa; phylum Arthropoda; class Insecta; order Diptera; family Drosophilidae; genus Hirtodrosophila; species Hirtodrosophila cameraria. The sequence continues at coordinate 68,235,434 of OX453089.1, read as the reverse complement.
TAAACTTTTATTTTCCTGTGCAAAATGACTAAGTTTTACTCATTAGAACCATATATAATAGTTGCTTTTTGATGTTTCTTTAATAACACATAACATATGAAAGCTTCATATGCTCGGGATTATTCAGGGTTTTTCATTGCACTATGTTAATGGGGTGTACGAGTAAAAAGCAAAGTGAGCCGCACAAACACAGAAGTTCTGCCCATATCTAAAATCGCTTGCTGAAATGGTCTCTTTGTTGGCGGAACTATTCGCTTTACTTCTGGACAAAATGCTGCAGGCCATGTGCTGTGCTGGCGGCTAGTTAAGTGGGTGGGGGGGGGAGTACGAGAGCACGACGCGGTTAAAGGCAATCTCAGCTAGTGCCCGGATTAGTTTGTCCGGATGCCTTTATTTGTCTGCCTGTATTTGCTTTGATTTAATCTTTAATTTTAGGCAACGCTTTTAGGTCTCCTCTGTTTGTTTGCTAGTTTGCTTATCAAAACATATTTCAGACCGGATAAATTTGTATGTCCGGCTATTCAGGATGGCCGCGGGGTTCTGTCACTCTAAATTAAACATTATTGTTGTGGCTGGCTGTAATTGCACACAAAATGCATATAAACATAGTTAGAGTACATCCATGCACTGAAACAAATAAGAACAAATCTATATTACTTAGCTGAGCAACGCAGGATTAAATATCTGCTCGTGTATAGTATAGAATTCTCAACTGGTTCTAACGCAGAAAGGGCTACCTGAATGCTTAGTTTTTTAGCTGTTAACACTTCTTATTTGAACATTTTCTATACTATATTGTCCTAGAATCTAGTTCTGTCGGCACATAAAAATAGCTAGAAATCGCTAGCCGTATCAATAAATATCCAATTTAAATGGGCGGTACAGTTTTAAAGCCAATGTAATGCTGTTCTTCAATTTGACGTCTTATTTGAGCATCTTATTTATTTTCCTTAAATTTCGATGTTTTATTGCACGTATGCTATGTTGTCCTGTGGGCAAATAAAAATAGTTAGGAATAGCCAAACTTATCAATAAATATCCAACTAAAATGTGTGTTACAAATTTATTGTTGGTTCTTTGAGAATAATAAAGATATTTTTCTTAACAATTTTTATTTATTGTATTTTATTAAATGTAATTTTGAAATTTGCCATTAATTTGTAGCCAGTTGAGATCGTCCACCAAGCATAGAGGTAGAACAAAACACTCTACGATGCTGGACTGCAGGCACAATTCCTTAGCAGTTTTTTCGCTTGACGTGCTTACAATTCTCAACTGGTTTTAACGCAGAAACAACTAGCTGGATGCTTGACAGTGCTGTTAAGACTTCTTAGTTTTTCTTCTTATTTGAAACATGTTAATTATTTATTTTCCTTAAATTTCGATTTTTTAAAACAACCTTAGGAACTTAAAGTTATTTTAGATACATTTTGGGCTTATTTAAAACATTTCTGTTTTATTTTTTTTGTTTTAATAAGAAATAAATACTTTATTTATTCTGTATTCTGTGTTCTGTATTTTTTCTATACAAGTGATATTGATTGCATATGTAAAAAACAGTCTGCTGGTGCTAAATTCTGAACGTGAAATGTACATTTTTTTTTCTTTATGTATACATTTGTACAATGGAAGCAAATGTAGTTCCGCTTGTCATAACTCATATTTATGTATATATCCGTGCCAGATTCTGTAAAATGACGTCCATGCTGTGACTATTTGTGGCAGTTGAAAGGGTCAAAGAGTCAGCCAGAAAGTCAGTTGGCCAATCGTTTAATTTTTGTTGGCATGTGTAATCGTTTGGAATTTATTTGAACATACATACTTGCATTATTCGCTTTTATGACACAATCGACAACAATACAACAAAACAATTGAAAACCATTTTGTACAAAAAAAAAGGAACCCCGCTTGGTTCCACCATTTCAAACAATCAGGGGACAGCTCGTTGTGCTTTTTCATTACATGATTGTGAGCCACAAAGTGTTCCCTGTTGTTGATGCGTTAAAAGCGCTACAGAAAATGGTGCTCGTTGGTATTATTGGAATTATTGTTGGCCCGTATAGAGCACGCCAGTTGGCTGTATCACATAATCAGTTGTCTGGTGGTTGAAGAGAGATAGAAAGCAGCTGGTTTATTTTTAATTAAACTCAGTTCACAGCGCGTCAGAGGCTCATAAACTGGCAGATAGCAAACGCATTACGCATACGCCGCATGGCATGGGGGAAAAAGGACATGAAACATTGGCACAGAACTGCAACTTGGCAAATGTGTTAACATGTTTGTGGTCGCCATAAAAAAAAGGGGTTTTTGCAAAAAGATACTGGACCCAATATACCCACCACTATATAATAGCCACCTCTTTCGACCATGTGGCACGTTTCAGCGTTAGTTCGTTAGTGTGAATGATGCGGGCTTTGAGGGTGGGGCGTTGCTCAAAAATTTAATTACTTTCACTTGTGAGAAATGTTTGTCTGGCAGACGAGCCAGCCATCCAGCCATCTAACCAGCCAGCCATCCTGCCAGACTGCACGACTAAAACATCAGCTAAAGGCATTTAACTTAAATGTAATGAAATTGTACACAGACTACCAAGCTACGCATGTTTGCTTCCTCTCGCATCTCTCTCTACTTTTCTCTAGCTCTATTTCTATCAGCATCCTTCTCATGATTTTATTTCTTATACCTCTGTAAATGGCCCGTTGGCGTTTGTGTGGGCAGCAGTATTCTTGCAAGGACGATGTCCGCAACTAGTCAAAGGCTGACATTGCCGTCTGTCGGATTTGTGACGCATTATGCGCCAAGTTTTCTCGCCTGCTGTGCTTCAAAGTGCAGTGGCTTTTTACTGCTACTGCTACTGCAACTTCTACTGCTAGTTCTAATGCCGCTGCTGCTGCTATTCGTGCTCACTTTTTTCCTTTTCATGATATATATCCGCTTTAGCTAACAAGCTTAAATGCCAACTGCAAATGCATTCTCAACGATTTTTTTTGTTTTGACCTCTACTCCGTTTGAACTTTCAGCTTTCAAAGACTTTTTCATTATAGAGCGTCAATTTTATTCTTTCTTTTACTTTACTGCACATCAATTCATCAAAATTGCGTATCAATCATTCGCCATGTTGTGTGCAGAACGCGTGGCCGTACATGAATTTTAATTTCGCATGCTATGTAAATATTTTAAATCAGAACATTGATGAACACTTTTATAGAATGCAACGAATAACTTGTACTCTAAAAGTGCTAGAGAACTAATTAGACCTTAAGGTCTATTTCGGTTGCAACTTTCGGTAAGTTATTACGAAAGTGATTTTCCTTTAAATGTTTCCATATTCACTTTTGATACATTAATTTGCCATTAGGAAAGGATTTACTTTAGAAGATGAAAAGCAATAAAGAAATGTTGAGCTTTTTCAATTGGAAACCGGAACAGCCCTCATTATTTTTACTTTATATCACAGATATGATATTCGCTTACTTGCATATTGAATTCACTTGACTTTGAGTAGTTTTTGTGCATTAAAGCGCATTTCTTGCGTAATTGAAAGACAAAATCATAGCAGATCTGATAATCTTATAAAGCCTAATACTTAAAGTTGCAGCAAAGAGTATTCCAAATGCGCCTGCATGAAGAAGTGTATTTTTTTGTATACAGAATTACATTTTTTATGCTGCATACTCCATTCGACAAATGGTCAGAATATGTGTACACATATATATTTGCTTTCAAAATCAAATGTAAACACGATGCATTTTTAAAGTCAACACTTTTTATTTGTTGGCAAAAAACAGCGAGGTTGATTCTGACCACAATTATATTGCACCATTTTTATACTTGTTTTTCATTCCACATAATCTAATTTCAAAGTGACTTTTGTCCACTATCTCACTATTCATAGTTACCTGACCAATGTTTATTTAATTGCTTAATTTATGCATTTGATATTTGCATTCGAAAGCCAAATGTTTTTATCACATATTTTAGCACAATTGCATTCCATTTGCGCATTATACTCGTTGTCCTGGCTGCATAACATAATCATCTATCGAATCACAGACCATATGATTGACATGATGATTGCTGCAAACAAATTAAGTCATTTTGATATGAATATTAGTTTGTGCATTGTTATTATGCTGGCTTAGATTGTCAAAATGCAAATTAATAATGTTAGCAGCGTCTTAAAATACATTTTCAATTTCCTTCGGCTTAGACATAGCCAATGCTACCAATAATAAAATCAAATAATAACAATGATCGTCTCTGTTTTTGACACATGAATTAAGTAAAGTTTAATTGAAGTCATGCCTTTCACAACCATTGTTTGGCAGAACTATGCATTTTACTATTAAGGTTTAATTAAAAATTCAATAAACAAAAGAATTTAAATAAAACTGACAGTTTAATTTTGAGTGTCCAAAGACTGTAAACTTTTTGTGTTTCCTGCTAAAAACTGAAAGACCACAAAGACATATTTTCTTTATATAAAAAAAAGCATTATCGCTTTCAATATGTCCAACATTTCTCAACAATCAGAGAATCGTTATAAATTTATAACCATAATTTTGCAATATCAAGGAAAGAAAGTCCTAGAAACTTTGTAGTCCAGTGTAGTAATAAATTTACAATGAAACAAAATACCTTAATACGTAAATTTAAATAAATGCAGCCAATTACGTTTTAAAAAAAAATGGTTTTACATGAATAAAGTATTATAACTTGTAAATTTAGGGAGCAAATTTAATTTTTTGCAGTAGGATATTTATGGGCAGCAGTTAATCGGGTTAATTGATTATAGATTACAAAAAAAAAAACTCAAAATTTAATTAAAATTCATTGAGCCAGGTTCCTGTGTAACAGCTTAAATGAGTTATTTGCCAATTGCATAAAAAAAGTGCACTTAAATTGCAAAGAGTGTGCAATAATTTGTATTTTTTTTCGAAAAAAAAGCAGGCAAACATAGCCTGCTTACTTGTTTAGTTAAGTTTATGATTTAACCAACTCTGCTTTTATATGCCACTCATTCAGATCCTTGCCAATATATCTGCCGTCAGAGGCTATAATTAATTTACTTTTGCGTTCAATCATTGACCGTGAACACCCCAACAAATTTGATTGAACTAGTGAACTGGCATATTCGAATACTATGTTATGTTAGTCTCTACTCTGCTATAGCATTATGTACTAGGAAGTCAGTCAAGCTGTCAAATGCATCATAGAACAGTACGAGTATAGGATAGGCAATTGGCATGCGTATCTGCTGTGAAAACCTGTGTATTTGATACGATGTGCTCCCCCATGTGTTGACCTAGTTGTTCAAAACTTAGTATACCCCATGGTTTAAAGCTTATTGAATTTGCGTCAACATTTTGCAATAATCATATTTCTTACTGGTGCAACGAGCAACGGCATTTGAGACAGAAGATGTTATGCAAATACACGAGAAATGTGAAAATGGGACACGATGAGCGGTCTCCAAAAGTCAAAAGGCGTTAACATTAATTCTGCTCTTCCTCGGGCGGGTCTTCTTCTTTATGTCTACAGTGTAAATTGCATGTAATAAATGCAATCACATTTATTTATATTTATTTTAAACTTTGCCGACGGCACAAGCCGCTTTATATTTGTGTTCGTTTCAGGGGTTAACTTTATAGTTTCATATAGCTTACAACAGGGAAGTCTAAAAGTAGTTCATAAATAAACTGGAATTTGGCTTAACTTTTTTTTTTAAATTTCAAAAAACCATTTAAAGTATTAAAACAAAAGGTTTATAGGTTTTTAATGTAATAATTGCACTTTTCAATCAAAATCGTAATTATAATCGGATGTTTTTAATGGTTCTAACTGGGGATGCAAATAATAATGAAATATAGTTGGTTGATTTTACAAAATTACAATCGATGGTGTTTTGATTAATCGTATAGATTAAATCAATCAATCGATGTTTTAAAAACCAAAACATTAATTCATTTATGTATAAAAAATAATCATTTAACTGATTAATGTTCAAAAACCAGTGGAAAGGAATGTTATTGCAAATATATTTGAAAACAAAATTGTTTTGCATTAAGCAATTAAGTATTCTGCAAAATAAAACATATATGCTATAGTAGATTTCAAAGATGTAATAAATCCAATATTGACATTTGTAAAGATTTTCATGCAACAACTTTTAGATACTCGTTTCTATAGCAGTTATATGTTCTGTTCTGTTCTGACAAATTGCGATACACAACTGCGTTGTTTGCCGCCAAAAGAGAAGCATTCATACCTGATTTAAAAAACATAGTTTAAAACTTGAAACTACTCAGTGTACATTTACTACAGACACACAAAAGTAATCTCATCTCAGTTGAGCCTCGATCATTGCAGTCAAAAGGACAAAACCTTTACTTTAACTCTGAAATTTCATATTCAAAGCTTAAAAAAATATCAAAAGAAAAACTTTTAAGTGAACGAGACTAATTAATGTCAAGAGAATAATTTATCAATATTTGCTGGTAGCTGTTAAGGGGCTTTAAAATCTGTTAAAAGATATTTTGTAAGTTTGCATGTTATATGAATTACTTAGCATGTGTACACTGTAATCTGCGGTCAATAATAATTGGCTCTTGTTTCATGTCTTTTATGGCATGCGTATGTAGTAAGCGAACTTAATTAATTTTATTTACCATGCCTGTGTCTGACGTGCCAACAATTTCATATTTTGCGTGTATTAACTCTTTTATCCATGTTGGTGGCTATAGGCTGCTTTCCACATGTGTGTCCACAATACGCATACGCCGCGTATTGCCCGACAACCAAAGCAAACACGCTGTCTGCTGGATGAACTGGAAAACTGAACAGTTGCACAACTGGACAGTTGGCCACAGCAACATTGATGCTCTGATTAAATGGATATGCAGTGTCTATCCAACCGCTGAGCAAATAACAGTCCGTCTGAAAAACTCCTCCTATCGCAACACCCAGCGCACGTTGTATGTATAAATAATAAATGACGAGCCTGGTATGAGTATTGCGCCTCGCCAGCCCGCCAGCCAGCCATCCTGCCAGACAAGAGTTACCACATGTTATTTCAATTAAAATAAAAATTTATGTGCTTTTTGTCTTGTCGTTTATAATTAAAACAATACGTTAGTTATGCCACGAGACGGTGGGCTTGTTTACTTCTCATATTTAAGACGGACGTTCTTTAAGTCCCGTATTTGCATGTTCGCAGCGACAATGCACTATATAAATAGAAAACTTTGTATTTTTGAATAGATCTAGCTTTAATTTAAATATTTTTTGTCATGGTCTTATATCAAAATAAATTTGCATTTGCTACTAAAATAATCAATTCCCTGCACTGGCAGATGAGCCCAGGTTACTGTGCAAAAAGTAGCATTCGAGGACTATGCGTTGAGGCCTAATGTATTAGTAAGAGATACAAATAGACAAACAAACAAACTGACAACATTTTCATCTAAATTTGGAAATGCCTCTCTAGTCTTAAAATATGCATAACTTTTGAACGAACTGTTAGATAAGGATGAAAGAGGTTTCATTCGACGAGTATTTAGAATTAGAATAGTTGTGCATTTACATGGATTGCCGTCCAGAGTGATACATTTTGGGCTTATTCAAAAACGTTTTATTTTATTTCTTTCGATAAATTTCTATTTTTTCCAAATACCTTTTTTTTAAATTATTTTAACAGAAGTTTCAACATAAAAGCGTTCCGAATAAAATCTGTGTTGAAAAATAGGGGACTGTCTAATAAATACTTATCTTCGGGAATTCAAAGTTAACTTTTCAAACTTGTTAAAACTAGATTTGATATTTCATAGATTTGTATTTGTGTATATCTTGAATATAAAATAAATATTTTAAGATGAAAATATGTACCTTATAAATTTATATTTTGTCAAGGGTAGACAATAACCTTTGAAATAACCTTTTATAATTTGGTTTATAGTATGCACTTGACCCTTTCTTTCAGCATACTGATAAGGTATTTCCAACTTATTGACATTAACTAACCTAAGTTTGCCTTTAACATTAGAAAACGAGCCTAAATGCATAACAATTTATATTACAGGAGGTTTCATGGGTGATATTGCGCTGCCTGATGGCGATATGGGTCCTGTGGTAGCCCACACGCCTATCGACGATGACGAACACGAAGAGCAACTGCAGCCAAGGAAGACAACTGAGCAGATGCTGGCAGATGCACCAGTGCCTATAAAATACAATGCGACATTTCAGCTGGACCTGGAGAAGCTCAAGCAGGAAGTCTACAATGAGGGACTGCAGGTAGAGGAGGAGGGTCTCACCGATATTATACGCAAAAAAACGAAACTACCCAACATGAGCGACCAAAGCCAGACAACAGGGCAGCCACTGACCAAAGCAAGCAACTTGCACAACAATGATGTCAGCCTGGTAAGTTGCCTGCCAGCCTAATCGGATTACCAAATTTGATCCTTTTATCATGCACTCAGAACGCCAACGAACCATTAAAGTCCAGTGCGCAGACGCCAGCTGACATTGCACAACCGCCCAACTACAAAAATGAGATATTGGCAGCAGCCGAGTCCACATTTAACCCACGACATCGCATTGCAGCAAAGACTGAGTTGGATGTGGCACCTGCTTTGCTGCAGCTCAACAAGTCGCAAACGCTGCATCGCAATGTAGATACACGCAAAATACAATCCGACAACAAGGACATTGAGGACAATTCGGGCAACAATTTTGTCGCAGAACGTCGTCAGCATATTGTGCCCACTTCGCTGCCCACACAAAGATCGACCATGCCCAATGTTTACAGCAATGCTGGTGGCAATGGCATGCATCTGGACGATGATGTGGACTTCTTGCATGCCAGTGGTGTGGTGCGCAGACGACACAGACGTGGACCCAAGCATCGGTAGGTAGTCCACAACTCAAAAGCTTAATTTAAAGCTGCTTAGGTTTAACCATTTCCGCACACACCTTTGTCAACAGTCACTTGTTGGATGACTATGCCAGCAAAGTGCAACGTCTACGTGAAGAGCTCAATCTGCCACAGAGTCATCATCATCAACACCAACAACAGCGCCAACGACAGCATAATCATCATCATCATCATAAGAAACAGAAGCATCGTCAACATCGTCGTCGTGGTCGAGGTCATAGCACTCCGTCTTCTCTTAATATTAGCTCAACGCAGCCGCAGTTGGATGACCTGCTGCCAAGGGAGCATAAAGATGGACCTGCTGCTGAGCCACAGTACTCGAAGCTGGCAACAGCATTGCCAATTTCTGAGTAAGTGTACAGACACCAATGCGGTCCCTAAGCCGCAGTCACCACATCCGTTTCCGCTGCCATTTCCTGGCTGATGTAAATTACTGGCCATTCAATACAGAGATTTGGCCAAACAACAGCCATTTTGTTACACACACAAACACACAAAGTCTGCATGCAGTTAAAAAGTTATGAATTTTAATAGGAATTCGTGTGTCAAGAGTTGCAGCCAACAAAAAAAAAAAATATTTTTTTTTCACAAAATCCGTTGGCAATTAAAATAACGCATACGCCGTGTATAACTTCTGAATTTAACATAACCACAACTCCATTCCAGCAACCTGAAGCAACAGCAGCAGCAGCAGCAGCATCATCGTGTGGCACGTGCCGTAACCGCCAAAAAAGAACGCATTTGGGATTATGGCGTCATTCCCTATGAGATCGATGGCAATTTCAGTGGACTCCACAAGGCGCTCTTTAAGCAGGCCATGCGCCATTGGGAGAACTCGACGTGCATTAAGTTTGTGGAGCGCGATGCCGAAATACATCCAAATTATATTGTATTTACCATACGCAGTTGCGGGTAAGTTTTTATTCGCACGCTTCAAAAAAGGATGCGTCCGATTGTAGAATGATGACAAATCTAATGGATTAAGCTCCTTCTATATTTGGCAACAAAAAAAAACCTTTTTTCTATAAATTGTTATATAAGTGGTTGAAAGAATTCAAAACTTTATCTGCATATATATAAGATATGTAACATTTTGCCTAATAATCTTTAAAATTTTGTTGGCTTCGTTGGGTTTTTCTAGTTTCTAGTTATACATCGAAATCTTTATAAATATTTGCGAAAATCTTTCAGATGCTGCTCTTTTGTGGGTAAACGCGGTAATGGGCCACAGGCCATTTCAATTGGTCGCAACTGTGACAAGTTTGGCATTGTGGTGCATGAGCTGGGCCACGTTGTGGGCTTTTGGCACGAGCACACGCGTCCGGATCGCGAGAAGCATGTGGTCATAGAGCACAACAATATAATGAAGGGTCAGGACTATAATTTTAATATGCTGTCTGTGGATGATGTGGACTCGTTGGGCATGGCCTATGACTATGATTCAATAATGCATTATGCGCGCAACACATTCTCGAAAGGCACCTATCTGGATACCATACTACCAATTGAAATGAAAGGTCGCAAAAGACCTGAGATTGGTCAGCGTTTACGTCTTAGTCAGGGTGACATTTCTCAGGCCAATCTTCTGTACAAGTGTCCCAAGTGCGGTCGTACCTTTCAGGAGAGCACTGGCATCTTTTCCAGCCCCGTTTACTATACGGCGGGTGCGCTGAGCAACGATACGGAACATTGCGAGTGGCGTATTACTGCAACACACGGAGAACGAGTAGTGCTCCGCCTGGAAAATATGGTAAGACTTTGTTTGAAATTACTTAATAGATCAACACTTTTCACAGTATCTTTAAATTATTCATCATTTTTATCATCTAAATCACAAATATTCTTATTTGTATATTGACTAACATTTGACTATTATTGACATTTCGGTTAGAATCCTTAAAACTAAGTTTTAGGAAACTTAGCCAAAACTCACAGTCTATCAAAGTATTCAGAGTATTCAAAATTTATCAAATTTAATTTCAATTTTACACATAATATAGTTTTTGCCTTCGCATTTCTTAGGCAAAAAATCGATTAATCGACTGTCTTTTATAACTCTATTATATATACACTGAATGATTTTTAAGTTTTTTTTTAATGAAATGATTTCTTATAAGATCTTAAAAATGGAAAATTTGTATTTATTTCCGATTTAAACAATATTATTTAACTTTTCTCATATCTACCAAGTAATAAAAATCACTGTGATTGTAGGCTTTCAATACCAACGATACAATGATAACTATATTTCTATCATCTGTAGAATATCTTCAAGTCAAACAACTGCGAGACAGACTATCTGGAGGTGCGCGATGGCTACTACTTCAAGTCACCGCTAATTGGACGCTTTTGTGGCAAGGTGGCCAAAGATGTGATCACCACGCAATCCAGCCGTATGCTTTTGACCTATATGAATACCCATCGTGCTGACGGTTATCGCGGTTTCAAAGCGGAGTTCGAGGGTAAGTAGAAATGGGATGTAATATGGGACAAACTGGTGACATGGTAACGTACATTTTGAACTAGCTGTCTGCGGTGGCGATTTGTCCGTGGATGATTCGGAGGGTCGCTTGGAGTCACCCAACTATCCGCTGGACTATTTGCCCAACAAGGAATGCGTGTGGAAAATTACCGTTCCAAAGAGTTTTCAAGTGGCGCTAAAGTTCCAGTCGTTTGAGGTCGAGAACCATGATAGCTGTCACTATGACTCTGTGGAGGTGCGCGATGGACCCACAAAGGATGCGCCGCTAATTGGCATTTTCTGTGGCTACAAGGCGCCACCGAGCATGAAGTGAGTGCCAGACAAGTGCCCAGTCCCAGTTTAAGCCCAAGCACATCCACTCAAACCAACTCTGCATTGTTCCTCATCACTTTCAGGTCAAGTGGCAATTCGATGTACGTTAAATTTGTGTCGGACACATCGGTGCAAAAGGCGGGCTTCTCGGCCGTATTCATGAAGGAGGTAGACGAGTGCGAGACGCAGAATCATGGCTGTGAGCACGAGTGCATCAACACACTTGGTGGCTACGAGTGCAGCTGCCACATTGGCTATGAACTGCACAGCGATAAGAAGCATTGTGAAGGTAAGTTGTTGTTGCATGCACCGCATTCAATTGTAGTCGTACACTGAGCGAAAAAAGCAATATCAATTTGATATTCCCTCGGAATTTTGAGGATGTGAAAGACATTTAGAAATATCAGTTTCTATATATTTCAAAATTAAATAAGAAATAACAGCTGCTATTTCAACATTAGAAAAAAATTAGTGCTGGTTTCGTTGGGATGCCGAAGATATAAACTCTCCCCAAGTGTCTTATTTCAGATCTCAGAGCGTGCTGTTGTTCCAACGGCTCCAATATACCCTATGTAAGAGTATTATGAAATCAATATTAATTGAACTGTCAAGATTACATTTAAAAGTTACACAAGTAAATGATAATTGACGCAAAATGAAATGTTTTTCAAAGTGTTATTCCAAATACTTAGACTTTTAAAACTATAACATCAACTTAGAATTTAAGAAAACAAATTTTAGTTAAAACCAGATGCATAAAAAAAAGAAACCACAAAATGTAATTTGTATTAATACCAAAAAATATTATATTAATTTGCTTAAAATAAGTTAATATTATTATTAAAATGACATTTATAAACAAAAAAATTGAAATTTAATTTTGATCAACTTTTTGTGTAATAATTTTGTACCGTGTAATGACCCTATCTTAGATGCCTGCGGCGGTGTTATCGAGTATCCAAATGGCACCATTACCTCCCCATCGTACCCCGAATTGTATCCCGTGTTGAAGGAATGCATTTGGGAGATTGTTGCACCACCCAAACACAAAATTTCATTGAACTTTACACATTTCGATCTGGAGGGTACGGCGCATCAGCAATCTGACTGCGGTTACGATTCGGTAACCATTTACTCAAAACTGACGGAGAATCGCTTAAAGCGGATTGGCACATACTGCGGCAGCGCCATTCCACCCACAGCCACCTCCGATAGTAATGCGCTGCGTGTGGAGTTCCATTCGGACAAGTCAATACAGCGTTCCGGATTTGCAGCCGTATTTTTCACGGACATAGATGAGTGTGCTGTAAACAATGGAGGGTGCCAGCATGACTGTCGGAATACCATTGGCTCTTACATGTGCTTCTGCCACAATGGGTACTCCTTGCATGAGAATGGACATGATTGCAAGGAGGGTGAGTGCAAATACGAAATATCCGGTGCATTTGGCACAATCTACAGTCCCAACTATCCGGATAATTATCCGCCAAATGCGGACTGTGTTTGGCATTTCTTGACCACGCCAGGACATCGCATCAAATTAATTTTCAACGAGTTTAATGTGGAATCTCATCAGGTGAATTATAGTTAAGTTCTTTAAATGCAAAGTTTAAAATGCTTGATTTTGATAGGAATGCGCCTACGATAATGTGGCCATCTATGATGGCGAATCGGAGCTCAGCTCCTTACTGGGACGCTTCTGTGGCGACAAGATTCCCTATCCCATATCGTCCACCACCAATCAGCTGTACATGGTGCTCAAGACTGATAAGAACAAACAAATGAATGGTTTTATGGCAATGCATTCAACTTGTAAGTGTACTGTGTATACCAATCTCTAAGGCTTCATATAACACCACTTCTTATTTCACAGCCTGCGGTGGCTATCTGCGTGCGACCAATAACGTCCAACATTTCTACTCCCATGCGAGATTCAGCAATTTGGATTACGACGATAATATGGACTGCGAGTGGACTATTCAAGCGCCTGCCAATAGCAATGTGCAGCTGATCTTCCTAACTTTCGACATTGAGAGTAGCGAGAACTGTACCTATGACTATGTACAGGTCTTCTCCGGCATGGAGGACACCAGCGGACCCATGTATGGCCAATACTGCGGCAATGTGGTAAGTGCAAATTGATTGTTTCAACAAATGACAAATTGTTTAAACAAATGACAAATTATGCAAAAGCACCCATAGGGTTTGAACAGAAAGTTGTTTTACAGAAGGAATGCCGGTCAGATGATGGCCACAGAATAATTTTATAAAATGCGTTACTCAAGTAGTACTGATTCTTATGCCTTATTTGCCTGTTTCTCCATTGCAGCTGCCCCAGGACATCATCTCAATGACAGATTCGCTGCTGGTGCGCTTTAAGACAGACAGCTCGGTGCCAATGAAAGGATTCTCTGCATCGTATGTGGCCGTTGATCCGTTTGAAAACAGCGATGAAGATGGGGATAATACGTATAGTTCTGAGATGGTCACAGCGTTTCCGGGCTCATTGAAAAGCATATATAAGACGGACACTGAGGAAACGGATGACTATAGTGACTTCAGTGAGAACCAACTGGTTGATGCTCAGTATCGTAGACGCTATATCTCACCCATAAGTTACTCAACCTGGACGAATTAGACACTTAACACATACATGCTGTAAACGCACAAAAAAAAAATCATGACAATATATTAAAACGGAATTTATTTAACTATTTAGGCATATCGTCGCGTACATATAGCAACATTTTTGCTCTCTTAACATAATCATAGACTTCCTTTTGACCATGATTCAATATTAAGTATACATATAGATATTCAGAAGAAATCTTTAGGTTATAGCATGCCATGCATATCGCATAAAAGTGCAAATAAAACAAACTCGTAAATAATACATATAATTTGATCGGTATTTAATAATGACCGAATAAAATGTATCAATGATAAATAATATGTTAAATCCTTGAACACTTAAAAGATTGCCATATAATATTATATTTATTGACGTTTCCTTTAGGCACTTCCTTAACGATAGACTCTTTATTCTACTCTAGTGCTAAACATATTTTAACTTTAAGCTCAATGTGCAATTTATGTAAACGTTTTTTCTACAACTGTCTTGCATTTTTCATGTTTTTTTTTTTGCATTTTGCGGTAAAACTTACTTACTTACGATATTCCTAGTGCATTTTCTATACTTTCAAATAAAACCTAAATGGAAATGTTGCCAAATCACAGAAAAAAACTTTACACCTACGAGTAAAAAAGTAAACATTATGTATGTATGTATAATTCACAAAAATCTTTAAATCAAATTAATACGTAATTAAAAATATAAATTAATAATTAGTATGTTTAAAAACTTAACTAAATGCATTTGTTGTTATTATTTTGGGATTATAAAACTACTTTCATTACTTTACAGATTTTAGCTTAGCCTGATAAGTACACGGATTAAGGAATTTACAATACAGTGGTCGCTAGAACGTTTCGTTTCTAGAGAACTTTTTAAACTCTTTTTTTAATTTTTTTGAGTTTTATAGCTAGAGTAACCAAATTTAGCACAACGGCTACTTTTCACATCCTTAATTGATCTGACAAATAAAAAAACGCCCACCTTCGCCTCCTCAAATAAGCAAAGTCTGTATCTCCCACACCTCCTTAGCTAGAGTCCTCAAATTTTGCAGGTTGAATTCTATTGCCCTATTAAATAGATTGGATAAAAATCATTTTGCCATGCCCACCCCCGCCCTTGCAACCGAGCAAAGTTTGTTTCTCACAAACCTGTAGAACGGGCCCAACAAAATTTAAATTGATGTTAAAACTTGAAAGATTTGAGCAAAAATACAATTGCCACGCCCACTTCTGACCCTGAAAAAAGGCGCAAAAAAGAGTATATCGCAGTCGGGTGCATCCGCCTGCAACGTTCTTACTTGTTTTCAAATGTTTTGATGAACCAATTTCATAACAATATGTACATAGCAATGTACATTGCACGTATGTTCTCAAAAAATTTAATTTTTGAATATGAAATCAGTTTTGTTTGCTTTTACTACATTTTATTTTCCTATATTCTCGGTAATATTTAAATGTTAAAATATAAAATTGCTAAAAACTTTGATCACAAAACACAAAAGGGAATTGTATTCTAAAGTTATTCTTATTTTTATTAAAATCTTAATTTGCGAAGGTTCTAATTATCGAGCGACTACTGTATCATTAATTGCTTGAAACACCTCGAAGGTTTATTTCGTTCGCCGGTTTTATGGTTTGGCATTAATGACCTGCCCTAAAATGCTAAAGGCACAACACCTGATTCTCGAGTTTAGTGTGGCCGCGAGCCGGTTGAAACGTTCACGAGTGCAGTGTCCAGTGTCCAGGTAGATGAAAGACAATGTCAAGGTGTAGGGATACCCAAATTAAACCCATTGAATGCAAACAATCAACAGCAGGCAGACAGACAGACAATGGGCAGCTTGAATTGAAAATGAAAGAGGGCTCGAACTGAGTCTCTAGTCTCGTTTTAAGCCGGCTGCTCTTTTGAGAATTTACCTTTGTGTTCTTGTTGTTGTCGATGACGACAGATCGCGTGTTGTTGCCATAGCGACTCCTGCCTGCGATGCTCTACCTCTTCTCTGTCTCTCTCGGTATGTGAACTCTTATACCTGTTAGATCCGTGGGCCTGGAGCAAGAACCCCTAAGAATGTGTGTACGTGACTTTGCCTGTTGGAATATAATTCGGCAATCGCAGACTTTGGGAATTCAGTTATAACTTTGAGCTGGTCTGGGACAGACGTGCTCACGCGACTTGAGAATCAAAAAGAGATACAAAAAGTGTGCGAAATGACATTGAAAGTGAAATTGTTTCTAATGTTTACGGGTTCATTGGCAATCTCATTGTTGATGGAGTTAACACAAGGCATGACACTGCAGCAATCAGTGCTCATTGATGAGGATGAGGATGTGGATGTGGATGACAATGTTTTGGATTTTAGTGAAGAGTTTGTACATTTAAATGGCAACGAGGTAAGTGCACTGTGCCGATCAAATACATAAGCATGCTCATTTCATTTGTTGCAGCCACCTGATTCGAATCCTTATAAGGAGCTCAGCATATTTGGCACCAAATCTTCAAAATCAGTGTTCAATTCAAAGCCAGCAACATCCAGACAACAACAGCAGCAGCTGAATATCAAAACAGAAACAAAAGAGGACAGCATGTGGCATTTGTTCGGGTAAGTTTCAAGTGTTGGTTGCAGTATAGGCGCTTCTTTTGGGCATTAAGCAAACTCAAGCACGTGCTGCACAATGTGGCACAATTAGACAGCCATTTCATATGTGCCACAAGACACTTGACATTGCTGTCAGGCGCTCAAACCTGCCATTGAGGAATCCTTGCTGGATGAACAATGTGAATGAATGCGAATGGCACAAAACATAACAATGGGGCATATAACAAAATAGTAAACAGTTCTACGCCCCCAACTTGTGTCTCTATTTATATCCATTCATAAACGTTTGCTTTATGTGTTTGTTATTGCATTTATTTATCACTTATTTCTTATAGCTTCTCTCTGTCAGATTTAAAACGTCAGCTGTGTTTTAAGAAAGCTATCTTAGATGGCAAAATGCTATTATTTATTAATGATGGCTCTCTAAAATTCAATATAAACAATAACAAATTTAACGTTCGAAAATTTCAGCATCATCTTAAGTCAGTACAGAAACTGTTTTTAGTGTTCGCTTTTATAAAAATAAATAAATTGCGGTTTCAGAACACATATAGTTTGGAAATTAGAAACTGTGCATTTTAGAATTTTCCAGAAATTAGAATTAGCACATATAACATATATATTTATATATTTATTTACACCCGACAATGGCAATTGATTTGAGATATCTTTAATAACATACTCGTAATATCACTAACTTCCCCTAAAAAACGTTTTATTCTGCGAGCGAACACTGTATCATAATATTGGGAACAGATTAAGCTGTGAGTTTATCCATAATGCCTTGGTCAATAGCATACTCTAAACTTGTCGAAGCTTTAAGCCAGTTTCTCTGCCAAAACATGCAACTTTTGCATTATTATGATTAAATATTCATCTTAATAAATAAATACAAATTAGAAGAAGCACTTCAGATCATGAGTGTTACATTTCCCTTCATATCCTTGCAGCAGTCATGAACGCAGTGCAGCCCAAACTTTGACTCCAACTGCAGGACCTGCTCTGCTTTGGACGGATGCAGCCAGGGATGTGCTATTGCCACAGCAGATTAGCCGCGTGCGTCGTGGTGTAACCGTACGCAAAGAGAACACCTGGGACTACGGCGTGATACCCTACGAAATTGATGCCATATTCAGTGGAGCCCACAAGGCGCTCTTTAAGCAGGCCATGCGACACTGGGAGAACTTTACGTGCATCAAGTTTGTAAAGCGCGATGTCAAGTTACATTCGAATTATATTTACTTTACGGTGCAGAGTTGCGGGTAAGTCTTTATATACATTCCTAGTTGTGTCCTACTTTAACTATTTCCTTCTTTTTTTTTAGTTGCTGTTCGGCTCTGGGCAAAAATGGCAACGGGAGACAGATAATATCCATAGGACGTAATTGCGAAAAGTTTGGCATTATCATACATGAGCTGGGCCACACCATTGGCTTTCATCATGAGCATGCTCGCTCGGATCGGGACAAGCACATTATTATCAATAAGTCAAACATAATGCGTGGCCAGGAATATAATTTCGATGTGCTGCCACAAGAAGGTGCTGATAAGCCCATGCTGCCCTATGATTATAACTCAATAATGCACTATTCCAAGAACTCGTTCTCCAAGAACTCCTATCTGGACACGATTACGCCCATTGGTCTACCCGCTGGCGTTCACATCGATCTGGGCCAGCGACGTCGTCTCAGCCATGGCGACATCTTACAGGCCAATCTTCTATATAAGTGTGCCGCTTGTGGACGCACATTTCAGCAAAATGCTGGCCATATTGTGGCTCCTCATTATGCTTACACGGGCAACCTACTCCTAAATGATTTTGAGGGCAGTGGCGATGTAGCTGAGGACTCGCCGGGCCCAGCAATTGATGATTCCCGAAACGCCTGTGAGTGGCGCATAACGGCCACAAATGGAGAGCGCATTATTCTGCAGCTGCAGGAGCTGCAACTGCTGTACTCAGAGAACTGCACCCAGGATTACCTTGAGATTCGCGATGGCTACTGGCATCGCTCGCCGCTTGTGCGTCGCCTCTGTGGCAACTCCAGCGGCGAGGTTATCACCACCAACACGAGCCGCATGCTGATTAATTATGTAAATCGCAATGCAGCACTTGGATATAGAGGATTCAAAGCACGCTTTGAAGGTAAGTAGATCTACTCCTTGGGCAGCACAAAGACTCCTTTCATTACATTCTTTTTCTAAATTTGTTGCAGTGGTCTGCGGTGGCGATCTTCACTTGACCAAAAATCAGTCCATAGATTCGCCCAACTATCCGCTGGAGTACATGCCCAACAAGGAGTGCATTTGGCGTATTAAGGCACCTTTACATCACCAAGTGGCGCTCAAGTTTCAGTCCTTTGAGCTGGAGAAGCACGATGGCTGCATTCATGACTACATTGAGATACGTGATGGCAGTCGTATTGACTCCAAGCTGATTGGACGCTTCTGCGGCGACAGATTGCCGCCAAACATCAAGTAAATCAGTTAAAAAAAAAAAAAAAGTAGACATAGGTATACTAATATCATTTAAATTTATTTTAGAACCCACAGCAATCAAATGTACATCAAATTTGTCTCGGATGACTCAGTGCAGAAGATGGGATTCTCTGCAACCATGATGCTGGACGTGGATGAGTGCAGATTTATGCAGCATGGTTGCCAGCACATTTGCATCAACACCTTGGGCAGCTATCAATGCGGCTGTTATGCTGGCTACGAGCTTCAGGCCAATGGCAAAACCTGTGAAGGTCAGTTGAGATTTGTGTTGTGAGTGGGGTAGAAAATTCGATTCCAATCGAAACCGAAAATGTTAATATAACAATCCCGTCCCTACCGGTATCTTTTTACTGCCTGTTCCCATTAAAAATGGGAAAAAGGGAGTTATAAAGTACTGCAAATGTGTGTAACAGACAGAAGGAGGCATTTCCGACTATATAAACTATATATATTCTTGATCAGGATCAACAGCCGAGACGAACTAGCCATGTCCGTCTGTCTGTCCGTCTGTCCGTCTGTCCGTTTGAACACACAGATCTCGGAGACTACAAAAGCTAGAGACACCAAACTTG
The DNA here is from genome assembly GCA_949708635.1 of Hirtodrosophila cameraria. NCBI lineage: Eukaryota > Metazoa > Arthropoda > Insecta > Diptera > Drosophilidae > Hirtodrosophila > Hirtodrosophila cameraria. The sequence goes on along the minus strand of OX453089.1, from coordinate 68,215,407 downwards.
GCATGTAGGTTCCTGTATACCATACGCAGATCAAGTTTATTTCAAATTTCGGATGCACACCCCCGCAAATCGCAAAAGACTCCCACAGCCACAATTTTAAAGATAGAGCTTTAATTTTTGGTACACATGTATGTTTATCAATGTCTTTCGGATGTTTAAATTTCAACACGATCGGATAAATAGCACAAAAGTTATAGAAGAATCTATTACGCCCGTCTCAGTTGGCAGCAACAACAGTTTGACAAGCAGTTTACGAGTTGAGTGCACTGCTTGCTTGTGTTGCCGCTGAACTGCTTGAAATGCAAGTTGGGAGCAGGGAGTCTCGTAGTCGGGCACACTCGACTAGAGTATTCTTACTTGTTTAAACTATCCTATGAAATTTTGTCTTAATAAACCTTTTTTAATGCAGATGCCTGTGGCGGAATTATAGATGCCACCAAATCCAATGGCACACTATACTCACCCTCATATCCTCATGACTATCCCAATAATAAGAAGTGCGTGTGGGAGGTTGTGGCGCCAACACATCATGCAGTATTCCTTAATTTTACACACTTTGAACTGGAAGGCACTAAATTACACTATACCAAATGCAGCGATGATTTTCTGATTATCTACTCAAAGATGCGTGACAACAGGCTCAAGAAGATTGGCATATACTGCGGGAAGGAGCTGCCACCGATGGTAAACTCGGAACTGAATATTCTACGTCTTGAGTTCTACTCGGATCGCACGGTGCAGATGAGCGGGTTTGTGGCGCAGTTCATAGTGGGTAAGTATCTATATGCATATATCAGATGATTTCACTACAATGACTTGCATCTGCACCAGATGTCGACGAGTGTGCTGTGAACAACGGTGGCTGCCAGCATCGATGCCGGAACACATATGGGAGCTATCAGTGCAGCTGCAGAACTGGCTATACGCTGCACAATGATGGTCACAACTGCACGGAGACCAAGTGCAAGTTTGAAATAACAGCTTCTAAGGGAGAGCTATATAGTCCGAACTATCCCAATGACTATGCGCGTAACATCTATTGCTATTGGCACTTTCAAACTGTGTTGGGACATCGCATACAGCTGACCTTTGATGACTTTGATGTGGAGAGCCATCAGGAATGCATCTATGACTATGTGGCCATCTATGATGGTCGCTCCGAGAATAGTTCTACGCTGGGCATCTACTGTGGCGGTCAAGAGCCGTATGCGGTAATTGCCTCCAGTAATGAAATGTTCATGGTGCTTAAGACTGATGCAGGACTGCAGCGCAAGGGCTTCAAGGCAACATTTGTATCCGAATGCGGGGGATATCTGCGTGCCAGGAATCACTCACAGATCTTCTACTCACATCCACGTTATGGCAGTCGGTCCTACAGACGCAACATGTACTGTGATTGGCGCATCGAGTCTGATGCTGACAGCAGTGTTAAGATCAAGTTTCTACGCTTTGAAATCGAATACTCCGAGCGCTGCGACTATGATTATCTGGAGGTCACCGAAGAGGGCAGCGCCATGAATCAAATACACGGACGCTTTTGCGGCAAGCGCAAGCCTCCTATTATTGTTTCCACCTCAGACACGCTTCTGTTAAAGTTTCAAACGGACGAGAGCAACGAGCTGCGCGGCTTCGCCATATCTTTTGTGGCCGTGGAACCACCAGAAGACGACGCTGGTGAGGATTTTGAACAGGTTACCCCATTTCCGGGCTACCTTAAGAATATGTACTCGGAGACGGCGACCGGCGAAGAGCAATCAGCTCATATGTTGCTAGCGTAATTAGATTTGCTTTTAAGTTTTGTTATTGGATTTGTAAATAAATGATTAAAAAATTTAAATGTATCTTTAGTATAGTTTTGAATTACCGCTCGAATATAAGATGCAGGTTCTGTAAAAGTTATATTTCTTTTACTAATTAATTCTTGTCTAAGAAAAAAGTGGTTTACTTTAACAGAAAATTTAATTTTTCTTTAAATGTACAAAATCAAAATCGCGGCAGAATATTCCAGGAACAATTACCGTTGTCCATTTTAATTCTTGCGACTTTTTCGAATAATTGTAATTTTCTATGCAGTTAGTTTCGAAATAGTGTAAAATGACATTAAGTAAGAAAAGTTGTTCTAGAAAACCCATATTTTCATGGCATATTGTGAAAAACTAAACGACCGGAACCAGAATTTTGGACCGTTTTGAGGACCTCAAAGAATTGCCGCTATAAATCCTCGCTGATTTTTGTACTAGCGTAAGCGCTTCCAGATGGAAGATAAGCGCTTATACCGTACAATCGAAACGTAGATAAAATATTTGAAATACAATTTTTGCTGCCATTTACAGCACCATTAAAATATTAATTTTACTGAATATTAATAAACTAATCAACACCATAAATTTGTAACTCGAATTGATTTTCAAATTTACCGCTCTATAAAAAGGGCCATTCACAGCGCAAGAACAGAGTTGCCACTTGACAAAACTATGTGCCTAATAAATACCAAAGCGCCTCAAATACAAAAGCAACCCAAGCAAGCTGTTTTCAAAATGGCAACGGCGTCGTCGGCGCTTTATTTCGAGTCGGAATTTTGATAGTCGCATTGCGCGGTTTTTATTTTTAATTGTGTTAATTGTGTTTATTGAAACGTTATTGTTTATAATTTTATCCATTGTTTTTCGTTTAATATTTGTTAGTTATAATTGCTTGCGAATTTTAATTTTAGCAGCAAGATGAGCGCTTTTGAGGTTTGTTTGCCATTAAGACAAAGGAATCTTTGTTAATTGCTGGTTTTTATTGTTTTTTGTGTATGCAGATAACTGTGACGCCGACGCGTGTTAAACAAAAGAAACGCATCGAGGGCCGCGAACCGGCTGTGGTGGTAATGGCGCCCTTTTCAGCCAAGGCCATTGTGCAGTTCGAGGACGTTCCGCTTACCAAAACGGCAAAGCGCATTGTGCGCGTCCTTAATCCCAGCGATGAGGATATTCAGGTTAGTTGGTTGCCCTAGCTGATATGGATCAGATACAGACTATGGCGTCGGCTTGGCAACTTGTTTATTTGATCAATGTCAATGGCATTGCAGCTAACCTTAATTCGTTTTTAGGTCAAAGTAACTAAGCCCATGAAAGCGGAACATAATCTCAGCCTGGAGTGGATGGAACATACAGTGCCTGCACGTGATGAGGTGCATATGGAGATTGTGTGGACTCCACAGCTGGAAGTTGTATGCACCGAAACACTGCAGTTGCTTGATAATCGCAACTTTCGCAAAGACATCATAATTGTTCTCAAATCGAAAAACAACCAGCCAGCAAAGGTGAGTATCGAGACGCTTAACAAATTAGCATCTGTCTGGCATGTGTATTCAACCCCTGTATTTTGTGTTTGTCTCCTTTTCTACCTGAAGTCCACACGCAAGTTTCCCACAGTGGGCAAGACGCTGCAACTTAAATCGCCGACAGGCAGCAGCAAGGCGCATAAAAATGCAATTACATCTGCGTATCAAAAGAGGCGAATAGCCAGCGCTGCAACGGCATCATCATCTACAGCTGTCAAACCGCCCTGGCGTAATCCGCCTGCGCCGCGTGTTCCACGCGTCTCTGCTGCAACACAGGCACCGCTCAGCGAGCGTAATGTCTACAGAGCAACGACTTCGAAGTACCTTGTACCTGAAGCGAAGACATATAAGTCGCCACCGATGCGCAATTACAAAGAGAACGTTAGCCCCATGACACCCATGACCCCGGGCAATGTATTCAATTTCATTGATCAATTGCAATTTACGCCAATAGGCGAAACAACATTTGGAGCAACAACAGCTCCGCAGCCAGATAATCTGGCTGCCTGGCCTACGCCCAAACTGAACATGAACAGTCATGCAACTCATACAAATATAACCAGCAATGTGCTGCGACCACGTCGACTCAGCTCTGCACTGGAAGAGGATCTGGCGCAGCCTTTACATGCCATTTCGAACAAAACATTCGATATTAAACTTTCGGAAACAATGAACTTATCTGTGGACACTTTAGACTGCTCCCGCACGGAACAGCTGTTGCAAACGCCAACTTTGAACAGAACCACAACCATTGTGCCTGCAACACACACGCGTGCCTTGGCCTGCATACGCGAGGAGGATAGCAGCCCGCCGCATTCACCCGCCAAAAGCAAAATATATGACTTAAAGCGGGATATAAATATTGTGGGCTCACCACTGCGCAAGTACTCGGAATCGATGAAGAATCTGTCGCTTTTGTCGCCACAAACAAAACTAGCCATACAGGGTTCTATGCCGAATCTGAATGAAATGCTGCCGCTGCTTTCCATCGAACAGAATCGCTATTATCAGCAGCAGCAGCAGCTGGATGTGCCACTGCAAGCAGCCAAGCAGCCCACATTGCCTTCTCTCGACAGCTCCTGCTCCAGCGAGACGAGCATTATGTCCCAACATGATATGCTCTTTAACCACTGCGAGATTCTAGCCCAATCCAGTCGCTTCAATTTGCACGAGCTTGGCAAGACACACAAGAACATGCCTACCACACAGTGCCCAGACAAGGACAATGAGAAGGGTCACAAGCGGCGCTCACATGAGCTGAGCTTCTCGGATGCGCCCAGCAATGAATCACTACATCCAAGTGAGACACTGACCATCTCGCCACCAAAGCGGCAACGCTTTGAGGGCACCAGCCTGGTGCCGGCCAATGCTTCAGCGCGTGGCGTCAAAGCCTGGTCGCATGTTCAGCCCAAGAAGTTCAAGTTGGCTCACACAATGTCGTTGATAAAAAAGCCGCCAACGCCGCGCAAGACACGTGAACAAAAATCAATTAAACTTTATGATTCGGATCTGTATTTGCAAACATACATAAATCCAGATCCGTTTGCGGCCAGCACCACGGCGGATCCCTTTTTGGCATCGACCATGTATCTGGATGAGCAGGCTCTAGAGAGGCATCAGGTGGACTTTAAGAAATGGTTGAATGCACTGGTCAGCATACCGGCCGATCTAGATGCAGATAGCGATAACAAGATTGATGTGGGCAAGCTGTTCAATGAGGTGCGCAACAAGGATTTGTCGCTGGCGCCCACCAAGGAGATGCAATCGATTAACTATTTGACCACCTTTCGTCTGGAGACGCTGCGTCGCGCCGCTGTGGAGCTGTTCTTCAGCGAACAAATGCGCCTGCCCTGCTCCAAGGTGGCTGTCTATGTTCAAAGGCAGGCGCTGCGCATACGCAGTGATCGCAATTTACATTTGGATGTGGTCATGCAGCGTGTGATACTGGAGCTACTGCTCTGCTTTAATCCGCTCTGGCTGCGTCTGGGCCTGGAGGTCGTCTTTGGCGAGAAGCTGCATCTGCAGTCGAATCGCGACATTGTTGGTCTAAGCACTTTCATACTTAATCGCCTGTTTCGCAACAAATCTGAGGAGCAACGCTACAATAAGGCCTACACACTAACCGAAGAGTATGCGGAGACTATCAAGCGACACACGCTGCAAAAGACTCTATTCCTGCTGCTTTTTCTCGATCAGGCCAAGCAGCGTCGCATCATCAAGCACAATCCCTGCCTGTTTGTCAAGAAGTCACCATACAAAGAGACCCGAGAAATTCTGCTACGCTTCTCCTCCGAGCTGCTAGGCAGCATTGGTGACATTACACGCGAACTTCGTCGTTTTGGCTACGTGCTGCAGCACAAGCAAACTTATCTCGATGAGTTCGATTATGCTTTTAACAACTTGGCCACGGATCTGCGCGATGGCGTGCGTCTCACCCGTGTCATGGAGATCATTTTGCTGCGCGATGATCTTACCCAGCAGCTGCGCGCTCCTGCTATATCCCGCCTGCAGCGCATCTTTAATGTTAAGCTCGCTTTAAACGCCTTGGATGATGCTGACTTTCAGCTGAGCGGCAACATTACGCCCTTCGCCATAGTAGATGGCCATCGGGAGAAGACGCTCTCGCTGCTTTGGCAGCTTTGCTATAAATTCCGTTCGCCCAAGTTCAATGCTGCCGCACGCGTGCTGCAGCTCTGGTGGCGTCGTCGCTGGCTGCATGTTTTCATACGTCGTCGCATTCGCGAACGTGCCGCCATACGCATACAGGCCGTCTTCCGTGGCCACCAGATGCGCAAGTATGTCAAACTGTATCGCGTGGAACGTCTGCAGGCAGTCATCGTGCTGCAGAAATACACGCGTCGTTATCTGGCGCAGAAGCAGCTTTATTTAAACTATCGCAGCATTGTTCGCATTCAGCTCTGGTGGCGCGCCCAGCGTCTGGGTCGTGTGTGCCGTCAGCAGTTTGTGCATTTGCGCGAATCGGCGATCTTCTTGCAGCGTATTTGGCGTCGTCGCATGTTTTCCAAAGCGCTGCTCGCTGCTGCAAACACAGCGCGCTTGCAACGTGATCAAAAGCATCAGGCGGCTGCTGCCTGCATACAAATGTACTGGCGTGCACATCAACTGGCTAAGACACAGCATCAACACTATCTGCGTCAACGGGAGCTCATCATCTTTGTGCAACAGCGCATGCGTAGCAAGTGGCAGATGCAACATGCACGCAAACAGTACCAGTTGCTGCAGCAGTCTACGCTGCTGCTACAGCGACGATATCGCGCACGTCTGGAGATGCTGCGGTTGCGTCGCGAGTTTCTTCAAAAACGTCAATGTGCCATCGTATTGCAGCGTCGCTGGAGAGCCACGTTGCAGATGCGTCAACAACGTGATAGCTATCGCAAGCTAAGAATCTACACCTGTTTGCTGCAAGGCAAATATCGTGCTAGGATTCAGATGCGGCAACAGCGGCAAGCTTATGTGCAGCTGAAGCATGTAGCTGTTGTAGTGCAGCAGCGCTATCGTGCCTCTCGAGAAATGCTGCGTGTGCGTCGCAGCTATGTCAAGCAACGCCAATGTATTCTAAACTTGCAACGACGTTGGCGTGCAACGCTGCAGATGCGTCAGCAGCAACACTACTATCGCCAGCTTAAACGCTGCACCAGTTGGTTGCAAAGCAAGCAACGCGCCAAGTTACAGATGCGTCGAGAGCGTCAAGATTTCATGCAGCTCAAAAATGCAGCTGTTGTGCTGCAGCGACGCTGGCGTGCCAGGCAAGCGATGCAGCTACAGCGTGCGCAGTATCAGCGTCTGCGTCAAGTGGCAATAATGATGCAGCGACGTTTCCGTGCACGCAAAGCCATGCGCTTCCTGCGTGCCAAGTATCGCGGCACTCAAGCCGCCGTCAGCTGCCTGCAAATGCACTGGCGCAACCATTTGCTTGGCAAGCGGCAACGGCACGCATTCGTGCAACTGCGACAGGCAGCCATAACGCTGCAGCGACGCTATCGTGCCCACTTGGCCATGCGCCGGCAGCAACACAGCTACAAGCAGCTGAAGCATGCCACAACGCAGCTGCAGCAACGCTATCGCGCACAGTTGGCCATGCGAGCGCAGCGTCAGGACTATCAATATCAGCGCGGACTCATCGTGCAGCTTCAGCAACGTTATCGCGCCCAGCTGGCCATGAGAGCGGCACGCGCCAACTTCCAGCGGCAACAGCAGGCGGCTAAACGCATACAGCAGTGGTGGCGTGATCTGAAGGAGATGCGTCTACTACGCCAAGGCTATCGACGCATACGCAGCTGCTCCATAACGCTGCAGCGTAAATGGCGTGCCACATTGCAAGCACGCCGGCAGCGACAGCTCTTCTTGCAGACTGTGCAACGGGTGACGCTGCTGCAACGCGCTGTGCGCTCCTTGCTGTTAATGCGGAAGCAGCGCCAGCTGTTCCAGCGTCAAAGGCAGGCCGCACTCGTGCTGCAGCGCCGCTTTCGTGCGCGTCAAGCTATGCGCCACGCCAGGTTGCAATATCAGCAGCTCCGTTCGGCTGCCGTTTGGATGCAGCGCAAATTCCGTGCACAGCGAAGCATGCGTCAAATGCGGTGCGAGTTTCAGCTGCTGCGAAAGATTACCATACACATGCAACAAAAGTTTCGTGGCAAGCATTTGATGTTGATGCAACAGAAGCGTTACCGTCTTCTCATTAACTCTACTGTGGATATTCAGGCACATGTGCGTGGCTTTTTAGCACGCAAACGTTTCCAGGCTTTAATGACACCCGAAATGATGGAGCATATGCGTCAGAAGCGTGCGGCTAAAGTTATACAACGCTACTGGCGTGGCTACTGCACGCGCAAAGAACAACGCTATGCAAACATGGTGGCCATACGAAAGCGTCTGCTGCAGCTGCGTAAGAATGCGACGGCCATGAATTCGGTGCGCGCCAAGGTGCAGGATTCGGTGCGTCTTTTGCGCGGTCGTTTCATTGTCTCGGATGCATTGGCCGTGCTTAAACAGCTGGGTAAGCGAGTGAGGCGTGTCTGCCTGGCATTAACTAACATATTAACTCTTTTTGCAGACCGTCTGTCCCGCACCGTGCCCCATCTGCTAATGTGGTGCTCGGAGTTCATGTCCACCTTCTGCTATGGCATCATGGCGCAGGCCATTCGCTCAGAAGTGGACAAGCAGCTAATTGAGCGATGCAGTCGCATCATTCTCAATCTAGCACGCTACAATAGCACTACAGTGAACACTTTCCAGGAGAACGGCCTCGTGACCATTGCCCAGATGCTGTTGCGTTGGTGCGACAAGGACAGCGAGATATTTAACACACTTTGCACACTGATTTGGGTATTTTCACACTGTCCCAAAAAGCGCAAGGTGAGTAGTTAGATAACATTTTAACATTTGATTGACTGCTAACAATTGCTTTCACGCTCCAGATCATTCACAACTACATGACCAACACGGAGGCCATTTACATGTTGCGCGAGACCAAAAAACTCGTTGCCCGCAAGGAAAAGATGAAACAGAATGCACGCAAGCCGCTGCCCTCATCGATCGTTGGTCGTTACGGCCAACAAACGCCCAATTTTCCAGCCCGTACTCTGCCCAGCCTGGAGCCGGACTTTGGCATCATACGGTGTAGTCCCTATACGTTTATATCCTCAGTATTTGCATTTGAAACAATTCTGTGCAAGCTCAAGATTGATATGTTGTAGTTAAATATGTTAGCAATAGTTACACTAGCCCAGGAGCTCACTTTGAATCTTTAGTTGAATGTTATGAACGTTTAAGCTTTTTGTTTTGTATGTAATTACTATATGTGAGTGTGTTATACAAATTCTTAAACAAAAATAAATGATAATTTTTGTAAAAATTAAATTTTTTTTGATTTGCACAATTTTGCAGTGCCAAGGTTGGTGTTTATTGAAATATATTCACAAAACAAGTAGATACATTTATTAAAATTTAAATAATCACTTTGTTTAAACAATTAGTTACATCCATACGCTGAAATATATATTATGTAATCGTACAAAGATATATTATAATTGTATATATATATGTACCTGGTATGTACTATTTTCCTACGAGTTTTCGATTACAACGAATGATTTTGACTGCTGCATACATATTTTTTATTTATTTATAATATAATAATGCCCCATTAAAATGTACATATATATATATATATATATATATATATGTATATATATATTTATTAAAATTTGATTAGATCGAATATATATAATTGAATATAATATATTATATTTCTGTTAATATTTAATTGCACATGCCAGTAATTTTTTTTGTTTTCTTTTGTAGAATTTTAATCATTTTTCTTTGCCATTTTTTTGTGTTTTTGCGTTTAAAACTAGAATGTTGCTGTAGTTTAGGAACTAAAATTAAAATTTAGCTAACCTCTTTATTATTACAGAAGTTTGCCGTTTTTTTTAAGTTTTGGAATGTAATTTAAGTAACGACTTTTGTGCAAGTCTAAGCCATGTAACAGTTTGAAGTAATTGTTAAAAGATTATTAAGACCACTCACAAATGCCACACGGCTGGAACGGTTAACTATGACACATGTGAGCTAATTGGTTAAAGCGGTCTTAACGCTTACCCAGACCAAAGTTAAAAGGTTGTGGACGTGTCGTTCGCTTATTTTGTCGACTGCCTCTGCCTGAAAAATAAGAAAAACAACATTTTGTTATCAATTCCAAATCAGAGCGCGCTTTGTTCTTCACTCACCTGCAGCTGCCAAGAAATTGGGCGGCAGCGCTCTGTAATCAATCTCGTTATCCTGATCGTAGTCATCATCGCTGCGCTTTCCAAGACCAAAGGAATACAGACGGGAACGCTTGCCTAGCCCAAAATTGTAGACAGGCAGACGTTTCATGCCGGGTCCTCCATTCGTATACATATAGGCACGTCGTCCCAGTCCAAAGGTATAGCGCTCCATTCGCTTGTCCATATCCCCACCATTATCAGGCACATCCTCCACAGCATTCAGCAGCAAATCGCTGTCGCCATCGCCATCGCCATCGCCATCGCTGGTGACTTGGTTGCGTGCCTCCTGGCCAATTGCCGGTGAGCAGCAGACGTATCCCAGGCAGAAGACCATCATCATCAATAGTTGGGCGTGCAGCATGTTCATTGTGTAGGACGTGTCTCGGGGCACGTGTGTGCTTTCCTTTTCTATCCTTATCTGTAAGTGGAACAAACGGTGGTTCAAACATCAATTTCTTCCGTTTGGGTTAGCTGTCAAAGCTCTCTGCCTCTGACAACTGGCGGCCCACATTTATTTCTTTATGTGTGTAAAAACAAGTGGAAATGATCTAGTCGAGAGTACACGCCTAGCAGATGTCCTGTACTATGTCCTGAAATACTCCAATACAGGCATCTATTACCTTAAACTACAAAAGATTGGTTCCTAATTAGATTCTGTGCTCATTTTATTTATTTTTACTTTCTGTTCCCATTAAAAATGGGAATAAGGGAGTTATAAAGTACTGCAAATGTATGTAACAGGCAGAAGGAGGCATTTCCGACTATATAAACTATATATATTCTTGATCAGCATCCACAGCCGAGTCGATCTAGCCATGTCAGACTGTTTGTATTTAAAGTAAACTTTAGATAAGGTCCAAAGTTCGGTAGATCTACCTCTTACAGAACAGGGAAATCAAATCGTACATAAAGACAGACGGACAGACAGTGGCTATACTGGTAATACTGATAAGTAATATTATAACTTATTATTCACATTAAAGGGAACTTTGTTCAAAAGAACACTCGTTCACCCCAATCTAACAGTTCGTTCAAAAGTTATGCACATTTTGAAATTAGAGGCATTTTCAAATTTTATATGAACAAGTTTTCAGTTTGTTTGCTTGTCTGTTTGTTTGTATCAACGCGTTGAGTTAGCTGTGTACAATTTTGTGGACTTGTTGCCCATCATAACTCAAGAAACGTTATTTTCAAGATATTGCCTGTTTAGTGTAGCTACTCTCCTACTATTACATTAGGCCATAACGCATAGTACGCGTATGCTACTATTTGCAAAGTAACCTGTGCTCATCTCCCAGTGCAGGGAATTGATTAATTTATTAGCAACCTGCCAGCTGCAATTGTTGCCCCCCAGCAGCCACTGTACAGGAACTTAACTGGCTGGCAAAAACACTACAACACACTTAAGCGATATTTAAGAAAATGAAATAAATAAGATGTTTACATAAGAAGTCTTAGAACTAAGCTAAGAATGATACCAACCAAACAGTCAAGCATCCAAGTAGCCCTGGCTGCTTTAGAACCATTTGAGAATTCTAAGCGCATCAAGCGAAAAAAGTTGTGTTTTGTGAGATTTGTTGACGTGTCAGGGTATCTAGCATCCTAGAGTGTTATGTTATACCTCAAGAAAAAACAAAACAAAACAAGTTAGAATACCTACAGTGGTTTAGAAAAACATCGAAATTTAAGGAAAATAAATAAATAGAAAATTTCTAATAAATAAAAAAAACTAAGAAGTCTTAACAGCTTTAGAGCCAAACGAAGAATGTTTTGCTCTACCTCTAGACTTTATGCATTAATATGGGTCAATTCAAAATTCAACTGGATATAAGATTTTTTGAAAGAAAAACAAACTATATACAAACTGATTATATCCGGACATTTTGATTATATCCCTTGACAGAGCTTTGAAACATAATTTCCAATAGGAAGATATCAGCAACAAGAAAAAATTTAGAATATATGTAAGCCCTAGCAAAAGTTTGTCTATATAAAAACTTAACTTTAGACCGAATTTTCATAACATAAAGTCGCCTGATTTAAATAAAATTTAGTCAGCATAACAAAAGCGTACTTAAACACAAAATAAATGCAATAACTAATTTTTCAGCCGATTGTGGCAGCAATAAGATAGTGTTCCGATTTTGATGAAATTTTCTCAACATGCCTAAAACATGCCTAAACTTTGAAAGAGTGAGTTTTTTTTGAGTTATCTTAAGAAATAACAAAATTTTTCATGCATCTCATTTTAAATCGATAGTTTCTATGAAAACTGTAAGTTATAGTGGTCCAATATTGAAGGAATGTTGCATACATGTTTAGATAATGCTATAACTCCAAATTGATTAGTTTGGTTGAGTTATTTTGAAAAACAAAATGGTCGACCGATCGTTACTGTGGCATATGTTAAGGAGGTAAGATTCGACCGACATATGTTTATACATATGTTCTGCTTGCAGCAAAAAGGAGCACCTGTTAAAGAATATATACCGTAGAAATATCGATTTGTTGCAATTGAAGAGTATATTAATTCCCAACAACTCATATACCCTTCCATGCTTCAGATTAAACAAACATACGAGCAGGAATTTTGTACGCAGACACCAAAAACACACATGCAACATACATTTATATGTACACAGTTCTACACATGTCAAATGGCAACAAATTTAAGCGCCTTGACAGCCAGTCGACAAGCAAGAAATATAAACAGAAATACGCAATGGTACGCTCAAAAATGCGTTCTATCTCTGGAGTAAATATAAGTGGGAGGATTCTTAAATTCCAAATGCAGTAGACACGCTTTTCTGCTGGTCTTGCAAAGGTGAACTCAAAGTTATCTTTGGGTTTTGAACTCATAAAAATTAAGTTTGCAACGTAAAATGAGTTTGTCATTGAAGTTTGCTGAGTGCGAAAGCCGCAAACAAGGCGACAATTAACTTTGTCAGCTACTCAAGACTTAAATTTAAGCAAATTTAAGTAGCTGACAGCTGGTGGCAACATACACTGTCTTACGTTTTGCACCATTAGTGGGCAATAAAGGAGCTGCAAATACGCTGCTCTCTGCATTCCATTCGAGTCTGAGTGCCAGGCATCTCTACTCGTAAAGCCATCAACTTTTGTAGCACTGTCATTGCCGTCAATGTGACGCTGCGTAGCTCGTAATTGAAAGTACATAGCAGCGTAGAGCATGCCGCCATCTTATTGTTGTGTTTGCATTTGCTGACTGCATTTCCGCTTCCTGCGTGCAGCAACGTTGCAATGTGCAATGCCCTAGCCAAAGTCAAGTATTTGACACTCTGTGCACGTAGCTGCCGTTGGCTCAAACTGGCCAGCTAACTGTTTGAAGTGCTATTGTAGTTTTGTTTTGACAAACCACTTGTTGTTTGCACAGTAAAATGAAGTGAGAACAATTTTCTATAAGACTTAAGACATGCTCACTTTTTAGCCTTGTACAGCTTTTGCATTTGGCCAGTTTAATGCGCAAAAGCGTCGCGAGGCTTTCAGCTCAATGCCAATTGATGGCACATTGTCTAACATAATGATGTGCAAACAAAACTTTTGCATTGATAATTAATTATAGCACACGCTTAGCAGAGTTTCACATTGCTGAAATTGCGCATACGCAACGTTAGCTGCTCATAAATTGTAGTCTTGCATGTGCAACAGCAACAGCAACAGCAAACAACAAGAACAACAGCAACACTTAAAGCTATAGCAGTGGCAACAAATCATGCAACAGGTTACATAGCACCGCTAGGCAACCAAGGACAGCAGCGACCCGCAACATGATTTACAATTCTGACTGGCAACAGCAGCTGTGCACTTTTCCACGCCGCAACAATAAAAGCAACGAGCTGTGTTGATAATAGGCGGAAAATCGTCACATTCGTGGAACTTTATCAAGCGGCATCATGGACATGGACATGGCCCACGTTGACACATGCAACACAATCGTAATTTTGCAAAGCGCCATCTTTGAGCGCAACATCTACCATATACAATACATACAAATAAAAACTTGTTTTTGTCAACACAATATTTGCTAACAATAAACCTTTCGTTATGCCATGCTGCAAATGAGACTTTAGCAGCATTTTGCCATTATCTGCTTATGAATTTATGGTCATAAGTTTTGTGTTGGTTCTCTGGCGCTGTGGCTTTCTCATATCCGGCACGGCGATTAGATTGTCCCGTCAGCGAAAGTGCAACGGAAATTCAAAGGTTCTGTTCTTTGCTGTTTTCTAATTAAGTTGAAAACTTTGAGGCGGCGGTCACAAAAATTGCAATTGGCCAAGGCGCTGGCTAAAAGGTTATGTGCTACAAAGAAAAAGCTAATACCAACAAGCAATTTCAGCTGACGTTGTAGATGGAATGTCTTTATCTATACATACCTTTACACATAGATACACACACACACATAGACACAGCTATTTGTGTTAGCCGCAGGTAAAGCTGCGCAAATGAGGCAAAAATTAGCTCGGCACAATTGAAACACACGCAATTTGTGCATATTTTTTTTTAAATTGAAAGCTGCAAAAGGTTAGCAACACAGCTGCTGTGCCAAACCCAAGGTAAGCTGCTTAATTAAGTTACGCACAGGTAATGAAGTGGCTAACTTCTTGGCAGCAAGTTATGGCGGTTAGCCGCCGGACATCTAATGAAAAGGCCACAAAGCAGGTTTGCGCAACAAATTGTGGCTGCCTCAGTTGAGCGCACTCCATTGCGGATGTGCTTTCTTTTCATTTAAGCATCTAAACAAATAATGTATCTATTTATTTTTTTAAGTAAACAAAACATATGTCGCCTGTGGCAAAACTAAATCCTATGGCCATCAATCATCAATTGTTCTTTGATATATTTATTTAATATATTTTTTTGGATTTAGCTTTTGGTTTTCTTTTTTCTGTTATTTATTTAATTGCAATTTGATTGAGGCTTGCCTTTTCTTTCTGGGCTTGTTTTCTTTCTGACTTTGAAGGAATTCCCATGATTTCTACTCCATCTGCCACATTGTCCTTTGGATCTATTGCTATTTTGATGTATGTCAGTTGATGCTGCGAGCGTTTCACATAATCAAATTTGTTTTCTTACGCCCAGCGATTGAAATTGTATTGTGTTAAGGCCTTTTCTTCACATCTTTTAGCGAGATAAATGACATTACAAATAATGTTGCATACTTTTAAGGGCTAAGAGTAGCAGTTGCTTGCGCGAGTTAGTTGCAAACTTAGTTTAGTATAGGGTCTTTAAATTGTTCAGAGTTCTTATCAAAAATATTAGTATAAGAGATAGTTTAACATAATTATTAAATCTTATAAAATTTTTAAGAATATTCAAATTTTTAAAGCTTAAAAATACTTTATACTTTGACTAATAAATCTTACATATGTTTATTTTCATAGAGCCGTGCTAGATGAATAATCTTACACAGACTAACTAACGGGGGATTCTTAAGAATTGAATCAGAATCAGCCAAATTAGTTTTGCTATTCCGATTAGAAATGTTCTCCTTTTTTTTTGTTAAATTTGTAATTAACTAACTATTACCTACTATTCATAGTCCTTTTAAAATCTTATGTTCAGTTCATAAAAACATTTTTCACGTAATAAATATTGCTGCTTCTATTCCTACACTCAGAACTTTACTCACTTGCCTAATTTATAAGTATTATGATGCTTATTCTTTGTATTTTGAAGTTATATTCATTGTTTGTCTACCAATTCCAATTTTTGTTTTTTAAACCTTTTGGTCTGATTGGGTTTATTATTCAATCCTTGCACTAAATGTTGGACCAATTTTGCATTTAAACACCCACAGTTAATGTTGAAAATAATTTTAAATTTTGTAACATTAATTGTTAACTCAATTGACACATATTTTAAAATTATTATTCATTAGTTCTACAAAATGCATACATTTAATAAAGAATTGAATTGAATTGTTTAAGGTGTGCAGTGCTGATTTGCGAAACTTGTGCAAATAAAACATGTCCTGAGCTGAATCAAAATTTGATTTTGCACATTTTATATGCTTTACATGTCGCATAAGTATGTCGCATTAATGCATAATAAAATGACAGTTATTTGAATATTGCCAGCTTTAGAAAAATGAACAAACTTTTTAGGAATATAAATTATAGCAATTATTGGCGACGTATGTGTAAAGACTACGTAACGAAGAATTTTCAAATAAATCTTTAATCTGTTTTAAATTCTCCTACAACAAAATTACGATATTACTTTCTTAGATAAGCGTGTGTTGGAAATACACACAGAAAAAATGTCTTTAAAAACGAGAAAATCGACATCAAGTGTAGTTCGACTTACTTTTCAGTTTTCAGAAAGTCAGTATAAAAAACAATATCTTGAAATAAGAAATTATTTAACAGTTTTATGTTTAGGATGATTGTTTATATTTATATGTTTTGTCCTGTCCATAATAGAAAAATCTACTGTTGTATGTGTTTGAAACTACATTAAAAACTTTAATCTGCATACATTTTTTCCGACATTGAGAAATAAACTGCTGAAACTAAATTAGTAACTATATAAAAGTAATGTAATTTTTTAGAATAAAAGACTATTGAAAATATTTATGACTAAACTTTTAAAGCTCTTTTTGAAATTGAAATGGAATTGAAGTGTTTGCCAAAAGAAACTAAATCATAATTTCATGTAATAAATGTCTTTTAAAATACAATTCACCGTCGAATTTATAAGCAATTTTAAATATACCAAATTAGAGTTTAAGAATTTAGTTCAGCTTATGACATTTTACTATTTAATGAGATGCCATAATTATTAAAAATGTTCAACTTTCTTTAGAATTTGCGTAGTTTTTAGTTCACTTTCTTAAATATGACTTACATTTAAAATCGTTGCGCGAAAAGTCACAAATAAAACACACAAATTACCGAATATTCTGTGATAAATATGAAGTCGCTTTTAAGGAATTTTAGCACCAGCACGGACTTATTTTAAACAAGTTGCTTGTTTGCCGTTGCAGCTGCACGTTGACAGATCAAATGTCGGTTAACTTTTGAATCCACAGCCGGTGATGCCTTCGTTCTTATATGTGCCAGCCGAGCTATTTTCGCGCCCTGTTATCAGCGTAACGCCCACGGGAAAAGCAACAGTCGCTGTTGATGACGACAATGTGTGGTGGAGTTGGCGACTGTGGTGAGTGTGGTGACTTTCTTGCTGCTTTTCAACACGCAGCGTCCTTGTGGCACGAACGTACCGTAGCAGTCAATGCTGGCAGAATATAACGTTGCCAGGATGTAACAAGTGGCCCTGACCATGACGCGAATTGACGGATTCTTGGCCTCGACGTCTGAAATGGTAATTGTAGTAGTGAAGCAATATAACAAAGTCAGTTAATTCTTTCTTCGAAATCTGAAGTGTTCCTGCTAATTCACACAAAATGAAAAAAAAAAAAAACAACTTTAATAATTTAAAGTTCGATTGACTACGGCTTAGCATTGCATGAAATGAAATCGCTGTTTATCAAACTCACACAACTATGATAATAATTGCTACATAATCGTGTCATATTGAAACACTGAAAGAAATGCTCAATTCATACATTTTAGGCATGATTAATGCACACATTATGTATGAAATAGAACATAGAATCATGAGTAGTCATAAAATGTACATTGAAATGTAAAAATTATGCATATATAATGCATTTATATGTACTACAAAATTATGTTTTATGCATTCTTAATCGTATGTTGTGAATAAAAAAACAAAAATGTTGCATAATTGATACACATAGTGCATAACTGCCAGACAATTGGCAAAATTAAAATTAATGTTTAAGCTATGTATGTAAGAATATTCCCTAAAATTTTTCTTCGTGTAAATCTTAAATTTACCATTTCTAAAATTATGAAATTTATAAAAGAGTTCCACATAAAACATTATTATTATGAAATTAAGGTGGATGTAAATGCATCAAAGGTTTTATTAAAGTTCGCGGTATTAAGAGAGCTTGTAAAAGAATAATTCCGTCAGATAAGCCTGGACAGGTGCAACAGTTGACAACTCGTACAGTAATGACTTCTAAGAAAAAAATTGATCATTAAATACACAACGAAGCAGCACAAAGGCCATGGTGTGACACCCACACATGCCTATGTATTTGCATATACTTATAGAAACACATACATATACACATGAGTTAGTATGCGAGCAACTATTTCTCAATTTCGTTGGAAAATTGTCAACTAGCTGTGCTGCGCATTAGTCAAATGCAGGGAGTTTTGCAATTTTCCTCGCAGCGTCTTTCATTTGGTTTTCTTTTGCTTTGCTTTGTGGCAGGCAGCAGGCTGTCAGTTGAAATGACATGCATTATATTTGTGTGTCTTCTACCAAGTATTTGTCTATGCGTGTTTCTCCTTAGCCGACATACGCATCCCTTAACTGTAGTTGTAACATTTCAAAAGCGAAACGCCATGGAATTTTATGCGGCATGCCCTTATTTATTTAATTCAGCATGTTGTTGCCGTGCACATCCACAGCACATGTCCTGCGGCTGCCTTTGGCGGCCTCCGCTTTACGTTTTCTAGATGCCATCTTGGCTGCTAAGAACGCCGTCGATGACAACCTGCCTGAAAGTAAAACATCGCTGACGTACAAGTTATCCAATGGTTCGCAAATCAATGGCCCCCATATTTTCAACAACTGGCTCTTTTTTTTTTTAATAAAACCCCAAACCACATATATGAATAGATGCTTGTGAATTCAATAGACTACCCGTCTTTTTTCCTTTTTCATGAATATATATACTTTATATAGTCGGAGTTGCCTTCGTCTCTACTTTCAATATTTATTTTGTTTTATTTTATTTGCTGCTTTTTTCATTGATTTCTTTGCCGATTTGCATATTTATTCAGATCCCTAACATTAATTCCCATTTTATTTTTTAACTTTTCAATTCAAATCTTGTGCCTGTTCTTAATTTGTCAGCTCTAAAGCAAAGAACAAAACCAATGTACTAAATACGTAATGTGAACCCAAAGTGCAGCTCTTGTCAGCAATTTGGTAATTTGTTGCTCCAACATACGCTAGAATGTATCTTGGTAATTCCTAATAGCCATTCAGTGAAGGCAAATTGCCAACTAGAAGCCATCATCCGTTGCCACCTGCTGGGCGCTTAACAGTAAATAGTTGAGCTACGTAATACAAAAGTCGCCAGCTAATTGCAAAATATTGTGAAAATATTGGTGCAAGTGTGGTAAGGGCATGGACATGGACACGTGTATCGCTGTGTATCGCAGTTGTGTGTGCGACATTTGGCTAATTGTAGCTCGGGCGTATGCGTAACGCCATTTGATGTGAGGGCGCACAGCGTGAAACTATTGGGCCAAATCAGCATTGAAGAGCATTGAAATTGCATTGAGATTTGCGAGGCGAAATATGTTTATGAGCTGCAATAAAAAGCAATCGTAACAGCAAGTAATGACGTCAAATTATGACATATGTTAGCAACTAGTGTTGTATCAAATTGTTTAAAATAATGATCGACTTAATCATGATTATTAAAATATATCAGGCCAGTTCTTAATTCCGATTCCAATTGCAATTATAATATTATATTAAGAAACAGTGTATAAAACAGAAACGAAAACGTGCATCGTAATGGACTAATTGCTATCAAAACTCGGATTCGAATTCGGCTTCGAAAGAAAAAAAAGAAAATATGAACATTAATTTGTAAATTGTTCGGATTTCATTCGTTTTTGCTTTTCAAAAACATACGGAATTCGGAACAGGCCTGTATATGTCGATAGATTGTCGAACAATTACTTTGTTTCTTAGTTTTGTTCATTTAAGTTCGATTATAGTTCATTTTGTTCATTAAAACTTTTTGCAACCTGCTTTGTTTTTACACCAAGATTTGTTCCTGTGTTAAGTTACTTTCTTATAATTTATAAAGTGGGTCAAATAAACCATTTCACCAAACCAAAATGTGACTGAAACGAACTACTTAAATAATTTATTTGTTAGTTCGACTCATTCTTAATGCGTTGAACAGCTGTTGTAGAACAGTGTTCCAGTTCGAAACTCACCAGCCCTGTTCTGGCCAGCTGCTCAATGAAATATCAAACATGGCCAAATGATCATAAATCTTAGCGCTGATAACTAGCTTATGACGAGCGTAGCATGACGTATCCATATACATATCCAGGGCACAGCCTGGCCAAACGCTCACAGCGTGCAAGTTAATCTCAAAGGTCGCAGCGTTGCACACCGGAACAGGTTCATAAATTTCCCAGTGGTCCGAGCGCAGTTCGACTCATTAGCCAAATCCCATGGCATATGTTGTTTGCTTTGTTGCTGTCACCAAAACGAGGATATCAACTGTTGATATCTTGTGGCTATTGCCAAAAAACCACTGCAGGCCATTGCGGCCAACACTCAAGTAATCTCAATTTAGTGCACCAGAAGACAAGTTCAACAATAAATCATCATTTGCAGCACCGGCTGCGGGGGCAACAAACCTGCGCCAGTCAACCAACAAAGCATCCAACCAGTTTGGCCCACACCTACTCCAAGACACACACACAAACAGCACACACAGCAAACTTACCACTAAAAAAATGAATAAGCGGACAAATAAACGCCAAGGAAAACATTTTGTGTAGTTGTTAGATGACAAAAAAGAGACAACTAAGAACGTTGCAGTTGAAAGAACCTGACTGCTGCACACTCTGTTTCTAACTGTAAGAGATTTGGACTAATCTTTCCAGGAGATCATAAGCATTCCTTATACAAAATTTGATGATTCTACATTGAGTGCATAGAGTTCTCTCATGCAATTCATGAATTCATGCATTCTAGGCATGATTTTAGCATAAAATATGTATGAAATCGACCTAAATAATCATAAATTTCAAATTTAGACGTAATTTATACATATTAATAGTTGTAATGTATGCATAAATAACTATAAAATTAGCTTAAAAATTGTGAATTTCAAAGTCGGAAGAGAGCTTGGTAAATATATAGTATTTGAGGGCTATAAGTCATTTTATATAATGACAAGTTGAGTGAGAAGAATAGTTCCCTTAATATATTTAATATTTCTATGCATCAAAAGCGCTGTTATTAAATTGGCGATTTAAGCTGCCGAAACAGAAGCTTATTTCACAAAACCAATAAACCCTTTTTCACTTTGCGGAAACAGAGTAAAAACAAACAGAAAATGTATATCACGATTTTTATGCAGGTTTTCGGCGATTTTTCCCACAACGAGTTATTGTTGGATTTTAATTGATTCGGCGCATGAGAAAAACGCAGCGCAATGAAAAATGCACTTGAGATCCAGATGAACTTATGTGCCGTTAGATATCAGCAACAACAACTAAAAGTCATCATATCTGTGTAAGTATTTAGTATATACATATGTCGATGTGTATATATATAGAAATAAGCATTCGATTATATTTAGAACTCCAAAGGCTGGCAATATTTTTATACTCATAGAACTATACAAATGTATATACATATGTATGTACATATGAAGGTATAGTATTTGCATACGTACATATGTTTCTGTATATGTACATAAACATGTTTGTCTGCGTATGGCAGAAAGTCAGCAAAGAATGCTGCTGGCGCTCTCTTCCATGCGGTGCTGCCGCCGACGCTGCCACTGCCACTGCCTCTGCCGCTGCTGCCGGTTTCTTCTCAGTGACACACATTTTTTGGAACGAGCCGCCAGAGTCGATGCCAGGGCCAGAAGTAGGTGAGCAACCAAAGCTCCATGTACATAAGTATGCATTACATATACATATACATATACACACATATGTTTATGTGTGTGTACGTTATCCATTCTACGCTTCGCTGCATTGAAATTTCTTTTTCGCTTTCTTTTCGAAGTCTACAAAGCGTCAACACTTACATTTTCTCTCTCACAAGCTGTGTCTCTCTTCGTTGATATGCTCTCTTTCTCTTTCTCGCTCTCTCTCTCTCTCTCTCTCTAACTATCTGCTTGTTTTTCTTTCTCTCTCTCTCTCTATCTCTCTCTTACACGCTTTGCGCTCTCGAGATTCTTGCTGCCACCAACTGAAGCCGACGTCGCTGCGACGCTATCTACTTTTGAGAATGTGTGTGTGATCAAGTATATGGGTCAACTTGAAGTTCTTGGAGAAAACTGGTAGTGCCACTCTTTGGCTTGCAAATGGACGAAAGTGATATGGCCACTTGATCGAAAGCGAATGCGTTGTTGTCGCCGTCGCTGTTGCTGTTGCTGTTGCTGTCGGCGTCGCTGTTTATGTCATGCATTCTAAATGTGCCTTGTGATCATAGAATCGCTGCCTGTGGCAAATGAGGTCAGGTTCAACATTGGTATGTATAGGTGCAGGTATTTTCCATTATAGGGCTTTGGCCGCACCACTGTGCGTATACGCAATCGCGAAATGCAAGGTGCAGCTGTTTAAACAAGAAGAAGAACAACAATAATACGATTATTTAAGTCGTGCACTTGTTTGCCTATGCGCATGTAAATTATGTAAATGAAACCCAGACTCAGCCACATAGACAAAAGTTGTTGTCTTTCAAAAATATTTTTATAATACACATATTGTGGCTGCTTTTGCTGCCGCTGTCGCTGCCAAAAGGTGAATGAAACTTGATGAATGCCAGCAAAAACAAAAACAATAACAACAACAGCAACAACAACACCTGAGAGGCAACAGGTGAGTCGCTGCAGCGATTTGTGATTTTCACCTGGCGGCAAGCGGCAAGCAGCGACTCAGACTCACGCGCGTGCATTTATAGTTTGCTGTTGTTGTTGATGTTATTGCTTTTGTTTTTGTTTCTCTTATTGTTGTTGCTATTGCTGTGAGCGTGCGCTTGGAATTCGCAAATTGTTATAAACAAAAACGAATAAGTAAAATTACACAAAAAATACAACACAATTTGCTGCTGCCCAACAACAAAAAACAAGCAAACGAAGACGACGACGACAAAAAGATTACACAAGCGCAGCGTCGACGCAGGCAGCAAAAATTACATGTTGAGCTCGAGGGGGCCAGGGCTGCGGTCGGTGCACACAATTCCGGAATCGGCCATTAGAAACTACGCTGCAATCAAGAAAGCTCTCGCGTGCAGCTTGCGATTGAAGCTGAAGCTCGCCAAGCCGCTGCTGCTGCTGCTGCTGCTACCGTCACTGCCGCTGTCGCCGTCGCCGTCAACGCCGTGGTCGAAGCAGCAGCATCCTAATCCGCGATCTCCACCATCGCACACTGAACTAATGTTGTGATTCTGATATGAAAAAAACATATTTTGTAAAGTTATGTACTTGCTATGTGTATTATCCGTTGAATTTATATCTAATCTATCTATGAAGATGAAACTCCATTATTATGTTTATCATTATCCAAACAGTCTTATTTTAATTTGTGGACATCTATGTCATCTTGCTGGATATTTTTTGTATTCACGAGCTTATATGTTGTCTAGCAACCTATAATTTGATAGTAGATACTTTCTTTCAAAGCTAACTTACTGACCTAAGCTTGAAAAAGTATACCTGTTTCAACCTAAAATGAAAAAGGTTTCACAAATTTCCTATCGATACAGGGCGAAAGGAACCAAGTGTTACATTCAGTTTGAGTAATGTATGTACATCTGTCTTCTTGAAAGATTTAATTGAATCAGTGAAAGCCCATATTTCATCAACTTTTTAAAGCCTAGTTGAAAAATACTTCTCTGTTCGTCTATCTCCACCCCTTCTTTAGTCACAAAATGTAATACTTATGTATGTTACTGATGATCTCTTACAAAGACAACCATATTTTTTTTAATTTCACCTCAGGAAAAAAGGCAAAATAAAACAGTTTCGGAGCTTTGGATGGTAACAATCTCACTTGTATTTTGATGCAGTAAATATTTTAATCAGTTTTTAGTGTGAACATCGACCAGTGTTCGATCGACTGCAAAGTGTAGAGAAATTTATCATTTCACTGCAGCGCCCACCAACAGCAGCAGCAGCGGCAGCGGCAGCCGCAGCAGCAAAAGCAGCGATCGCAGCAGCAGCCAGTTTTTATTTTTTTCTTCTTATTTATTTTAGCGCTCAGTTGGCTCCCAAGTGGCTCAGGCGCGCTCAGCTGATGTCTGGGCTGACGTTGGCGCTCTGCTCGCGCTCTCGTTCGCTCTCTGCGATACTCATCGTCGTCGTCGTTGCCGTCGCCGTATGCGTCGCTGTCGTCGCTGACTGTGACTGTGGCTCTGACTGGCTGGCTGGCTGACTGGTAACGCCACAAAAACAACACCACAGTTTTTCGAAATTAGTTCTAGTGAGTCTGTGAAAGTGTGAGCGACTATCGGACGACGGCGACTGCGAAGACCAGCAGAAACATAAACGACGAGCAGCAGAAACGACTTTACTTTGAGTTTTTGTTTCGTGTTTTGTTTCGCGCGTTCAGCAAGCAACCCACACACAACGAGCGGATCAATTGAACCAAACACAACTGGACACAAATCCAACTAGACACAGACAGAATTCGAAGCACATCGTCATCATCGGCATTGATCGATTAATCGGTTCTATAACTGGAACACGTGCAACATGTCGCATCAGTGCAGCTGCGGTCGCGATCTAAACAACAACTACGTGTCCTATACGAGCGCCTACGCCAATGCAAATGCGGGCCTGGATCGGGACGCCAACGCGAATGCGAGCAGCAAAAACGCCGCCTCGCATCACACACAGCTGACGGCCAAGGTGATGTTCGGTACGGTGGGCGCCATCAAGGAGCTGCGCGACAAGGAGCAACAACAGTCTCGGCATGCGGCGACGCGCGCCGGCGAGCGACGCAACTAAATGTTGTGGGCGGGATGTGCGGACGCTGGTCGGTCGTTGGGCGTGGCAGTTAGCCAACCAGGAGTCGAGTTGTCTGAATCGAGTGCTGTGCGAAAATTTGAAATTTGGCTGCAGCCAACGCCACAGCCAATCCAGACGGCGTTCTGGATGGCTGTCTGGCTGACACGGGCTCGGGCTTGGGCTCAGCCCGTAGATCATGTTAGAGGCTTAAAAGTGTTTAAGGGACAACGCAATTGTTGGACAAGTGTGCAGAAAGAGTTGGAATAAATAATAAAAAAAAAATCAATTGAATCAAATAATAATCACATTCCGTGCTGCTACGTTACTAGTACCCGTATCTGTACCCGTACCCGTACCCGTAAACGTATCTGTATCTGTATCCATACCCGTACTCGTTCCCATACCCGTACACTCTATTTTCACTTAAGAACATCACATGTCATTCTCTTTTGCACACTTACTAGCTTTTGTCCCACTGTATCTGTAACTGTATCTGCATCTATTTCTATATCTCACTCTCTTTATTGGAGCTTCCCTCTTTAAACAGTTACTAACTATAGTTAATGTGCCTGTCTCTTTTTTTTCTTAATTTTCTGTCACTTTATCAATGGCATTTTCCTTTGGGTTTTTCCTTCTGTCTAAGCTCAGCTCAATTTCCCGATCTATATATTTTTTTTTAAAGAAATAAATTTACAAAGGCTTTTGGGTGTAACTCTCATGAGTATAAAATAATATTTGATATAAAATATATGTAAATTGTTTATCATATTTATACTTACACTTATATACATACATATTACTATATAGTGCAATACATTAGCTATATACACTCACACACACATACATATGTTTAGATTTAAGTTTGTTTTATATTTAAGTGCGACTCTCACACATACATTTTAAAACAACATATTGGACTACGCTTTCTCACATTTTGCGGACCGCATCTGGAGGTTTCCAGGCCGGAGCCGGAGTCGCAGCTGCTACTGATGCAAATGCAAAGCACGTCGATATATTTCAAAAACAAAACACACACACACACATACTTTAAAACCTATAAAACTGATATTTTGATAATTATATTATATATTTTGGCTACAACTAATATCGTTGTTCGTCTTGATGAAAAACTTACGAATGCGATTGATTAGGAATACAAAACAAACAAATAAATAACTGAAAACAATACTACAAAGAGCAGTTGAATGTTTGCTCAAGTGATTTGTACTAAAATGGAAACGTATCGTAATTGGCTAACTGAAATAATGTTTCAACAATGACCGTGAACTTTTCTAGGAACGAGCAAAACATTAACAGGAATTTGGAAAGTGTCTTCATGATGTATATTATATTTATTATACCTAATAATAATTTTACGATATATATGACTATCTATTTATAACGTTAAGCTTAACATAACACAAGAAATGCAAATAAAATCCCAACTTTTTAATCAACCAAATTGAACAAATAATTCCAAATTTCAATTAGCCATTTCAAATTGTACAATAAAAAAAGGCCAAGGGTTGAAAAAAACCAGAAAAATCTATCAATTGTGGGCGTTCTCGACATCGACATTGACGTGGACATTGTTGTCTCTAAACCTTTTTTGACTTTGCGTGAAAGTAAAAAAAAAAACGGCAAAGAAAAATAAGAATAAAAAAGAATAAATTATAATTTACAATATAACAATAGAGAACTTGAAGATACGAAATGAAAGCGAATTCTGACTGTGTCAAAGCCAAACGCAATCAACTAAGAATGCTCTAGCTGTGAGTGCTCGATCGGCAGATACCCTGTA
Organism: Hirtodrosophila cameraria; assembly: GCA_949708635.1. Classification (NCBI taxonomy): domain Eukaryota; kingdom Metazoa; phylum Arthropoda; class Insecta; order Diptera; family Drosophilidae; genus Hirtodrosophila; species Hirtodrosophila cameraria. The sequence continues at coordinate 68,188,651 of OX453089.1, read as the reverse complement.
CCCAGGCATAACAGGGAAAATAGTTTCTTAAATACCTTAGCTTAATAACTTGGGTAATTCCAATATGTTTCACATACCAAATTTGTAGCCTTAAGATCTTTTACTTACAGAGATCAAAGCATATTTAATATCGGATTTGGCTGGTTTGGCTTGGCTGTTGATTTTGATAAAAAATATAAAAATATATTTCTGAAAATATCTGAAAATACCCCTTTTGCTCTTTGATTTTAATAAGTATTCAAATTCTTGATTAGTCGCTGTTGTGGCTCTTGCTCTGCTATTTCGATTCTCACTCTCTCTCTTCTAATTTCGGTTGTGACTGCGACTGAGTGTCCGGCCGAAGTCGTAAGTTTGTGTTCTCTTTCATTTACATACATACACATATATACATATACATATATGTATGCTCGCTTGTTCTTACGCTCGTAACAGTGACCCAGTCTCAGCCTTCTCAACTGTTGTCGCCGCTGCCACTGCCAGTGCCTCTTCCTCTGTCGCTGCCGCTGCCTCTGTCTTTGGTCAGCACGTCCGAATCGTCCGAATGAATGCCAGCAACAGTCGCGTCTGCAACGTTCCATTTCATTTCGGTTGGACGCCTACATACTAGTCTGTTTCCTCTCCCATTCTCTCTGCGTTCTGCCGCCTACATACTAGTTCGTTTCCTCTCCCATTCTCTCTGCGTTCTCCGCTCAACGCATTTGGCGGATCAAAGTCATCGTTTGCTTTTAGCGCTCATTGTTATTTTGTTCTTCCTCTCCCTCGTTTTTTTTTTTTTTATTAAGTGAGCACTCAGTTCAATTGAATTCAATTACCCAAGTGCGTGGCGCTTGTCAGACAAATTTATTTGCTTACGTATACTTAATTTATGCGACGTATACGTACTTTCTGATACTCGTTATTAGCACATTACTGGCGATCAACTAATTACGCGGTAACCACCGATAATTCTACGCCATTCTTTAATGGATATTCTAGACGATAACTTTCCAGTACCCTCGCCATAACATATAGTTGGTACTTATTCGCTAGTTACCAGTAACAAGTAACTATTATTTTATGGTTTATGGTAAAAACTTGATCGAGAATCATTTTGATAAATATGCAAAAAGATGAGCACATATTAACGCAATTATTCTTGTGTTAATTTCCTTTTCTTAACCCAAATTATTTATTCTTTTCTTATAGATACTCGGACTTACTTCGAATGATCGAGTGACCATACTCTCGGATAATCGTTATTTTAGTCATTTGAGTCCCATTATCGTTCAATATAGTTTAGTAAATCATTTGAGACTCTAATCGTTCAGAAGAAAATTTACTACTGAACGACTTCACTGAATTGAACTGAAAAGTATTAACTGACAACGTCAAAAATATTCAATTTGTTAGAAAAATTGAGTAAAGTTCATATATACATAAATATATATAAATATAAATCTATAAATCATTTTTATTTAGTAAATATATACAAATTAACATTTCTTTTGATGCAATACTAAAAACCTAATCAGTTTTTGTATTTCTTTTTGCACTTTGAATGACATTGGTTACTGCTCTGATTATAAGTATAATATAATGATAATTGAATATCTATATAGGTTTATATAGTTTATTGAATAATTATTTATAAGTTAAGTTCTTAGTTTGAGCAATACAAGATTCACAAAGGTCAAAATGGAATAAATTATAAAATGTATTCCACTTTTTCGATATAAGTACTTTTGTAAGCATGACAAGGCTGCAAGTCTCGAAATTTCTCGAATAGGTTCGATTCGGAAGTTGACGGACTGGTTTTTGGAAAAACGACACTGGATGTTTTAGTTGGAACCTTGGTTCATTGAAGTTAAAAAGCAATTACTTTAATTTTAAATTCTTGCACCAAACCCTTGGTGAATCGAACCCTATGATTTTTTTTACAACTAACGTTTGAGATTCTTTGGAGCTAGTATAGAAATGACTTTGATCCAATTTCATCCATGCAATTCTTGGATCTGCTGCAGCTCTACCAAGTATCAGGGGGCTTTCCCTCCGTTAGTCTTAGACTCTCCCTCACTCAGTCACTGTCGAGCTGTAAGTGAGTCACTTTAGTAACAATGATACATCATCGACTGCCTAATTTATGAGGTGCAATTTTTAAGATCTTTTCTCTGTTCTCCGTTCTCCGTTCCCTTGGGTATAATGCTTGCTAAGAGTAAAAGCATCTTTGCCCCCTGGTGAAATATTTCTTTGTATGCTGTTTGTATGTGTTTAGTTTTTTTTCACTTTTTCTTGTGGCAAGAACTTTCTCTTCTAATTGAAAGCAGTTCGATGAGGCGGGCGATAAGCGAACTGTGATACAGACAACTGCTTGAGCGGGTTGCAGAGGTCGGAAGCGGGTACCGGGGAATGGGGCTCGGAGGCTGGTAGCAGAGTATCCAGCTGGGCATCTTTTGATGCTAGTGGTGAGTGGCGAGTGTCCGGCGCATGAATGACGATCGATGAAGTTGCCCACCATGTAGTAAGACATTTTTGCAGCCGCGGGCTATTTTATCTCTCAATTTAAATACTGAGCTCATTGATGGTGCTGGCTCTGGTGGCTGAGGTGGCCGAGGTGGCGGCGGTGACGATAAGCGCCAAACTGAAAATAAATAACAAACATGTGGAAGAGTGGAACAAAAAAAAGCAGCTCCAGCTCCAATCGACAGTGAGAACTGGTCGCTTGCCTGGAAGTCTTGACGTTGATCTTTTTTTTTTGTATTTTCGGTGAGCGACGCCGCAACTCATGGAAGCTGTGGCATGCTCTAGCTGTAGCTCTAACTCTAAGTCGCGGCTCTGTTTCTGGCTCCAGTGTGTCGCCGCGTCTGTATCTTTTGGCTTCTAATGGTAGCTGTAAGGTGAGAATCGATTTAGTTCGGTTTACGGCGATCAAAGATACAAACGCGAAAAAGTTTCTATTTTGTGCGGCGCACGGTATTTGAAAAGTGAAACAGTGTCAGGAACAGGAACACAAAACAACAAAAAAGCATTAGCATTTACATTAACATCAAGATTAACCTTAAAGCGTAACACTTGCAGCAGATCACCTGTCACTTATTACGTGACCCAGAACACAAACTTAAATGCTCGAGTAAAATTCCCAGCTAATTGCAGCAGGTGTTAATCAATTTGGTTACAAATTGCACTTTAGGTAATTCAATTAAATATCTTAAAATTGATTACTATTATATTAATGACCGGGCTGTCACAGTTAGTTAAGTGAGCGTGTCGTTAAGCATTTTCCACAATTTGCCCACCTTCAAACAAAATGATTTGACGCCGGCCCGCAAAAATTTCTCTATGCCAACAACTTCCTGGCTGCAACTGTTGCAAGTCTGGGCAAGTGGCAGGCAGAGCGGCAGCAGCGGTGCACAGTTAAAGAAGGGCCTTATGCAATTTTGACCATTTGCTTTGGTCAGACAGCAAACCGAATTGCATAATTTATTTATAAATAATAATAGAAAATTTGAATTATTGTGAACGGCTTAAGTGCAATGACAAGGGCGTTGTTAATAGACTTTGAATGGGGTTGAGAATTGGAATAAAAGTTCAATGTTCAATGGGTTCTGATAAGATGTGCAACTATAGATTGAGTTTTTATAATAGAATGACTTGTCTGTTTAGCTACTATAAAGTTAGTTTTAATGATAATCAAACACATAACTTCTTGTTAATGTATTCAATAAGTTAATCCTATAGACTTAATTCCACTTTATGATTGAAAAATGCAAATTATTAAATAATATAGTAACTACTACACATAAACAACTATGGATAGTGACAAGCACTTGACTAGAAAATAACCTAATCCCAACTCTAAAATCATTTTAATAATCTACGAATTTCCAATTAGTTTGTTGCAAGTCGTTTATAAGAAGCAGTTAATAAAAGCAAATAGTAGTTCGCAGAAAGAAATCAATTAAAAAGGAACAAAATCAAATCTTTAGTAGGGTAAATACCGTTTTTCTTATTTGTCAAACGAGGTGCTTATTTTTAGAATGCTTTTTATAATTTTAGAATGTTTTGTGCTTATAATTAATTTTAATCCATTTTAATGTAAGCAAATTTTCTTCACAATGATTTATTTAGTTAACATTTTATTTTCCTGTTAATTTCAACCCCTGGTTTATTGTTTATTTAATTGGTTTTGTTTTAGGAACATTTGTACTTGATCCTATACCATGTTCCCCGATTTTTGTAACATTTTTATATATTCTAGTTTTATAAAAGCTTCAATCATCATTTCATGTTGATGAGATTCGAACCCTAGGTTTCCGTGCTACAACAGTCTCTGTGAAAGCTCAGCAACCGATCTTATAAAATATGCTAGTGCTTGTACCTCTATCCATTATTGAGCTGATAGAATTTATGGTTGGGAATTATAGTGCAACCCACAAATAAATATATGGCTCCAGCTTACATTGACATTTATATCAGAATTATATATACTTTATACTTTGATCAAGCACTCTCGGAGTTAATAGGTTACTTTACATGATTCGAGACTGATTCAACCAATCAAACCTGTTTCTTACTTGTTGATTTAAGAACATATTCGGATTAATCAACCATCTAAAATATTCGAAAAAACTAACCCCTTTTCAATGAGGCCACTGTGCTCTACGTATAGCTGGGCACTAAGAAGCAATAAAAACAGCAGCGCCCATTAACATTACGAGTTTAACACTTGCACACATATTGTATGAATTGGTAGTTAATATGTTTATACTATATTATATATATATACATATATTTATATATAGAGAACTGATACTCTTGACGCCTGTTATGCGTTCAGTGAAGCATATAATGTGCACGTATTACATCAAAAGCACAAAGAAAACAGAAGAGGAAAATACTTAACTTAAAAATGCCCACAACAGCACAAAAATCACTCGGCCAGAGCCGGAAAAAGTGTAAAACAAATAATGCAAAATGATGCAGAATATGAAGATAGCAAATGCAAAATATAAAAATAAACATAAAAATAACACATGCCACACCATAAAAATATCACATAACATTTAAAGACACCTTTTATTATTGTACTTTACCGTGGGCTGCAAGAGATTGTTAAATAAATAACCATAAATTAAGAGAAAAACAGTTTGCATTTCAATATTGTGGCACATTTTTTAATGCTGATGTAATCAAAGTGGTCAATCACAATAACAACAACAACAAAAACAAAAACAGTTCGCATTACATTGGCGACTTTGTCCATAATTATAGCTAATTTGCGCGTTTATTGTATCAACTTAGTTTGTTAATATTTTTCATCACTTTTGCCTAGCGATTAAATCAGCTGGAGTTTAATCATTTACCATGAATTGCATTTATAATGTGTCATCGAATTTATATATATATTTTTTGTCTTCAGCTCTGCCTGTGGGTTTGTAATATCCCGCGAAAAGCGTTTTACATAATGTTTTAATGTGCTCTTAGAATTTCCGTATTTCATAGTAATATAACTATTTGTCATAAGATATTTATAGATTATAAATTATAAATCTGCCAATGACAGCTGTCTGTTCAAAATACACATTAAAAGTGCGGAGTTAAGCTATCTACGCTTCATAGCACCCTATGCCTCCAATAAAAATGTGTAAAAGGAGGTAATACAGTACTGATGATGTATGTAAGAGGCAGATGGAGCCATCTGCGACTCTATAAAGTATATATATTCTTGGTCTTCATCAAAAGCCGATCCGCTTTGGATATCAGCTTCCGATGGGATAATAAACACCAAAGATTTTGAAATATCTATGTTTTGTAGTGAAGTGAGAGCTTGCGATATAAGAGCAAAGTCGAGTTCGTTTTCCAACTAAATTCTCTTAATGTCTTGGGTGGGATCCTTGATGATTTTGAAGTTAAGAAAGTTATTACGCCAGACACTACTGTTTACTACTTGTTTTTGCTAGTATAAATGAGCATAATAATTTTGTAGTTGAACTAAATGACATCAGCCTTAGATTCTAATTACTGTCATATTAATTAGTTGTTAATAAAAGCAGTGCTAAAAATGTATTACCAACACTTTAGTTATTTAATTGACTTACATAATTATCGCTAGAGGAGAATAAATAGTAAATAAAAATGTTATGTTGCATTAATTTATGCGATCATCGTAACGTATGTCACATTCAAACGGTACAATAATTAGCCCCTTGAGATATCCAGCAAAATGTAGCGGATATGCAGATTGGTCAGCTGACTAATAAACTTGGATACGCTCTTTCAGATTTGAACAGCCGCTGGGCATTGGTGTCGCCACTGAGATGGGACACAAGCTTAGCATGTTGCCGTGGTCGCTGTTGGCTCTGCTGCTGACTTCATGCGTTGGACTATGCCATGGACAGGAGCAGGAGCAGGAGTCGATACGCCATGCAAGTAGCAAGCCGCCAACACAGGAGCTGCCTCGACCGTTAACACCGCCCACAGAACCGACATTTAAAAAGGGTCAAAGCCAGGGCCAGAGAAACCCGCGCTCGCGTCGTCCCACGTTGATGGATGTGGCACTGCAGCAGAGCGTGCAGCAAGGACTCAATGCCATGGCGGAACTGTATGGCAAAATACAGCCGCAAATGCTGCTCAATGGTATGCAACTTATTATTGCCTTATGTGAACATATTTGCAACTTCTCTTTAAAAAAGGTCAAACGCTGCAGGACAATCATCCAGCCGCTTTGCTCTCTCGCTTCAATGCGCCCAATGCGGAGTCGGAGCAACGGGAGATGGCCGCTTATGCGACAATTGAAGCCGCCAAAGCCTTTCGACAAAAGTAAGTCTCCGAGTCGGCAATCAGGACGGGTGGGTGAGTGAGTTCATCAGCCACGACAATAATCATATGACTATGACTATGACTATGACATATGAGCAAACTTATTGCAAATAGCACATAATTAAAAAGTCAGATTGTGTTTCAATGTGCGTGGGTAACTTGAGAAAGTGTGTAATAAATGCAAACATATGAAACATACATACGAGTACATTTTCCACCTTTTAAAAGTTTCCTCATTTGACAATTTTATTTGAAAATTTCGTCAGCCTTTCCAACTTTTCTCTGACGTGGCTGGGAGCTTAATATTTAATTTTTATGTGTTGCACTTAAACTCTCAGCCAGTAATTAAAACAGGAGCTTTTAATAACATTAACAATAATTCAAGAACAAATATTTTTTAAATAATACAAAATAGGGTTTAAATAGAAACAAAATGTTTTATCTTAACAAACACTAAATTAAGCAATACTTTTTCTTAAATAAGAAGAAAATGCTCATTAATTAAATACAAAACGTTCTTGAAATTCAAACCGCGGTATTCAAAGAAAGCGTTCTAAAATTAAGCCGCCAATTCGATGTATAAAACAAGTAAGAATACTCTAGTCGAGTGTGCCCGACTGCGAGACTCCCTGCTCCCAACTTGCATTTCAAGAAGTTCAGCGGCAACACAAGCAAGCAGTTTGTCCAGTGCATGTAAAACTGTTGTTTCTGCCTGCTGAGACGGGGGTAATAGATTCTTCCATAACTTTGGTGTTATTTATCCGATCATGATGAAATTTACACAGCTGATCAACATTGATACAACATATATGTGTACCAAAAATCAAAGCTTTATCTTATGGCTGTGGGAGTCTTTTGCGATTTGCGGGGGTGGGGGGGTGCATCCAAAATTTGATATAAACTTGATCTGCGTATGGTATACAGGAACCTACATGCCAAGTTTGGTGTCTCTAGCTCTTATAGTCTCCGAGATCTGTGTGTTCATACGGACAGACGGACAGACAAACAGACGGACAGACAGACGGACATGGCTAAATCAACTCGGCTGTTGATGCTGATCAAGAATATATATAGTTTATATAGTCGGAAATGCCTCCTTCTGTCTGTTACACACATTTGCAGTACTTTATAACTCCCCTTTTCCCATTTTTAATGGGAACAGGGAGTAAAAAGCGGGATTCAGGTAATATTGATAGCATTTGTTCTTGATTTGATGCAGCTTTCGTTCAATTTAGAATGGTTTTTTTGTCTTAGTGCATTTAAGATGGCTTTCTCTGAACATGTTCCAGTAATGGCATTGCACAACTTGTAAAGAATTTGAAAATCGTAGTTTTCAAATAGTAAGCAAACAAAAAGAAAAACAACCCTTAATGTATGCACTTCAATAGACTAATTTCTAATCGAACTGCAAACTTACAAAACAGCCCTCGCATATACATATGTCTGCATGACAAAAGTTGTCCGCCTCAAGTGGCCCGCCCGCAAGCAATCTAATGCAAAAAAAAAAAATGGTCAGAAAATAACAATAATATGACTAAATGAGTTGGGCATGCCACCACCCCCTGGGCCAACAAGAGCGGTAACTTTCTCGCTTGATTAACGAGTTCTACGGCTCCATGGCACCCATGGCTGGCTAATGAGTTAAAGTTGAAGTTGAAGCTGAAGTGCGCTGACAAAAGTGCTCCAAAATGTGAGCAGCAGCAGCAGCAACAGCAGCAAAAATCGTAGCTAAAGCGACAGTTAACGATTGTTGCTGTGACTGCTGAAAGTCAACTTTCACTTTGACATTGAAAAGCCGCATAATTGCAAGCCAGCAGCAACAGCAGCAGCAGCAGCGGACATGGTCTGAGCCACGCCAAGCAATTCAAGTTAAGCCAAATTGTGGGATAGGTGAAGGTAAATTAAAGGTGTCCGCCTGGCTGGGCTCAACTGAGCTCAACTGAGTTGGACTAAGCTGGGCAGTGCAAAAGTAAATGACCTTTTTGGCCAGAGCAACGGAAATGGCCAAGCAGCCAATGTTGCTGCTGCTGTAGTTTTTCCAGTTTGCAAGTTTTCACTTTTCACAACGAGTTCGGCCGGGGTTTGAGTTCAGGTTCGTGTGCGGGTTCGAGTTTTGGGCTAACACTTTCAAAATATCCGTGCAATTTTCCACACATAACACAAAAGACAGAACTTTCACTCAGAGGCATTCACATTTACAGTTACATGCATACACACATAAATACACATGCAGGTGCAATGAGCCAAAGCAGCTCAAATACTTTTATGTAATTGCAATCAACTGCGTCGCTCAATGAGCTGACAACAATAACAATCCATGACGAAGACGCTACCACTGTCCATAAAAGTAAATATGTCCCAGCTCTTCGATTTTGTATACCCTGCATACATTCAACTGCGTAAAGGGGGTTTCGCAAACGACTTATGTTGCTATCCTTGGCTCTAGAAATATTCGGACCTTATTCCGAATATCGATGCAATATTTCGTTTAAAAAGTTGTGTTTTTAAGGCAGTGGAATAAGAAGGGTATAAAAGGGGAAAGCGATTTGCGTTTTCTTCTGAAAACAGGAGCACAAAATCAAACGATATGTTCCGGATCAGCAACAAAAGCGGGTTTGATTTAAAACAGTCCCTACGTAACACCGTAACTTGACCAAAACTAATTTCCATCCATTTCATAAATTAGATTTTTAGCTCTATAAAACTGGATTTATTTCTGAAAATCAGGAAATGTGGGAGAATTCATGTTGTCCTACTAAATTTTGACCCTGTACATGTCACATATTAATATATTAACACGACCTATTTATATTTTTAGATCTATTTGCAATAATTATATCTGTATTTCAAATACTTTTTAGTAACCATCATTTTAGATTTTATTTTCAAATTTTTGTATAAAATAGCAACCGTTTTTCCTTTTTAAAGTTATGTTCGAATAGTTGTTAAAGGATCAAGGAAGAAACTTTTTAAGCCGAATATTAAGTCAGGCATCGAAACTTTGAACAGCATGAAATTGTATTTTTGAATCAATTGATACAAATCTGAAATGGGAGCAAGCCTGATTCATTTTGTTTTCAAGGACATAATTCAATTTAATTTGCATTTTTACCAAACACCTTTTGCACACCTACACAATTTTCATCAATACATTAAAAATTCTAATATGTAAGAATATTGCAGTCGGATAGTCCCTACTCAGCTATACTCCCTTTAGATTGATAGATAGATACACAAACCCAATATACTCTTCTTTTCAATTTTTTTAAAGAAGAGAATAAATACTGTTTGACTTTAGAAACAGGAAATAGCGAAGTATTAAGGATATTTTAAACGTGGATAAAGGGTAACTCCCAGTCGTTTATTGCCATTTGTTTGTTTCTTTCCATTTGTTTGTCTTGCTGATTGCTTAAAATCAAATTACGAAATATTCAATGCTGTCGATTTAATTAAAAATGAGTTGCTATCATCGATGATGTGACCGAGCGAGCAGCTCGTTAATATTGCCAAAAGCAGCATTTAGCCAAATTAGAAGAAAGCGGGTGAAGGGGAGCGATTGTAATTATGCTCGTAAGTGTGTACGATATAAGTATGGACAATGACAACAAATGTTAGAAAAATAAGAAAGAAAAACGCATGACGCGCTCGCATTCACACTTCTGCATGTCTGTCTCAGTCGCAGTCGCAGTCGCAGCCTCTGTCGCAGTCGAAGTCTCTCAATCAGTTTCAGTCTCAATCTTAGCATTCGCAATTTGATTACATCAAATGGGGGCAACAACAACTAAAGGCACAACAACGAACAACAAACAGAAAGATACAAGCACAAAAAAATAAATACAAGCGACTTTCGTTTTCTACAAGCGCCAAGCGGCTCACGAATTCGGCCTCAAGCTCCCAACAGTACGAAAGTTTATTTATTTATACATACATGTACATATGTATGTACAAATATATACATATACTTTTTTTTTATTTTTGTTTTTGTTGCTGCTACGTTGCTGAGTTCATTGAACGTTGCTGCGGCTGCGGCTGCGCTTGGCATCCGTGTGTCTGTGTAGGTTAAAGATTGCGCATACGCCGCGTTGTCAGAGGTAAAGGGCGCTTAGTGCGTTTTTAAAGGTTTTTTAAACAAATAGTTAAATGAAAACACACAAAAAATACCATGATCCGATTAGCAGAAAACTCGTGAAAAGGTAATTTTCCACTTTCACTGCACAAAATACGCTCAACGCATTGACTTTATAATACCCTCACTGATTTGTAACATTGTCACAGCTTTCAGGTTAGGTAACGATCTTTAAGTTGTTCAAAAACCTTTATAATATGAGCCAATCAAGCTCTGTGATACCCTTTCTGATTGTAATGTTTACCCTGTTTTCAGCTAAGTTAAGATTTTTTTTTAGTTTTCAGAAAACTATATAGTAATATCCAATAAAACAAGTGAAAAATGTCTAATTTTTTTGTTAATTTTGATGCAAAATCATTTTACTTATGATACAAGTTCATTTCAAATGTTGATTCATAGATAATAGCCAAACATTTTGTAAGTCTTAAATATCGAATCAAATAAAATTCAGATAACTTATGATTCAAATCTATTTAATATGAAATATTTTAACAATTGTTCTTCTTTTCTAACGATGAATCCCAATATTTAAAATATTTTGATCAAAATCGAAAATGGAAAAAGGCCTGATTCTATTACCTATATTTTCATATTTCAAAATTCTATCAAAAAATGGTTTGGATATTTAATTGATTGGCTGTAGACACTGAGAAATTCAAAAATTTATATTTCTTTTTTAAAATTTATTAAGGCACAATTAAAAATGTATAAGAAATTGAGGAATCCCTAAAAATAAATTAATTATATTGCAGTCAAATTTGGGACAAAAAATCATGAAAATGGTAACTAAAATAAAAAAAGAGTCCGAAGTAAAATAAATAAATAAATAGATCAGTTCCGGTTCCAATTAAAAAATTTAGAATTGGTATTGTTAGCTTATCTGAATTTTGAATATCAATGAAAATGTCAGATTAAAAAGTTTTGCATTTAAGACAAAATTACATTTAAAAAGAAAGAACGATTGCTATTCGAAAGCGGGAACATATAGTTGAAAACAATAAGGAATGAAAAGTTCTCGAAAATGGGAATAGGCCTGATAAAATATGAACCACTAACTAATTACGAGAATTATGATACTATTAAAACTTGATGAAAGACTGTACCTATTGGGACCCATAATTCGGTAGGACTTTCTTGGAAACAACTCAGTTTTCATGACAATTTAATTATACCCAAAAAAGAGAGTAGAAAAACTTGCTAATAAAAGCAGTAAATGGAAAGCCAACGTGGCTAAATTAAACTCAGCTGCTAGCTTTTTGTTTCTCATGCGTTTTCCCACCACACACACACACACTTACACTCACACAGACATAAACAGAAAACGCAACTGGCTTTAATTTGTTGGTGGATCTCACATCTTAATGCCGGCAGCCATGTGACGAACTTGTTTGTATTTGTGTTGGCCAAGCGGCTACCAACTTTGAGCAACTTGAGCGTTTTATAAATAGAAGCCGTCAGCGTTTGTAGAGAGCACTTGAATACAAAGCTTGAACGTAGCCATGTCGGCGTCTTCAGCAACGCCAGGTTGAGGACGATGATGCGCTTACCAAAAAGTATCTGTATCTGCTCTTAGCTTCCAGCACATAGATGAGCTAGCACGCCAATCGCATGCGCATAAGATATCCTTGCGCCGCACGGCGCTGGAGGGGCTCTGTCCTGTGCGGGATCCACCACCCTGCATGCCAGCCTCGGAACGGTATCGGACACACGATGGCACGTGTAATAACAAACGCAGGCCACGCTGGGGTGCTTCTCAGATGCCCTTTAATCGGTTTTTGCCGCCGGAATACGGCGATGGCGTGGACAGCGTACGCAGCTCTACGGATGGCAGCACCTTGTCCTCCTCTCGCTTTGTTAGCCTGCTGGTGCATGGTGCACGGGAGGGTGAGGCACCACTGACGTTGATGATAGCGCAGTGGGGACAGCTGCTGGATCATGACATAACATCGACAGCACAGCCGCGGTAAGTGCAGGAATCAAATTGTAATCGAACTTAGTTAAACTGTTGTTTTGGCACAGCTCCATCAATGGCTCTATACCCAGCTGCTGTGGTGGGCAGGACTTTCATCCCTCGTGCTTTCCCATTAAGGTGCCACTGGACGATCCATGGCTATCGCCACTCAAGGTGCGCTGCCTGGAGTTTTTGCGCTCTGCGCCAGCACAGCGTCGCGACTGCGTGCTGTCCTGGCGGGAGCAAACCAATCAGGCCACATCCTACATTGATGCCTCGCCCATATACTCAAACAGTGCCAAGTCCTCAGACAATGCGCGTGTTTTTCGCAATGGCCAGCTAATCTATGGTCGTGGCAATCCGGCTGATGATGTCTGTCAACGTGGAGCTATTGCGACGCAGTGCATCAGATCCGGCGATGGTCGTAGTGGTGAGCAGCCTGGTCTGCTGGCCATGCATCATGTGTGGGTGGGCGAGCACAATCGCATTGCATTGGAGTTGAGTGAGCTAAATCCGCACTGGAGCGATGAGAAAATCTATCAGGAGACAAGGCGCATTATCGGCGCCATGTTTCAGCACATCACATTTCGGGAGTTCTTGCCGGTGGTGCTGGGAAAAGAGGTTTGCAAGCTGTTTGAATTGGAGCTACTAAGCAGCGGTTACTTTGAGGGCTATGATGCAAAAGTCAATCCCACTGTGGCCAATTCCTTTTCCTCAGCTGCCTTTCGATTTGGTCACTCCCTGGTTCAGAATTCCTATATAAGATGTGATCGGCATCACAATGTTATCAACAACAGTGAGTCTTATCGAACAGCTTACACCCTGCTTTGCCTGCAACTAAGCTTTTTTTTCTGTTCCAGATGTCAGCTTGCACGAGGAGTTCCAGAGCGGTGACATTGGCTCAGCGGGCTCACTGCATCGCCTGCTACGCGGCATGGCCACCCAGCGCGCCCTTAAGCGGGATGAGTTTATTACTCCCGAGCTAACCAACCATCTGTTTCAGACGCCGGGCTTTCCATTTGGCCTAGACCTGGCGGCCATTAATATACAGCGTGGCCGTGATCATGGTCTAGCTCCATACACCTCCTGGCGTGTGCCTTGTGGGCTGAGTCCCATTCAAAGCTGGGATGAATTTGGTAAGAATAAAAAATTGAGCAATACAAACATTTTTGGTAAACTTTTTTATGTTTTTATACTCTTTTTTTAATTTTTTAAAATTTTTATAATTTCTTAAAAAGCTGTCAAAAAATTTAAAAAAAAAAAAATTTCATAGATTGTTTTTAAATTTAAAAATAAATTTTTTACTCATAAATTTTGTAAACAGACCTAAAGTTGCATTAACTTCGTAATAAGCAGTCAAATCGAGAAAAGCCGTCAACATTTTTAAAAACATTGTTTAAAGATTGTTTTTTAATTTCAAAATTTATTTTTATTGTTGTAGCCAACGTGGTGGGTCCTGAATCAGCCAAGCGAATTGGCCACGCTTATCGCAGCGTTCACGACATCGATCTCTTTGTTGGCGGCATTGCGGAAAGGCCCGTGGTGGGTGGACTGGTTGGCCCTACGTTTGCCTGCATCATAGCCCAACAGTTCAGCAACTCACGGCGTGGCGATCGCTTCTGGTATGAGAATGGCGGCTTTGAGAGTTCCTTTACGCCAGCACAGTTACACTCGCTCCGGCGTGTTTCGCTGGCACAAGTCTTGTGCAGGGCGGTGGGTGGTGGCACCTTTCAACCGCATATTTTCATACCCGCTGAGTTTACGGACAACGAACGTCAGACTTGCGGCACTGGCAATCTGGGTAATATTGATCTTAGCCCCTGGCTGGAACAGGATCCTTTCTTGGCCAACAAGGGCCAATCCGAACATGTTTTTAGCAATGTTCAGAGCACACAAAATGAACTGAGTGTCAGTACAATAATCAAAGAGGACAAAGCCGGCTTTTCCAATCGTGTTAAGCCTGGCAAACCTCTTGTGGACTTTATACCCAACTCATCTACTGGTTTTCAGCGACCCCAGACCGGCAACATAACTAAAGTTAGCGACAAACTTGACCTAAAACGCAAGACACCGACCACGACAAAGACAAATAATCGCAATGTGACACCCACCCGCAAGACGAGCGGCCATGGCATTAGCAACAAACTAGACAAATCACCCAAAATTACCATAAGCATAAAGAACTTGATAACGAGAAAACCAGAAGGAACAAACCCAAAGCGCACAGTGATTATTAACAATGTGCCCATTGAGCTACGCAATGCAGGGATTGAAAATATAACAGCAACTGAGACAGAACTCGAGAAACGCTCAAAAACCGATGAACAGATGAACAATACAGACTTGCCAGAATTTCGAACTGATGATGATGATGGACTGTTGAATACATTAAACGAAACAAACTCTAAGCTGACAAACACTGAAAGACGCGAAACAACAACTATAAAGACTTTGATAGACATTAACACAGACGCACTTAGACATATAACTGACAACAAAACTGATAACAGAAACACTAGAGAGCTGACGAAACTAAGAAACTTGGAAATAGAACCTGATACTAGACTTTTGCATACGCAACACAACCGTACAACAACACAAACTACTTCAACTGCAAATACTAATCCAAGCACTGCCGCAAGCCTTGCACGCGCTAGCCGTACCACCAAGTCCTCGAAGCTAACCAGAACCACGAAACGCGGCGTGGAGCTGCGCAGTCAGTATCAAAGTCGACCGCAGTATCCACAAAAAGTTTTTGTAAACGGACCCAACACAAACGAACAATACGAAATTGAAATTAACATAAGACAGACTAACAAAAGTCCTGTGACAAGACCCGCCGACTACACGACTTCAGCCATATACAAACCCTACAACAACTATGAGAACAGCTATGCACCACACTATTTGGACTATAGCAGCACTACGCCCAGCTACGCCTATTATCAAAGCCCTAATGACCCAATCGTACAAGCACAAACACAGAAAACAAGACCACCGACAATTATATACTTGAACGATAGCGATGACAAACGCAGCACAACACGACCACCGAACATATTTCAAAACTTTTTGAGTTTTGCCACCAACAGTTTCAATCCGAACGTCAACAGACAGCCCACACAAGCGCCACTACCAAGTCCCCTTTCATCCATACACACGGAGCATCCTTATCAGCAGACCCATGTTGTAAATAGTCCGCTCAGCGGCGGCAGCTCTCATATTATAACTAGTTCCCCATATGCACCACGGCCACCACCGTCGCAATCATATCCCGCTTCAAGCAGCTCACAAATTGGCGCTAATCCTCAGTCCAGCTATCTGCATGCGTCTGGCAACTTTGGCAGCATCTCTGGCGTGGCTAGCGCGAATGGAGCGGATAGCACTTTCAGCTTTAACATACGTCCGCGACCCGAAACTAATCCTGTTTTTAGCAGCTATCCGCGTCCTCAGAACACAGCTGGCAGTTATGGTCTGGCCGCACAGTCACCGTATAAGCCAGACTATCCGCACAGTCACAACGATCTTTATTACGATCGTGAGCTAATCCAAAGTAGCAATCTTAGTCCGTTTTCCAGCGGTAGACCACAGACTCCAGCACAGACCCAAACACAGCCGTATTACGCCCGGACGACAGAAATAAAGGAGGGAAGCAGTGTGAGCAATGAGCTTTCCAATACGGATCACAAACTGGACGTACATGACTATGACTATTTGAGTCGAACGATAAGCAATATGACAGTGGACGAGAGTACAGTAGACATTGGTGAAGATTACGCATATGACGATGACGAACCAAACAAAAACTTGGACTTTACAAAGTTAGGCAAACAGGATGATATGATGGCAACATCATCAAAGAAATACGACAAAGACGGTTACCTGCGACCTGAACAGATGCTGGACAGCTTAGGCAAGGATACGAATTCAAATACGACTACGAAAAAGCTAAACGACACTTACCTAGACGATAACTACGTGCTGCCCATGTTGGGCAACAGGACACAGACACAGACACAGTACGTGACAGAAATGCCCAAGCCAATACTTTCCACCTCCATTCGTAGCACGATCAACAGCAAGGTGACCGTTTTTCCCGACACCGTAGCCAAGCAGCTGGGTAGCAATATTTTGGCCGAAACGGAGGACTATGACGAACGAGCAGCTTTGGCCAGTGCAAACTTTAAGAAATCCACACAGCTTAAACAGCTGCCCAAAGTGGCCTTTGCACCTATTACCGTGCTTACAAAGCCGGACAGGTGAGCTTCTATTGAACGTACGCTGAATAAAAACTTAACGCAACTTATTTACAGACCCGACAATTGGGTAATCTTTAACAAAGCCAGCGAAGAGCCGCCTTTGCCACAACCGCCAGTAGTGAGTTCGGAAATGGACGCTAAGCCTACGGCCGAAGTGCCCATGCCGTTCTACACTGCGCGGCGCCAAGAAGATGTGAGCCAAAGGGCAGATCCCAGCGAGACAGAGAAAACAACTGCTGCGTCATTGAAAGAGAGCACTAGTAATGCCAAATTAGCTTAATCTTAATAAATATATTTATTGAACAAATCACGCATTACAATTAAAATTAAGCAAAAATTAATTTTATTTATTTTTTGAACACAAGCCCTTTTTTAAATGTTTACTTTATATCGATTGTTAGCGCGCGAGTGACAGCGTTGCCAGATTACAGCATTACAAAGCGGACTCCACTATTTTCGATAGCTCTCAGTTCGACGGATGCCGTCTGGTAATGCGAAATTAGTCTGAGCTTAATAAAAATTAACACGCACTACAATAGAAATTAAACAAACATAAATTTCATGAAAATCGCTTTTTTAAATGTGTACTTTATAACAGCTTTTGGCGCGCTAATGCGCAAACGGCAAAAAATACAAAATGGGCTCTCACTATTTTCGATATGTCTGAATTCGACGGACAACGGCTGGATATGCCAAATTAATCTAACCTTAATAAATATATTTATTTAAGAATCAACAATTACAATAGAAATTGATTTAATTAATGTTTTTAATTTAAACACTGCTTAGATATGTATTTTATATCTAATGTTTGGCGCGCGTGTGCCAGCGTTGCCAGATAACAGCATGACTAAACGGGCTCCCACTATTTTCGATATATCTCGAATTGAATGTTGCCCACTGGTCACACCTTTTCTCGGTCGGCCGGCCACCACAATTGATCATCCGTAAACTGAATAAAAACCGAATAAACGAATGATTTTTCGCTTTCAATGTAAATGTTTTTAAACAAAAGACTGTGCATTAAAGCAATCGGCACTCGATGCGTGCGACGGCGTTCACAGTAAAGCTGTCGCTAACGTTTAACGTGTAGCTGAAGCTGATAGTTGATAATTGCTTTTCAGTTTTGTCGTTGTTGCCGTTGTCGGTAAATTTTATAAGTCTGATTTACGAGTCTGTTACAGTTGTAAGGCAATGGAGACTGATTACCAAAATTACGTCGAGTCATTGTCCGGCGTGTCTTCGGACGACGATGATATATCCACGGTGGATAGTTCCGATGAGGCTGACGAGACATCTCTGCCAACCCCGCACAGCCACCCAATGCAGCCTCAAACACACACCCGAAACTTGGTCCAAATGCTGTACGACAGAGAGGTAAGGTATGAGGAATACGTGCCCAAAAGTTCACCTATACTAATATCAAATACTTCCTTAACCATACAGCGCACAGGACATTTTTCAGGGCGTTCGCGTGCGGGCCAATTACAGAAGCTTCCATATGATAGAGTGCCAAATAGATTAAAATTATATCTTAAGGATGTATTGGCCAGCAATGCCATGGAGGGGTAAGCAATCGTCAGGTGGAAATGGAGCAAAGTTCCGTTCTTAAGCAATTCAAAATACTTGCAGGCACATATTCATGGGACTTACTGCCTGCGGACAGTATATGATCAGTCATCGCGTGGTGTGCAACGATAACACATCACTTAATCATTACTCCTTTAATGTGGGCTACAAGTACACGTAAGTGCGAAATACCCTATAAATGTTACAACTTCTTGAGTAATGTTCTTGGCGAATGAACAGCGATATGATTGCTTATCTTGCATACAAGCTTGTCCTGCGATGGGTAGCCGATTATCTTGGGAACAGAAGATATAAGAAAGCAGTTTCTTGCTTTTGGCTGATGGAAAGCTTTGGGTTCAATAGGGGCTACAATTGATCTGTCCTTAAAATAATAATAATAATAAATATCTTACATCGGGAAAAGTTAACACTGCAACATTTTTTGGGAACCGGAAAGGTTTCTATAGTTGTCTTATCATTTTGGAAGCTAAAAAGACAATACTAGTTTGTTTTATTTTTAAAAATTCCTTTATCTTAAAGTCTTGCCGTCTTTGAAAATAAGAAACGATACAAAATCTTTTCATTATGTTTTACAGTCTTTACTTTTGGCTCTTTCAACCGCACAAGAAGCTACGATATTTTTTCTCGCGCCGGCTATTCGATGACCATGTGGTTGATAATCTTAAGTTGGTCACCATGACACAGTGGAAAAATGCGGATAAGCAAATTTTAGTGGTACATGGCGCCGCCACGGAAGAGAGCGAAGAGAGCTATATAACATATGTGAAAGTTCCTAAACTTGGTTGTTTGGAGTGCAAAAAACTAAATGATGACGGTCCATGTAATTAGCAAACATTTAGTATAGCAAATTATAATAATTGAACTGTACTCATATGTATTTTCAGATTCCTTTTATAATGCTCACTGTCTGAATTGCCATTTAACGGTGCACACAAAATATTCATCGACCGAAACAGATCCCCGTTTTGAGCCGTACATAAATCTGCTCTGCCCCGAGCGCATACTCATTATCTCGAATGGTTTTATGCACATGCTGCGCATCGATGTGGACACGCCAGTTGTTTCCAGCGGCAGCAGCTGCTTGCCGCAGCATAACTATAACCTGCCCTGCACACAACAGATCTTACTGCTACCACGCACTCCAATCGCCAGTGAAGAAGATCGTTGCTCTGTTCCGTTTACTGGTTCTGAGGCGGACAGTGAGCACAGCGTTGTCGCACGAATTATTGCAGATTTTAGTGATATTGAAACGGAGCATACTCAGCGCACCAATAATCAACATACAAACAACAATAACAATAACGAATTTCAACAGCGCTCTAGTTCGGAACAGAGCACCGTTTGCTATGAAAAGTTAGTTTTCTCTTCCAATTCAAGCAGCGGCATGGCTGCATCCAGCATGACCTTGTTGGAAACCAGCTTGCCGGTAATGCAAAATTCAGTTGGCTCTGAGTCCAATCAATCAAGGAAGCGCAATCAGCGCATAGTCACTAAATCTTACCGCAATGGTATCACAACCATTGATCTGCAAGTAAGTTATCCAGTCAATTTAAAGTATTACAATATAAAGTTAACTATCCCATAGAATACAACAACAACACCCACTTCAATGACGGACAAATCGAATGCTTACGAGTTCTCCGAAGACACTGAAAAATGTGAAAAGATTTCGACATTTCGTAAGCGTCGACTTGCGGACAAGAAATATGAGTTCTCCGAGGATAACTCTGAGAACATTATACCTTTTACAAAAATACGTTCAGCAGGACGTACGACATTTAGTCCTTCTGCTGCTAGTTCTACAGCTCAGCGCAGTCTGCATCGATTTTCGCCCACGGCACACTTTTTTCACAATTCGCCGTGTGCCTCGCCCTCGTCTTCGCCCCATCCGGCACAGCCAGCACACACACCGCCTCCGCCGCCACATTTAGGCTTTCGTTCGCCGCCATCCAGCTCCACTCTTATGCGTTCGCCCAGTCGTAATGCAAATGCAGCCACTGTGGTCGCACAAATGTACAATCAAAAGTCGCCACCGCTGTCGCAGGCGACTCAGCAAATGCTCAGTTATAAGCCTGTTGGACCTTTGGGTGCACTATCGCCATTGCAGGTATCAATGGCCAAACGCTTTGAGCTTGGCGGTTCCATGTCACCCAACGCAGGGCTTTCATTTTTGTCGCCGCGACGTGATGAGCAACGCATTGTTGAGATGCCCGTGCAAGGTGGTGTTATGCCAGAAAAACCAGTGTGCACCAAAAAACTACGACGTCGCTATGTTGATGAGGATGATGCCACATCTGTAATTACTAGCGAAGAGGGTAAGCCTTTAATTTACAAAGTTTATGAAGTCTATTTTGTTATGTCAATCCAAAATTTATTTCGGCCATTTGGTTGTTTCTATGCGAACTAGTGTTTCTCTTTAATCTTCATAAAACTTCACTATAACTGCCATAGGAACGATCGGTAGTAAATTTATCTTTCATTAGCATCTCTGCAAGGGTATCAAATCTTTAAAAACCTGAAGAAAGCTTTCGTTAATATTCTTGAAGTTGATTGTGTTTTGACTTGGGAAATTTAAATATAATTCATATTTTGTGGTTGAATTAGAGAAGTTTGTTTATATACATTTTTTTGTAGTTGAATAAAAAATCACATTCTGACTTATCCACAGACGACTGCATCTCACCTGGTTACCACACCTCGCTGCCCATGGAAGTACACGGCTCTTGCTACTCAGAGATGCAAATGATTTCACAGGCGTCCTATCAACGCTTGCGTTGTAGCAGCGTCATCATAACACAGCACTCCTTTGATCTGGAGACCTTCACATATTATGTTATAAGCATGCTCTGCCAAAAGCATCAAAAGATCTACAATGTATTTTACGATTGGGCCTACGAGTTCATCAATATGTGTCCACTAAGTCAAACTATTAGCTGCTTGCTGATGGCACAATTCTCAGCACGAGATCAGATGCCAAGCACAACGGTAAATTGCTTGTACTGTACAGGTCGCATGGGTTGCGTTTTTCACAATCGGCAATATGAATGTCGAATTCTATTTACGTGGAACATGGAGAGTGGACAATGGAAGGTGCTTGACTATGGTGAGCTCAAAGAAATGCACGAGTTGTTCAGCCCCCTCAAACGTCTGGGCAAGTCGCGTTTGACTTTTGAACAGGTGGCTAGACAAATGGCCAAGGAAATGGCAGCCAGTCTAAACCATCTGCCAAATTATGCAAACAATTTGCGTGTACTCAACTCAGATATGAAGAAGTCAAAATCGTCCATATGCGATATGGACAACATGGTGGAGTTTCATCTGAAACGCACAATCAACGAATTGCTCTAAGTAGTAGAATCTGCTTAAGGTTTAAAAGTTTATATTAATTTAACCCGCGCAACGTACAAGTGCATCTAGTTCAGTTTCGAAAACAATAATCTGTGCTGTATTTAGTTTAAAATATAATCTACTTTTTTTTAAGCAACGAAACGCTTTTACAAATGGTTGAAGTGCGTCCTATTTTTGACTGAAGTCGTAATTAGTTATATAATATGCATACTATACAGCATATGTACATACTAATATACTTTTGATATTTCACAAAATACTACCGTAACTTTAAACTTAGTTATTAATGCTTAACCAATTACAATTATGATAACTAGTTGGGCTCATAGTTAGATGCGCCTGTCTTGAGGGTGAGCATAAATATAAAAATATAATCAACACTCATTATACGAGTATGTATATTTATACTTGAGTGAGTTACACATTGAAACAGTAACATATTGCTAAGTACATGACACCCAACTTTTAAATATATAAGCTAAATATACATATGTATATGCTTTCAAAATCGATCAATTTTGTTGTTTTTCTTAAAAATAATTTTGACTTTTGCTCATAAGAAATGTAGTTATTTATATTGTGAAAGTTAAATCAATTTGAACGTCTGTTTAAAAAATTCAATTTTTATTGTTTTTAGATTAAAATCGATGTCATAATGGTGGGCAGCTATACATTTTCGGTAATGGGCAATTGATTGCTATTATCCGCATCATTTTTTGAGTTCCTCACTGGAAGTCGGATACAGAATGAAAAATATATATTTTACATAAATATTGTAAGTGTGAAAAGTCCTTACCGTTCAAAAAGATATTTTAACACGTCCTTCTTTAAGATTGCTATAAAAAATATGATACCTTGTCCAGAAGTAAACATAACAGAAGTAAACGTAACCATATTGACTTTATTTTACGACTTTCTTAAATGTAAGTGATGATTTCTAATATCCAGATACAGATCCTGCCAGGGGTTTGGTAACCTTTGTAAATGCACTATACTAATTCTAAATACGCGTTAACAACATTTTCCAAAAGTTATGCACATTTTAAAATTAGAGAGGCATTTCCAAATTGAGATGAAAAGGTTGTTTGTTGTTAAAAACTCGTTAAGGTAGCTGTCTAAAATTTTGTGGACGTGTTCCCCATCATAACTCAAACGTTTGTTTACCAGTTTTCTGAAAAGGCGGCAATACTTTATACAACACTTTAACCTCGCGTAGATGTGTTTTTATTTGATTATATTGATAGTGTAGAACGAATATCATAACTATATATATATAACTCATTAGAGCAATCAATCGACAATTTTAGTTTTTTAATACTCGTCATCTTGACACTTTGTCTGCCTATGGTATATACCAACATGCATACCAAGTTTGGTTGCTCTAGCTTCAAAACTGTGGAAAAAAACTGCGTTCATACAGACGGACAGACAGACGGACGGACGGCCGGACGGACATTTCACAAACCCGATTTACTCTTTTTTTTTCAAAAAAATTTAAAAAAAAAGAGTATAAAAACTAAAGTGAATCTCGTAGTTGGGCACACCCGAGTAGAGCATTCTTACTTGTCATTATTATAGTTATTTATTTGTAAGCGTTTCTCACATTTTACATTTTAAAAGTTATAATATTTCATCTTAAATTACGCCTTTGGTCATAACTTTCTCTATTTTCAGCAGCGTGCAGTTTAGGGTTTAACTTTGTTAGCTCCTTGCTATTAAATTCACTTGTATTATATGTATTACTTAAAGTCTTCGTTTTTGGGTCCCGCCAGAATCTATGACATAGAAAGTGGATTAGTTAAAAGTAACGAGGGTTAAACATAATTTAACGTATGTTTAATTAATCTTAATTTTAGAGCATAATCACCGATCATATAAGAGTCTTAGTACTTCTTTTTTCAAGACTGTCGCAATAAATAATGTTACTCCCTGTGCGGAAAGTATAAAATCAAGCCATGGATTTTCCTTCAAAAGGAACCCAATGATTTCTAGGACCCATATCACACCCGCAACGATAAAAAGTCGAAGAAACATAAGAAAGCTGTAAAGATAATTCAAATAAATTATAATATTCGTCAATAAAAGTGCTGACACCCACTTGGCACCATTTTTAATTTTCTTATTGTCTTCGTATGGTATACTGATTTCCTTGTTGGACTTATAAAAGTACCATGACGTTAAAATGGAAAATATTATGTTGAATAGTAATAAGATTGACATTGGTCCATAGAGGTATAACATGACGGACCAATTATAGGCTGAAAAAGTTATTGACTTAAAAAAGTGGTTGATAAATAAATAAGTATTAAACATACTATCGATCCAACAGTTAAAGTGCCCAAAACCTGGCTTCCACAGTTCATTGCTCAATTTGGATTCAATATTATAATCAATTAACCATGTAATTAGAAGTAATACGGCAGCAACGATCCAAACAAATATGTTAGCTTTTATAAAAGATAAATCTTTCTTTGATCCGCTGTACTTGAAAGTTTTAAAAAAATTATAATTTATGATCAACAGCCACAGAAACGTGGCCATAACAGCATAATAACCAACACATCCTGAAGAAGATATTTGTTTATTGGATTGTTGATTCAAGTACTAACAAATCATACATACCAAATGCAATGCAAAACGTTCTGCACCATGTGACCATTTCTAAAGTAAACCTATCACTAATTCTAAGCAATGAGAAGCTCAAAGTTAGACATATAAAGTACGATATTTTGAATTTGTTTGTAGCACTAGACTCTAGCACGATTAGATGCACTCCAATGGTAAGGATCATACAAAAAATAGACACCATTTGAACTGAAAATACATAAGAAAAACATGAAAAATGAAATAAACAAGAAAGAAAATGTATTTTCGGCGTGCCGAATAAATGTATACCTTTGCAGAATACCTTTGCATAAAAAAAAACATATTTTTCTACCGATTATTTCAATGGCAACTATAAGATATAGTTCTCCGATTTTGATAAAATTTTGTCAATCAATTAAAATTAGACAAATTAAGTTTGGTTGAGATATTTAAAAAAAAAATGTTTTTCATACATCTAATTTCCTATGGTTCCTAGGAACCTGCAGAAAGAAGAAGCATGTGTAGCAAGTTTCATTAAGACTGGGAGACTAGTTCGCATGTAAACAGACGGACATGGCTATATCGACTCGGTTGTTCATGGTGATCACAAATATATAACAACACATTATGCCAAAATTCTAATACCATCTGCAAAGGTATAACTAGACATAGTATTAATTAAATATGTGATGAGTTCACTTACCGTAAACGTAGATATTATTTTCTGATGGAGGACACTGATGAGGAACAAGTTTGTAGTGGTCATCAAATATGTCAGGCTGTAGGCAATAATCTTTTTTGCCATGGTTTGAGCTATCGAAATCTCGATATAGTATTCCGTTCTTATTAATACAACTCAATTAATGTTGTTGTGCAGAAAACAATTAATTCAACCATACCTCAAATAACGTCCACTTATCCTTCTCATTAAATGGAAAATGATCTGCACATGGCACTCCAAAGTTTTTTTGTACAACAAATTCTTTAAGGACATCAACCTCTTTTACAGTACCATTGTGTAGAGTTATATTTAATAAACTATCGTACTTTGTTATTTCATCATTACACTTGCGTTTTCCTAAGGTAATTAACTTATGAGGATCACAGCAGAAGCGAACACAAGACTTCACTTGGCAGGCACAACCCCTTATCTGCTTGGGAACAGTTTCCTTTTCACCGTCAAATAAAATCTGGTATTCGTATTCCCCGATTTTTTCTGGTGGTATCAATATATTCTCGTATTGATAGCTTCCACTTTCAAGTTTTTTGCTATTCGATAGATCAACAGTATCAAAATAATCGCAACCGGGAATATCCCCTGATATCTTTGCCATGAACATACTAAGTATGACTAAAGCACATATTATTTTTCGCATATTCTGAAATAAATTAACAAGCTACAAATTGAAAACTGTTGGCATATACACAAATATTTTGTAAGTTGTACTAACAGATACTACCAATAAGCAGTAGATTTAATATATTTAACCCTGAACATATTATGATTAGCCACTTATTTATAAAAACGATAATTCTATACCAAATCTTTATATGATTACCAAGTTGCCTTTGTAACCAAATGAATTTATCTATCTCATTCATTTTCTAAAATCGTCTTAAAATATTTGAAGTAAAAGATTTTTTTATACGTTATTTTTGTATAGCTTCAAAACAGTATAGTGAAATTACCCAATAAATGGTGGAAACTATGGGTTTTTGGCGAATTGAAGGTGTGGCAAGGGAGATTGAACTCAATCAGCAAATAATATTCCAAATGAAATATGAATAAGTAAAGATTATAAGGGTGTGCTAACCGAACGACTCATTTTCAAGTGTGCATTTCCTATGTTTTTTACACGCATTGTATATATTTAATTATAAATATTATTATTATAATCTTAGTGGTTTTACGACCTTGTTTTACTATATTACTTCTACTTTTGCACACTTTAAGAGCAAAATCTTCACACTATCTCAATTTACCCCACTTATCTGAGGTATTCTTTGTAAATAGTTAAAGCAATACTTGGTTTTTATATATCTGTGTATTCTTAAACAGAAAAAGTTTTATAAGCAAATTGATTTTTTTACTCAGTCCGGTATATTTTTCAGCGATCAAACCTTTTTTTTGAGTCACGCTTTTCTTAATTGTAATCAAAGCCAATCACTTAGATTGGGTTCCTTCAACGGTTTAAGTCAAACTAAACAGTTCTCGCTAATGATTCGTATTTTTAATAAAATATGAGACCACTTTGAGTCAAGCTACTGAAAAAACTTAATCATGGGGGTGATTATGAAGACTTAATCCTAGCAAAACTATTTTTATTTAATATGTGTAAGAAAAGGAGTATATAAAAAGTGCTTATTTATAGATTTATATATGAACATATCACGGCTGAATTTTTTACGCACGCTTTATTTTGCCGAAAGTCAGCACTAAGAAGTATGTAGAAGTGATTATATTTGATAGGAGTCAACTATATATCCTTATCTTTTACATATATGTGTGTTAACCGCCTATTAGTCAGTCAAGACATGTTCCTTTACTTACTAATGTTTGCTATTTTCCAGCAATCTAAATGAAGTACACAAGTAAATTTATTCAGAATTTTGAATTGCTTTTGTTTTCGTATAACGCCCGATTGTGCAAATAGAAGGTTAATAAAAGTACAATTTGCCTAGATTGGCGCCCAGATTATTTAGGAATATTTATTGAATCCCTCTAATCCCTTCGATTATCCAGCTTTATAAATATTATTCTTATCGTTTATCGCTAAGCCAGAGTATTCCAAGATTTTCGCCAAGTTCTACAGCGAACTCTACAGCGCGTTTTAGTGATCCAAAGGTACTAATGACGCTGTCTGAAACCACACCATCCAGCTGTTTGCACATGTCATCTATAGTGGAGCCTGCGTAAGCATAAATAGATAAAGACCTGTTCTGACTTCCCATTTGGACAACTTATGGCACAAGAGAAACCAAAAGTGAAAATATGAACATTGAAATTTGCAAAATCTTGCCAAAAGTGGAAACTGCAACATGCCTAATAAATATAATTACAAAATATCTTGAAACAATAAGTAATATATGTACATATAATCAGGCATGCTATCATTTTCGAATCCACTTGATTTGGATGTGAATTTAAAATTTAAACTTCGTATAAGCTTCTTAACATATTTTTGATGGGTTTAGTAATGTTTTAAAATTATTTTAAAATTAGTTTGATTTTATTGAAATCATTTCGTCCATCCGAATATAAATTTGTGGATTTGAAAAGTCATTAAAAGTACTCACATAAATCCGGTTCGCGACTTAGCAGATCCAGCACATAGGGCAGTATCGTTGTAGTATTGGATTCCATTTTACAATTTTATAAAATTGTTAAATATAATTGGCAAGGCATTAAGATTTTCTTTAATGATCATATAAATCTATTTCTCTAACTAATGTATTAACGTGTCTGTTTCGACTCGAAACTTTCGAGTATATGTTGAATTTTTGATGAAAGGAGAATTAAACTAGTTAGGCTGCTCAGTTTCGACATTCATATGTATTTGACGAAAATTAAAAACTGCATTTATATATTGCATCATTTCATAAAGTTTCAGCTTATTTATTCCTAAGCTGGTATAAGTATAAGCTGCCACCCAAGATTTCCATCCAGAGAAACAAGACGCCGCCTTCTCAATAAATCGGCCATTTTTACGGGGTACTAACAACTTCCAGAGAGTTTTAATGCAGACAACTTGAAAACTAAGAGACTGTACTTTTTTCTCAACTTTATTACATAAGTATACATACATATATAAAAAATATTAAACAGTAACGTAGTAATATTAGATTAATTGTACTGTAGTAAAACGTATTCATCATCTTAAAATCCATAAAACATGAATATTTTGTGCAGTAAACTTTAAGTTTATAAGCAGCAAAAATGT
Source organism: Hirtodrosophila cameraria (assembly GCA_949708635.1). Lineage (NCBI taxonomy): Eukaryota > Metazoa > Arthropoda > Insecta > Diptera > Drosophilidae > Hirtodrosophila > Hirtodrosophila cameraria. The sequence continues at coordinate 68,160,055 of OX453089.1, read as the reverse complement.
TTAGAAAACAAATTGTTTTTAATTATATTTTTCCCCCTTTCTTATAATGATTTAATCGTCATTTAACATGTCACAACGTTCAAACTTAAGGACAAAAAACATTGATCAACTAAATATTTACATATTAATAGATAACCTAATTTCGAAAATGAAATTTGGTATAACCTTTAACAGAATTGTTTGAAAATATACTCTTCTTGTCTAATTATAATACGCTCAAGAAATTTAAAAAAAAAAACCTCTCGAGCCCTATAAAGCTTAAAATAGTTTGTAACTAAATTATAAAACTTAATCAAATATATTGGTATAATTTGTATGTTAATAATATGTACACATAAACTTTAATGTTTTAATTTTATTTTCATATAATTTCTTCTTATATGTATATTGAGTTGACTAGTGGTTTATGTATATACATATATATATATATATATGAATTTATATATTTGAAACACGCACTTGGAGCCTGATTTGAAACCACAACGCTTATTATAGTTGCAAAAAACTGTTACACATCTAAAAATACATTTAATTCACATTTAGGTAATATAATTTATCCATTAAATTTCTCAACGTGGGCTGATTCTTGGCATTATACATTTTTGTCTGTATATTTCTTATAAATATTTATGCAGAGTTTTGAATTATTAACAAATGAAACTGTTTAACATTCATTGTTCATCATGAGGAACACAGGGCGTCAGTTTTCACTTAATTGGTTTCAAAATAGTTCATTTTTTTTTTTTTTCAATATACCTCACAATATGTATTCAGACATACGTTGTTCAGTAGATCAATAAACAAGTGCGTTTTCAAGGCAGCGCCCAGTTCCTAACTGGTTTCATACTGTCCCTCAATTTAACGGTTTATTTCTTAAAGAAATATGTATATATGCATGTGTGGGTGTTTGTATGTGTGTGCATATACTTCTGCAAGCATATCTCTCGCCAGTATTTGGAATTAATCATTTGATGATTATTCACAGAATTATTGAGGTAGAATTGTTCTCTTTCGTTCTGTTCTGTTTGGTGAGCCGCCTTCCGATTCGTTTAAGCAGAGCTTTTACCAGCTGTTGCTTATGGCCTGCTCCAGCTTAGCCTTCGCCACGGCAGCAGCGGCGGCTGCAGCGGCAGCCTGAGCAGCTGCCGAGCTGACGCCAAGCGTGCCAGCGGTTGCGGCAACCACGCCCTGTTGCTTGCCAGCAGCAACAGCGGCGGCAGCAGCAGCTGCTGCTAGCAGCGAGGCCGAAGTGGAGCTAGGCATGAAGTTGACATTGATGTTGATGGGATGGACAACGGGCATGCTTGTGTAGCTCTTCTCGAGGAGATCCATGCCATTGAGATACGGCACCAGTGCATTGTAGTCCACATTGAGTGGCACGTAGTAGTTGCCCTGTCCGTGCAGCGCAAAGATGGGCACTGTGAAGGAATGCCTTGGTGGCAGCGGTGCGGTGGTGCTGCTGGGCGTACTGAGCTGTGAGCCGGCAGCGCTTAACTTGGCCAGCAGTGGACTGGAGTTGGAGCTGCTGTTATGCAGCTCCGACTTGATATCCTTAATATCGCTGAAGCTAAACGAGGGCTTGTCATCGCGCACCAGCACCATGGGACGTGGCGGATTAATGTTGCTCGACTCGCTGTGCACGTCCAGCGGCAAGTCGCCATTGCAGGCAGCCGCCTCGGCCAGTTTGCGTTTCTTGGCCATGATGGGCGCTATCTCGGGCTCGGTGCCATCCTTGGAGTGATCGGAGTGTGCATGCAGGTGCGAGTGTGAGCGCTCGTTTTGCAGATGCGGCGCGTGATCGCTGCTCGTCTCCTCGTCGTGCAGCTCGTGCACGAAACGCTCCTTGATGTGGTTTTTATACTTGTAGTTGTTGTTGTGCTCGATCTCATGTGAGGATTCCGAGTAGTTGCGCATGCGCATTGACATCAGGCTATCCGTGGTATGATGATTGTGGCCCAGGTGCACATGCTGTTGCAGCAGCACATCCCGTGGCGGGGGCGAGTGCATGTTGGAGGTATCCGTGTGAAGTAGCGGCTCGCGCGATGAATCAAAATCATGCTGACTGCTATCCGTGTGATGATGCGGCGCCGTCGAAGTGATAACAGGCGCCTGATGCGGCTGCAGATGTACAGCATTGGCAACGGCAACCACAGGTGTCTTAGCCAGAGTGTGGCATGTGGTTGTAGATGTTGTCGAGCTTGCCGTGTTGCTGCTGGCGGTATTGGAGCCCGTCGAATTGCTGGGCATATTATCGCCAGAAATGCCATTTACATTCCCATTGGCCAAAGTCAGTTTATTTGGGCTTTGACGGTGCTCCAAGTTGGCACTGGAAGCGCTGGCATTGCTAACGGCGGCAGCTGCAACAGCCGCTGCTGTTGCCTGCTGACTGCGCTGCAGCTGATTGAGATGATTGCGGAAACTTAGATCCTTGACATCATTGTGATCGTTGCTGTGCTCCACATCAGAGGCACCCAGCATATCGCGCAAATGGCACAGCGGAGGATGATATGCCTGATGCGGACTGCCACTGGAGGCGCTCACATTGTCCGGCATGTGGCAGCTGCGACTGGACTTGTAGCAGTCAGCTAAGGATGCAAATAAGACAAGGCATTAGCATGGATTTTAACAATCAAATGTGCAGTTACACGTACCCTTAAAGACCTCATCAATGTGCTCCTGCAGGCGGGCCAAGAGACGATAGCAAAAGTCCTGCATTTGGCTATCGTAAAGAAATTTGGCCGCCTCCTTCATGCAGTCCATGTAGCCGCTGCGATACTCGTTGTCCTTTTGCAGGCACTCACTTTGCAGATGCTTCAGATGTCTGATGGCCATCTCAATGATTTCCGTCTTCTCGATGCGGCCACGTCCCTTGCGTTGATACTGTGGTGGTATAAGGCGGGACAAGTCAGCCAGGCAGGAGTTCATGCGATCACGGCGACGCTTCTCAATGATGCGATGCGACAAGGGATCTTGCTGTAGATTCATAAGATTAAAAGCAGCCATTAGGACACAAAGTTAACTAGAGTCTAGCCGAGTACTAAGTAAAAGAATAAGCAGTTCTTAAACCATTATGCTAGTTAATGATTTTGGCCAGTGTTTTTTGAATTTTTGTTTGTTCTATTGTCTTTATTTTCGGTAAGTTATGTTTCTTCAAATTTTGGATATTGTTTAATATTGCTTTTTTGCGTAAAGTACAATAAAAAAGGGTCAAAAGCGGCGACATCTCGTGTTGCTGTGTGCGTGTGCGTTCTGTGTGAGAGAGTTGTAGGCGTGTGTAAAAAGTGGGCGTGGTCATCGACATCGCATTGCCATTTGCCATCAGCCATTTGCCATTTGCCAGAGTAACCATTTAGCATGAGTACGAAACTATGAACTTGTTATTTCGGGGCGCTCTTTCTTTTGATCCTTTGATCTTGTTTTCGAATTCGATTAGTGTCGCGTTTTGTTTTCGCTCTAAAATTGTAATATTTACCCTCGATGTTTTATTACGTCTTCCGGTAGCATATTCAGCATCATCCTCGCTGTATGCTGTTGCCGATGTTGAAAAATTTAAACTAGATTCTGTGCAATAAGGAAAACTGGAGACAGCTGCTTCGCTATAATTCGTATGCGTTTTGTTTCATATGCAAAAAGAAGTGGGAAGGATAAGAAACACAAATAAGTCCAAATCTTGTTCAAAAGTTTTTCAATATTTTTTTTTTTTTTTGGTTTTGGTTTGTTTTTTTTTTTCATTGTTTTAGTAATGCATTTATTAGGCGCATAACTTAAACTGACTTAAAAATAATAACGTAATGCTAATTAAACTAAATATTATTATGTAGTTAAAATATGTGTGTTGTTTTTTTTTTTTTTTTTCTTTTTTGTATGTTTAATGCTTTATTTCGTTTCAACTAAAAATAAAGGATAAACTAAAGCTGTAATATGAAAAAGAAAATGCATTAATCAAAGTGTAAAAACTGTGCACAATTTAAAATCTCTATCTTTCGCTCATCTTCTCATTCTCCCAATCTCTCTCTTACTCTCAGCTTTCACTCTCATATCTCTTACAATGTTAAGGTTCCACAGTTGATTGCCAACCAGTAGTTAATCCGAGAGTTGATCCCCGAAAAGGGCCACCAATTTTTGCACCCCAAGTTGTCGCTTGGCTAAAATCAAACGAGCGATTTGTTTTGTTGTTTTTGTAGTTAAAAAGGATAAATGTGCCTTAAAGTACAGTAAGCATAGAATACAATGGACTTTTTTCATTTTTAAAACATACCCAGCTAATAGTATAGCCGATTCTCTCTGGTAACGTTACACATACACATGCACATACACACAATACACTGCAATACTTACACTTGCACAAAATTGTAATTTTTTAGTTGCCATGAGAATCTCATGTGTGTGTGTTAACCTCTTGTGTGGTGTCTTGAGCTTGGTCAATGTGCTTGTTTCTTTTAATGTCTATATTTAAATTTTAAACAACTAGCAAAGATTCTTTAACTCAACCATTTCTCTATAAACTGATCAACACGTTTTCATAAATAGTGTCTCTTCGCATCTTAATTTAGAATCTACACGTTTTTATAGCATGTGGCAAAAAGAAAAACCAAAACAAAATACTTGTCACAGCGCACAAAACGAATTCTATAAATTCATCAAGTCAAAATCAACAACAAGAATAATAAACAGTTGCCAAGTGCGTAAGGATTTTTAAGGAATTTTAAATATGAATAATTTTGTCATATTTTTACTCCCTGTTCCCATTAAAAATGGGAAAAAGGGAATTATAAATTACTGCAAATGTGTGAAACAGACAGAAGGAGGCATTTCCGACTATATAAGTATATATATTCTTTATCAGCATCAACAATCGAGTCGATCTAGCCATGTCCGTCCGTCCGTCCGTCCGTCCGTATGAACACACAGATCTCGGAGACTATAAGAGCTAGAGACACCAAACTTGGCATGAAGGTTCCTGTATACCATACACAGATCAAGTTTATTTCAAATTTCGTTTGCAACAGTTTGACAGGAACTGGCACACTCGACTAATTTATTCTTAAACTAAATATATCTATTAAATAAAGAATTGAGTACAATTTCTTAGCACAAATGCACAATGAAAATGTTTAGAAATTTGATTAAAGCAAAATAATTAAAAAAGAAACAGCTGTGTGGCAATTATAGTCCCGAAATAAGCAATCAACATATTATATGTTCTTCTATAAATATTTTTTTATTTATTTATATAGAAGCACTGCAACGCAGAAAAGCAAAACTTTTTTAAGTTAAACTGCAATGTTTTTTCACAATACGAATCTGAGTTCGCATATGGGAACATATGGGAGCCTAAGTGATCTGTTCATAGTTTCAAGGGGAAAATGTCTACATCAACTCAGATCTTTGTCCTGAGTTTAACTCACTCCAATCTTTACACTTTTCGTGACATTTTTATTTAAACACTTTGCAAAGTTATACAGAAAACCGGTATCTGAAGAAACAATTAAGCCACATGCAAGCATTTCACAAGTTCCAAATTCCATAACAAATTCCAAAACAACATAACAAACAAACAAGATTAATATAGTCGAGCATACTAGACTAGAAAATACCCTAACATAGAAACAATATACATTATTGTTTTTATTAGGGTATGCAAAATCTAAAAAGCCGCGTTCTTTTCAGAAAACACTAGAAGACTTGTTGTGACTTCGAGCGACGCTGACGATAAGCGTCAACACGCAACTATTGCACAAATATCTAAGCGATATCTATAGTATATATGTATGTATATGTGTGCATAAGATCGTAAAACACTCACATACTTACGTATGTATGTAGTATATAGCAGGCAGCAGCGCATGGCGCTTAGAACTTGTTTATCGCCCTGCCCCCAGCAGCGTCAGAGAACGCTTGTGAAAACAAACTGATAAATCAGCTATAAATATAATATAATACTTGAAGTTCTTTTTAGCTATTCCACTTTGCATAACGACTTGTTGTTATACACTTATTGTTATTATTATTGATTTCTAAGCCACAATCTGTAAACTGTAATTAATGTCACGCATAGAACTCAGTTAACGCTGCGTATGCATAATATGCATTATGATCACATTTCTACTAAGTTATATCGTATATAAGCTAGTGACAATCTTATCTGATCTATGTTTACAGCAGACATTTCAATAGAGTCCCGTGTGCAGGGCGTGTTCTGCAATGTTCAATCTTTGTACCGAGCGTAACGAACGGCGTCAGATACCAAATCACTCGCTTGATTCATGAATTATCTACGCGATACTGAATACTGAACTGAACATTGAACCCAACCGACAAACGACAGCGACACGCCCTCTTATGCCCCCGCCCATACTGGCAAGTGTTGTACGTTGGCGTCTTCGACATTTTTTGGGGGCCAGTGGGCCAAAACATTGTCGCACTTTTGAGCTATTAAGTAATTGGCAAACTGCGGCGCTCGTATATATTTAGAGATGAGCCAGCTAAATATCTATCTATGTATGTGTGTGTTTTCAATATACACACATATACATTCATATATGTATATAGTACGTATATGCTACAGGTAGTCTGTAAGCCAAATGACGACAACTGTTGATCAGCCGCACGCTGCTTGCCAAAAGCATGAGCGATCATCGTATTAGTTTGATCTACACATGCACAATTGATGAATATGTGTGAGTTGATATTATAGACGGCAAGACGATTGAGTTAGCTCAAACTCAATAGTTTCGATATTATTGTTAGTTTTAAGTAACTATAAATATAAATAGTTAAATGTCTTTTTAAGTCTTGAAGAAGCGAGCTCTCCCTCTCTCAACTCTCTCAAGAGAGCGTAAAGTGCAACACGAGCCGTGTTTTGCACAGACGAAACACGTTGCAAAAGCAAATGTGCGTTGCCCAACACTGACAAATTCATTTCATTCAAACAATCCGCTGGAGTGGCTGAATTTCAAGCAAAGTTATTTAAAGAGTATAAAAATACACTTAACTTAAAAAATTATGGTATAACTTTAACTTTAGACGCAGAACTTTCTTAGTTTTAACTTTCGACAAAGATTGGCGAATGTGAACTTTCCACAAATGTTTAAATTTTAATAATAGTCGTAGTTCTTGTGCATTTTAGTTAATGAAAACAGTTAAGAAAATTTAATTTCTGCAAAACCTTTCTGAAAATTAAAAAAAAAAGAACAGATCTACTTATTGCTTTATAAGTAGTCTGAAAAACTTAATATACAATGTTAGTACAAAATCTAGTGATTTTTTCTAATTTTTGTACTCTCACGAAAGAGTAGTACTATTTGGAACGTATAAAGCTAATATCGTGCATTAACCTAAAAATAAATATATATTCGTCTATCAGTTTTATACAGCTTTATGGTTTCCTGTTTATAATCGAACACAAAGATAAGAGCCCTTGTCATCTACACGTGATATACAAACGCTTGAAATTACAATCATGCTATTACTATCACAACTTTTTTTGCTGGTCATTCAGATTATGCTTACAAGTTGGTCTAAATATAGATTTTAATGTTTTGTTGGTCTAGTCACAAATATGAACTCATTCTATTTACAATTGGTCTGTGTACATAAAAATACAAATTGAATTAATTTTGATATGTTTACGCTTTAAAGTAGATTGACGGATCAACAAGACATGTCATATTGTGTGTGATTCTTATCAGATGACTCATTGAATGACTCATATGAATATCTTAAATTCAAAGTGGAAATTGCTACTGTCAATGTGTAAACAACATTACAATAGCCAGAGTCTTTCAATGTCAAACATTTCCGCTACAAAAAGTGTGTCAAATGTGTGTAACCTTCGAAAACATATATCATAGAATATATATATACGATTTATATTTCCACACATTAGGCAATTGTGAAATAAGTGACGAACGAAAAATAACAAGTGAAAATAAAGCACTAAAACAATGACGCAGTTTGGGGGCCATTTGGCGAGACTACAAATAGTAAATACATGTGTTTGTAATAATAATAATAATAATAAATTGTTTTCTTGTCTTATGCAAATTAGCATCAACCATCAACTCAAAAAACTGTGAATGAGCAAAGAGAACTTGCAACTGACACTGATGACCTTGACTGCAGCTGCAGTCAATCGCGACAATGCTGATAAGATATAAACGCCATATAAACAAATACGTGTACTCGTGCAAGCATTCAGGCAAAACAGTCGTAAACAATTGCCGCAAATTATTCGAATTGGAATCTTTATTAGCTAACAAGTATATAATAACTTGTCGAGTGTTTCACACAAACTAGCAGCAATCACGTGAGAGGTACTTTTTGTTATGTTTGCGAAAACGAATAAACTGGAAATCTGACGACAACCGGTTGCAGCAGCTCTCGCTAAAAAAATATAATGTTCTCTGTATGTGCCCGGACACGTGATATATATATTATATATAACCAAAGCCAAAACTGTATTTACTTATAAAGTCAAAAAATCAAAAAGTGCTGATCCATCAAAGCTCTGTTAAACAAAACAAAATAACCAAAACTGAAATAATGATGTGCCAGCAAAACGTGTGCACGTGTCGAATAGACTGCTTGGCAACAGACCCCCACAAGTTTCCACTCTCCATTCCCCAATACCCCTCAAACACCATCAAAACTTAGCTTGCGTGCTGTCTAAGCAAAAGCAATGCAATAAACATGAGCAACAATAATTCATAACAGCAACAAGCTCAATTGAGCACAGCAAAAGCAACATATTTGATTCATTACGTATACGCTGCTGGGTACACACTAAATATATACATATATACATATATATATGTAGTTTTAATGATTGAAACATGACGTTGCAGCGGAAGTGGGCGTCGCTAGACTCAGCCACGTGAAACCGTATAAATACGTGAGTAATGCAAAATGCAAAGATACAAAAATAGCTTCTAAACTGTTAAATCGGAAAACTTAAAAAAACAAAAATATTAATAATATTAACTAATATTTGGTTCTATAAAAATAAGATATTAATTGTGCTGTGAAACTATTGATCTAACTATCGATAGTGCTGATAACTTTTATATTTTAAATATATATATAATCAATTATAGATTTTACAAAACTACAATTACAACGTATTGAATAAATCAATAAACGATGTTTCAAAGACAAAAACTGTTTTATATTTTATATTTTCACCAATACTTTAAAAACCGAAAATTTAAATTTAAAACAAGTAAGAACGTTGCAGTCTGGTTCTACCGACGGGTTCTACCGAATACATACAATTTTTGTAAAGACTGCTTATATACTTATAAACTGTCCTTAAACTAAGGTAAAGTGAGTTTGGTTGAGTTATCTTGAAAAACAAAAAAGTTTTTCATACAAAAGCTTGTTTTCAACCGATTGTTCCTATGGCAGCTATATGTTATAGTGGTCCGATCTGGCCGATCTTAACACTTTGTCTGCCTATGGTGTATACTAACATGTAAACCAAGTTTGTTTGCTCTAGCTTCAAAACTGTGGAAAAAATTGCGTTCATACAGACAGACGGACATTTCACAAACCCAATATACTCTTCTTTTCCATTTTGGAAAACAGAGTATAAAAAGAAAGAAACGTTATCTTCGGAAGATATATACCCTATATACCCGAAGATATATACCCTTGCACAAAAGATTTGTATAAGAAAACTTATTTTTCAACTGAATGTTGCCATGGCAGCTAAAAGATATAGTCCTCCGACTTTGATAAAATGTGATCAACATGTGTAGAACGTGCTATAATTTAGATATTGTGCGTTTGGTCGAGATATTTTGAAAAACAAAAAAGTGTTTCATACAGAAACTTATTTTCAACCGATCGGACAACTACAACATATAGCTGCCATAGGAACGATCGGATGAAAAATAAGTTTCTGTGTGAAATACTTTTATGTTTTTCAAGATAACTCAACCAAACTCACTTTACCCAAGTTTAAGGACAGTTTATAAGTACGAGTATATACTTATATAAAATAAGTAGTCTTTACAAAAATATAATTTATTAAACGTAGGTACAGAAAACAGAGTCTGGCGTATCCAACTGCGACCTTCCTACTAGTTATTTTTGATTTTTATTAAAAACTAGTTATTTCATTTAAAAGTTCTGTCGCTCTTTACAGATATACACTCATAGCTTAACTGAATTTTAATTTATTTTCTATACCTTTGTAAGTTGTGTAGTTCTCAACTAAAAGTGAAAATGTAAACCAAAACACAAGCACTTGGAAAAAGACTTAATAACTAGGTCAAAATACATACAAAAAAAACTGCATCTATTTAAATCATTTAGCGGCAATCAAGTGCAATATGCGCCCATCTGATGGACGGTGGACGATGAACGCTGCTGACTCAGCTGCTTCACACCAGGCCCCAGGCCCCAGGCCCAAAAAGTCGCGTTCAGGTCGCAGCAAAAAAAAAAAAGGTTGAGTGCATTAATCACAAAGAGGAAAACACACAAAAATGCTTGCATACACAGAAACACACACATATATGTATAACAAGTTGTGTAAATTTCTCAATATTTTGCGGCACGTTTATCGAACACAACACGAGGGATCGAGAGCTACTTATATATGTATATATATTAATATATAAGGGGTATATGTAATAGTATGGAAACTTTGGTGTCTACGTGCCCGCGTCTTTGCTGCGAATGGACGAACGATGACGATAAGACGACGCCAATCCGAATGGCTATTGGAATCCGATTCGGAATCGGAATCAAAGTCTGGTATATTCCAATTAGAGAGCTCGCGAAAACGCTACGTACCTATTTATGGACTCTGTATGTATGTATATATGTAGCTATAAAGTATTTTATTTATAGCATGCAAACATGCGTTTGTTGTTTGTTTAGTAAACAGCGATATGTATATACATATATATATATTCATATATTATATACTATAAAGAACACTTATGTATTTCGTATATATGTATGTATTTATTCCCGAATCATTTGCGGCTTGCTTTGACGTGTTGTCTTGCTGAACATTTGTGCATTCATTATTCTACATGACGAGCCGGCGATTGCTTTTTGAGATGATCTCGTCATGTAACACAAACGTAGCCAGCAAACAAACACACTTTCTCAGACTTCTCTCGTGCGGCATTCAAAATAAACAATTAACATTAAACAATAAATAAACACTTATCACAAAAACACAATTTCACATTAAAGCACTTGCTTATCACTGGGTCACGGCCGGTATGCTGGTTGGGGTCACGACGTCGACAAGATCCCGAAATCGAAAACAACGAGAGACAGCTGCGTATATTTCAGTTTAGTTATTTGGAGCAGCTGCCTCATCGTACAACAAACCCGAGATCTCACAGATTGCCACAACTGAGCATGTCAACTCTTCAATTTATTATATATAATAACTGTATAGGTACATAATATTTATATATAGTATATACTATACTATATCTTATCTTGGCATGTGCGTCACGACCGTTTCGCTTTTATCGCGTGTTTGCTTATCTCTTTTATGGATGACTTCTTTGCTGTTGATTTCTTGTTGTTTTTTTTTTTTGTTATTTCTATATTAAACCATCGTGTTGTGCAAATTATAAACATTTGAAATTTATGACGACCATGCAAACGCGTGTTTGCCTCAAGTGCCAAGCGTTGAACTAAACAAACTCATATCTATACAACGATAACGATAACAACCACGATCATGATCACAATGAAGATAATGTTGATGATGACGCCGAGATGTGACTGCTTCTTAAATATTAGTTTTTGCAACAAAAATATAGTTTTTTTAATTAAAACCTTTTTGTATTTGCATTACAAAAGCAGATGATTTAATGACTTGATGACATTTGTTTGCATATATCATTGATATTTTTCTGCAAAATAAGGCCCAAAAACAAAAATTAAATAAGCCCCCAAAAATGCATGCATGTAGGAAACAACAATGATTTTTAATCAAATCTGGGGTGATATTTCCCTTCTTGGGGCCTTATTTAATTTTTTTTTTTTTTTTTGGCTTTATTTCATCACAATGTGGCTTTATTTCATATTTGAAATTGGGGTATTATTTCGTTATGAAATAACAGCACAAGTTTGGAACCTTATTTCATATTCTCGTTTGGGGCCCTATTTCCTACAGCCATCTATTTATCTTAGGTTGAATGCATTTATAGGCTTTTTACTCCCTGTTCCCATTAAAAATGGGAAAAAGGGAGTTATAAGAAAATGCATTTCCGACTATATAAACTATATATATTCTTAATCAGCATCAACAGCAGAGACGAAATAGCCATCTGTCCGTATGAACACACAGATCTCGGAGACTATAAGAGCTAAAGACACCAAACTTGGCATGCAGGGTCCTGTATACCAGAAGCAGATCAAGTTTATTTCAAATTTTGGAAGCTCCCCCCACACCTCCGCAAATCGCAAACAACTTCCACAGCGACAATTTTAAAGATACAGCTTTGATTTTTGGTACACATATATTATATATCAATGTTGATCAGCTGCGCAAATTTATTTATTATCATGATCGGATAAATATCACCAAAGTTATGGCAGACTCTATTTTCCCCGTCTCAGCTGTCAGAGACAACAGTTTGACAGGCAGTGGACAAGTTAAGTGCGCTGCTTGCTTGTGTTGCCGCTGAACTGCTTGAAAAGCAAGTTGGGAGCAGGGTGTCTCGTAGTCGGGCACACGGTAAGGATTTTTATCCCACATACAAATAGATTTTGAAATATGTATTGCTATTCTTCAATTTTGTGAATATTGATGTTGTTTTTACCCGATTGTAACTCTTGTAACTTGTAAACAACTCATAGATTTATCTTTCTACAATATATATATATAAAAAGGAATTAACCAACCAACGTTTCTTTAATCTGGTCAATGTCCAATTATTTATGTTAAAATGTCTGTGTCTATTTTGCAAGCAGCCCTGTAGCTGATAACTGTCAACTTTATCACCTATTACTTTTACTTTTCACTGAATAATAAACATTTTACGATGCCCAGATTAAGTATGTATATATACAATGCTCACATAAACTTACAAGTTAATTGCATCCTTATAACATGGCTAGACAATTCAAGTTATTAGCTCACGTGACGCATACGTAATATTGTTTTATGGTGTGCTCTCAATGTCTATAAAGTATATACTATATGATATGTTTTTGTATATATAAATTATATAATTACATATTTCAGATAGTACATTTGAAAAAAGCGAAGACAACTTTTATGGAATTTGGTTGGTAATTGAATTTGTTAATTTGAATTTATGAGCTTGTTTCTCTCGTTCAAGCATTTAAAGTGGTTATTATTGTTGTTGTTGATTGTTGCATATTTGATTAGTAAGCTATTGAAATGATTGCCCTTATATACAATATATATATATATATTTATATATATATATATATATATTATAGGGAATCACTTAAAGGCGCCGCCCCGTTGGACATTGTATACGAAAATAGACAAATAAAACAAAGTCAACAACAAAACTTGCTGACCTTCAAAAGGACACCGACTAGCACACACGCACACGTGCGTATATGTGCCTGTGTGTGTGTGTGTGTGTCTGAGCAGCACACGCCCAGCACGCCCACAAAAGCCAATCAAATGTGCGGGGCCGATTGGCTGTTGTTGTTGTTCTCGTTGTTGTTGTTGCTATTTATCGCCACGTTTTTTGCCGTTGACATTTAGTTGGAATAAGCTGACTTATAAAAAACCAATCAGTCCGGTCGGTCTGCTAGCCTTTTTATTTTTGTTTATAATATTTACAACGTTTATAATATAACTATAATATTTACAATTATATATATATTATATTATTTATTATACTATAATATTTACAATGTGCGCAACATACAAATACAAAACAAACTGTAAAAATTCAAGTTCAAAATAAAAATACAAAAAAGACAGCAGAAGAAGAAGAGAGAAACGGGGGGCGAAAACTGAGCATCACGTTTGCCCAATCGTGTGTTGTCTTTTGTTTGTGGTTTTTATTTTTTGCGCAAAACAAAATGTTTGCATAAATAAATACATAAACTAAATTGAAATCTATTTTAAAAATAGATTCAAAACGGCGTCAGGCAAAACGTATATCTGCCCACGTTTTCTTTTGTCTTTCGTCTTTTTGCTGTTTTGCTTTTCGCTTGATTTAATTTGCTCAGCTAACAAAAATAGGCTTACGATCCACGCCCAAATCCCAAACTTAATGTTTTACACACACACACACACACACGCAGGCACAGACACACACACACACACCACAATAACACGCACATAAGAGAACCGTTACAAAGCCGGCAAAAAAAACAAAACTAAAAAAAAAAACTTAAACAACTTAAAAATAATGCTTAAAACTACTTACAGAAACAATAAATTATGTATATAAACTTAAACGGGGTGAAAGTGTGTTGTTGTTGTTGTTGTTTTTGTTGCTGTTGTGTTGATTTTGGGTTTTTTGGTTTTGCCAGGTTTTCTTTTCTCTTTCGTCTATACCTACCTCTCATACTTAACCGGATGTGCGGCATGTCCGTTTGCCTCGCTCCAATAGGGCTCCATGTTGCCGCTGCTGCTGCTGCTCGAGTTGTTAATCCTGGGCAAAATGGCGACGGCTGCTTTCTGCCTCTGCTGCTGCTGCTGCTGCTGCGTCGACGTTGCTTGCAGTTGCGGTGGAATGATGGCAGGCTGTTGCTCTCACTACGTCAATACAGAAAAAGGCCAAGATACCAAATGCCGGCGAATGAGCGCACGAATTTTATGACAGCAAACAGGTTGTCGGCAACGGCGAATTCAAAAACCGAAATGCGGCGAATTACAAATTGTTGCTCTGTTGGGTTACACAAGATTTGTGTGTATGTTTGTATATGTGTGTGTATTTAAATATATTTAGAGCTAGCCTTAATTGATTTTGATTTTGATTTAGATTTTGATTGTTAATTTTGTATCACACTTAAATATCCAATACTCTTTGCACACCTGCGACAATCTCAGCCGTTTTATATGTAGCATAACATTTCGTATTTATTTATGATTCAGATTTCAGATTCAGTTTTGTTTAAAGCTGGCAACTACGAATTACGAGTATGGTGATAAGTCGCGTCAGATGTCTCTTGTCGTTAGCCTTATCAGCCTTATCAGTTTTGTCTTTTGTTTTTGTAGCGATAACACTTTATGTACCCACTAACTTTATACTTTATATGTATGTGTATGTGTATGTGTTCGGGGCAATTTATCTGCACTTGTTGGACCCACTGCAAGCCGCAAGCTCAAATTCTAATTAGACTCTCATTAGACTACTACTCTGCCCCGCCCCGTGTTTGCGTTTGGCCCACGCGTTTTCTGCTGCTGCTGCTGCGTTGGAAACCTTGAAATTTCTTTTGCATTCACGTCTCGTTTTTTTTGGTCGGCGGCACTTTGCTCTCGGCGCTACACATACACACACACACACGCACACGCATGCACACACGCACACAGCAGCACAAAGAGAATGATTGTTGAAAAAACGTGACTTGGTTGTTTGTCACACGGCTGCGATTTACACGTTTTGCACTTTTTATTAAATTTATATTTATTTTATTAATACACAACTTGCTTCGTTTCGTTTCACAGTGGAATTTTACCAGCAGCCGCTTATTTGTGTGCACACTGTATGCGCGTATTTGTATGTATGTTTTACTACACAACACTTTTATATATATATATGTATTTATGTATGTATATGTATGCATACAATTTGTTGCTGCTTGCTACTTATTATTTTTTTATATATATATATATATATATATATATATATTTTTTTGATTGTTTAACAAAAACACTTGCGCAGTCCGATACGTTGTTAACATCAACTGCTCACTTCGAACGGTCGAATTGAAATGAATGAAAAATACTCGGCGAACGGGCTAAAATTAAAACCAAGCAGACCAAATTCAATTCGACGCGGCGAAACTTGTATACCCTACTTGCAACTAGAAATATTGAAATTGTGATACGTTGCCACATATGGTACAAATGTACCTAAACGGGTACATTATTTAGTCTTTGGTACATTTTTTTTTTTTTTACAAAATGTTACATTTTCTTTAGCACTTATCTTTTAATAAAAATTGTGAAAAGTACAGTTAAGTAAGGTTTTTTTTTAATGGAAAGAATTTTGTGACTAACACTAAACTTAATCGAAACTATAAAATAGTTGTTAAAATGTAAGAAATTCAAATATGTTGTTATACTTTATTTATATATTTTATTATTATATTTTTCGATTAAATTTCTGTGCATTTTCTAATAAATTTAATAAATTTTTCAAAGCCGAATTTGGCTCATTCCAATTTATTTTCGTTGAAAGGAACTTTAGCTGCAATCGTTTAATCGTAATTATTATGAAAAGTCTTAACTGGATTTTAAAAATTGTTTTTGGAAAAACTTAGAAAAAAAACTGAATTTACCAATATATATATATATGTATGTGTTTCCTTAAGCCGCCAAGTTAGAGATGCTGTCTGTTTATGTTACAAACTGAGTAACAGTGTTATTGAACTTTGATGCAAGGGCATACAAAAACACAACACGAGACCCAAAAACTTGGAGCATAATGAGAGAGTTGATGACGTGCCTGGTATTTCAGAGAAAGAACTATGAAAATTGAATTGGCAAAAGAGCTACAAAATATCAGAGAGAGATAGAGAGAGAGAGAGAGAGAGAGAAACCGCCCGGCTGACGCTGAGGGAGCACTTTGTCAAGTCATGCTGGGCTGCGGTTGACTCTGTGTGTTTGCGTTTTTTCTGTGCATATGTTTGTGTGTGCGTGTGTTGGTATGCGTTGGCTTTTGGATCTGTGTGCATGTGTTTGTGCGTGCGTTGATGTTATCGCATTTCGTGCGCGGCGAACGTGATTGCCACAGTGGGTTCAAAACGAATATATTTTCACATAAGTACATATAAGTATTTCAAAAAGTTTGAATAATCAACATTTCTGAAATTATGCAACGAGTCAAACATTTAAAAATAATCTCTTTAAATGGATAAATTATATTGTTACACTTGTGTTTTATTTTGAATTATAGCATATCCAATCCTATTGGACATGGAATTGTTAATATTACATAGACTAAATGCAAATGTTATGCTTATTATATAAAATAATTTAATAATTCAGATCCAAAAATGGATGCATGGTTGAATTCAGCGTTTTAAGTGTGTATTTACAGTGTGTTGCACTTCGCTGAATGTCATTTTGTGAATTTCGTGGAAAAATCGTGATTTGCTTAGCTTAAACGCAGCATGCATTTATTTACTCATAATACAAAACATACAATTTTCAGCACGTTTTCGACTGTATGGCACTACGGTGCCTTTTTTTGTTGATGACTAGACGTCGCGACTTTACAGGCAGCCAGCGTCAGCCACAGCAGAAAACTTCACAGAAGTGCGGTTCATGAGCCTATTTGAATGATACGAAGGAATATAAATGCATATATATATATATGTATGTATGTACATATTTACACGCATATGTTCGAACATAAACACATACATACAAAAATTCCTTGTATTGTTATTATTAGTGCTTTTGAATTACATTGTATATGTATTTACTAGACGACTCTTGTTGTTTTTATTGCTGACTGAGTGATTGTTATAAATACACATATACATACACATACACAGACTAGTATATTTTTTTTCGTCGATTTTCTTTTTATTGGCGATAAACACTCACCCACACGCATGCACATTCAGATTACCGTTACAGCGCTCAGTGGTCAACGGGGCGTGCGTTGCGTGCTCTTTTCGTCTTTGCAGTTGTTGTTGCTGGTGCTGCCGCTGTTTGTCAGACAGCTTTCAAGTTGAAAGGCAGGCGCAAATCCAAAAAGAAAACGACGTAGAAACCCAAGGCAAGCAAAAAGCAAAAACAAAACAATAACAATAACAACACTCACCAGCGGCAGCAGCAGCAGCACATAATAAAACACGTGAACGTGACAAATTCCAAAGCGATTCGCAGCTGTTACATTGGGCGGCGGCGTCAACGACGGCGACGTTTGACGGCGAATTGCGACGAAGCGAACATTGCTTGGCAACAAAACGATTGTCGCACACAGGCACATGTGCATATATGCATACACACACACACACACACATGCATTCTATACTCTCACAGGCGGTCGACATTTTGTTTTTATAATGCTTGAGTGCTCGTCTTTTTGCTGTTGTGGTTATATTATTAATCGAAATAGTAATCATACGCTGCGTTGGCTCGTCATAAACACCGCATCGCTCTATCTCATTTGCACACACGTCTCTCTCTCTCTCTCACACACTCTCTTCATTGCTGCGTTGGTCTCCCTCTCCGTTGTACGCGTGAGCAGCTTTTTAATCAAGACAATTTGAAAGCGGCTACAGCCAGCGCAAAAAAATTCATAGCGCATGACGTAATATCTCACGCGAGGCGAGCGTGTCAGCCAATTTGCACACATGCACAAAAAAGATATAGGTAGTATATACATACATATGTATGTATGTATATATGTACATATGTGCACACTATGTACTCACACATGCCAGCTTGTTGTTGGTCACGTGTTGTGCAAATGTTTTAACTGTGTGTGTGTGTGTGCTTGTATCTGTTTTGATTATCAGCGCAGCTTTTCCTCATACATATATGTAAGTTTTTGTATATAAATACATATGTTTGTATATATGCATGTGTATAATTCGATTTGATTTTGTTTCATTTTCCAGCACTTTAATTAAACTGAAATGCCAGCGGTCGCAAGTCAGAAAGGCATGCAATCTATTTATAGCGCTGCCAAAGGTCAACTCAAATCAAAGCAACAAGTCACTGTCCAAGCAAGATCGAGTAATGTCACAAACGTGTACAAGTCCAATGCGCAATGGAAATGGGCGCTGGCCGACTCTCGTTTTTGTTTTTTTTTTTTGCATTCCAGCTTATTGTTTGCTGTCAATTGCATTTTTATGTGTATATATGTGTTTACAATGTACATATGTATATTGTGTGTACCTATTTATTTAATGTTTATAGTATATAAGCCACTCGCGGTTGGCACGTGCGACGCAGCAACTCAGCAGCCCATTGCTAATGCCAAATCACATGTCATTACGTATACGCTACGTCTATTCGATAAACACAGGCCGGGCTTTACACATACGACCGGTAGGGCACGTGCAAAGTCATAAATGTTTTGAAAATGACTCAAATTACACACGCACACAACCCCACAACACATCCAGCAGCCTTATCACAAACTTAAATAGCTTCCAATTTCTCAATATGTAGTTTGAAAAAAAGAGCATTATTTTTTCTATTTTTGTTTATATTTAAACAGTTGGTTTTTGTTATGGTCACGTGTCGGTAATCGGAATGCTTTACGTGGCCTGTGAATTTCCATGGAAATGAAATGCAATCAAGCGACATTAAGCTACAACAACACAAACACAAACACAATGTACAAGTTGTTTTTTAATTTTGTTGTTGTTGTTGTTGCTAGTAAACGGCGTGATAAAAAAACAAACACTTGTGGCTTGTTTATGTGGGCAAGGCCCCTAGCGCTGACTGTGCATGTGTACATACATATGTATGTATGTATGTATGTATGTATATGCGATTATCTACATATTTGTATATAGCACTATCTGTGTCGCTTTGTGTATCTATGTATATAGTTCTGTTGGTGTTTATTTAGCTTACATTTATACATATTTAGGTGGGTAAAATTTAATTACGAGCTGATTGCCGGCTTTTCCGAAGCTGCTTAACTCGTGTGCAAACCAACCGCTGTGTCGAAAACAGAGACAGAATGTCAAAAACAGAAGAGGAAAACGAAAAAAATAGGGAACATTTTCAAATTGCGTAAAAATTTCCACATAAAAAAATTCTTTTCAAAGCAAAAAGTTTTCCCCAAATAAAATTAATGAGAAATAAATAAAGAGTTTCTTTTTATAATGCATTTAAATTTTATTTGTTGATTAATACAAACGAGTCTGTTAACGAATGGTGGTCATTTTTCCCTAGACAATATAAATCAGGGGTATGTCTTTTAAACATTGACAATGAAAGACTGTTTATATACAACATTTTTATACAAAAAAAAAAAAAATAAAGAAATTTAAGTTCTCTAAGTGTTGTACTTATGTTTCTACTTTCTTAACAGAATATTTTTTTTCTTCAATGACTTGTGATGGCTTTTGCAAACAAAGAAAAGTGTCGCGTTTATATAAAAAGCATAAACATACAATTATTGCTTTTGTAGAAACACGACATAAATTATAATACAAATTTCTTAAAATGTTGGAAATGTAATCGGTACACTGCTAACTGTTTATCGATATTAATAATTGCAACAATGCAATATGGTGTAAATTATCATTTGCTGGTTTTTTTTAAAAACTGAAAGTTAAAGCAAAGATTTTTACTCCCTGTTCCCATTAAAAATGGAAAAAGGGAGCTATAAAGTACTGCAAATGTGTGTAACAGGCAGAAGGAGCCATTTCCGACTATATAAACTATATATATTCTTGATCAGCATCAACAGCCAAGACAAACAAGCCATGTCTGTCTGTCTGTCCGTCCGTCCGTCCGTCCGTCTGTATTAACGCGTCGATCTCAGAGACTATAATAGCTAGAGACACCAAACTTGGCATGCAGGTCCCTGTATACCATACGCAGATCAAGTTTATTTCAAAATTTCGGATACACCCAACCGCACCACCGCAATTTTAAAGATATAGCTTCAATTTTTGGTACACATATTTCTTTTATTAACGTTTATCAGTTGCGTAAATTTCATTGATCCACTTGAATTTCACCCAACGTTTGCAATAAGATGAACACATGCTTTTCAATTAGAGCAGCTGTTTTAACAACTGTTGAATTAATATCAGAATGGTTATATTTCTGGTTTATATTTTGGTATTTCTAATGCATTAATCACGGGTGTTACAGAAACCAAAGCAACTTAATTCCAATCTAATAAAATGTTTAAAACATTTGATGCATTCAACATAAACATGTATTTGTGTACTCAATGATATAACTTAGAAGCATGATTTTGTTTATAATAATAAAATGGAAGAAAACAGTTATGTTTAAAGAAAACTTTCGAATAGCCACCGCCAAGTCGAGCAGACATAGCTAAGAACATAACTTTTGTATCACCAATATGAAGGTTTTCTCATTTTTATGGAATTTAGAGTGAGTTTTAAAGAAAATTTTAGTTTTTAGGTACACCTTTCCAAAAATGGCAATAAGAGCACACTCCAATATGGCAAATCTGTATTATCAGACAGCCTTATGTTCCCAGATGATAAAATATATGATAAATGGAGTGATAAGGCTATCGCATTGAAGACAAATGATTCTCGAAATCGAACAAAGGAGGAACGGTTGTTAAGCTACCGGCTAAGTCGAGCTCGTCGTTGAATCGAAAACGCTTTTGGCATCGTTAGTGTCAAGTAGATGGCTGTGCAGCGGACCCTAATTTGTTTTCCGTATCAAAAAACATTAATCTTAGAGTTTTACTTGCTTACGGAATATGTCAATACACTGAACAACTGGACAAAGCGTAAAACTACATGTTCTCAAACTTTTTATTGGATTCTGGATACTACACTAGGAGAAAAACTATTCTAAATGGAACGAATTGTGACGAAACCAAGAACAAACGGTATCAATGGCAGGGTATTATTTGTAATGTTTACTGGTTAAGTTGCGCTCCATTGTTTTGTAGACACTAGTTCGAGTCTCCAGTCAGTCGACTAAATGTAATTTTTTTATTTCCATATACGACCTTTATGCTACCTTTAGGAAAGTGTTTTCTTTTTTGTTAATATTAGCAAAATTATAAACGGCGTTAATAAATTAACGCCCAATTCATATATGTTCATATTTATTAGTTATTAAGAACCGTTTTTAGGAACGAAAATTCAAGAACAAAGTGCTACAAGTAACAATACCACCGGTACTCCTTTTTGCAGCGTCTTTTTTACTTAGTGTAAGCATTGCTTTTCGCACTCTTTGAAAGTGTTGAAAAAGTTGCTTGTTTGACCAGTTCCGCCATATAAGAAGCCTTCGCATTTATGGGTTGATTTATGATAGTGATACTTAAAAGCGAACACCTTACCGGTACCTTTCTCAGAAGCAGGTGCATCACATGGTGCTAAGCGAAATTTGAATTTAGTGTTGATTATTCTAACATCATTTAAAGACTCTTACATTTATTGGAAGCGTTGGTGGTGTGACAATTGCAAAATATTGCCAGGGTTAACATCAACAGTGTAATATTCATGTTTTGATCTTTGTATGTCTGTAGATAGGAACAAATGTCAAAGCTACAAGCTGAATTCTGTCCTTATATTGCAAATAGTTTAGGTTTTTTTTTTTGAAATGTTATAATTTGCGTGAAGTGTAAAATTGAAACGATGTGTAATCCATTCGTAAAACCTTTGATATACAAAATACCATATACCAAAGTAAAGTTTAGTTAAAGTACAGTTAGACTGGATCTGCTTTTTGCAAATGAGAAGATAGAAATTCAAATTGAAAAATGATCATGGTTGATTAAAGACCAAATATAGCTTTCAATGTTAATAATCATTTCTATCGAATCAAATAAGAAAAGTGTACTTTAACTAGACTTTACTTTTATATATAGGGTGTTTTTAATAGATTCGATTCGATTACACATCGGTTCAGTTTTACACTTCACGCTAATTACAACATTTAAATAACCAAAACTTTGTTATACAAGCGCAGAGTCAACATTGTAGCTTTCCCGTTTAGTCTCATAAACAGACATATAAAGATCAAAACATGAAAACTACGCTGTTTATGTTAACCTTGGCAATATTCTATATTTGTCAAGTCACCAATGCTTACGATAAAGGTAAGAGCTTTCAAATGATAGTATAATATAGCAACATTGAGTTGTGATTACTTTCAGCGAAATGTGATGAACCTGCTTCTACTACTGGTAATGGCACTAAATTCAGTTATAAGTATCGCTATGAGAAATCCCAGAACAAATGCAGTAGCTTTTTGTATAGCGGATCTGGAGCATCAAAAAACTTTTTCGCCACTTACAAACTGTGCGCGAAGACGTGTTTAAAAATGTTACCGAAAATTGAAGTTCTTAGTTTTGATTTCGTTTGAAAAATCACTACCAAGGAAATTTGGAAAAAAAATTTCAAGCACATCAATGTTTTTTTACCCAACCTGATAAAGTGCGCGATAAACTTTTATATTTTATTTAAATTTAATTACTCACAAAATAACAGTTAATTATGATTTTAATGTAATTGCTAAGAACATAAAAGTTTTATTTAATTTGTTCTTGATAACAGTTTTTTTTTGATTTTTATGTTTTCAATCACTTGATAACAGTTATTTTTGATTTTTGAAATAAAATTATTGTCGGATTATGTTTGACTTATATTTAACAAGTAAGTATACTCTAGTCGAGTGTGCCCGACTACGAGACTCCCTGCTCCCAACTTGCATTTCAAGCAGTTCAGCGGCAACACAAGCAAGCAGTGCACTTAACTCATAAACTGCTTGTCAAACTGTTGTTGCTGCCAGCTGAGACGGGCGTAATAGATTCTTCTAAAACTTTTGTGCTATTTATCCGATCGTGTTGAAATATACACATCCGAAAGAATATATATAGTTTATATAGTCGGAAATGCCTCCTTCTGTCTGTTACACACATTTGCAGTACTTTATAACTCCCTTCTTCCCATTTTTAATAAAAACAAATTGTGTATATATAACCAAATTAATTTTTTTTAACAGCATCAATATCCGACTCCAACTAGCCATCCACGTCTTCTGCTTCTATGCGAACAGTCTCTGAGTTTTGATATCTTGATGAAACTTGGCACGGAAGCATATACATATGTACTTGATTGGCTTGAAACTTTTTTAGAATCTTTACCAAAGTACCCATAACTTGTGCGGCACACCAATAACCTACCTATTGTTCCTTTACCAGCCCGATTTTGATCAAATTTGATCAGCATAACAAAAACATAAGACTTAAAATGGGTGAGTTTGGTTGGTATGGCCAGTTTCCCATTAAACAAGATTTTCAAAAAAAATTATTCAAAATTTTTTTTACGATTTACTAAATAAATTGCCTTTTTCCAGAGCTACAAAAACAACTTTCCAGAGAATTTTATTATTTGTTCCTCACAGAAGTTGACATATCTCCGTAATAAATGGGCTGTTTTCAGGGCCACAACCATATTTCCAACAAGTTTAAGTATTTTTTTATTAATACAGTTAGGCACGTTCAGAAACAATTATTGTTTTTTTAAATTTTCAAAATATATTTAAAGGAAACCGCGGTTGTCCGCATGGAATATCATTTTCAGTTTCGGGGATAACTCATATAGACCAAAGTTGAGTCATTTTAACATGTTTTCAAAAATGTGATAATCTCAGAAATAAATTGTATTTTAACAACGGTTGGACTTGTAATTTGTATACCTAAGTGATTCTGGAGTTATCTCTAAAGTCTACTATAAATCAAAACGCAATTTTTGTACTTAAACTCAAAAATAAACTACATTTATAACCGATTGTTTCTATGGCAGCTATATAATATAGTTATCAGATTTTGATCAAATTTGGGCAAACTATGAAAAGTATAATAAAACTTAAAGATGCTGAGTTGGGTTGGAATATCATTAACAACATAATAAATGTTTTTTATACAAAAACTCAAAAGATTATTGTTAAGATATAGTCATCCGATTTCAAATTTCGTCTTCATACCAAGAAACTCAGAATTTGAAAGAAAAATAATTTAGAGTAAACTTAATAAAGTTTTAAGATCAGCACAAAATTTTTGAATTTTTACTTATGTGAAAAGGACCTTTCCATACAATAGGACTATCTTAAAAAAATTCATAAAATGTATATCAAAAATGTTTTATAACTTGATTGTGACAAGATTATTAACACGTATTGAGGCTCAGTACGTATATTTTGAACAAAGATTGTTTTGATGCTTATTAGCGTTGCCTATCAGTGGAGATGTAATGCACCATCTTTACTATAGTCGAACACACCTCATACCACTTCAAGTTGTGAAATTGTTTTCATACGTATTCATAGCTAAATACACTACTAGCAAATATATGTATATATATATATGTATGTATATAGCTACCACCTGCACCTCTTATTAGCATAAGCTAACGACATTGAACCAACAGGAGTGGGCGGGGCAGTGCATACGTCGGAGTGACCAGGCCGATAAAAAGGCGCTGCCAGCAGAAAGCTTCCAAAACGGGTCAAACAAAAAGATTGTGCGCTAATCAATTTGCTACATAAATTTACTATGTTCATATATTCGATTAGCATCACACTTAATAAACATGACCGTATATACTATATGCACTATGTGCGCAAAAGTATTTGAAAATATCGTGCACGCTTTTGGCTCATATAAATAGCGTAAAAAAGCGAAATTTCTTATCAGCCTGCTAAAATATCATAAAATTGAAATAAATCAAACAAAAGAATAATGTAAGTTTTGTGCTGATAAAAGCACAAACGACATAAGTCAACTTATATACAAATCTATGTTATATACCATATCTAAAGTAAGAAATCTTTCGATAAATACTTAGAAAGAAATGACTGCACACGTGTCGTCGCGGCTGAACAAATAAAAAATGGAAAAAAACCATACATATAGTATATACATATACAGACATACACACCCTCTCAATGTATACATTCTCCCAGAATAAGTTATTGCAAATTAAAAACTGTTGCCTCAATTGAACGTAGATATTACAGTAGGGCAATCTAGTTCCTATTGCGGATATAGTTCAGTAGTTGCTTTCCCTATAAAATAATAAATCTTTCTTTTAGTTGCTTGAAATTTCTTTTGAAAACAGGATCACAAAATCGTAAACGATTTGAAATTATACATTTTCGAGCTAGGAAAAAGGGCTGATAGTTTATTTAAAAGAACACAAACTAGTTCAATATGTATAAGTTCTTGATCTGCAATTGTAAGTACAATTTAAGGAATAGGTAGGTATCACTATTTTGATTTATAGGTGGAACAATTATTTCTTCATAGTTAATTTGTATGTTTTTTATTTTGTTTAATTATTAAATTAGATCATTTATTTAGATGAATCGATAGTTCTATTGAACTGATTCTGAACGATTCGATACAACTCACATGGGTACTCCTACTAAGAACCAATTTCATTGGGTATATTAGCTGTGTGAATGATTGAATATAGCAATTACAATTACGAGTATTAAGTTCAATTTTAAGATATTATTTTTTGATACAAACAACTGATAATAGTTTTTCATGAAAATTCACGCGCTGGATTCGATTAATTTCCAGTTGAACTGTATTAAAAATGTATTTTTCGTTCTTGTGTAGCCGAGTATGGAATGCAAAATGTTTGTGTAAAGATAACCCAATTTAGTTATAAAAATAAAAGCTATAATATTTGAAGCAAATTAAACTTAAGCCAATAACTGAATACAATACTTTATATACTAAGTCAAAAAGCAAAATTCAAAGGCAACAACTAAAAGATAACTATTTTGTTTTTTAAAATTAAAATGCAAAACTAACAGATTACTAATTTTTAGAAATATATATATATATATATATATATATATATATATATTCTTATATTTCTAATTAAGAAAAGCTTTGGAACTTATTGCGTTGTTAAAAACTTACAATTATATTATTCTAACATATCACAAATCGATTGTAATGAATAACGCCCATAATTAAATTTTGAACAGACTCATTTTTTGTGAACTAACATGTTAACAAAAAGTTAACAAATACACAAATGCAATAAATTTATTGTTTTTTATTATTGTCTATAATATATGTTTATAATTCTGAAGTACTTAAAGTATATGTGAGCTTCTTCTGTTCGATCATGTTTGACTTGATCACTTTTAATTGCTTATTATTATTACATATTTACATTTCATTTGCTTTCGATGTATTTCGTATTTGTTTACGGTTTTGAGTTCTATTTTTGCTTTGTTTATTCAACTTATGTAAAAGTTACAAGCTGGGCTACATGCTTTGCATTCAAATTGTTACTGTTGATAAATCAGACAAAGCGGGTTTTGAATTTCCTATTAAGTTTAAGAGACTCTGTGCGACAAGGTGATTCCGAAGCTTTGAACTTTTGTTTTGATGTTGTTTAAAATAAGTATTGTATATGTATATATGAGCGTGTAGAAACTCGTACAAAGTAGTTTGTAAGCCAACCTCGTCTGTGGAGGAAATCGACTTAATTATATATGCATCACATTTGTTGTGTTAGTAATGGTATACAGTTTAATTGAATTCAAATTTGACTCTAAGGGCCAGCTGCCCTGACAATGGTTAGCTATAAATACAATAAAATTGATCAAATTCAGCTAAGAATCAGTTAAATTGACTAAATCTGAATGTGTCTGTTTTAATAGAAATCTTAAAGAAGACAAAACGTTGAACACAAAGACAACGACTCACCGCGTTACGCATACGCCATGTATGTCTCCACTGTAATTTGAGCAGTAAGAGGCGTCAGTTTTTCCATCCAAAGACAAGAAGCACTGACAATGGTTGCAATGCGTTCATAACCAATGCATGTCAAGCTAGTTACATCGTGACATTTGCGTACGACATGTACTTACATGAGCACACATATGAACTTGTGGATGTGTTTACCAAAGGGATATACGTATCTGCAGTCATATAAACAAGCGTGCAGTGTACCTGTCTATGTCAGTTCATGTTTGCCTGCAAATGACAACAACAGAGATGAATCACTATTCATAACATTCCAGAAAAGTGTGATCGACTAAAAACTACCCTGAAGTAACCTTAAGCTGCCACTGGTGCATCTTGGTCTTTTTGTTGAGTCTGCTGTTTTTGGGCCAGACTGTCCAGCAGATACTACTTTTTCCACCTACTACCAATTCCTTTGCATCCTTCCCCTTTAAGCCACTAGGCAGAAGCAACAGTTTGACAAGCACTGGACAAGCCAAGTGCGCTGATTGCTTGCGTTGCCGCTGAACTGCACACTCAACTAGAGCATTCTTACTTGTTTATTTTATTTTCATCCAAATCATAGCATTATAGTAGTTGTCAGGTATGAAATACACAACTTTTGAAATTTTCTATAAATCTTAAAATCATTATAATAATTATAATCATGACTTTATTTAAACAAAACTGAGAGTGATTGCAAGAAACCAGAGCTCAAGTAACAAGTCTGTAACTATCTAATGATATCCCACACATTTTTCCATTTTTTTGTAAAGGGTATGAAAATTTTCATCAAACGCCAGACACAAAATGAAAAAATGCATTGAATGTGGCTAAAAGAAAACCTCTTATACAAGTGCAAGCCATAACAATAGGGAAAAAGAAAAACTCAAACACGCTCACCTTCTGAGCTGACCGCTGTGAATAAACACAAAGTTGAAAGCAATCGACAAAAGTACAATTATACATGTACACAATATGAACAAATTACATACTACTCGTATATACATATGTATGTATAACAAATGATTTGAACTATGGCTAACTGGCGAGTCCGCAAGACCGCTAATGTGCAACACGTGTGTGAGCAGACAGAGTCTCACCAGTTGGCTAATTGAGCAAAATGATATACGGGCATTATACTATATATACATATAATAATTGCACACATGCAGATAATATATATCTGGTAAGGCAAGGGAGACAATATTGCTTCATTTAAGCGTTAATTGCTTTTGTTATTTAGCTCGTCAAGTGTTAAAATTGTTATTCGTAACAAATTAATTAGCAAGTATGTAAGGTGCAGCAAATTGATCACGTTTTTGCAAACTGTTGTAAAAACAGGTATTGTATATAGATTGTGTCAGGTGGTCGGCAACAGAATGTATAAAAAATGCGCTTCTTACACACACACACAAAATGTGCTAATGTGATTTTGCACACATTTAGTCATTAAAAGCAGTTGACTAACATTACTGTTAGCTTTTTCTTATAAATCTATTGCATTTTGTTTTGTTCGCTCAGCTTAAAATATATCCAGCAAATTCAAATAAACCGCCAAATAGAAGGGCGTTCGCTGTGAATGGCAATAGCCTTAGCGCTGCCAGATGGTGTCAAACAATTAAGTTGGCAGCTACGTTTTTATCGCTAGCCAACATCACAAAATGCCGAGTCGCTTTGCGTACGTTCTGCTGAACAGTTAACAATTAAACAGATTTCCCATAGATTTTGATGGATTTCGCGCAATTATAAAGTTAAATTCGGCTTATGCCGTTTTTGAACACTTGTTTTTATTGTAAAATTTTGTTAACAATATAAAACCGCGCGATTTTGACTTAACAACTCCTTGACATTACCTTAACAGCCAGCCATACAATATGTATGTACGCAAACTTTAAATGCAGTTTTCTTAACTTATTATATATTAAAGTTGACGCCCCTCCCCCCCTTTTTAATTTTTCCACATTTTTTGAGCCCAAGCTCAAATTTTTTCACGCGGACTTATACTAAAAAATTACCCAACGTCTTAACATTCTTGTCTTAAACAGCCCGCACTTTTTGAAAGACATTTTCTGTTAAGCTTAACATTTTATGTAGAGTCTCACACAAATCAGCTGTTTTTATCAAGCGAAGTCAGCTGCTCAGTTTGCTGCAATTTTGCTTCAATTTTTAATAAAACTAAAAATCTAATCACTGTGCAATATTTTTTGAGAAATATATTTTTAAGAAACGTGTTTATTTACAACATATCAACAACAGAACGAACAACAGCATCGATAATAAGTGTTACATATGCCACAATTTGTACGGTGGCCCAACAGAAATGCCATCACTTTGTTTGTTGTTGTTCGCTGCTGTTGCCAAGGAAACGAAAAACACAAACACAACAAGTTACGTCGGATCTTACGTGTGTTTGTGTTTGTGTTTGTGTGAGTGCCACACTTCCTTCCGGTCTAATTTTTTTACCAAATAAAAATGGTATTGCAAAAAAAGAAAAGCTGTGCTCATAGAATTGTTTTTTTGTTTTTCCAAATTAACTTAAATAATATGCTCAAAACTTAAAAAATTCAACATAATTTGGTTTAAAAAACAATTCATTAGCCAGGACCTCAAAGGTAGCACTGGAAGAATACTACGCATTTGATATGGTAAGTGCTAGAAAAATCCATTGTGCTAATTTAAGTTAGCTCAAATTCTGCCCGGCCGGCACCCTCCCCCGCGCCTAGTAAAGTTAATGTCACAATTATCACGAATAAAAAAAAATAAAAAGTAAAAGAGAAAAACTTTCAAGTTGTCGCAATCAAAGATCAAAAGCATACAACTTTTCTCATTTTGATAGCATTACGAAAATATTTGTAGCTTTTAAATGAGTTTTCATTGAACGGGAAAATGAGAAAATTACACAAACTCGTTTACTCAACAATTCTTTTCGAAATTTTCCCAGCTCTAGCCACGTTCACAAACTCTCACAGCTCAACACTTAAAGGCAATTAAGACGAGTCCTTGCCGCGGCCACACAAACCGTACAACAAACCCCGAACAACCCCCTCAGGGCCAGGTAACTTCTGCAACAGCGGCAGCTAGGCACATGCATATGGCACAGCCACCCGCATTCACCTTCGCATCCGAGTGGCGTGTGCGGTGCTCTTATGGCTGCCATGGACATGGACATGGCTATGACTATGGCCATGGCCGGTTGCACATTACAACATTACGCAGCGACCGCCAGGTGTAAAGCAACCATCTCGGTGCATATTTCCGCTTTGCTGCCCTCGCACCGCGTTTTGCTTGACTGCCTCAGCCAAAGGCGACCCGTCTGCGGAGCCAAGCTGAGCGGGGGGGACGGGAAAAGCAAGCACATGCCAATATCTGTCAGAACATTTGATGACTGCGATGTCCATTGTAGTGACATTCAGCGTCAATATGCTCATCATCAACTTAGCCACGAATTGTGCTAATTGTGACAGCTTGGCAACTGAAAACTATGCTTTTGATAAAAAAGAGAGAGTACGCATTTTTGGCAAAATTGCAAAAGTTTTTTCAAATTTTAAATAGACTACATTAGCGTATAAACTTTTTGTTCGCAATTCGGAGCTTCAGAGCAGCTCTAAACTTCTGAAAAATTCCAATTTGCGAAGATTTCGATCGAGCACTGTACGAACACATTTCACGCGAATTTAGTCTTACAAATACTAAAAACAAAAAATTTCAAATAATCCAAATTGATGCGCACGGTTCTAGCAAAAGAATATAAGTACAAAGAGAAGTAAATACGAACAATAATATGTCGTATCTAGTATCTTTGGTTCTGGCTTAGGTTTTTTGATTTGAATTCATAGTCATTGTTTGTCTTATTCTTGGAATTTACGCTATGCTCGTATTGCAAAATCATTTTATGAAACTGGTTATAAAGTCTAGAATTCGACTTTTTACACACAAAAGTTGACTGTGTAACAATTCATGAAATGAGAGCCAGCTAAGCTCTTTTCTTCTCTTAACGGGTGCTACATAAGTTCAGTAAAAGTATTTATACCACCCACACAATTAAAGAAAAGTTTTCTACTATTTACAGCAAGCTGCAAATCAACTCAAACAATGCCGTATCTACTTTCCAAATTGTATTTACTATGTTTAAAACTTAAGAAAAAATGCAAATTTAATAATTGTAAAACTTTGAAAAGTGTAATTAATGTATATATTTATTAAGACTTAGATTAAACATATTTAAATAACTGCAGTTGAGCTAAAGTAGAGTGCCGAATTGAACATGTATCCAAAAATAGGGACAAACTTATTTATAAAGTGAAATGTTTGTTAAACGACAGCAAAAACTGTTTAAGGTACTTGTAAATAGTTCTACCCGCCTCAAAAAGTTCAATTTTTATTAGAATATCAGAGGGTACAGTATTCACAAGTGTTATGCGTATTTTGTATAGAGAATCCCCTACACATTTTGTGACAAAACTATTTTACCTTCTGCCAGGACAAGCGACAACTAGGGGATGTATTTGAGCACAAAATTAAAAATGCAAGTGAACTATTTCTGCAGGTCCATTAAAAGCTTTCTAATGTTTTAAAAGCGTTGCAATGTCTATTCAAATATTTAAATATGTTTCTAACTTTATTTGTACTCAACATAAGCACGTTGCACATTTTCATAGCATACTTTTCGGCACACAATAAGCAATTAACCAAGCATGATGAATGCTCTACAGAGTTTATTCAATTTCAGTGTATTATAACTTAATAATTATTTACATAATTAGTGCCGCAAGCAAACTGTACATTGCAAAAATATATATTAAGGATGCATATTATGGATGGTTGCAAAATACACAAAAAAAAACTTACTCTTCCCTTCACTTCTCTTTTTTCACTTCTTTGTGGAGTCAGAAGTGAGCGCAGCAATTGTATTTTTGCTCAAATGTTTCAAGTTTTGCCATCAATTTAAATTTTCTTGGGCCCGTTCTACAGTTTTGTGGAGATCTGAACACTTTGCCTGTGTTATATATCAACATATATACCAAGTTTGGTTGCTCTAGCATCAAAACTGTGGAAAAAACCTGCATTCATACAGACGGACAGACAGACGGACATTTCACAAACCCAATATACTATTTTTTCTTAATCATTAAGCCTAAAATTTACTTTCTTATATTTTTCATCTTATTTCGAAGGGAAATTGTTAATTTGTTCATTAGATTAAAGTCCAATTATATTTATAGCATTTGAAAGAATTGGCTGAAATGTGTGTTAGATGACAATGAAATAGACTTATTGCTATCATAACTCGATTTCGAGATAACGAAAACGTAATCATACCGAATTCGGAACAGGTCTGCATAACTACATTAATTTTGAATGTTCTAAACGTAACATTTGGCTGAGTATTAGTTCATATATTTATAAAATATGAGCTGGCCCCGTGCACTCATCCTGCAAGCCAGTCAAAACATAACTGAGCTAAACAAAATTTGCGTTCTTGTTGCAACCGTCACGCTGTGTGAGCCAGCAATGAACTGGCTATAACTATTCCTATGCCAACACAGCTGCCGTTTTTCCAAGGTGGTAAAAGGGGCTCAGTGTCAAACGGGAGGTGGAATATCCTGAAAGTGCAGCACACGCTTGTTGGCCATTTGCTTAACTTATTTTGGGTTATTTCAAAATGCATTATCTATCTCGTTCTTGCAGCTGAAACAGTGTGTGTGTGTGTGTGTGTGTGTGTGTGTGTGCGTGTGTGTGTGTGTCTTTTAGACACCACCAGTAAACAAAGCAGCATTTTGACCAACTATATTACCCATTAATTACCCCCTACGCCTCGCCATCGGGACTCGAGCTCGAGTTCGAGCTGGCCACCTGCTCCGAGAACAATATCCGCGTGAACATTATTTGTGTTGTAGTTGCATATTCACGCTCGTGGCAAGCGCAGCCAACGTCAGCACAAGTCTACCAATAACAATAACAAACACAGTATCGATAAGTTGGAAAAGCCGCGCAGTCAATGGAACCAAAAGCTTTCAATTGAATTGCAATTGCAGGGTAAAGTAAGAAAAATAACCCCCCCGGAACCAACATAAAAAAAGGCTATACAAAAAAAAATGACAAACTTATTTGATCAATAATATGCCGAGGCGCGTCCTTAGTGATTCCCTGTGTGTGTGTGTGTGTGTGTGTGTATTTTTGTCTGTGTGCTTGTTTGTTTGTTTGTGTTTGTGTGACTTTCAAGCTGCATTTTCACGCTTCAAATTTATGAACTTGTTCGCGTCGTTTTTACCATTTGATTTGTGCACTAAAAGGACGAAGCACTTTGCATTTCCGGTTTGTTCAACGCATTAACCCTCTAATTTTAGCCCAACTTGCCGCCCCACCCACTCACACCCCCCTGCATACCCCCCGTTAAACGACGCGCACTCGCCGCTGACTTCGTTTATTGTTTATAAACAACAACTTGGACTACAAGTTCGACTACAACATGACGTATGCCGGGTCGTCGTTATCGTTGTCGTTTTCCTCGGAGTCCTGTTCCCGTTCCCCATGCTATTCCTTCTCCTGTTCCCTACCATTGCCAGTTGCTGTCTCCTGTCTGGAGACTTACCTTCTGGCTAGACTTGGCGCTGCCAGCGGCGCTTGAACAAATATTATTTACATTGAACCGGTTGCCCAGTGAACAATTGCGGACCAAAGAGAAACCAAACCAAAGATGTGTTCCTGAGTGTGAGAAATGCAGTTCATTCAGTTTGTGCAATACAGAAACAAATGTGAAAATCATTTAAAGTGCAATTTCAATTTAATTGAGGTATTTGTAATTAATGACAAATGTAACTGTTTGAAAGCTTTGCATTATGATTTCATGTCGTGATTTTATTTCGTGACATCAAATCGCTTGTTTAAAACGCATTTCAAACGTGCTCGTGTAAAGTAAACTAACACCATGCAACACGATGTTGATAAAATAAAAGAAAATTTATATATATTTTCTTTTGAATGCAAAATCAATATCTTTTTTTAAACGCTTTTAGTCAGATAAAAGTCAATGGCCTATGCATATTAATAAACATAATTGTGAAATCAATATCCAAAGAATTAATTAAGGTAGACCTGTTTTTTTTTTTCACAAAACTGCTAAATCAAAGTCCTTATAACAATTAAATAATAAACATTTAAAATGTAATTATAAATAACTTTCAAGCCTGTTCTGATTTCCCTTTTTAGCAACATTTTTTATATATTTGAAATTACCCTTAAGGCTAAAAATTTCCTGTTGATCGTGTGATTTGAATCCAATTCCTTAATAAAATGAAAGTAAATTCAATTCGAAAAATTTGACAAATAGTTAAAATGGGAAAATAACTTTCGCAATTTATTACCGAAAGTGGAAACCGGAACAGGCCTGTATATATGCTTAACGCTTAAACATTCAAGTGATTCGTTTTCACATTTTATACATCGTGCGTGTTCTTTTTATGTTGGTTAACTTTTTAACCACGCATTTTTGAAATTACGTGTTCGGTAATGTATAAAAAATAAAAAACCTGTCTCCAGCGCACAGAAATTGTTCATTTACTAAATGTACTTTACATATTTCATATTTTTATAAATGAAATGCGGTAATCAAGAGCATTCGACAATTCGACAATTAAATTCCACAAAATGTGAAACGAACTTGATGTGCTTCCAGCATCCTGTGTACTTACTTATAAAATTGGTGTCTCTAGCTCTTTTACAAGACTATTCCGAATCTTACTTTCTATTCAACTACACAGAAAAGTGTGAAATATACTTTTAAGAACAGTATAATAAACAAACTCAAACAAAACCGACAACCAATTCCAATTTCTATCAAAACATTCGAAATCGGTATTATTAACTGTTCGTAATTTCGAATGTCGATTGAAAATTATGAATAAAAAGTATTTAAAAATAAAGAAATATTGTTAACAGGCCTGATAAACTTCAGAAGTTAGTAAGAGTGTCTTTTAGATGTTTTAGAGTGCATCCCGAAACAGGTCGGTTTTGTACCCAACTCTAATCATTAACAAGTAAGAATACTCTAGTCGAGTGTGCCCGACTACGAGACTCCCTGCTCCCAATTTGCATTTCAAGCAGTTCAGCGGCAACACAAGCAAGCAGTGCACTTAACTCGTAAACTGCTTGTCAAACTGTTGTTGCTGCCATCTGATACGGGCGTAACACAAGCAAGCAGTGCACTTAACTCGTAAACTGCTTGTCAAACTGTTGTTGCTGCCAGCTGAGACGGGCGTAATAGATTCGGGGTGCATCCGAAATTTGAAATAAACTTGATCTGCGTATGGTATACAGGAACCTGCATGCCAAGTTTGGTGTCTCTAGCTCTTATAGTCTCTGAGATCGACGCGTTCATACAGACGGACAGACAGACGGACATGGCTAGTTCGTCTCGGCTGTTGATCCTGATCAAGAATATATATATAGTTTATATAGTCGGAAATGCCTCCTTCTGTTTGTTACACACTTTTGCAGTACTTTATAACTCCCTTTTTTCCATTTTTAATGGGAACAGGGAGTAATAATGGTTACAGGGTATAATTAAATTATATCTGAAAAACGCTCGCCTGAAATATGTTCAATATTTAAGTTCAATTAAAGGAATAAATTCCGAAGTCCGGTTTTTCCTGAACAAACAAATTAAAGATAAAGTTATTTCAATTCTTCAGCTTTCTTCTCTTTAATAGATTGAAATAATATACAAGAGGATTCAAATGAGTAAGAAAAAAGAACGAACTAGATTAACTACAATAAGGAATACAGTTCCTTTGTTCAATTTGCTGAATAGTTCAATCGAACTTATTCTGAACCATACGATAAAACACTAGTTCAATGTTCATTTTTGAACAAATTTAAAATATGTAGATTGAATATGGAGCGTTATTAGAACGCAATTAAATGCGTCACATAACGTTGTCACTGCACAGTTAAAGAGCCAACTAAATTCAATTTAATTAGTTTCATATCATGCCTCCCCCCCAACCACCAACCCTCCAGCTACGTAAATAGATACACATGTTTTTGTGTAGGTTCAAGTGTATGCGACAAAGCAATAGCTAAAGCCTGAAAGATGCCACAGTAAAGAAGCGTAAATCAAGATGGCGTCGTATAACGGAACTTTTTTTTTGTGTATATGCCTGCTGCTGCTGTTGTTGCTGTAAAGAACAAAGCGAGGAGCAAATCAAAGTATGAAGAAAATACCTGTGAAATGTTTAATTTCATAGCAACGCCCCAGCGGAAGCAGCCAAGCCCTAAGCAGGTAGGCAAGCAACAAAGGCATCAAGTGGGAATAACAACAACAACAACAACAAGAAGAAGCTCTCACACAACACTAATACATAATATGGCACGCATTTATATGGCCATTGATTGTGGGCGGAGAAAGTTTTGGGGTTTCTCATTTAAGTGACATTTATTTGAAAAAATTAAAATTATTGCAAATAAACTTTAACTTTCATTGCAGCTGTGAGAAACTTAAGCAACTTATTACATTTAATCACCGCAATTGCCTTAAACGTGGAGAGAGACACAGAGAGAGAGGGAGAGAACATAAAGAGAGCTCAAACTAACTAGTCAACGAATTTCGCAACGAATGTGCAAACAACAGGCCTTAAACCAAACGATTTTTAGATTAAAACATATTGTAAGTATGCACAAAACCTATAGCGACTAGGTACAATGTTCCGAATTCCACTTTCGTATCAATTCCACAGAAATATTTAATTGTAAATTTGTGGGAATTGAACTACTTAACTATATACTCGATTATAGTTTCTTTAGTTCGTTTAGTTCTTTTTCGTTTTAAGCTCAGCTCAGTTCTTTCGACTAGTTCCTGTCTTGCGTATGCTGAAATTCGGTGAACTTTTATGTTTAAAATTGTTATTTCCTGTATCCGGCAAGAAACTAAAGAAACGATAAGATATATTTTAACCGTAAAGCAAGTACAGAAACAATTTGCTCTTTTATTCGGAAAGAAACAAAAAAAACAATTAGTTTCATTATAGGGAATGGAACTAAAATAAATATTAGTTCCTTTATACGAAAAGGAACTACTGAACTATATGCACAAAAGAAACTAAAATGCCCAACTCATCTGTTAATTTCTTCTTGCATCAGTATATACTGCGAAACTGATTCAAAGGTGGAATTAAGAACATGCCTGCTTACATTTCACTTTTATTTCAAGCTTCTTTTTTTTTTTTGGTTAGCTTCTACCATTCAGCCTTTTCCCATTAGTATTACCAACTGGACAGACTACTACAATACGTACATTTAAAGCCCAGTTTGTAGAGCATTAAGCAAATGAAATGAGCACACGTCTGGCAACCCAGCGTCAGTTTATCATCTCGACGAGCGCCATTGCTGACGTAGATGCCAGCCAAACAGAAGCCAAGGAACACCAGCAGCAAGGAACACCCACAACTGGCGATGTCCTGACCGTAGAGGCTAGATCGCCCTCGCCAACTGATGCCGAGGAGTTTGAATTTTGCATACAGGATGGTGTTGTTAATGCCGCCACTTTGGAGGATGTCATGACGCAGGTGACTATCTATTCCGTCCCTTAACCCGAAACCAAATTTTACTTTCCAATCAAAGAAATGATGCAACACATTTTTATGTAAAATTAATTTTAAAATGAAATTTCTGGATTTATTTCTATTTTGTTGTTCGAACAGAGTTGCCAGCTTTTGCAAAAGAAATTAAACGACGGCATTGATGACGACATTACAACAAACACCGACCAATTGGAGGTCATTCGTGTCGTCCTGCCCATGGATACCAGCGATTCTAGCCAGGAGGCGCATCTTCATGCCCATGTTCATGCCGTTAACAGTGTGAGCAGCAGCGATGCCGGTATCCCTGGCACCACAAACAGCACAACCACCATACACACCTTGCCAGGGCTGGGCACAATCAAAGGTGGCGTCGATCTGGCGCAACAAGTGGCTAACGGCCAGTTGACCGTGGTGCAGGCCAGCGAGGATGATGACGGCACACCATTCATTACGGTAACGGGTGAGTCCATTTATAATCCTTGAAATTATTTGCATTTCAATCATATTTATTCTGCTGAAAAGTTGAGCTGTTGCCGCAAATAAACACATTTCCAAGAAATATTGATTTGTTAATATATAAAAAGTACATTACACATTTAAAAGCTGATGATATTCCAGCAAATTTTTATAAGAAAAGAACCATCTTAAAAGAGTTAACAGTTAACTGATGCGATATTTATGTTTAAGCCTTTATGGACATAAGCATTCTCAGGTCTGTTTGCCTTTTTCATCAAGAAGATCATTGTCTTAACAATTTGTTTGTTTTAAAACTGTGAAAGAAAATTGCGTTCATACGGACAGCTGACTGACAGACAGACAGACATTTCACAAACCCAATATAATCTCTTTTTTTCAATTATTGGAAGCAAACATATAAAAATGCCTCAATTTTGTATGAGAATTTTAAAATCTGGTTTATTTACAATTTAAATTTAAATGTGACAATTTATTGTGCAATATTCTGATTAATTTAAATTTGCATATTTTATTTCATAATTTAAAATAATTTCTTTAATCAAATATTTGCAAGCATTAAAAATGCAGCTGCCTACCTTAAATAATATGTTCAATTTATACATTGTTAATAACATGCAAGTGCCAGTTATAAAAAGACATAAATGTTTCATATTTTTTTCAGCATTATAGAAGCTTTTACCAATTAAAATATTGCTACAAAAAAAATTGTATGTGCTTTAATTGGCAGTTCGGTTTTTTAATTAATACGAAAGTGCGTTCATAAAAAAAACGCGCACTTTGTTTGGCTTACGTTGGAAAACGCGTTGAAATCGCTGGTGGTTTATCGCTTGCACTTGCAGTGAGCATAATCAAAGCGGAAACCAGCAAACAAACAACAAACGGCAAAAGTCGCGCCTTTGTAAACAAACATAATCACAGGATCAGCGTGACGTCTCTGGGGTTTGGGGTGGGGATGGGCAGGGGATGGGCACGCAAAATCCCTGTGCATTTTAAACGTTTGCTTGATATCACAATTAAAGCGACTTAATTTGAAAACTGAAACGAGCTGAGATGAGCTGGTAACAAGAACCCAGACAGTTAGACAAAGAGACAGACAGACAGACGAATTGGAATCAGCAGTCACCCCGTTACGGATGATAGTCCTACCTGTGCTGTGGCAGCATAAGGACACACACACACACACACAGGACACAGCACCAGTTGTGGCACGTGCAACACAAAGTAACAAAAAGTGTAGCAAAGTGCAGCTGTGTATTTTATATAGAGAGGGGAGAATTTGACGAGTGATATCCCTACAAACGTACACACATAATTATTATATTCCACTTCAGCGCTACACAATGAATTAATCGAGATTACACTTGGTGAGCACTATCTATAGAGCAGGATCACACGCTGCCGACGCTACGCTGCGACGCTGAACTGTGAAATAAAGGGGGGAGATTTCGGACTTGAAATGTTTGTCCATGATACTTGATTTTATTAGCGCAAATTACCACCACCAGCAGAGCCAACAACAAATACGGCATATAATCACAACAAATTGAGGTGGGATGTATGTATACATCATGAATGAGTAAAAGGACAGGAGCGATAGAACCCTTCACACGGCAACTCATTAATAACCGCCCGCTGCGTATTAATACTTTGTTATGCCCTCAAAAAGAGTATATCAACTCCATTATTGGGCTATCAACTTTGCTTTAATAAATGACAGCGTACTGGATCGTCATCTGATTACAAGAGAGACAGTTCTAGTATTGATGTCAAACTATCGCTCCCATTATCGATAGTTTCAATTGTTTTCATTTTATAGTAGGTATAATAGATAAATCAAACTATCGCTACCATTACCGATATTTTCGATTGTTATTTATTTTATAGTAAGTGTTTAGAATTGGGATGTAAAAATGTACCGATATTATCGATATTTTAATGCAAAATATCGTTTTGGCTCGCCTATGATATTGCTTATGATATCGCCTTCATATCGGTATCGCCTTGGGTATATTGTATGATCTACAGTCATTCGATATTCAATGTTACTATTGACGGTATATCTGATCTATGAAAAAATTGTTTTTTTAACAAAGAAAGAGTATACTACTTTCGGCATGTGAAAATGTTATTTTCACTCCACTTTTGCTACACGTCAACGAACAGTGTCGCATATTTAACAATCAAAGGTGGACTCTTAGGTATTGCCTGCTGCAAGAATGAAAGCCTTTGCTTAATATAAAGAACACTATCTTCCGCCCCCGTTCCGTTAAGCTGCGCCCTCACATGTCCGGCTAAATGGAAATATTTCAATTGATACGGTTTAGTGGAGTGCTCATCAAATCAACGATGCAGAAAAGCTTAAAATTTAATAAAGGCAACAGCTAATATTAACAAGTAAGAATGTTCAAGTCCAAAAGTGCTTGACTAGGAGATACCCTGTAATAGTGTTGTACAGTATATTTGATTAATCGGTTATGAAGTGATTAAAATTTAAGCTTTTTGTGCTGCTACGGATTATCAACCATCGAAATTTTACAAAAATTCGGGCAAAAATTCTTTAACTTTTTCTTATAAAACCTTATTTTAATTTTTTTGTTAATTTGCATATTTTGATAGACTCTGATTTATGGTTTGGTGAAAGAAAAAAAGAGTACATTGGGTTTGTAAAATGTCTGTTCTAAAAATAGAGTATATCGCAGTCGGGAGTATCAGACTGCAAGTTTCTTACTTGTTTTATATTAATTGTTTGATTGTTTTAAAAAAACGTTTTGAGTCAAGTTTTCGACACTTTGATTAATCATTTTATGCTATCCGAATAATCGAAATACTATCGATTGTAATTGTGAAAATCGATCATTCAACTTATCGATTATATCATAATTGTTTACATACCTATGTGTATTTTGATTTTATTTTTTTTTTTTCGATTTCGATCGATTTTAGGAATTTTTTTAATGCTTAAAAGAAACTTAATCTGTGATTTTTATATTAGGTTCAGTTTATACACTCCTTATGTTGTCTGCTATTTTAATTACAATTATATGCAACACTTTTTTTGCGCTTTGAATACAGTTTTACAGTTTTAACTTTAAAGGGTATTTAAGTAGAAAAACAAAATGAAAGCTAATCATACCGGCTGACTATTAAAGAGCTTAACGAACTTACATCAACCAAGTGGCTTTCATTTGTGCAACAGCCAGGGAAATTCAGCATATGCTAGGCTTCTTTTAATTGGGTAAATAATAAACATTTTATAGATTGCAATCATTTGAAAAGCAAGTCGCTTTTCATATTTGAATCGCTTGCTATCTTATGACCATATCAAAGGCAACATGTGAAGCTGTACAAAGAGCTGCCAAATTCAATGAACCTCGACCCTTTGCCACACGCAAGGTGCAGTCTGTTTACAAATGGTTAACTGTTTGTTGTAGTTGTTGCTGCAATTGTTGTTGTTGTTTATTGTTAATTCGGCTGCTGCAGATGCACGGATAAGCTGCGTCTGATGTCAGACTCATGTCGGGGGGTAACGGCACTCAAATAAATTCTGCACTTGTTGGTTATCCTGCCAATTTATTTTCATTTGAAAGCAAACATATAGTACTTGTTATGCAGACAAAAGAAGTTCAGCATTTGTAGAGCATGCTTTTGTGCTTGGTATCTTGTTTTAGGTCTGCAGATTTTTGGAACTTAACTGATGTCTTGGGAATAAGCACAAGTGTTTCTGATGATTTTAACTTATTCAAGTTGATTATGAAATTATTTTGCTTATTGATTTTTAGAACATTTGTGTTTTTATCAATATTTGGGAACCGAATAAATACCTGTGTGCCTTTGAATGCCTTTGGCACATTTT
The DNA here is from genome assembly GCA_949708635.1 of Hirtodrosophila cameraria. Classification (NCBI taxonomy): domain Eukaryota; kingdom Metazoa; phylum Arthropoda; class Insecta; order Diptera; family Drosophilidae; genus Hirtodrosophila; species Hirtodrosophila cameraria. The sequence continues at coordinate 68,117,564 of OX453089.1, read as the reverse complement.
TGAGGGACATTACTGTCATTACAATGTTTAAGTAAATGGGATTGAAAATGCTTCCAAATATTTGGAAAAAATGAAAACTTTTAAAATTTAAAGAAAGGCTAAGTTGATCTTATCAGTTTGTCTGCCTATGGTATATATCAACATGTATAGTATACATTGTATACCAAGTTTGGTTGCTATAGCTTCAAAACTGTGGGAAAAAACTGCTTTCATATGAACAGACAGACAGACGAACGGACGGACATTTCATAAGCCCAATATACTCTTTTTTCTTTATTTTTTTCAAAAAAATTAAAAAAAAGAGTATAAAAATTATTTTCCTGATAATGGGCCCCAACTGCATTAGAAAAAGTGATTTTATAACCCAACTACATTTTGAGTGTTGCATAGTTTAATAGAAAAACATAAATAAAAAGTCGTTAACTCTAAATCATATCTATATTAATATTTTATAAATGTGATGAAGAAGTTGAAAACTTGTAAAACAGATACAGCACAGATGAAAGATAATAAATTAGGTTAACTATAAGCTAAAGTTTAAAGTTTTTAAAGCAAAGCAAACAACTTGCAACTGCGTAATTTAAGAATCGATTGTTAGCTGGTCAAATGCAGTAAGCCTTGAACAAAGTGTAATTAAATAAGTAGGTACATATATAGCAAGAATTTGTCGAAACATGAAACTAATTATATGTTTTGAAACCACAACTTCAATGTCAAAAGCGGCTTACACACACACACACACACACAAGCCACAGAGATACTTTTCATTTGAATTTGCAATGCAAACCCCAAGAATGTCTAATCAGCTTCAAAGGTTTAAAGTGGAAAAAGCCAACCAGAAGCAAAGCACCTGTTAATATTTACAGTTGAAAGTGTTGCACAGTTTAAAGCAGGCGGCCACACACACATACACACACACATACAAGTATGTAGGTGCATAGTTGTTGCACAGTCAAAGAAATTCAATACAAATGGACATCCACAAAGAACAAGTGAACGCGATTTCATAAGAAGCAAAAATTAATATGCGAAATATTGGCTTGAATATGTCAAAAAAAAAAAGAAAGATGAACTACTATATGAAAGGTACAAGCCGAGAGCATAAAATAAGGGAAAAATACCACGCGTGCACGCATTTGCAAGTGGCAAGTGGCAGGCATATGTGTCATATTGTCTGTAAGCCACCCAACAAAACCCACCCAGCCTTGCCCCACCCTTGGTGGACGAAAGCAAACGCGTGCCGGCAGCAAACGTTTTGGTTGGCCAGCGCCAGTCTACGCAGCATCCGCTGGGGGTTGATCATGTATTTGTGTGTGTGTGCGTGTGAGAGAGCAAGAGAGAGAGAGAGTGTTTGCTGCCCTAGCAACCACCAGGCAGTGTGGCTGCAACAGGGGTAGGCGTACGGTGGCAGCATTGCGCCCGGATGATTGGCTGCGTTGCCTTGACGCCGATGTTGCCACATGCCGCACTGCCAGCCAGCTGCAGCTATCTCGCTTACACCAGCAGCATCTTCGTGCCATGCTCGACACTTATAAAGATCCCAGAAAATGCGACTTTGAGCCCGGAATTAGCTGGCGCCGCTTGAAAAATAAAACGCTGCTGCTGCTACCAACTCTAGCTCCAGCTCCAGCTTCAGCTCTGAAATGGCAAAGAGTGTGAGTTGGATTATTTGCTACGACAACAACAAGGATGTGGTGCTGCTGCTGCTGCCAGGGGGTGGCTGGGCTGGCACAAATCATAACAACGCAGCATCAAAGCAACCCACCCAATGGCGCCACCAAAACGACACCACCGCCGCTGTAATTTAATTCGTTGCTGCGCCGCCGCCGTCATCGCCATAGTCATCATTATTTTTCGGAGGCATATTGCTAGGATAACATTTGATTTTGAGTTCAGTTGTAATTCTACCGTGCATACGTTCTGGTTGCTCTTGCTCCGTTGCTACGACACAACGTTGCTACGTTTCTTTTCGTGATTCCGCCATTACAACGCCAACTGCCAACTGCCACCCACCGCAGCATCAGCAGCAGCAAAGTCTGTCGATTTTCACTTTCACTTTTCCGTGTCTCTGTATCTCTATGTGAAACAGTTGCCCAAAGCAACCGGGGCGACAACATCTCAGCTTACAATCTGGACCATAAACACGGCACGCTTCCGATAATGCTGGCGGACATGTGACTGTCTACAGCAGCAACAACCACACACGCACCACCATTTTTTGGCAACACAGTTAACTCATTTGCGTATTGGCCACTTGAAATAAAACTAAACGAATGCATTCGCGATTCGGCTTTGACTGCCAGACGCGTCACCAACAGCAACACCACCTGCACCATCAGCAGCAGCAGCTGCAACATCACCATCAGCCTGATTTGGAGATAACGCCACCACTGATACCACCGATCACCGCTGCCTATACGAATCTATTGGAGAAGTGCCGCTGTAAGCTGCAATCACAGCACCATCATCATCATCATCATCAGCAACAGCAGCAGCAGCAACAGCATCATCAGCAACAACAACAACAGTCTCCATTTTCGCAACATTCCCACCAGTTGCTGCCGCAACATCAGCAACAGTTGCCAGTGGCGCCGCTGCCAGCCGCCCAGCTGCAGTTGCAATTGCACCATCATCATCATCATCATCACCACCAGACGTTTGTGGCCACCGCCAGTGCCGTTAACTACAGCAGCTGTACGGCCATTGGACCCGCTGCTGCCTCCTCAGCAACATCCTCGAGCTCAGCAGCAACCACAGCAATGTATCATCATCACCACCATCGACGACACAACAATTTGTCCTATTGCGGTGGTAAATATTTTCCATTGCCCAACAACAATTTAGTGCGAATGCTATCAATGCTATTTAATTGATGCTCTGTTTACTTTCTTCTGTATATGTGTGTGTGTGTGTGTGTGTGCGTGTGTATCTGTGTGTCCTTGTGTCAAACTTGGGCAAGCCAACAAAAGTGTCAAGTGTCTTCCACATGCAACATGGTTCATGTTGCAACATTTCAAGTGAATGGAACTGCAAGTGTTATTTTGACAACAGCTTTAATGTCCTTTTCAAAACAACTCGAAAGTCTATTGCAGAAATACTTTACTTTACTTTACATAGTGAACACTAATTTGCATACCTGTGTCAATCACAAAATACTTGACTAATATCTGTTAGTCTTAAATGATATGTGTTTTCTGAGGAACTTAAGCGCATGGTTGACAATTCGTTTCTTGTGCAGTTTTGATTGGGCATCAATGTTAACATGAATTAAAGTAATGCTCTATTTGCCGTATCAACTGGGCTTAAATTGAATAAAAACCAATGTATTCATCAACATTTTTATAGATGTACACAGTTTTTACATGAATAATATACGATGTAGCCCTGTTCCAAATTCCTACTCCGAAGCAATTTCACAAAAAACTTTGTAGCATACTTTGCGGAGTACAATAAAATTAAGAATCTTAGTTTTGTTCTATCGCAATTTCAATCGTGTTCTGTAAAATCGATGCAAAAGTGAAGTTCATAGCAGTCCTATTTGTCTTCCCAAGATCGAAATGCGTAAATGTTTCTTGTTAACGTAATAAACGAACATAAACTTTGTCAAAACAGTCGATTTTTGGAATTGGCCACTGCTAAAAGTATATACACTTGTCATTATTTCTGTGAAAGTTCTCTTCAAAGTAAATGTGATTCGAATTGCAAAGCCTTATGTGAGTTCATTGTCATTGTAAGATGCACACAGACAGTCCCAGAAATCTAAATAACAAAGAAATCTAATCCCTTAATTAGGCGGATAATCAGCCGTTTTCGGAATGAGCATCTACTTACATAACTACTTATAAAAATAGATCCAATTGGTGATACGCCTAAAAAACATTAACTGCTACCAGTTAAAAACTAAATTCTCAAATTTTTCTTCGAAAAACAAACCTCTGCAATACGTTCTAAATATTTTAAAACATTTTATTAAAGCAAGGCGTCAAACTCGAAGTTTTTCGAGTAGCTTCGATTATATTTATATAAAAGTTACAAACTTAATAAAATGTTTGAAGTTAGTATTGTTAATGAGCTATGTTTATATACTAACTAGCGCGAAAGTCGGAAGGAGTGTTCTAATCATTTTTGCTGATTTACGCTCTTTTGAAGGATTATGCAATGAATCTTTTCAATTACTAATTTACTTAGTCGATTGCTAATCTTATGTTTGAATTTTGCTTGTTAGACTTAATAGATTTCATAAACTTTTCTTCATCGCACTCAGAACTGAATAGTTTGAGGTACGATTTGATTAAATTTCTAACCAAAATTCGCAAGAACTCAAAAAAAATTATGTTTTTGTGAAAAAATGTCTCTTTGAACCAAACAATTTTTGTTGCAAATGTGTTTTTCGGCTCGGGTACGGATTCATAGACACCAAAATTGGTAATGGAAAAAAACTTACTGTGAATCCAAAGACATAAGCTATGATTTAGTTCTGATATACTATTTTAAAAATAAAGCACTGCTTAAACAATGAACGACACTTATAAAACATTTTGTAGAAAAAGTTTCGCTTCTCAATTGTAAGATTAGTTCAAGTTACTAGACTTTAGTTCAAGTTGCTAAACTGAAAACTTTACAGTTGAAAGCAAAGACAAGCAGACGACTAAAAATAGTTGTATTTGAAATATATATATGTATATTTTTGGTATGTGCAGAAATTGAATATTCATTTTACTTTCTTTTGTTGTCCTTCCAGTTTCCGGGCAGGAGCAAAACTATCAAGTGCAATATGTTGACTCGGAACTCTACCACAGCAATTCAAGTCAGACGCAAATGTAAGTAGAAGAAGCTTGCTACGGCTGACCCCACAGTTTAACATTTCAACTATCGACAGGACGTATCCCTTCTGCCCGGTGGGTGATTATCAGGGCAATGGTCAGACTTACTACACCACCACTTCAGCGACGGGCAACTATACAACCACAGCGGCTGGTGGCACAGCCAATGCCCATTCCACAACGCTGCCGTATCTGGTGCCCGTGGACGAGAGTCTGCTGTTGAATGGGTCCTCGCAATCACACAGCCGGGACTCGCCGCACAGTCTGACGGTAAGTTTGAAAATGTAGCTTAGTGTCATTGACTAACCATTTGGGCTTGATTACTGCAGCATGAGGTTGCCTACATACAGGAGGCGCAGAGCACGCCACAAACACCTACCTCGACAACAACAACCAACTCAGCCAGCGGTGGCAGCATCGGCAATGGCGCCGATGGGGCGTCACCCGACAGTGACCAGAGCACCATGGGCACCAGCAACAAGATTGCCTCGGCAACGGTAAGTAGGTGTTGGGGTTGGGTGGGAGTTGGTGTGTTCTTCATGCTCCGCCCGACAGCAGCAGCAGTAGCAGCAGCGTTGCTAACATCTCTTTCGCACGCTTGCAGATTAAGTGGCTGTCGCGCAACTACGAGACTGCCGATGGTGTCAGTCTGCCACGTTCCACGCTCTACAACCACTACATGCAACATTGCAACGAACAGAAGCTGGAACCGGTGAATGCAGCCAGCTTTGGCAAGCTGATACGCTCTGTGTTCTCCGGCCTGCGCACACGTCGCCTGGGCACACGCGGCAATTCAAAGTATCATTATTATGGCATACGCATCAAGCCTGGCTCGCTGCTAGTACATCAATCCATGGACGAGAAATCAATGCAAGGCTATGCCACACCGCCGGCCAATGGCGCCGCAATGGTCAATGTCAGCAGCAGCAACAGCGCCAACCAGCTGGGCAGCTCCAATGGCAGCAATGGCCTGACCGCTGCTTCTGGCCAGCGCAATCCCGGCGCAATCAAGAAGCACAACTTCAAGCCAGAAACCTACGAGGCTTGTATACAGGTAAGCTAATAATACTCAACTCTATATTGTTTGTTCATTGTTCATTGTATATTTTGTGTATAGTATATTGGCGATGGTGCTGGCGCCATGCCCGTCTTTCCGGATATTGAGCTGAGCCATAGCTTTCACAGCGAACTCACCCTGGATGATGTGGACACATTCCGTGCACTTTATCGCGAGCATTGCGAATCATTTTTGGATGCTGTACTCAATTTGGAGTTTGGCACCGTTGAGTTTTTGCTGCGCGACTTTTGGCGCACCACCGACAATAATAATCTGGATGAGTGCGAGGAGGAGAAGTACTTGAGCAAGACAAAGCTGTATCTCTTGTGCCACTGCGCAGAAGTGCAAAAATTTGTGCGCGAGGTGAGTTCGATACGTTGCTTCGTTTTATTGTTGCTTGTTTTTATTTCAATTTAACCAAATGTGCTTCATGCCATTTAATAAGTGTAAAATGTTTCCGTAAAATAATTAAAAATTTAAAAATGTGTGTGATGTTATTTCCTTGATTTCAAATATCATTTTATTTGGCAAAACTAAAACAATTTAATAAGGTTTTGCGGATTGGAAAGTATTTAATGCAAGCAAATCAACAATATTGAAAACCGACACATTTATTTTAAATTTACTTCGGTGATATTTTATTGAATGTCGAAACCAGAACAACTCTCTGTATCTTTGTATTATAAATGTGCTGACAGAGCAAACAATATCAATGAACAATTCAAAAGCTACCCAATTAATTAATAATTAATTAAAGCAATTACAAAAATAATGATAATGAAGAATGTTTGGATTATAATAGAATACAAAATACAAATTTTAATAGAAAATTAAACTAAAATTGAAAAAAAATCGAAAATTTAATTATTTTCAGTACTTTTGAATTGCTCAATTCTTATGAAATTATTTGTTTTGCCATTACTTTTTTCAATTCTAATAAAATTATTTTTTTATTATCATTTTCTTTCTCAAGTCTAAGTACAGCTGTTTCTTTATCAACACTTTTTTCATTTCAAATAAAAATATTTTGTAATACTCTTTCAATTAAAAAGAATTGCGCTTTTCATTATTATTACATTTTTAATTCCAATTCAATGACTAATGCATTACTACACAATTTAGTTGTTCTCAATACTGATATCTAGAATTCTAGCGAATTAACTTAAATATATTTTGTTGCACCAGGTGGACTATCAGTTCTATCAAAACACCGTGGATGTTATAATACCAGATGTGCTGCGCTCGATACCCAATGCTCTGACACAGGCCATTCGTAACTTTGCAAAGAATCTTGAGTTGTGGCTATGTGAAAGCATGCTGGGCGTGCCGGAGCAGCTGGCACAGATCAAGACGAGTGCCGTATCGGCTTTTTGCCAGACGCTGCGACGCTACACATCCTTGAATCATTTGGCGCAGGCAGCACGCGCTGTGCTGCAGAATGGTGCACAGATATCCCAAATGCTCAACGATCTAAATCGTGTGGACTTTCACAATGTACAGGTACGAATTATAACTATTCATTGATTGATAAACAATAAACAACAAACTAATATTTCATTATGTTAAACAGGAACAAGCCGCCTGGGTGAGCCAATGTGCACCAGCTGTGGTGCAGCGTCTGGAGAACGATTTCAAGGCGGCACTGCAGCAGCAAAGCTCCTTGGAGCAATGGGCCAGCTGGCTGCAGCTTGTGGTTGAGTCGGCCATGGAGGAGTATACGGGCAAGCCAAGCTATGCGCGGGCCGCTCGTCAATTTCTGCTTAAATGGAGCTTCTATAGCTCCATGATTATAAGAGATTTGACACTGCGGTCCGCGTCGAGCTTTGGTAGCTTTCATCTGATACGGCTGCTGTTTGATGAGTATATGTTCTATCTGGTGGAGCACAAGATTGCCGAGGCGCAGCAGAAGACAGCAATTGCAGTCATTTGCGAGCGCATGGTAAGCAACTAAGCAACTACTTTAGAGAATGGCATACTCTATTAACTGTCAACCTTTGCTCAGAAGAAGGAGATGGACTTTGAGTTCGAGTGCCAGTTTGCCTACATAACTAGCGATGGGGAGCAACAACAACAACAGCAACGTGCAACGAGCAGCTTGATTGGCGGGGATGCTGCTGATCCGGCAGCAGGTGGCAATGAGGCAAAGCGTCTGAAACAGGAATGAATGGCTATTGCAGGATAATTGTATCGAATTATTTGTAGTATTTATGTAAACTGAAATTATTTGATGTGCACGTAGAAACAATCACAGACACACACACACACACACATTTTTCCTCACAACCACTTTACTTCACCTGTGCATTTAATAGTCAAAAAGAAAAGATATTTGGATGTATTCGTGTGTTAGGTTGTAGCTTAGGTTCTTGTCAACCTTAAAACATAATCGGTTAGTTATTAGGCATATGTGTACCAATAAAACTTATTATATGTACTATAAGCGCATATAAATAATTGATAGAATTGATCCCCGCATTAAAGTAAAGAACCGTCCAAGCAGCAAGCTAGTCACGCTCCCTGCAGCGTTGACCTTGTCTGATCTATAATATGATCATAAATACACAGTTTATGAATACAGATCAATTTAAGTACATGTGCATTAATATATATTTGTGAACTTTGCGTCTAGACTAAACTATAATACTTGTGTTTAACATTAAGAGTGTGCGATTTGTCACATCAGTTTTATCTGGTTTCAACATAAATTGTATAGCATAGCGCTCGGCGCATATATACGCAAACACCTACACCTACACTTACATATACTAACACATATACTATATATAAGTGTGCACAGATGCACACACACACACACACACACTTGGCATCAGCACTGAATGCAATACTGTATAGATTAGTTAAGAAAAACTAAAAGCTCATTTTAACTCAGCTTGCTCAAAAACAAAAAATATATAATATAGTAATAATATAGTTAACTTAAGTCAAGTAAACAACAGGCCTTAAATGTGCAAATATCAACACTCAATTTTGAAAAACAAAAAATACAATACAATTTACTATTGCATACCTACATACATACATACATATTATGTATGTTTTTATTGACTAAGTGTATGGTAATTCCTGAAACATATACAAAGAAACATATAAAAAGAGAGAAATATTTTAACAGAGGCGCTTATCAAAGTATTTTATGCCATTTTAGGTATTTACTCAAGCAACAAAAACCTTTTGTAAGTCATATACTTTGCGTTCGCTAAGCGCAAAAAATATATAATAATAAGAAACACAAAGAAATCTAGTCTTAAATGGTATTTGCAATGATAGTATACTGAAAAAGCACAAGAACATTTTACATTCGGCTCTTTACGAATTTGTCAAGCTCTTAATTCAAAATATGTGAGATGACTTTTAACTATCAGACAAAGTCAAAGGACTTTTAACTAGCATAAAGTCAAAGCTTGATACTCTCGGTATATACTTCTAAAATAATTCTTTATGTATATTATTCCTTTTGTACTACTGTCTCCCTATCTTAAAATCTGTATGTTCCCCAAAATTGTTGTATTGACATATCTTTAAGAACTGAGTTTTATGATACCTGTAATTGCGCAATAAGAAACACAATGTCATTACTTAAGTTCACACAAGCTGTTTTTCTGTCAGATTATGTGGTAATGTTTGAAGTTGAATTTGGCATTCACACCCGAAATCAGGCCAAAAGGCTTAAAGATTGCTTTCAAAATCGAATTCTCTTAGCACAAACTTTGTTGCTCAAATATGCAGCTAAAAACTCGAGCTTTATTGGTTGTAAAAACATAAAACAATACAAATACAAAACGAAAACATGAATAAATTGAAGTATCCATTAAAATCAGAACTACCTATTTATAAATGTGAAATAAAGATGTCTTAAAAGCAAATCTACTAATTAGTTTTCATTTTAGGTCTAGCTGAAAGTTATATTTGTCCTAATATATTTGGAATACTTACAGGTTGAAAGGTGAGAATTCAAAATATACCGAATTGGCCCAAACAGCCAGTTAATACGTTAATATTAGCCTGGTTCAATACAATTTGGTTAATTTTTCTGTAGTCCAAATCCAAATAGGATCTGAAAAACGATATTCACGAATCGATATTTGAGCTTTAAAATAACATGCAGGCCTGTTCACATTTCTGATTCCAATCAAAACATTTGGAATCGGAATTATTAGCTGTTCTGAAAATTCTGATTTTGAGACAGTTGAAGAAGTATTTAAAGTTAAATTGGAAAGCAGTAATAAAAAATCGATAAGGATTTGGAAGAAAAGTTCACGAAACTGATTAGAACAATTGGTTGAAAAATGAATTAAAAAAAAAAGTTTTTGTTTTTCAAGTTATCTCAACCTATCTCACAAATTCTAAGTTTAAGTATATTTTTTTCAGTCTGATCAAAAGTCATAAAAATCGGAGGACTATATATTATACCAATCTGCTGAAATAGAGTTGCATGCAAAAATCGGGCGTCTATATCTTATACCTGTCATATCCCCCGAAAAACGCAAATAGCAATAATAGTTATCAAATAAAAATGGTTTTAAATTTTTTTTTATTAATTTTTTTTGGTTTCAATTGTGTTGTACATATTGATTTTCTAACAACTCTACACAAAAATTGTTTATTTTCACATACTCATATGATATATAATTATATATAATACACATACAAATAGTTTGTTAAATGCTATTTAATCATCAATATTACAACAATAAAATGTATGAATATTGTTTCTTAGTTTTATAAATGTTTATAAAATACATATAGAATCAAAATGAAAAGTAAAGGAAAACAAAAAAAAAACATATTCAGTTTCAAATTGAGCAATGTAATAATTATTTACAGTACTTGTATTTTAAGATTATTTCAGTTAACTTAAAAACTGTTTGTACTATGTATTTTAAAATCTGAGGTCCTGTTTACGCTCATGTAAACTGAGTCCTGAATGTTTCTGCTGTATACGTTGTTGATTTTAAGTCTTTTCAGTTATCGGAATTTTGACAATTCGTTTGGAATTTTTGCAATGCTGCACGGTTTGGTTATTATTTATATGATTTAATTGTAACTATAATAGTTTTACATATCATTTACATCTATAATAGTATAAAAATGTTTACGTAAAAAATATTTACATGCCAAATATGTAATCTAAAATATATCAAAAATTTAATTGACTGTATGCTTTTTTTATTGATAATTGGAGATTTCAATCGTTGTCTTTTTTTTTTTTGTTTGTTATATTTATCTGTATAATTGGTAAAATGTTACCAAAAACTTTCATATGAATACTGGACCGGCAAGTTTTAGGTGGTTGTTTTCAACATTACCTACACAAATAGTTATATAAAGAGAGTTAGCTGAAAATGTTTATAAATGTCATTTTTATGTACAGTTAACAAGTGTGGAAATATAAACGATGTGTGTTTTATATTTCGTTGTCCAAAAATCGATATTCACTTAAAGATTAGAACCAAAATTATTTTGGTTTATATATATATATATATATATATATATATATATATATAAATGTATTGGAACATACAGAATCGTCAAAAGTAATTACAACATATATTAGTAAATATTTTTTTTTTTTTCAGAGATCAAATTCAAAAATGCTCTTTATAGTCAAGAATTAATGTTTCGTCATTATTGGAGGATTGGGAATTTAAACAATTACAATTACATTTTACTTGAGCTTATGTTCAAGAGTCTTTTCTGAATATATATATATGTATGTATCAATTGTCAAGTCGAAAATATCTCATTCATGAATGGTTGAGAAACGAAAACATTTATTTGAAAGCTCGTTTCAATTTACATAGAAATTAAGTAAGCGACTACAAAGCGTGCGACTAAATTGAATAACAAACTTATTTGGAATCAACAGAATATATATATATATGTACGTATATATATGAATCAATACTAAGCAGCAAAACTGCATAGTGCACACACAAAAATCAACTTAGGATTATAGTTTTAAGCGTAGCTGACGGTTGTTCCCTAAACGTAAACCTAACACTAAGTGTGTATAATATATGTATTAATGTTTTTTTGTTTTTTTGTTTTTTAACTGCGTTTAACTTAGATGATACGATTAACCAGCGGCATCTTACGACGATTGTAGGTGGGCGGCTGCTGATGCATTACTTGTTGCACCTGCTGCACCTTGACCTTCTGGCCATACTGCTGCTCCAGCTCACCGGCGGGTCCGATGGCATAGTTGATGTCGAGACGTGCGCGCTTCGGCGACTGATAACCATCATTAGCATTCAGATCAGCCGGATTAAGCTCAATGATGTTTGTTGGTCGGCCATTGGCCATAGCAAGACGCACTGCATGCTTGTCATCCTCAATATCGATGGCGTCATACAGCTCGTCAACCTGGCAAGGTCAAAAATCACAATTAACAAACATATTTCATTAGTATTTTGTTGCACACACTCACCTCAATGTCAAATTCGGCGTTTCGCTGTGCGAGGAGCAGCTGATGATCAGTTGGCAGGTGATTGTTAGATTGATGGCTTGACTCATACTCATGCAGGACGTGCTCCTCATCATCATCCTCGCTGTTTGCCCAGCTATAAATCATATTAATATTTAATAAATATTCATAAATTTCACTTTTTATGACTTACTCAACATCATCATTGTCCTCCTCCTCGACAAGCATCGCATCGATAAGTGTGTCATCAAAGTCATGCTCCTCCAAATCGGATGATTCCTCGATCTCAGATTGAGAGTCCAGCTCGACATCTGAATCGGCCGAGCCGTGCTTCATTTCACCACGCTCCAAGGCCTCCAGATGCTCGGGATAGACCATGGCACCGCGTATTGCAGCTGGATCCTTGCGTGACCACTTCTGCACCTCCTCATCCATCTTGCAGATGCGTTCCGGATTCATGGCCCAGCGGCAACCCTTGCGCTGATTGCCATTCGTTGCCGGACGCTCGATTTTCTCAAAGCACTTGTTCAGCGACAAATTGTGACGCACGCTGTTCTTCCAGCCACTGGGCGCATTCTCAAAGTATGGGAAATGCTGGCAGAGAAAACTGTAGATCTCCGAGACGGGCAAGGAGCCGGCGCGTGAATTTTTCAGAGCCAAAGCAATGAGACAGGAATATGAATAGGCGGGCTTGGGCAATACGCTGTTCACAACTGCTGCCGGCAGCTTCATCTTCTGCTGCAGCGGCTTCATGTTGTTGTTGTTGTTGTTGATAATGTTGTTGCTGTTATTGTTGTTGCTGGCATTGCTCAAGGGCGAAAAGGACATGGGCGTTGCAGGACGCCCAGCAGCGGAGGAGCAGCTGGACGACGGCGATCCCATGCTGTTCTGCAGTTGTTGCTGCATTTGATGATGCGGCGAATTTGCCGCCGAAGCAATGCTCTTTGGCGCATTGCCACGCTTTGGCATGCCTCCAGCGTGCAATGTGGCCATGTTGTGCAGCGGACTGGACTCACGATCCAGCTTGAGCACAATGTTGCCATTGGCGGTAAGATGGGAGGGATGAGCACCGTTGGGCGACTTGGCCGACGTTTGCTGCTTGAGTTTGTTGTAGGTGGCGCTATTGGCAAAGGTTAAGCCACCAATGCCGGGACCCAGTTTAATGGTATTTGTGGCGCCAACCGCTGTCATCAGGCTATTATTTTTGGCTGTACTTTTGTTGCTGTTGTCGTCCAAGCCGGACTGCACCTTGCGCAGCTCAGTGCCCAAATCCTTGCGCACCGCATCCACGGCCGATGAGTTGCGTCGCTGCAGCGCCGAATTGGTGGCCATAGTTGCTGGCGCTGTGGTGCCGCCGCCCGTCACCGCCGATGATGAAATGGGCAATGCTGATATCTGTTTGGGTATGTGCGCCATTACCTGCTCCCTGCGCAGTGAACCAGCGCTGACCTTCATCTGTGCCGGCGAGAAGGTCAAATGTGATTTGTGCTGACCGCATGGCGAGGCGGGCGGCGCACCCAACGCCTGCCCTGCGCCAGTGCCAGCTCTGCTCTGTGTCGCCGGCGCACCACCAGATCCGCGCGACTTCTGTGGCGAGGAACCAGAGCCGAGCAATGAATTTGAGTTGATTAGCGGCATGACGGATATGGGATTAACACAGGCTCCAACATCCGCATAGTAATCGGCTGTTGACCAGAAACTCGCGCATGATCCCATCCACTTAGCCGTGGGCGAGGCATGCAACGCGCTGCTGGCCAACAGATTTGAGCTTGCATTGTGTGTTGATGTTGCAAAATTGTTGTTGTTATTGTTATTGTTGCTGCTGTTGTTGATGGCCGAAATGGCTTCCAGTGCATGATCAAGTGAGGAGGTCAAATCGCTTGAGCTGCCGACAACGTTTGCAATCTCAGCACGTATGTCCACATCCAGCATATCCTGCATGGAGTCCGACACATAAAAGTCCAGCGAAGGTCCTGCGGCATCCTGTTGAGCAGATATTATATACATGTGTTATTAATAATGTGGAAACTTTTGCAAATAATGAGTGTTACGTTTGAAATAGTGGAAAAAGTTTCCACTCTTTTCATTAAATAATATCGATAGTTTTTAATCCATTCTACAATCGATGCTTTTTCTCGATAAAAATAAATAGTTTCTTCTGAAACTTGTCTGATTTTATGAATGTGTATTTTTGAATCAGTGTTGTAAGGCTCAAGAAAAATTTCGATAAGTGTCGATTGTCACACATTTAAACAACTGTTCGATAGAATCAATAAGCAAAAAAGTAGGTAAAACTGGTTTTATTGCTAAAGATATCTGTTAAGTATTATTTCAGGGGCTGAGCATGTAACACAACAAATCGGAAACAGTTCAAAAAGTAAACAATATTTATATCAGCTAACAGCTGTTACAAACTATGTTTAACAGCTGACTGTGCAAATTTACCACGAAAATTTCGATGTAGAGCTGTTCACGATGCTGGTATGGTAATTTTACTAATTTACCCAATCGAATTGTATTATATTTCAGCTGTTTAGAAAAAACTAACTGTTTACAATAAATTTTTCGTTTAACTTTTTTATATAACTATTATTTATTTATTTTTAGTAGAATTTGACTCACTATTCGTATACTCTCGTACCAAGCACAAAAGCAAAAGAAAACAGAAAAGCAAAATGTATACAATTACTAAAATATCATATTGTACATAAATAATATTACGATTATTAATGGTGACAATTTGAACGGTTTTTGTTATCGATAGTATCGACAAAAATCGAGTAACTACGTAAATTTAAACAACAAAAAAAACAACAATGGAGATGATATACATTTGTATATGCATGTAACGTACATATGTACATACATATATATGTATGTATGTCTAGATATGACTGTTGAATGACAAATTTTCAAAAAGGTAGGAACAAATATACATGTAAATAAGTGCAAACATATTTGTACATATCTTCATAAGCTAAATACATTACATATCAATGTACATGTACATGTGTATGTGCATTGTACAAATGTAAGTATATACTTTTCCTTTTTTTACGTACAGCAACAACAACAACACTAACGGCGACGACGAACTTAATGATGGAAAAGAAACAGAAGAAGGAGCAATATTAAAACCAGTTTTACGGTCCAAGGCAGCCAACGATAGGCAGACACAGGCTGCATATAGCACTGGGCATACATACATACATACAAACATATGTGTGTACAATGTACATACATGTGTATGTATGTGTGTTTTGTATCTTAACATGCCAAGGCGCCAAGTGATGTCCAGCAAAAACAAAAATAAATTACAACACATGTATTCATACGTTGACATACATACATACGTACATACATATGTATGTTTTGGAATCTGAGGAACAACGAGAAGGCCATCTTAAACCGGATATCAGCAAAATTGAAAGTTTTATGCAATTCAAAGGCGGATGCTAAGCATGCATGCATATGTACATACATATGTATGTATGTACACACATGTGTAAAATATGTACATAATTATGTGCATTTATTTAATAGTTACTGCTAGGATGACTCACAGAACACTTTAACAGTTTATTAATGTACATACATATGTATGTATATTTACATATCGTACATACAAACATTTGCATTTGATATGCAGATGCAGGCAATGCCATAAAGTCGAGTGCTAAAAACAACCACCGGTAGAAATGTTGCCGAACTTCAAAATGTTGCAGCAACATTTACCCGCAGCTAACAGCGAGCAGCCGCCGGTTAACAGCGAATATACGATACAAGGGGGAACAAATGTATACAAGCATGCATACATACAAACGAAATCATGTAGGTAGACAGACGTTTATTGAAAAACGAAAAAAAAAAAAAAAAAAGAAGGAATTAAAGCCGTACATAAACAAACTGGCAGCAGCAGCAGCGGCAGCAACAGCACGAACAGGGAAGCGATACAAACACAGCAAGGTTGCGTTTGTGTATGTATGTGTGTGTGTGTATGCATAGCAGCAGGCAGCGACGTCGACGTCTGTTTCATGTTAAAACGGCTGTAAGAGAAGCCAGACAGCAAAACCTCTGCTTGCTCTTTATATGGTGGAAACATAGAATGACAACAACAGTGTTGTTCTCTGTTGAGCAGAGCATAAGCAGTACTATGGCTACGTGCGTACAGTTGGCAACAAAACATTCTGCAAATGGAAACAACAGAGCAGTGCTAAAAAACTGACAAACTGAGAAACTGAGCGTTTTGCCGTCTGAGTACTTTTTCAGACTGAGTACTTTTTCTGCTGTTGTGGAAACTTGAATTCTGCTACGAAAAAGGGTAGTAGGCGATAGTTAAGCAGTAGACTGTCGTGGCAGACCCGTGTATACATACATACATACATAGCTACATTTTGTCTCATCGTAGTTTTGAGTATTAGGCGCAACTTTGCAACAAATACCAAAAAAAGGCGCGCTCGCGCCTGTTACTTGCCACAATTGAGGGCGGCCGGGTAGGTTAATAATGTTAGCGTGTCCTTGGACACATTTGAAAGCATTGACCCGCCCCCAGGTCATGTCTGCTCCTGCTAAAAAATCAATAAACGAGGCATACACAGCGCGTCACATGCCACTTGCCACATAAATGATGACGATAAGTTGCATAATTTAGCAGGATATCATAAATTTATGCAGGGCAGCTATGTTGCCACTTTCCTTTATCAGTCCCAAAATTGTTGCACACATATACATACATACAGACATACTGTGTCTGGCTGATGTCTGGGGCAGCCTCTCTGTTTCTAAAATCCTTTTGTCACCATTCATAAAGCAGTATATTCTCAGTGGTATTCTAACATTTTTGTTTTTGTTTTTTTCATTGCGCATCCTGGACATAAGAATTGCTGCTCTTTTTGATACATCCCTTTGCTTGCAACGGCAACAGTAATTGCAACTGCAGCACAGCAGGTGTTGCACATTGTTGTTTCTTGTTCGAATGCAGCGGCAGCTGCTGCATCTCCAGCAGATTGTTTATCTTGCAACAAACGGTGGTGCGACCAACACACATCCAGATATCTGTATATATGTATGTATGTGTGTGATAAGCTTGACCTTTCTGGCTGTTAGGACATAACAATAAAAGCTATGCGTATTATAATCAAGCCTGTTCCGGTTTTCATTTCGGCAACATCTTGCGGAATTGAAGTTTACTTATTTCTGTTGAATCCTATCTAGTTAATTTAGTTATTCATCAACTGAAAGTGAATTCAATCCGCAAAATCCGATCAAAAGTGAATATCTTTAAGAAAATATCACTTTCGAGGTCAATCTGAAAGGGTTGTAAGCAAAAAGATTTAAGATGGAACAGTTCTTAACAGTTTAATTTCAAATAGTTTTTTTTTTCAATAATACTTTGGAATACAAGATAATGTTTCGATAAACAAAATTGCTAATTATGATATCATTCTTTTCTAGACGCAATATTGGATAGTTGATATAAATATTTTATAAGCCCTCAAATCGACGCAATTAAATATCAAATAGTTGAACTCGGTTATTGTTACTCATATTAAGTATAAACTTTATTATATAGTTTATAAGGTCAAAGTTGTCTTAACACATTTTGCACAACTTTAATATTTTAACTCTCTGTTAATAATGTGTTTTGATATTAATTCATTCAAAATCTACATACATACGCATAATTTATTGGTCCCAGCGCGGCACACAAATTATATATTGAATTATTATTCAACCCATTCATAATTTCAAGTTGTGTTTTTTTGGTTTTCAATTGATTTGAATCGATTTATATACAATTTCTTTCCCATACTCACAATTACATAGAAATTACATTAAAAATAAGCGCAAAACTATATTGATTGCTATTGTTTGGGCCAGGGGCAGACTTATTAGGGGTTTCAATTCATTTCTATTGAGACCTAAGCACTCTAATTTCTCGATCTGGATCTATATGTGTGTGTTTGTGTGCGTTCTGATAACCTTTTCGCAGGCAAGCAGAACAGAGTTGAACCGACAGGCAGATAGACTAGGCAGCTGCAATTTGGAAACTCGGGGGTTGTTCCTGTAGCTGTACATTTGTGTGTATGTACAATGTACACACTTACAAACATGCATATGTAGCTGCTCCTCTGTAAGTTCGAACGGAAAGGAAATTTCCTGTTTCCAATTGGTTTTAATTGTTTTTGTTGTTGTTGAGTCTAACACCTGCATAGATATGTGTTGTATTTGAAGAATAAGTTAACTATGCAGATAACATCATGTACTTTTTTTTACATTAATATATAAGGAAATCTAAATAAAACAAATCGAAAAAAGCTTTATTGTATGTACAAAAACTCAACAACGTGTGATTAAATGGTATAAGAGCTCTTAAGTTCTTTATCCAAATTATTTTTGTAACGATTTTTCATATAAGATATATTAGGAAATTGCCTTTTAAAGCTGTTGTTGAATTATACCATAATTTGTGAGTTGACCTCCGCTTTGTTAAATCCAAAACGTCTTTTTGGCTGAATTTTGTAATTATTCATTTTCATTCATATTCATTTTGTAAAAATTCATTTTATAAATTAAATAAGTCCAGACTTTTTATTCAACTTACCAAATACTTGAGCTTGCCATTTTAGTTACATTTGCGGATATTATTTTATTTTTAATTCGCAAAGAATTAAAGATTGGTGAATCGTTCTTTTTTAATGATAAAGAATTCACTTGAAATTTGATTTAATTCCTTACGAATAAACGATAAAAGAATCATTCTCTGTCAAAAAATTGAATTCAAATTTAATTTAATTCTTTGAGAATTAGGTAATTCGGGCATCATTCTTTTGCTTTTGAAAATGAAGTGAATTAAAATACCTAATTCTCGAAGAATTATTGTTAATTTCAATTCAATTGTTTATCATAAGCAAAAGAATGATTCAATCTTAAATACTTTGTAAATTAAATTTAAGAATGATTCAATCTCATATAGATACATAATACGAATTCATTCAAATTTAATTCAATTATTTTTTTTCCAAACTGAATTAATTCAATTTTGTCACTTTATTTGTCTGACTGATTCACAGATTCATTCGCAAAAAGAATCATTCTCTACATCTCTTGTATAGTTCAGTAGTTCCTTTCCGAATAAAAAAACTAATCGCTTCTCGAGTTACTTTCCGGTTGAAAGAACTAATCGTTTCTCCAGTTCCTTTAGTTCGTTTTGCGTATTGGTTGCATATTTCAAATTGTTCAAACTTTTGACAATTTTAAGCTTAAATGTTCAACACGAACACTAATCGGCAATAAAAGTTGAAAATGCTTATTTAAAAACGGAAAAGTAAAGGTGCCAAACGAACTGAAAGACCTATAATCAAAGATAGAACTAGTTCAGATCAGAGCTCAGCAATGTTGTGCTTTTGTTGTTGCTGCAGTTTACCCCAAGAAAAAAACAAAGAAAAACAAGTAAGAACGTATCAGTCATGCTCACCCGACTGCAATATACTCTGTTTTCTGTACGTATATTAAATTAAATTCTTTTAAACACTACTTATATATACATACAGTATGTCAAGAAACTCTTTACACACTGAAAAAATTAATCATTTTTTGACTTTAGATAGGAAAATAGTAGCTATATATTAAAAAAAAACTCAATTTTTTAAATGCATTACTATGTATTGATAAGTTCTAAGTTTAAGTGAGAAAAAAAATATCAAAATTATAAAAAGATAACTTAAAAAATAACAAAAAACAATTATTACTCATTTTTGACACTGTCAAGAAACTCTTTACACACTTCGTTTTTGAGCTCTGTTTTGTTCTCGTTCTTAGAAAAAACGGTGTTTTACCGTTAACTATGCGTTTTGCATTGCTTTATGATGCGCATATTTTGCATTGCTTTTTATTTGACTTGGAAATTTTGCTCAACGGACAGCTAAAAAGTAATTTACTTTAATTTTTAAAATGACTGGGAAAAGATTAAGCTTTGACGTAGTCCAGCTGATTTACTATAACCACCAGTTGGGCAAATCTGTTGCGGACTTAGTGGAAATGTTTTCAGTATTGAGGAAAACCATTTACAATGTTCTAAGTCGCGCGGAAAACCAGGGAACCCTTGAATCAAAAAGTGGAGGTTGGCGTAAAAAGAAGATTAGCAAACGGGCAGATCGCTTAATGATGAGAAAGATCGACCAAAATCCACAAATATCATTGAGGACTCTTGCCAAGGAGCTTGAAGAAGAACGTGGCGTAGTTGTTTCACATGAAACAGTGCGGCAGGCCATTCTACGGCATAAGTACTCTTCAAGAGTTGCCAGAAAGAAACCGCTGCTTTCGTCGGTCAATGTGGAGAAGCGCTTAACTTTTGCTGTTAACATGATCCACCACCCAGAAGAATATTGGGATGATGTCATATTTTGCGATGAGACAAAAATGATGCTCTACTACAATGATGGTCCATCCAGAGTATGGCGCAAGCCGCTAACAGCACTAGAAAGTCGAAACATCATACCGACTGTAAAGTTTGGAAAACTTTCGGTTATGATTTGGGGCTGCATTTCTAGCCGAGGAGTCGGAGATCTGGCATTCATTGAGAACACCATGAATGCGCAGCAGTACCTTCAAATTTTGAAAACGAATTTGAAGAGTAGTGCGTCAAAATTTGGTCTCATTGCTGACAATAAACCAAAGTTTAAACTTGGCTGCTTTATAACTGTGGAAAGGTCATTGATACACCACCCCAGAGTCCCGATCTCAACCCTATAGAAATTTTGTGGGCCTACTTGAAGAAAAAAGTGGGAAAAAGGTCGCCTAAAAACCGAATTGAACTAAAATCAATTATACTGGAAGAGTGGCAGAAGATTCCCCTTGAATATGACCTACCACACTTGATTCATTCGATGAAAAAAAGACTTCAACTTGTAGTTAACGCTGAGGGAGGGCATACTAAATACTAAAAAAGGCTAATATATTATATAATCGCTCAAAATTTGGATTTTATATGAATGAAAAAATGTTGTGTAAAGAGTTTCTTGACCGTATCAAAATTGAGTAAAAATTATTTTTTGTTATTTTTTAAGTTATCTTTTTATAATTTTGTTATTTTTTTTTAAATTAAACTTAGAACTTATCATTACATAGTAATGCATTTAAAAAATTAAGTTATTTTAAATAAAAGTCTATTATTTTAATATCTGAAGTCAAAAAATTAATTTTTTTTTCAGTGTGTAAAGAGTTTCTTGACATACTGTATATGCTACGAACTATAAAATTTAATTTTTAAATTTACTGGGGCGGGGGTGGGCGTGTCAAAATTTTTTTCTCCAAACTATCGATGAGATATAAAGTATTCACACTGCAAAATTTGCGTTTTCTAGTTATAAGGGTGTAGGAGATACAGATTTTGCTCATTTGCAGGGGCGGTGTGGGCGTGGAATTTTTTTTTTTTACAGATTGGTCGAGGATGCGTGGAAATCTTGACACTTTGTCTGCCTATGGTATATACCAACATGTATACCAAGTTTGGTTGCTCTAGCTACAAAACTGTGGAAAAAAACTGCGTTCATACAGACAGACGGACATTTCACAAACCCAATATACTCCTTTTTTCCATTTTGGAAAACAGAGTATAAAAATGAGACTTTTGAAAAAATGTGCCGAAATAAAAATGCATTGAACAGGCGTTCAAAAATTGTCAGCAAGCATGCGAAAAGGAATAAGGAAAACTTGTCGAAACTTTTCAAATTGTTAATCCATTTTGCTGCATGAAGCAGCTGCTGTTGTTGTTGTTGTTGTTGCTGCCGTCTGCTGACCTTTTTAAGTTGTGCAACGAAGCAATGAAAAATACACACACATACTCATACATATGCATGTAGGTAATTGAACATGCAGCAACATGTCGAGCACTCGCAACCCTAGACACTACGCCTGGCGTGCATTTTGTATGCCACATTTCAGTTTGTCTCCTTTTTTTTCTTTGTGTTGGTTATTCCCTTTTCTTGCTTTGCATCTGCCTTCCTTTGCAACCTTTATAGTTGTTATTCTTGCCTCAGGCTGTTACATTTCTTCTTTATGCCGCTTTCACCTTCAAATCGTAATGTCTCGAAACTCTCTGTCTGACACACAAATCCACAAAAATCCCAGGACCAAGACCAGGTAAACCAGGTAGCCTAAGACGAACAAACATTGCCGGCCATATTTTTGTCTGAAATTACGACTGGCCTAATGTCTTCCGCGTAGTCCTGAGCGCCCATCTGTAAATTACTTTATGGTACGCGCACAATCCGTGACACATGCGTCGTACACGGTTATAAAACAGCTTCAAAGTCTGTGAAATATTTATAATCTTTTAGATTCGACTTACGCAGGTAGCATGGCATTTATATAATTCAAATAGCGACATCTTCAACTGTGCAACAAATGCACTCAAATGCTTCATAACATGTCAAAAACAGTAGCATGCAAATATGTCAAACACAGAAACATCTTGCTTACCTTCTTAACCTTGTTAACTTGCATATAAATAGAAAGTTGATGTCAAATGAAGCTTGCAAATCATCCAATTTGTTTCAACTGGTGCGGAATATACTGTTTTGACGTAGGACACGTTATGACGTGTTTGTATAACTGTCACGTGTAACTGTCATGTGTTTCCCACTTAGTTTTAACAAAACATTTATATTTAAGGGGTGTTACAAACACGTCCAACAATTGTATTAAAAAAGTTAATGTATGAAACAACTTTATTTTTACTCCCTGTTTCCATTAAAAATGGGAAAAACGGAGTTATAAAGTACTGCAAATGTGTGTAACAGATAAAAGGAGTCATTTCCGACTATATAAACTATATTTGTTCTTGACCAGGATCAACAGCCTAGTCGGTATAGCCATGTCCGTCTGTCTGTCCGTCTGTCTGTATGGACGCGTCGATCTCAGATACTATAAGAGCTAGAGACACCAAACTTGGCATGCAGGTTATTGTTTACCATACGCAGATCAAGTTTATTTCAAATTTCGGATGCACCCCCGCACTCCCGCAAATCGCAAAAGACTCCCACAGCCACAATTTTAAAGATAAAGCTTTGATTTTTGGTACACATATATGTTGTATTAATATTGATCAGCTGTGTAAATTTCATCACGATCGGATAAATAGGATATAGCTCTTATAGTCTCCGAGATATGTGTGTTCATACGGACAGACAGAAAGACATGGCTATACCGACTCGGCTGTTGATGCTGATCCTTACTTTATACTTATAGTTTATATAGTCGGAAATGCCTCCTACTGTCTGTTACACACATTTGCAGTACTTTATAACTCAATTTTTTCCATTTTTAATGGGAACAGGAAGTTAAAAGAATCATTTCTTTTACAACTCTGGTATATACCTGTATGTATAAGTATTCAAGTTATCGTTCATTAACGTTCAATTGATTTAAATTCGAAAATCGTTCAGTTCATTTGAGTCCCAGCATAGCGAAATGTTGGTCCAATGGAACTGAGATTTGGGCAAACTGCCGGCTCCACTGTGGGGTAGATGCATGTATATGTGTATGTGTATAAGGGCGTGTGTATGTGTTGGGCCGTGAGAAAATCTATACGGCATACAGCTGGGCGCTCATATTTAAGCAGCAAACGAACGCCAACGGCCAAAACAGCAACGAACAGCGACATGTTGCCTCACATGGCTATGTGTGCGTGTGTGTGTTTGTTAGTGTGTGTGTGTCTGTGTGTGTGTGTATGTTTGATGTTTTCTTTTTTTGTTTTCTTTTGAGGGGGAGGGTGGTGCAAAGTTTTTGTGGGTGTCTCATTCACTCACTCAAAGTCAAAGTTGCCGGTCTGCGGCACGTTGAACTTTGAAGTTGCTGCTTATATTTTGAAGAGTGAAAGAGCGACGGAAAGAGACAGAGAGAGAGAGAGAGTGAAAAAAAGCTTTTGATGTATGAGTTTTGAGCGCAGAGTTGTTCTTTCGTTCTCTCTCTTCCCCACACAACTTGTGGCGTTTGAGAGCGACGTATAAGATAAAATAAAAGCGTTTTGCAGTGTTTGCTTTTCTTTGTTTCTTTTTTACACGCACACACACACACACACATGGAATCAAACACACTTGTGGCTGAGCCTATGTGTGTGTGTGTGTGTTTGCGAATTTGTACATGTTGCATATAACAGGCGCACATGCTGGACAAATGTTTGGCGTTTGTCATTCATCAAAACTGACAAAACAAAAACTTTGTAGGAGGTCAGGTTTGTTATAAATATGTTCTAATATAAACATATGTATATATATACATGAACAATGCAGATTGTACATACATACATATGTAAGTACTGTAAGCATCACATAAAACAAAAGTTGCCGCCGGCGACGAGGTTAACATTTGGCCTTCAAAAAGTTTAAAACGCAAAAGCAAAAAGCAGAAGATGATACCCAAAGAAACAAACCAGCGAAGCAGCAACTCACAGCAAACTGACAGAATATACACACATGCATACATACATATATGTATGTATGTATGTATGAATGTATGTTTATTTGTGCGTATTGTTTTTAGTCATAAATAATAGCATAAATAAACAAAGTTACGCATGACAATGAGAAATAAATTGGTTGGCTCGAACACAACATAAGCAACGCAATTAGCAGAACTTTAAGCTGTTAAATAAACGCAACAACAATGTTAAACCTGCTACCACCCACCACACCGTTAACATTTCATTCAACTCAAACCACAACTTTTTTCGCCGCTGTTGTTGCTGCAAACTTTTTAGTACACACAACAGCGCGCTGTTAAGTTAGCAGTTACATATTGGCGCTGGCCTGAGATAAGCTTGGTCTCCACACACGCTTATAGCCAAGTTAATCACCAAATAATAGCACACAAAGAAGGCATAAAGTAAATATATATATATATATCTGTATTCAAAGTGTATTTAACATTTTGTATAGGATCTTATCAGCAGTCCGACATGTTCCGGTTATGAGCGCCCCATGCCGTTTGCCCCTCATTAATCAGCGGTTCCAATGAATGCGACTTAAAAGCAATTTTAAAGCAGAACGATCGCAAATAAATGGGTACACACACACACATATACAGGCATACATATATATAAACTATTCGCTGCAGCGGGCTGGCGAATTGAAATTTAAAAATTGAACGTTAACAGCGAAAGCGAAAATCAAACAACAATGCTTCGCCGCACATGCACAGAGCGAAAGAGAGCAGAGCAGAGCAGTTCGCAGCCAAACTCTTCTTTGGGGGGCTTCAGCGCAACTGTGGTGGGTTTTTGTGCTGGCAGGGGGAATGCAAGTGCAGAAATACTAGGAAAAAACTGATACTTTGGAGAGAGCTGCTGTCGGCAGCGCTGCTTTGTCGACAGCGGCGAGTTCGCAAGAAAACGAACGTTACGAATTTGAAAAAATACGATAAACGTGCATGTTGTACTTGTTTAATGTGTGTGTGTGTTTTGTGTTTGTGTGCGTGAAACCGGCCGGCAAAGTAGAATTAGCTAAATTTAATTTGCCACTGTTGCTTTTTCCTTTTTGTTTCTTCTGTTTTGCTAAGCAAATACTCAAGTCTCATATGACTGAGGTATTTAATAATATATGTATATATGTACTTACCGCATATTTGCTGAAGAAACCCTCGTGTATACTGCTTGAATAATCCTCCAATTCGAACATATTGCTGCCGTTTATTTTGCAATTTTACTGTTGCTTATACATATACATACGCTTTGTTTTGATCAATTTCCTCTTCGTCTCCTTCCTTTATTAATCCAACTTCTGTCTGTGTGTGTGTGAGCGTGTTGAATGTGTACAAAAACCGTTGCGCGCCCAACACAGAACGAACAAAAACTAACCGTTCTTTGGCTCGCACTTTGTATTTTATTTTTACTTAGCACTTTTTCAAATATATATGTGCGTATATCAATATTTGTGTATACTATTTTTTTTTTATATGTTGGTATTTATTATTTTGTTGCACCGGCACATTTCGTACTTATTATATTTTAAATTGCTCTCTTAAATCGGCAAAAAAAAGTATTTACAACACAAAAACACGAACGGCATAAAACACGTCCGCTTCGTTCGGCTTTGTTGTTGCTTTTGACTGGGGATGTTGAGATATCGAGCTAACTTATCGATAGCTCGGTAGTCAGCAAACAAATTTCAGTCGAAATGATGCTGATATCGATATTAATAAGAAAAAAACAGAGCCAGCCGTTTTTAATTTGAATCAGTTCTGATAAACGTATGTAAATTGCAAGTTTCTGTATTAAAAACGATATGAAAGATAAGTAAACTGAACTTAAATTTCAAATATAAATTTTAAATACTGTCTAAACAGAGTTGATGTACATATTATTTCTGAAATGTTTATTTAAAATGTCATTTTTATGCAGCCAGTACAAAGAATATGACATCCTATCACAGACCAACTTAATTTAATAAGTAATATAATGTTATATATAAATGCATGTTATAATTAAACAGCATTTACAGTTTTTGCTAAAGTATTGAATTTAATATCTGGTCATGACAGCTTAGCGGCAAAAAGGCAACATAACCTTAATCTCAAGCGACAAACGAAGACTACATTACAGTAGTATTCAAAAATAAGTTCTCGTTTTTAATTTGCTAACTTAAAACGACCGTTTAAATTATTTTTAAATAAAATAAATATCGAGTTTTTGTTTTATCGATATCATGAGGTTCAGTGTTGCGAAAGAGATGGCAAACTGTTGGCTGTTCATCGGAGCATAACAGTCAGTTTACATAGCTATGTAGACTCAAAATGGCACTGCACTTCTTGAAAAGTGATTTTTTTAAAACTTTTTATTCTTTAAAAACTTTATTTATCACTATTTCGCCACTTATTCATCAACGTGAAGATATAAAATATATATATGTTATTTAAGTAAATATTCCATAACATTGGGCGACCCTCGTTTTCAATTGCTATTAAAATACGATAACTGTTATCGTTACTGTTGTGTATCTTTCTGTCGGTTAGTTTTTGAACTTCAACTTGTCCATAGTTTATTTGAAACCAATCAAAAAAAAAAATCAATTTTATGACTACGTTTAAAGTTTGTAAGCTTAGCTCGTGCATTTATTTAATCAACAACAAAAGAAAAATTTCAATATAAACATAGTGTGGTGCAAAAAAAATACGTAACTTGAAAAGAAAATATTCAAAAATAACTGGATGAAAACATGAGTATACTATCTGTGACTAATTATAGTTCTTATAATTATACAAATACTTATTTCGCACTTCTACCAAATATTTGTTTCTTAAAACGCAGCGCTGCCTCTGTAGCCGGATTACGTTTGCCATCGATGTGCTCTTTTGTTGGCTTATTATTATTTTTGCTGGTCTTTGAGGGCATCTCTTGAAACCCAGAGCGGTTCACTGGTGTGCCCGGAATTTCTCTAAAATACTTTTGTTTCGGAGTACATGGCTCGACTTTGCATATGCCTGATTTTAACTTAATAAGCTCAATTTCTTTTGGCTCCTCCTCGAAGGACATTTCCACAAAGCCGGCCCTATTTCTGAAACGTTTCTTGGCCTGGTGATTCTCCTCATCCGAGCTCTTAAGTGGCGACACTTGCACCAGCTGCGGCTTAATATTTTTCTTCGTCTGCTGCTTAGACTTGGCGGCTTTGGTATTCATCTCCGGTTGCGGTGACAATTTACGGGCCAGCGATTTGGGCTGTAAGTACGGCAAAGTGTTAAGGACCTTTAAAACTTTTGTTTCAAATGTATAACTCACCTCTTTGTTGTCTGCAGCGGGATCTAAAAGCTGCATGGCGTGCTTTATGGCCTTCTTAAAGGTTTGCAGTCGTTTTAAGTCCTTCTTAACCTTAGGCTTATCAGTTTCGCAATTAACTGTATCAGTGGCAATGGCACTTGGAACGACAACGACGGCATCTGCTACGTCCACGACAGCAGCAGTTGCAGAACGTAGGCGACTCTTTGGTTTCCTGCCCGTAGCAACGCGCTGTAAAAATAAATTTGAAACGATTTAATAATTTAATTAACAATTAATTGTATGCTTGTATAATAATTAACCTGTTTCTTTTGCAGCAGCTTGGCTTCGTTAGCCGCCTGAAGTATGGAGTCGCAGTAATCTATATAGTAATCGCGACTCTTTGCCTGCTCGGCTTGCTCCTTGGGCTCAGCCTGCAACTGGGTCGGTTGCATGTTAATCTCAACATCTGCAGCTGGCTCAGCTATTTCGAAGTCAGCAACTTCAGCTGAGTCATCATCAGTTTTTTTTGCCTTCTTACGCTGCGCCTCCTCCATTGCAGTGGTCTCCTCCAGTCCATCGGCAGCACCACAAAAGCTCTTGGACAAACGCTTGCGCTTCGACTGTTTAGTCTTCTGCTGCGCCAGCGTCTCAATAAACGATTGTGATGGTTGCACGTCGCTGTTTAAAATTTCACTGCGACGCTTCAACTTTTGCTTTGCATCCTTGACGACCAGGTCATGTCCTTGGGTGTATAGCGTTTGCCGACGTGACTTCTGCAGAGGATTAAACATTGGCTGCAAATGTGACAAGTCGGTTAGCTGTGCCAGCAGCGCTGCCTCCTCCTCATGCGTTTGTTTGCCATGGAATGTTGATGATTTACAGGTTTTTTCAGATTTTCCAACTGGCACGGACTCTGAAGTGGGCTCCATCTCTTCGTCCTGTGCGGGGAGCGCTGTCTCCTCCTCATGCGTTGGTTTGCCATGGAATGTTGATGTTGGCTCTGATTTGGCAACTGGCTCTGGCTGTGAAGTTGACTCCATCTCTTTGTCCTCGTCTTTCTCATTTTGAATGGGTTCTTCAATTTCACATTCACTTTCTTTCAATTTCAAATCAGAGGAACTTGGCTCAGTTAGGTCCTTATGGAATGATTTGTCCACAGTTTTTGGAGTGGCAAACTCTGTTTTTGATGTTTCGTTTGGTTTATCATCTTTCGAATTATCCAGATAATTTTCATTAGATTCTTCGTCTGAATCCAAAACTTCTAATATGGTCTTGTTGTATTTTATAGCCTTTTTATCGCTCTCATCTGAACTAGACAGCACCTCCTCGGCATCTGAAGCAACCTCTAAGGTCTCTTCGGACAAATCGACAACGCTCGTGGTTAAAGTTGGCGCAGTTTTGTTAAGGCGTTTCAACTTATTCGGTTTGAGTAGTGCCGTTGGAGTTAGCTCACCTGCTTTTTCAATTTTCTCGATTTTACTCTTGTTTATTGATTTGTTCGCCTTTGTTGTCTGTTCTTTCATTTCTTTGCCAACTGTTGACAGCTTTTTGTTTTCCTTTTGTTTTTCAACGTTCCCTTCCTGTTCTTCATCTTCATCATCACTGCTATCATGGACTACTATACGACGACGTTTCTTCTTGCCCTTGGAATCAGTTTTATGAGTAGAATCGTCTCCTGACGAAGAGAAACACACGGAGTTCTGTTCGTCATCATCATTGTCGGATACATTATGGTCGGACACATCATTGTCAGACACTATAAAGGAGGACATTTCATCGGCATCATCTTCCTCTTCAGAATGTTCATCAGTTGTATCCTGGCTGCCCACAGACTCGCCATCATGCGGTATTTCATTCTCCTCAATGTTACGGCGATCGGTGCTGTCCATCGACTCGCCAGATTGATAGTTGTCAACAACCTCAACCTCGTTGTCAAAATACTCAAACACAGAATCATCCTTATCGTTTTCTTCATCCTCATTCTCATCCTCATCGTCGCTTTTAAGACGTAGTTCGAGCTTGCTCAAATTGACTTTTGCTGCTGGTTTGGGTCTTTCTTTGTTCTCCAATTCTGCGAACGGTTTAATGACATCAATTTGTGCCGGCGGCTGCTTTGCTGCATCATCTTTGGCTGCAACTGCCAGCGGTGTGGAGCTATTTCGACCCTTCATCATTATGGACTTTAATGGCGTCTCACTCTTAGCTCTGGTCTCCGACAGATTATAAATATCAATTGGTGGCGCATTCAGACGTGCTGGTGTTTTTGGGAATCTTGCTTTGCCTCCATCATTAGCTCCATCATTGCCATTATTAAAAGCAACTGTTTTTCTTGCATCCGCACTTTCGTTTTTCATTACCACCACACGCGACTTTGTTTTTGGTGTTAGGTCTGGTAAACGAATGTTTTCGGTGACATGGGGATTAAGGCTGAATTTACTTAATGACTTTGATTTTACTTCGGCTACTTCGCTGGCAGCTGCTTTGGAATTTGCACCATCAGTGGCAAGAGCAGTTCCATCGTTATCTTCATCGTTGAAGTGATCCTTATCAGCTGGATTGGACTCGAGTGCGCTCGAAAACGATACATCCGTCTGCATCGATACATCGCTGTCAATTGGATTGTGTTCTTCTGCATGCACTTCTTGCTCCTGCTCATCTTTGCCAGCTGCAGTTGGTGCATCTTTGCCAGCTGCAGTCGGCACATCTTTGCCAGCTGCAGTTGGGTCATCTTTGCCAGCTGCAATTGGATCATCTTTGACAGCTGCAATTGGATCATCTTTGACAGCTGCAGTGTGATCATCTTTGCCAGCTGCAGTTGGCTCATCTTTGCCAGCTGCAGTTGGCTCATCTTTGCCAGCTGCAGTTGGCTCATCTTTGCCAGCTGCAGTTGGCTCATCTTTGCCAGCTGCAGTTGGCTCATCTTTGCTAGCTGCAGTTGGCTCATCTTTGCTAGCTGCAGTTGGCTCATCTTTGCCAGCTGCAGTGGTCTCAGATTGATTTTCATCTATATCCATGTCCACTGCAACTGTTTCCATATCAGCTGTAGTGGGCTTCACTTTTCGAGCGCTCAGCTGTTTCTTGTTTACAACATCTGTGTTTGTTTCCGTGTCAGTGGTAACTGTATATTGTTGCTCCTCTTTGTCACTTAATTTATTTGGCTCTTTAACCGCCTTTGGAATTTTAGACGCTGCCTGCGCGTTTTGATTCTCATTACGCATAACCCTAACTTTCATTTGAAGTTTGGGCGTTGCATTATTTTGATTTAAATTGAGGGCAGTGGCAGCTTGTTCAACTGCTTTTTCATCTGCATCAGTTTGCAACGACTGTCGCCGTACCGCAACGAACGCATCTTCAATTTCAATTTTAGTGTTAACAATATTTTCATGCTTTGTTTCAATTGGTTTTTGTTTCTCTTCCGGGCTACTCTTTAGATCAATGAGCGGCTGTGACTTATTGTGTGGTGAGCGTGCAGCTTGCGGCTGTGGCGTATTGTTTGCTGAGCGTCCAGCTTGAGACTGTGGCGTATTGTGTGGTGAGCGTTCAGCTTGCGGCTGTGGCGTATTGTTTGCTGAGCGTCCAGCCACTGGTGGCGTTTTGGACATGGAACGCGTCACACGCCGCTCATCAGTGGGTGACAAATACAGCACTTCATCAGTGGGCGACAATTGCTGCACTGTTGTGGTTGTGGCTGGCTTGACACGCTTTGGTGTGACCAATTCAGCCACCTCGTTGACCACTTCCATCGGTTCTGGCTCTTCACTGACATCTTCTTGTAATTTCAAGTTACGCACTGATTTTGCGGACTTGGCGGGCGTGCGTGTTGCACGCTTAACAGCAGATTGGCTAAGTGTTGGCGTCTGAGGCTCTGGAGTCTCTCCACGTGCCACCGAAAGGCGTGTGGTGCGTGTGGGAGTCCTTAAATCAATTGTGGCCGAGTTTAAGCGTGTTCGGCGTAAAGGACGCGGCGATGCAGCAGCAGCTGCAACAACAACAGCAAGTATTCGATATCAGTTGAGTAAGGACATGGAAATGGAAAATTGTACTTACCACGCTCTGCGTTGGCAGTCGCATCGAGCAGCGGCGTCAATGGGCGGCTATCAACGTCCAGCGTGGACAAGCGTCGGTTTCGCGAGCGAGTTACTAATATAAGATAAGACAGAGATAGAGCGAAACATTTATAAACAAACACAACAAGAACTTTACAGTAGGATATTCCCGACTGCGATATACATATGTGTGTAAATTAGGGCGTCCACAAATAAGACTTACAAAATAACATACTACAATTGAACGCTCCAATGTACATACATATTTATATGGGCATTTCCGTAGTGGCGTCACATGACAATCGACCCCAAGCATTTGATGATAAATTGCAAAACTCTGCGAATTGGGCAAAGACTTTATGAACAAACTTTATTTTATCACGATTTAAAATAATACTAATACTTTTGTAAGGTGGCATGACATTACGTGGCGTTACGTTACTTAAATTTCCATTGACTTTACACTTAAATATTTACAGTTTAGCTAGATAAAATTAATATCTTTATATTTTTGTTATTGAAGTTTTATGAAATAACTTTCATCATGCTAAAGTAAATATTAAAAATAAAACGGTCTTAAAATGAACAAAAGGACATTTTTCCAAATTGCAGTCGATTTGCTCCTTTATGGCGGAAATGCCCATATCGTAATATAAATAAATAATAGCAAATACATTTATAAATTACAATATCAACTCATTCTATAATAAAGCAAGAACAACATTCAAAACGGACAACTGTGCAAACCAATAGAAAGCGCCAAAAAAAAAAGAGCGCGCGAAAAAAAAAACATCACAAAAAGGGCCAACAACAAAGCTTCATGATCGGAGACAAACAACAACAAAAAATAAGGATATTCCTTTACGATCAAGAAATGTGTAAATGAAGGAAATTGGCGCTTCGACAAGTTGTCCATTTACTATTTGAATAATGATCCCAATGACAATCTCACACGGACGAAGCACACATGCATAGTTTCGCTCAGTTGAGTCGCAGTCGCGCAGCAGCAGATGCACCGCATTCGCATCCTATCTTTCCTGATCAGTCCAAGTTTGGTTGCCCTAATTTCGAAACTGTGTGCAAAAATTGCGTGCAATACAGACGGACATTCCAAAAACCCATTATACTATTTTCAATTTATAAAAAAAATAAGACAACGTGCGTTTCTTCTTCTTTTAATGCAGCGCGTCGCTTTTTGAATTCAAACGGTAACCAAAATGAACAGCTACACAGAAAATTTCTCAACGCACTTAATGCTTATTTTGTTTTGTTTGCAACTTACCACGCGGCAAATCATTGTTATCATCCATGGCAATTCGTTAACGTTATATTTGATAACACAATTTTACTTAATACACACAAATAGTTTTAGTCAAATTAACATATAATTATTATAACGCCGCAGGGCCTGCAGACGACGCTAAACTTAGAAATGAAATAACCAAGCACAAAAGAGAGAGATTCCGAATCGCCGACAACTGTTGGCATGCGCGTGTGTGAGAGGGCTTTTGCAATTTTGCTACACTGGCTACACTGTTGCACACAAAATCGATTGCAAAAATGTAAAAAGAACGATATGTTAATTTTTTAGTTTAATTCATTTAGATTAGTTTAACTATTTATTTATGGCAGCCTTCTTGTTAATTCCATGTGTGTTTGTACAATTGACATGAAACAAAAAGTAGATTAGTTTGTTCAGCTATTTAAAAGTGTTATAAGCGATAAATCTTCGTTTTAGGTCCTTAAAAAAAAAAAATAAGCAAAACATCCGGCTTTAGCCTCAAAATGTGCAGAAAACTAAGAGGTTGTCGAATCCAGAAGTTCCCTTTTGGCTTTAATATTTACAAAAACTTAATTTAATGTTGGACCGAGCGCATGCAAAACGAGTCCTGCTATAGTTATCGGCGCTGTAAACGTTAACAGAGTAGTAGGGATGACAGCAGCGCCAAAAGCAACAATCTCAAAACTCTGTTAACGTTTGCAGCACTGTTAACGACAAAAATGTGAATTTAAGCCAGTGATCAAATAAAATAGCTTAAAATAGCCAACACGTTTACAGCACTTTTGTCAACTTTAACAGTGCTGACGAACAGCTGATCCAGTTAACAGAGTTTAACGATTTTGAAATTTTGATGGATTTTGCAGTATTTTATGGTGTGGGGGTGGTTTTTGAAATAAAAGAAATATGGTATGAATAATATAAATTCACCATCTAATTTTGATTTTTGTCCAAAACTCGTTTAAATTTTGCTGTCAAAAAGGCAACCTCCACAGCTTGAAATTCGATTTTCGGAAAAGTAGTTAGCGAGAAGCATATAGCCAGATTTCCGGCTAATAGCAATTTTCGAATTTTTCCAGCAATCGAACTTTAAAAATAGCCAGAACTAGCAATGAATTACTCAAATTGGCATCATTGATTTCCGCTTCTCGACATCCTCTCATTTTTCAGCAAATTTGTAGACCAAAATCGAATATTTTTTTTTCAATTTCTTTGGAGGGCCTAAATAAAACATTTACCAGTCAAAGATATAGCTAAAAAGTTATTTACAAAGACCCAGACTAGTTCAGATCAACCCTCGAACTCTACACTGAGATTATCAAAATACATTTCTAATGGTATAGAAATGATCAATAGTGGTGCTATGTTAAAGGAGTACAAGGGACCAGAAGATAATTTATAAAATTTATCTATTATTTATTTATTTTCAGTATAAATGCAATTCTAAGTTTGTATATTGCCATTGTAGTTTATTTGTTTAAGACCTTAACATTTGAGTAAACTAGAAAAGGTAGAGGTATGGAATCCATACTATGGAACTTCACACAAAAATAATTAGTAATAAGAAAACTTAAAAACAAAAATTACTCGAACGACTGAAGCTAAAAACAAGAAAGAAATGTTATCTTCGGCATGCCGAAGATATATACCCTCAACATGTGTAGAACGTGCTTTAATTTAGTTACAATGAGTTTGTTCGAGATATTTTGAAAAACAGAAATGTTTTTCATACAGAAACTTATTTTCAACCGATCGTGCCTATGGCAGCTATAAGATATAGAAGACCGATTTCGATAAAATTTTGTCATCATGTATAACCTGCCCTTAAACATAGGTAAAGTGATCTTGCTTGAGTTATCTTGAAAAACAAAAAGGTTTTTCATACAAAAACTAATTTTTCAACCGATCGTTACTATGTCAGCTATATGTTATAGTGGTCCGATCTGGCCAATTCAACTATAGGTACTACCTGCAATAAGAAGAAGCATCAATTCAATGCGTTACACATTTCATGACAAAATATAATACCCTCTGCAAGGGTATAAAAAATAGGACAACTTTCAGAGCCCATGGAAAAAGTTTCAATATATTCCGGTTGGGACAATAGTATGTATAATATTTTTTTAATATGTTAAAGTTTGGTCGAAATAGCTTGAATAAAATATGTTAGACAGATCATTCCTAAGACAGCTATACACTAACGTGGGCCGACCTGCAGCAAAAAGAAGCATCTGTGCCAAGTTTCATCAAGATAGCTTCAAAACTGAGGTCGGAGACGTCTCCTTCAATGCGTTACTTATTTTTAAACTTTTTTTTATATTAACGTATAAATTATTTTAAACAACTCAAATTTGTATTTTATGTTTAAATCATATTTTGCTTAGCCAATTCCGGATTGAATTGGCTATTATACTTCTGAACAACACGCGGCGTAGGCGTCGGTGTGTTGGCTACACTAGCTACCACCGTGGCCGACTCCTTAGGAGCAAATAATTGTTCCTGGCGAAGCTTTTCTGCGGCCTCACGCTGCAGTCGTTCCTTGCGCAATCTGTTAAGTTTATCACGCTTCGCGTTTGTGGCTAACTCTTTTGATAGTTTTTCTGTTTTGTGACTCTTGTGCTTCTTGTGTTTCTTGTGATGTTTCTGCTTATCCCTTCTGTGTTTCTTGGAGTCCAATGAACGACTAGGCGATGTTGATGGCTCCGGTGTAGGCGTTTTCACACGACGTTGCTTCTTTTTTTGAACAGGCTGCTTTTCGGTTGGGATTAGCGCGTTTATCAATGTCAGCGGATCTTGTGATAGTTTTTGTTTCAAATGTTTTTCTGTTTCTGAACCATTGGCTTCGCAGCTACGTTTTGGAGCCACTTCGTACCAACTGCGCACCTTGAGTGCTTCATTTGTATCCTGACCCAGATAGGTTAGATAACCAATTTGTTTCTCATACTTCTCCTGCTCTTCCTTTTTCTCCTTTTCCAAATCCTTATTCGTTGTCTTGACATGATTCTTGTAATCTGCAAACAGATCAACTCCGCAGCTGCCATTGGAACTGTTGGCTACGACCTCCTCTGCATTAGGTACGCTGTTTCCAGACGCAGCTACCTTTTCAGGCAAGCCCGTTTGCCGGCGCAGGAAATTGATGCGCGCCTCGCTCTCCTATATATTGTAAATTATATTATTTATAATGATACAAGATTCTGTCAACTTACGGCCAATTCCAATTTGTCCTGTCGTTTCTTATCCTCTTCCTGTGCGGCTGCTTCATCGCGGCGCACACGCGCAATATTGTCTTTGGTGCGTACATGCCAGCTATAAATTAAATGTACAAATGCTGCATAAGATATTGCAATTTGTTTATAATAATTACCGTTTCTTTGGCAAAATATTCATCTCGTCGCAGTGGCTGTAAAACAAGTTAGCAGTGTTGTCAACTCTTGTCCGAAAAATATATCAAGCTAAAATTGGCTATATTTCGTTTATAACAAGCTAAAATTTAGCCACTTTTTATTCTTTCAAGTAACTAATTAAAATCAATGAAGAAAATAGAAATCAGCGTGTACAGACTTTTGAATGGCAGCATTGTCATGTGACTTTAAGGAAACAACAATAAATAATGACAAAAATAAAACAAATAAAACCAGAAAAAATAGCTAAATTCGCAGCACTGCTAGTCGTGCACTTGTAAACAAAACGCGCTTTTGTGCGAATGGCAAATGCAGTGCTGTAAAGCGATTGTGCTGCAGTACAATATTAAATAAATCTGTTCGTGATTGTATAAATGAAACATTTTTTATTTCAGCGAGATAACAAAGTGGCCTTTGATTAATTAGCATTTTTTTTTATTTTTTTCGAACAAAAATCTTAAAATCTAACTCTACCACTTTGGCACAACTCTGGAATTGCAATTTTTGACAATTGGCAAAACGCAAACGCGAATGGCAAATCAAATACTCATCTGTCAGAAGGAAGAAAAGGGGACATATATAGAAAAACTGCAGCGCAGCCATCAGCAGCAGCAGCTAGTCCCGACGAAAATCATTTTTGATTTGTGAAAATTTTCTTAATCAATTTGTGAAAACTAAATAATTAGACGAATAGGCAACGTAGGCATTGTCAACGTTGTTGTTGTTGTTGTTGGTGTCCCCTCCAAACCGCGCGCACGTAGCCCGCATGTAGAGTTACAGCATGGAGCAGCGTATTCTAAAGCAAGACGGCTACTTGGATGTGGGCGATGATAGCAGCAACGATGGTCTTCTGCCTGGCGGAGCACCTGTATTCGAAATACGCGACATTGTCTATCATCCGCAATTAAATGTCCTGCTTGCGTTTGGTGTCAACAATCAAGTGAAAGTTCTAGATGTTAACTCCGGAGTTACACTGCAGACGTATCAACTGAGTACAAACGGTAAGCAAAGAGAATAGAACGCACCATGGCAGCAACAGCAGCACCACATACATACAAACATGGAAAAATTGATACACAGACGCACAAATACATACAC
Organism: Hirtodrosophila cameraria; assembly: GCA_949708635.1. Classification (NCBI taxonomy): domain Eukaryota; kingdom Metazoa; phylum Arthropoda; class Insecta; order Diptera; family Drosophilidae; genus Hirtodrosophila; species Hirtodrosophila cameraria. Next base: position 68,079,667 of record OX453089.1, on the reverse strand, counting down.
ACAATCACGCACAAATGTCAATTTATTGCATTGCATTTTGTACAATTTTGTCTGTATTCGTCAGATTTTGTTGTACATACAAACATGCATGCATGCATACATACATATCTATGTGTGTGTATTTGTGTGTGCTTGTTTGTGCATGTTTCGGCAACGAATCGTTGAGCATACGCAAAGGACACTTTCAAATTAATTCAAATTTGAATTGATATGAAAGTAAGCTATGCTTTTGTTTTTGTTCTAAGAGTCGCACAAATGACCTTTTCCGTTTTTTTTGTTTTGTTTTTGTTTTTGCTTCTATGCGATAATAATTTGTTTGTTGTTTTGTTTTGCTTTTATACATATTACGCAGTTACGCATACGCTGCGCACATCTAATACAAGATTTATGTGTGTATGTATTAGTGTTGTATCATCTCGGTCAGCATAAGTTCGATTGAACTAGTTCGTTCCTTCTTGTTGGTCATTTTAGTCTCTCTATACTAGTTCGTTGCGATCAAAGCGATACATATAACATAATCATGCGAACGAATTAAACAACTGAACGAACTTGACGATTGAACGAACTAAACGAACTCTATTATCAATTGGTTCGTTTATCAAAAAGTGAACTAATTCGTTCAACTGAACTGCAATGTGCAACTCTAATATGTTTGTATGCATATATTCGTATGCGCATATATGTATGCATGAGTTTTATCAACAGCCATTATTCAGACTTCCGATTGTTCACAATGCCGTCGTGTATTCAGGCTTTCAATTTTCAGTCACTGATGAAATTAGATGGTTCGGGCGGTGGCGTATGTGGGGGCGTGGCAGTTGCAATTTGTGCAACCGTTTTTCACATTTCGATTGATTTTTGATTTGTTTTGATTTTAGTTTCAGCTGATAGCTTCATAAATGGACGCTACATGCCATTGCAAGATAAAATCTTGTTCTGGGATGGCCACAATCTGGGCCTGCGCGGCGACTACAACGGCGTTCTGCTATTGGACACCATACTGCAAGCGCCAATTGGTCAGAATGATGACTATATCAAGCTGGAGCTCATATTGTCCGAGGCTATCATCTTTCAGAACTGCATTAATGAACTGGAGAGCGAAGGTCTCGAGTGTCCGTGTGACATTAGCAACGAGCTGACACAGAAGATCAATCAGGCCCAGTTAAATGCCAAGAAGGGCATCAAAGCGCAACGCGTAAGTTAATTTTTTTTTTTCAGAAAACAATTTAAAACATTCAAAATAGCATTATCCTTTAACTAAGTCAAGCGATCTTTACACCATTAAGACTGGTAAATTAATTAAATATAATAACTTATATTTTCAAGCCTGTTCCCATTTCCGATTCCGATCAAAATATTCGAAATTTGAAGGATAAGGTGTTCTGAACTCTGAATATCGTTGAGAAATTTGCTCTAAAATGTTTTGAGAAGTATTCAAATACATCATTAAAAATTCAAGTTTATTGCCATTTAATTTGAAAATAGGAAAATAAAATTGAAAGCGATTCAGAATGAAATGTTCTCGAAAATGTGAACTGGCCGGATTATGTTTTCACGTAAAGAGGAAAATAAAATTGAAAGCGATTCAGAATGAAATGTTCTCGAAAATGTGAACTGGCCGGATTATGTTTTACATGTTATGAAGTATGATATATAAAAATTCTGCAGCACTAACTCAAAAATGACGCATCTATAGTATTGCAATCGATAGTTTTGATAGTCGAGATAGCAATACTATCGATACTTTTGCATATTTTATAAAACAGTGCTCAAGTCCTAGTTTTGATCATTGTTTCACAGTTTTGTGATATCAAATGAAATTATTTCTTCAACTGTTTATTTACATTGATTTCAATGAATTTTAAAGGTGTTTTCTGTATTTATCAAATTCAGAAAGTTGGCCTCAAATTAATCACGGCATAAGCTTAGTATTATATGGATACCTAAATAGTAGATCTGAAATACTATCAATCGATCCATTGATATTATCGATTGGCTACAGTTTTGAGTGACTATCAAGCTGGTTTGTTTTTCTTTATTGATATTCTTTGTATTATAGAAAAACATATATAATATTCATATACGCAGACAAAAATTTTAAACTCATTTACATTACTTGCTTTAAAACAGAATAATCAAAAAATCTATATGTATTAGTTAAACTTTGTAATTATATAATTTTTAACGAGTTTTGTTAATACCATCGATTGTTTTAATGTTTTTAATGTTTTTTTTTTTGGTTTTGTTTAAATACATGTCACATGAAATTGCTATATTATTGCTTCACACATGTTATGTGCATAAATATTATATATCAAAACAGCTGGTTTTTGAATGACTTTTCAATCTCTTAGAAGTTATATTACTGCATTTGTAAATGTGTTTCTATTTTACTGGTCTACAAATAAAGTGTTTAAATGAAATACAAGCAAATAAACAAATGTATTGGAACAGTTTTGCAGAATAAATACCTATTTTTATTAATACTTATGTATATAAATATTGTTATATTAATGTTTCGTTAACCTTGACTGCCTTGCAGTGGAACACAATTTGTTTGGAGGTGCCCTATTCCAGCCTTAAATTGGTGGCAAACAATGTGGTTATACTGTTGAAACGATTGGAGCGACACATTCCCGTCTTAGCCATAGCATCGGCCATCAACGAGCGACTGACGGACATGCTAATGGGCTCCCGTTTGCCGGATTATGGCTGGAACTTTAGCAACTTTCAACGTGTACTTATGCACTCGGAAGCAGTGCGTCGGCAGACGTTTGAGAAGTGGCCGCACATGGACTATAAATGGGCGCTGCCCGATCAAATGGCACAGGCTGGCTTCTATCATCAGCCCTCATCGTCTGGTGAAGATCGGGCTATGTGCTTTACGTGCAACGTATGTCTGGTTTGCTGGGAGAAAACCGACGAACCTTGGAGCGAGCATGAGCGCCACTCTCCCCTATGCCCCTTTGTCAAGGGCGAGTACACACAGAATGTGCCGCTGTCCATCAGTTATGCCACAAATCCAGCATTAACCTCACCGGGCATGGGCTTTGATGTCATTTCCAATAGCGATTATGCGAATGTCCTGTGCACCAGCTGCTCTCAGTCGGGCGAACTGAGCGTGTGGAGCATAGAGCGACATCTAAAGCTCATGCACAGTTTCCATGTGCCCACTCTGCTCAAAGAGCTCTTCGAGGAGAACTTTGAGTGGGCGCGTGTTACGGCCATTTGTGTGCTACCTAATGCACGTGCCCGCACCAAAGTCAACTATGTTTACTCTGCTAACTATAACGGCAGCGGCAACAGCAGCAGCGCTGCTCACGCTGCCAGCATGCATGGCAGCGGCAAGTTTGGCAGCGTTAATGCACAGCACATCACATCTACATCGACGCTGCGCGCGGGCGTCGTTGGCTCCAAAATTGTGGTGGGTGTGAGCGTCCGCCAAAGCAGTGGCGAGATGGCACTGCGCATGGTGGTCCTTAGCATTGTGGAGCTGGACAGGCACAGCGAAAATTCGGCTATCATTAGCAATGACAGCGGCAGCGTCTCTAGCCTCGGAGGTCAACTGAAGAAGACATCATCCCATTTGGGCACAAGTATGTTTGAATTGAATTCTACAATTTTAAGTGAATTAGTGAGTACAGGAATGAAAAGCCCATTAAATAGTTAACCAAACAATTAAATAATATGTTTCAGTTTAAATTAAAACCTTCAAGAACCTACTTGACTTATCTTAAGTTAATTATTGCCATTAAAACTTAAATTTGATGTAATTTTTTCACAGCTTCGAGTGACTCGAACGTGGTTGCCAGCCAAGTTAGTCTTGAATCATCAAAGGACGATGACAACAAGTCGCTGACGCCGTATGAAAAATTTGCCGAAGGCTTCGACAGCAATGGATTTGTGTCCGCTTTAATGACCTACAACAAGAACAATGGTGTTCCCCAAGGCGGCAACAACTCATCTGTGCTGTACGACTTTGATTTGTCAACATTGTCTCAAATACTGGATAGCAATCTGGATGATTCTTCCTCTGGTCTTATGGTCTCCTCGAATACGGTTAATGTTAGCAACAGCTTGCTTAGCATGGGCAATGAAATGGATAAGCTTATAGATCAGGCCGAGGTATCACATCAAAATAACAATAACAACAATGACAACAACTCCATGGGCGTTGGCAACACAAACAACAATAACAACAACATCATTATTAATGGCAGCAACAGCACGAACGATAAGTTAACTTGCAGTGAAGAAATTGACTTCCTAGTGGAGAGCTGGACAACTGTTAAGCGCATGAATGCATTGGATGGAGCTCATAGTGCAAATGGAGTGCCATTGGATATTGAGGAGATTGTTGAAATAGCGGAAATTGTGCCCACCAGTCCCAAGTGCAATCAGCTGCTAGTTAAATTAATGCGCACCAAGGCACCAGATTCGGAGGCGGCAACGATCATAATGGCCACAGTGGCCAAAGAGGAAGAGGAGCAGCACAATGAGTCTATGGACATGGGTTAGTTGTAGTCTCTAATTTTAGTATATTAAGATCAAATATATTGATGTCCAATTAACTAAAAGATATTTAATGTCTCCATTCAACAATTGTAGATGAGAACAACGCCGATTGCAATGTTGTCGCACAGCTACTGCTCTTTGACTACGATGACATACAAATCTCGAGTGACTATACGCTTGCCATGACCTTCAGTCGCGCCAAGTGTCCTAAGCAGCTGTGCATCTTGCCACCCTATGTGTCCACAGCTTCAGCAGATGCTAAGGAGACGGGCTCTATTTGTGTAGTGTGTGCCGATGGGTGCATCGAAATATACTCACTGGCCGATTTTCAAGCCACGACTGTCATCGAGGAGGAGGGTGAACACTTTGAGGCGGTAGTCTATTGTCGTAACTTGGACCGGCTTTGCTGCTGCTCGCGGCAAGGCGGCATGTTGTTCTACTCACTAAACGACGGCGATAATGATTCTGGCGATGAACTGCTGGAGATGGACGACGATTGCAGCACCACATTGACGCAAGCTATGGATTTGACTGTTACAGATGGAGCTCGCATTATGGCAGGCACAGACTTAACCATGGGTGAAGCAAATATAACCGTCGATATAGGCAGCGAAGTGGCAGCCGGCACATCAAGTCAAAGTGCGCATTTGCAGACCTCACCATCGGCTGTTTCGATGATGGGCAACAATGGCAATCTGCTAGCATATAAAACCGCTGATCTGACGCTTGAAGATCTGCGCGTATTCTATGCACTGACTCAGTTCGATGACAAACTAACAGTGTACTCAGCCGAAGTGCCCAGCTGCTGGAACGATCTGGGTCAGGTACAGAAGCAGCGCAAGCAGTCACAAAATATGCGTCATGGAGGCGACGAGCGCGATTTTACACGCACCTGGCGACTGCACAATGATGCGTAAGTCTCTGCATCCAACATTTGATCGAATGCTTTAATTATGGTATTTATCATTGTAGAACCACCTGGGATGAGCACATAATTGAACTGAATCTGGCACAGCCTGTCTCGTTGGGTCACATCGACTTGAAGTTTACGGTGTATCAGCAGTGCTCCAATCCAGCAGCTATACAGGTCACCCTGCTTAAGCAGAACACTAATGGTTTTGGCTACCGCATGAAGGGACCGCATGCCAGCTACAAGCCCAACGTCATTGATGACAACATTGATCTCTCCTACAGTAAGCAAAAATATAGAAAACGTTTTTAAGCTTTAATATATAATCCATTGTGCTTTCAGTTGCCAATGAGAACCCGGTGCTCAGTGAAGAATATCTGCTGGCCCACAATGCCGAAGTGCTGGCCGGTCCCATCGAGCTCTCCTCGTGCATTGATCTTTGTGATCAAGGCGGCACCGCCACGCTCACCTCGCCCAAACTGTTCAAAACTCGCACTCGTAATTTCCTGCTGCACATCAAGACCGTCTCGGATCCATCGAAGGAAGGACAAAATAAAACAAGGGGTATGTAAGCCTTAACTTATTGGTAACGGCAACGAAAACGAAAAAATATCCTTGCAAGATAAAGCTATGCAAAATTCATTCACAACTACATTTTTCATCTATATTTTCTTTACTATTACTTGTAAGATTATCGAAAGTCGTTTGGTTCGATCGAGAGAATATTATTTTTATTTTGTACTTTGAAATGATAATATTTCTTATGTACATAAATAATTGTTGAAAAACGATCAGAGCTGATATCGATACTATCAATATACCAACATTGTAGATCAAGTTTTAAAGAGATATTTGTGCTCTGTTATTGTATTTTATGAAGCAACATATTTTGAAGATTTGGATAGATTCTTTCCATTATAGAAAGCTTGTGAATGAATTTAATAAGTTTTAAATTAGAAAAAAACAGTTGATTAGATAACAAGGTTAATTACAAGGGTTATTCGATGCACTGTATCAGGTATTTTGCTATTGTAGATGCCATATTTGATGAATCATGAACTTATTCATTTAGCTAACAATTGCAGCATTTTCTGCGCGACAACAGAGTCCGCATCAAGTTGAAGACTGTGTTAATCGCATGAAAAGCCCAAGATCAAATCCCCCGGCAACCTTTGCATGTCGAACCATTGTGAAGACCGCAAAAATGAAAATAATTTCCGTAATGAGCGCTCCACTCTTCAACAAATTTGTGAAAAATTCAGAAATGCCTCAACATGTTCAAACAATTGTCGTACCCAAGATTTCAATGCGGCTACCGGCCGCTCCAGTTGATCCACCTGTTCCTCAACGCAATGAGTCACTAATAGGTAGTGCCCATATGATCCAGCTCCATTTACTTTCGCTCAATCCACAATCCATTTAAATACTAACTAACATCTGCTCATTTAACACAGGCTGTGATTGGCTGCATGAGATCTCGATTAGTGTGCGTGCCGTTAAGTCACATAGCCGAATTAGTAATGGACGTATTCAGCGCATTGCCATGCTGGATAGCAATGGACTGTTGGAGCAGCTCTTTCGCATTGCCAGCGATGTTGAGTCAACGCCGTTGACCAAAAATCTAGCACTTGATGTGCTTAACTGGATTTGTTTCATACGTTTGAATCGCTTCCGCTCACCAAAATCGGAGCGACTAAAGGAGCAGATAAACAAGCAAACGGCAGCCAACATTAACGATCTCTTGGCGCAGCAATTTGAGTGCATTTGTCTGGCCGAGAAGCACATCGAGCAGCTGATCCGTAACTGTGTCATCTACAGTGAACGCAGCACGGCGCACAAATGCGTCAAGCTAATGATCATGTTGACGGAGTAAGTGCAAATATATATAAATATTAATAGATGTTTTAACAATTTCGAACTCGCTTTTACGCGTACAGGGGCGTATCTAATCTGCCTGGAGAGTTGCAGAAACACGCTACACTGGATGCCACAATTAAGACGGCCATAACCAATACGTTCCATGAGCTGCCACAGGCACAGTGCGGCAGCGTAGTGCGCTGGTATACAATGCTAACTTGTGCCACCTCCACAGCTGAGTCACACAACAGCATTTCCGAATATGCTATCAACTTGCTTAAGGACATAGCTGGCGAAATTGATAAACGCTGGGATCCGCATTGCGCGCTGCTCAGCACGCGCTTTGGCCTCTATGGCTATCCCTTTGAGCCGGAAATCTTTGACTTTGATTTTCCCAATATCAATCGTCATGGCTCAAGCTCATCCGTAGCGCTCACAAATGTGATACGCAGCAGTGCCACTATTTTGCCGGTAACCGGACTCGATATCAAGCGTTTGAGCTCAATAGGTGGCTACTTTGTTTTATTTAATACTTAATATTTAATATTTAATTATATTCAATAATATTTTACAGATGGCGTCGACTTTCGCACCTTTCCACATTTAATACGCGGCAAGAGTATTAGCAATCAGTTGCGTGGCTTATTAGAAGTGGTTCAGCTGCATTTCAATTGCGTGCAAACTTCGGAGGCAACGCGCATTGATAGCATTGACAGCGTTGTCAATGGTGCCGCCAATGTGGTCATCGAGGACGTGATGATGATGCCAAAGATGGTAGCAACTAAAGGCAAGGATGAAGAACTGGTAAGCAAAGCAGTTTTTTAAAAACAGTTAATAAGCGCATTCAGAACACTAGGAGCCATTGATTTTATAAATATATCAAGCAAATGTATAACAAGACTTTTCTAAATGCGCCCATTAATTGCTTTGTTAATATTTATACTTCTGGAAAGGATATTTTAATTCGTTATTATTATAATACAATTGATTCGTTTTTACCTGAGCGGATAATAAAGGTAGCTGTGCTTATAAAACATTTTAAAATACATACTTGGTAACATTTACAATTATAAAAACGCATATTAGTCAATACAAATAAATAATACAATGAAAACTATTTTTTAGCTAAGCGATCTGGTCAACGACGTCGAGTGTCTGGTCGAAGAGATGAAGGATAAGGACGTTAAGACTGCTTTTGGTTCATTTGGCATGGTCAATGGTTTTAAGGACAAGGCTTGTAAGTATTGTTGGGTAATATGTAATATATTTTGTGTTGTTCTGACAATTAATTGTTTAGCCGTCTCATCCCTGACCGATCTGGAACATGCGCTGAAAGAGGAGGTAAAAATCGAGAAGGCCGCGATCATTGACAAGCTGAAGATTTCAAAGTTTTTGCCACAGCTTACACTTTGGAACAGCTACATACAAAAGAAGTTTGGCATCAACGAGGAGAACGCATACGATGCCTTTGGAGAGCTGGACAATTGGGATAAGCCGGTGTTGAAAACAAGCCTCGATATCCTGCCTGAAGAGACTTCCCTATCACAATTACCAGAACAAACGACGCAGCCCGCACCATCTAGCACAGTCGCCAATGAAAGCCCACAAAACCTGGCAGATGATGCCGCCGAGCGTGAAAAAATAATGGAAAATTTAAGCGCTAATCCTTGTCCGCCAATTGCTTGGCACAAGCTGCTTACCCCGCCGCCTAAGCTAATGATTGTTGTTGATCGCATGCATTCGGGTGCACGCCGTTTTGTCGTGCTTGATTTTGGCCAGCACATACTACTAACGGATCTGGTTATACCCGCCTGCGATGAGCTGACATCGCTTAACATTGACATTTGGTGCTTTGACGAGGAGACAGACTGTACGCGTCTAGTACAGGTCTCTGATATACAGACCAAGACTCTGGTGCTTAGCGATATGCAGCCGCCGCCCATATGCCGCTATTTGAAGCTAACAATCGTGGGTCGCATAGGCATGTCATCCACCAAGTGTAAAGTGCCACTGGGCAGTTTCTTTGGTCATCCAGTTGTGCTGGAGCACGATGGCTACGGCGATCAGCTGGTGCGCTATGTCAAGCAGCCAGCTCACTCGCTCCAGGCACATCTTAAGTCGCTTAATGCACTCTACGAAGATGTGCACTGCCGGTATAGCCTGGCCAGCTGCAAACTGATGGAACTGCTGTCGCCTATGCGTAACAGCGAGCTCTCCAATGTGGCCCATCTGCAAGCCTTTATCAATAAACAGCGCGATGAGGAGCTCAGCTGTGGCATGGACAACAACAAGATCGTTTCCCTATATGAGGAATGCATGCTGCTTCAATACCAAATCAATGTTATACGAAATGTGGTGGTTCGTCTGGAGCGTGCCTTAACGCCCAAAGCACATCGCACGCCCGCACCACCAAATCTTGTACTTATCGAGGAGTCGTTGCGCAACGCGTCACGGGATAAATTGCGCGTGCTGAGCCTCAGTCTTGTCGAGGTGCTCCTACATTTCTCCATTGAATACGGCATTAAGAACATACTGCCAGTGCATCAGCGTTTCAATGTGGTAACGGCCAAGGCTCTGTTCAACTCTCTAGTTGTATATGGCGATGCTCAGTTGCAGTTAGCCACCTGCTCCCTGCTGGTGCGCATGTGCTGCTTTCAGCCCTGGTGGGGTGACTTTTTGGCCGACACATTCTGTAGTTTGTTTTCGGCGCAAAACTGTAAGGCATTTCCACAGGATCGGTATGTTAATTTAGTAGTTATCTGCGTATAATATTGTCTTAATTGATTTGCTTTTAACTATTTCACAGCATATTCTTTTTGCTCACGTATTTGGGACGTCGCAGCATTGCCATGGGCGCTTGTCGTTCCATTGTCATTGATGCCGTGCTAAAGACCCTGGTCAAATTGCTGGCGCCCATTTCGCCGCACTACAAGTTCCAGTCGGAGCAGCCAAGCACCTCGGCCAGCGCAGCTGAGCGCAGTGCCGCCATGGGCAGCACTTCTGACCTACAGTTGATCACTTGGCTTTTATTGTTCCTTTCGGTTTGCCTAGATGACAACAATGAGCGTAAAGATAAATGTAAGTAGACCACCTTCACTTGGCAACAGAGAAGCATAATAATGAGTTAAATTTTTCACAGCTGCAGCGCGTTGGGATTTCATGAGCTGCGAAAGCGACTTTACAAAGACGAGGCCCAATAATACGCCCAATAGTAAACAACTACGTTGCTTTAAAAAACGCATAATCCAGCAGAATAAATACTCTGTCCAACCCTACACAGATTGGGGCAAGAAAATCTACATGATTCAAAACGAGGTAAGCCAACTCAAACTGAGAGCTAAATTCTTATAATTTAAATTAAAAAAATGATGACTTAATTTTTAGCATCCCGGCATATTCATGGAGCTGTCGACCAAGTCAAAGGCCAGCGGTGGCAGCAAAACAACCTCAACCTCAACCGCTGGCAAAATTAATATGGTTACCAGCATATGTACGCCCAGCGTCAGCGCCAGTGGGAGCTCAGCTAAAGCCACCTCGAGCACCTCCACAACATCGCCCAAACATCTGGACGGCTTGAGTGCTAACAGCGATGGTGACAGTAACTTTGACAAGGGTCTAAAGACGCTGAGTATGGCCAACATTAAGGTGGTCATCCGTGGCTTGTTCGCTTTGTTGCTTGAAATGGATTTCGATTGCAACATGGATCAATTTCTGTTAACATGCAAAGTTATCGCACGCCTGGTGGCTGCCTGCCGACCCTCGGTGCGGCTGTGCAAGATTGTGACAACAGCACAGCTGGAGCAGCTCATACGTCTGGCCGTATGGAACGATCAACAGCAGCCCTGGGCTGTGCATGCGATTACATGTCTGCTGCAGGTAATTAGATTGAGTGCTCTAATTTTGATAGAATAAGAACATTTTGTTAATTTGTTTCCAAATCTTTTATTTTATAAACCAAATAAGTTTACAACAAACAAGCTAAATATAAGATAGAACTAAACAGTCGAACAAACTAATCAAATTCAACAAAAAATAGTTCGAATACCTTAAATTAAATTACAATATTTGATTCATACAGGACCTACTAGATGCGGACAAACAGTACAGGGATAATGATGCCACGCCTACCAACGATAGTGCAAGATCCATGGTGACGACGGCGGTGCAAGAGACGCGTGATCTTTTCAGTGACTACACATGTAAGTGTTTAGTAGAATAGCATATAAGAAATTGGCTTTTATTTGTGCAAAAGGGTTTATTGATATAAAAACTACACGACTTGTAATTATCTTCAGTGGTCTGGTTCTTTGACTTTCAACTGTGCAAAAGTTTAGTTTTAATTAAATTGATGAACTTGTAATATTATTTGAAATTGATTAACATACTGTATCTGTATAATGCTCGGGTGTATTTAAGCCACGGCAAACGTTCTATCATAAATATCCTTTGCTGTTCTAATTTTGGCTAGTTTTTGAAATACATATTTCTCATCTTTTTAGCATCGTCCTCCTCGTCCGCCGCACAGGCTGTGTTATATATGCCGACAGCAAGTGAATTTTATCAGGAGGGTAAACAGAGACTTTTTAATAGCAGCAGCATATTCCCTCCTCTTGACATGGGCATCAGTTTAGGCACTTCCATGTGGGGCTATGCGTTTAATCCTTGGAATGTACTAGAACTGATGCTCACGCCATTAACCCTGCTCCCTCCAACCTACCGTACCAATATTTTGTACTCCTTTACATTTGTCAAAACACCGCTTAACCCTTGCAGCTGTCAAATACAATTATCTTCCCTCTCTGATCGAGTGCGAGGACACCGAGTTCGATGAGATGCTCAACGACATTGATATGATCGAGCGTACCAAGCCCATTACCAAGAAGGAGAGCAATGCCCTCTGCAAGAATACGTTTAACTTCTTTTGCAAGTCCATATCAATTGCAATGGACACACGTCTGGATGCTGGCTTGGAGTTGCATGTGGAAGCGCAGCTGCGGCGTCTTACCAATCGCACATCGCTGGATTTGTACTCCTCGCTGCCGCAAGTGCTAACCAATGAGTTTGTGTCTGCACCACCAGACGCAGCACCTTGGCCAGAGTATCTCACACAGCTGTGGTCAGGTCCAGATTACAGTGGTCGGAATACATATATTATGCTCAAGAACGTTTTCGATTCAATACTGGCCGATCTGCATTATGAGGATACGTGGGTGCATCTGGAGCAAGTGTTACAAATGTGGCTAACACTTAATTGTGAGCTGGCTGAAAAACCCTACACGACGGGCATTTCTCAAACGGATATACCTAAAATTCCATTTGGTGCCAATGCTGTGCAAGGACTTCTGTTGGCTTTGGCCTGGCACAATGATATCAAACTGCGTACATGGTGTTTGGGCTTTCAGTGTCTATTCCTTGCCTGCAATTCACTGCCCATTGGCGACGATGTAACCGACTGCACACGCATTAATGAAGTTATTGTGAACGATGAGAACTTTGAGAAGATGTTGCTGCGCTTCTTCTCCGGCTACGGCATGAGCTCGTCAATAATAACAAATCGTTGTGTAAGTTACTCGTTTCAGACAATTAACGTATCATCCTGCTTATGTGCACCATTTTTCTTTTGTTTGCCAGGCTGGACCCACCATCTGTAAGCATCTACACGAGCTGTTGCTTTGGCTGCACAGCAAGAGCGAGAGCAGCGGTGGCCTCATTCCATGCAAGCGTCGGCTTAAGGACATTTTGTTGCATGTTGTGCTGCAATTGGTGCAGCCCGGTGGCGCCATTAGCAATCAGCAGGGTCCTATCGATGCACAGAATCAGCTGGTACGCGATCTGCTTTTAATGCCCAACGACAAGGGTGATCTGAATATTGCGCTCAAGATTATCGAGAGTGTTTGTAAGTAGCGCAACTGTGACCGTGCCTCAGCTTACAACTTTATGTATTTGCATTTTTTGTTTTGTAGCTTTTCTAGTCTTCAACAACATTTCCAATGGCGAAAAGCTGCAATGCCAGCGCGGCAATGAGAACAGCAATGCTGGCAATAACTTTAGCAATTTGTTCGCTAATGTGCTGGGCTCTGAGAATCCCACCAAACAGAATGCCAACATATGCGACAATTCGCTAATTATAAATTTACTCAAACTGTCCTCTCACATGGTGCTCACTGAGATGCCCAGGCAACCCAGCGTAAGTACAAACATTTCGGGTAGCCTATCAATATTTTCATAATTTTGTATATGCAACAGGAGGTAACTATACCCGAGGAAGAGGAACTTTCTAATCAAAGCCAAACGGATGAAACCAAAGCTGAGCAGCTTAATACGGAAGGACACCGCAGCAAGGTACCCTGCATAGCCGATTGGGGTTCGTATTTATTTATATACTCTCTTATCATTCAAGCTACTTATTTTCTAATCATTTTGAACACAGTGCTGCGCCAATTTCCCACAATGAAACGTCTATTTGGTGCACTGTCTCAGTGCTCTACAAATACGTTTACTATGATGTCTTCGAGCTGTTTCTTTTCACTGAAAACCAACATGGTTTTGGATGAGCCACAGACCATTGCAGATGCCGTTTTTAGTTTAATGATAACTTTAAGTGAAAGAGCCTCCAATCCGCGTCTGGTTGTCGCCCCTATCTGCCAGTATCTCGAAGAGAGTAAGTTTTAATTGATTTTGTTTACCCAGAACTATATGGTTAATATTGCTGTTTCGATGCAGCCACCATTCAACGCAATGCGACATTGCCACGTCTTCAGCTATCAGAGCCATTCCTTTGGTACATATCCAAGGTGCTCGAAGTGACGGCGGCTGTGCAAATCTTTACACAGTTGGGTGGCATACAAATAATTTGCCATAATTTGGTGCGACTTAACAAGACGATTATCAACATGCAGCCGGGATTGGTAAGTTATTGCACATTTATATAGAATATTTTCTGCTTAAATAAAACTTTATGCTCTGTTAAATGATAGAAAACTGTTAATTGAAACTGTTTTAAATACATCTAATCCAAATTTGTTGAAAACTTTTTATGAGTGAGCTATCAGATGTTTTTGGTTGAACCATTTTTTTTTACATGTACAGAAGATAAATTTAATGTATGCATTAATTTCTTAACAGATCTCGATGATTATGCAACATATGACGCGTAATACGCGCCTCAAGCTCAATAGTCATGTGAACAATCCAAACGCCTGCAAGAAAACAACCACAAGTACTGGTGCCCCAACAACAACAGCAGCTGCGCAGACATCAAGGAACAGCGGCGCTCAGTATGATGGATTGATTAACTTTGCGCCCTTCTCGCATATCGTGTCGGAGAATGATGCGGCGCAGAGCGCCGAGATGCTAATCTCAAATCCGAATGCCACACACAGAAGACCACGCTCACCCGCCTGGAGTTATATGTTTTATCCAAATGAGACGCACGTTGATTTAACCATAACGCTGCCAACGGCCATTTTGCTGAAAGAGGTGCAGCTGGTGCCACATACCTCGAGCCTGGCATCATGTCCTTCCGCCGTAGCGCTGGAATTGTCTCGTGATTATGGTGTTGGCTCCATACCCGTGGGTGCACCCATGTCCACTACGGGCCTCACCTGCATACGTCTGAAGCTGGCCAAAGCGGAGGTGGCCACCAGCATTGTACTGAGGCTATACAAGTAAGTATGACATGTCATCATTTTAAGGACTGTTGTAAAAATCCTGTTTCCTGTTTAGACCCAAGGATTGCGGTAATGTGGGTCTGGTGCAGATTGCTGTGCTGGGCCAGACAATTTTTGGCAATCGCATGCAAGGATTGCGTGGGCAGGGCGCCTTTGGTGAATCATTTATGGCCTGCTCTACGGCAGTGCCCTCGTCTGCGCTGTCGCTAATGGATGTGGATTCAATGCCAGAGGACGATGCCTTTGCTAAGACAAGCATAGGCTGGGTGCGCATTTTATCGCGCTGCTTCCATGTAGCTGCCTTGCAGCCAGATACCAAATTAGCAGATTTGATTGCCTCGTATCCGGCTGCATATCCAGGTTTCCTGGAGGCTTGCTGCTCACTGCTGAATATAATGCCCATGATACCTAGTCTGGCACAACAGCATTTGGAGACCATACTGATCAAATTGGGCGCTTATAATCATGAGCTTAGCTTGCAGCTGTTGCGCACTCTGCTTTGGCACACCACACCACAGGGTTAGTAACTATTCCATTCAAACATTCAAGTTGTTAATAAATTGTGTTCTTTTAACAGTGTTTAAGCTCTCCAGCGATGCTGTGTGCGATCTCATTTACCAAGTGGTCACCGGCACCACGGAGCACATGCTGGACAAGCTACGTGTGTTGTTGGACTGGATTATGCAGCTGCATGACAACTACAGCAAGCAGGCACGCTGCAATAATCCGCAAAGTGGTTTTGTCAAGGTCATTGCATCCATTCTGTGGCACGTGCAGCTCCTACAACAGGTAACTGATTTGCCGCAACTCATTACCCCGGCATTGTTTGAGACTTGCTATCAATGGATATCAGAACTTGAACACGATGAGCCATTGAAGAGCAGCTTCGATGCGCTTCTGTGTGCATTGTGCTATATTAAGCCTGAGCTGTTTAATCAGCTGCTGGTCAAACTGGGTGTCAAATTGGAGCAGCAGGCGCGAGGCAAAACGGATGATAGCAAGGTGCAGAGCGGCAACGCCTGGTTCCGTCGCGAGGGCAGTGAGAATCTCACACAGCTGCTGCAACATCCGGCATTCCTGAAGACGCTCGCACTAGCGTGCCAGTCGCCGGTGGCCGTTTACCAAATGATGGACTCCGGTCTGCCCAAGCTGCTGGCGCATGCCATCTATGAGTATTGTACGCATATATTGCCAAACACAGAGGCACCGTCTGTAGCGGCAGCAGCTGCCTCAGCCTCCACAGCCTCTTGCAGCAGCCAAGCATCAGCCGGCGGAGATTCCCCGCTCACTGATTTTGACAAGGCCGAGGCGAATGTTGGCATTAGTAGTAAGCCATTGTTGAGCTGCGCAAATGTACCCAAGGTGTTGGACTTCTTCTCCGAATGCTGTGCCGAGGGTCCCATGCGTGACTGGCTGGGCACTTTGCAGGGCTCGCTATTTTGGAAGCCGCTCCTGCAGTTGCTGTGCAACACACATTTGGCACAGTTTAGCAAAACTCTGCCTATGCAACAGTCGTTCATTCGTCTTGAACGCGCAACAATCAACTTCTTTACACGCGTAAGCGCATGCCATCCGGCCAATCAGGAGGTGCTTACCTCGCTTCTCATTGGCGCCATCATTTGCAAGCCATTGCGCTCATCCGGCGGCAGTCGACCCACAATATCCGGATTTACGCGCCAGCTAGTCCTGCAGCTGTTACTTGAGAACGAACACATAACGGTCTCTGTGCGCAGCCAACAGCCGTTGCAGCGGCGAGATACCTTGTCGGCCATTATGGGCGGTTCTGGTGTCGGAGGTGCGAGCAATAGTCTACCCGTCGCATCTGTCAATCATCATCCAGCGAAGCGAAGCAGCGCCCATCAAATGCTCTTCAATGTGACAACCAACACCACCTGTCAGGAGATCATGCAGAACTGCGTCAGTGGTAAGCTATTCCGATTGAAATTTTTGAGTTTAGGTATATTCATAGCCTTTCAGAGCTTTTATAAATTTAAATTAGTTATTTTGAGGTTATTGGAATCATGATAGTAAGTTCCTGTTGGCAATTTCTTATATTAAAAATGTTTATTTTTTGGTTCACATCATTAGTTGGAAAATTTTCAGCATTCATTCAATTCTTTCAGTTCATTATGTTTGTAAAATCATTTGTTGGAAAGCTTTCAGGCATAATGCTATTCTCTCCATTCCGAAAATGGTACATTTTCAGGTTTGAAATACTTTTCTTAGAATAAAACATGAATCTAGATTTTAAAGATTTTAAAATATCTATTGTCGACATGATTTAATCGTAAGTCTATTTCTTTGATTTTTCATTTGATTAATTTGCAATTTTATTTTGTTAATTTCGTTTCTGACAACCTAGTGTATAGTAACTTAGTGTATCAACAACCAACAGATCAACGTACTAGCGACGCGTCAGGCAGTGTTCCAGCTTTGGCAAAGCCAAGCGATGCCAAGCCAAACAAATCGTCCTTTATGAACTTTAACAATATGGAGGCAGGTAGCATGGAATTCCTGTCCGTTGGCGCTGCGGTGGCAGCCAAGGACAAGCGCATCAAGGATGCTAAAAACCAGGCAGCAGTTAATAAAGACAAAGAGACACAAACAACAATGCTGCCCCTCAATGAGTGTAAGTGTCAAGTTGATGTTAATAAAAAATAATTGACTAAATCGTATTTTCCTTACAGACACTTTCAATTTTGAGGAAATTCTGCAGCAAGTTACGCATGCCGGCAGTGGTAACCAGTTGATTGTTGCAGAGTATCCGGATATAGTGCTGGCTGGTGATGCCACAATCTCACAGGTGTTGGCCACGTTGCTGGATGCAGGGCACTCGCTATCGGCGCCCTGCCTAATACTGGATCTTGTGCCGCAGCGCGCGTCAAGTGATGATTCAGCCGAGTCGAATAAAACAAAGGCTGCTTGTACGGAACCGCTGCCATCACCGTTGCAACGTTTCTCCAGCAGCGGCGGTCTGTCGCTGCTGGCTCATTATTTGCCCACTGTGTATCCGGAACACATGGGCCGGAAGGCTACCGCAGTTGCAGCCGAGAAGGAAAAGAGCCCACCACTGTCCGATTGGGTTAAGCTTGAGCCCAACGATGAGATCTACGAAGATCTGGAGGATACCATATGTGAGCCAGCGGCCAAGCAGATTACTGTTAGCTCCGTGCCACAGCATTCGTTGGCTGCCTTTGGTCTGTTCCTGCGTCTGCCCGCCTACTCGGATGTCCTGCTCAGGGACAAGCAGCGTGCGCAGTGCCTGTTGCGCCTCGTCCTAGGCGTTACTGGCGATGGTGATGGCAGTAAGTTTAGCTGATAAACACAAAATTTATTTAATTGCTAAGTTATTCTGCCTGCTTTACAGACGATATATACAGCCTTTCGCTGGCGCCTTCGTTGCCAACATTGCCATTTGAGGTATTCCGCCAGCTGCTGGACAGTGTATCGCTATCAACTGATGATGGCGTGCTCCTGCGCCGCGTCGTCATTGAAGTGGGCGCTATGCATCTTGTGCTTAACTGTTTGGGCATATTTTCGCATCAGTCGCATAACAGCAAGATTGGTGCATTGATAAACGAGACACCACCTAGTGCTAGTGCTAGTGGAAGTGGCAATGGTGCCAATGCTGGTGGAAACGCTGCGAATGCAACTGGCAAAGCTGGTACAGCGGAGGAGCCCGTGGCCACCGCAGGTACATCGGATGATAAGAGCCATATATACTGGGCCAAGGGCACCGGATTTGGTACCGGCTCTACGACACAGTCTTGGAACGTAGAGCAAGCGCTGCTGCGCCAGAAAAGTGAAGAGGAGCATGTAACGGTGCTGTTGCTGGTATTATCCAGCTATATCAATCCAGGCGATTGCATACCCAGCGATATGCGTGGCGAGGATATACTCGCCTATCATGATGTGCGCGATGTCTCTGGCGAGCTGCCGCCCATATTCCAAACGCTGCTGCAGCAATCTTGCCTGATACCAGCGCTTAGCTCCTACCTGCGTAACGATTCAGTGTTGGACATTACACGACACATTCCACTCTATCGTGCCATATTGAAGCTGCTGCGTGCACTTTCGTTGTCCAAGAGCTTGGTTTCGCTGCTGCAGCCGACTTCCGGTCCAAGCGGAGAGTGCACGCCGCCCATTGCGGAGCTGCTAAAAAACATGAAGACCTGCGTGGATACTTATGCCAAGCGGCTCAAGTGAGTTTTGTCAGTCTTTAAGCATTTTTAAAAATTAAGCAAAATCCTTCACCATCCACAGAGTTAACAAGAAGTCCAATATTAAGGGGCAAACACATCAGTTGACTTTCAACATTGATGACGGCGACGACGAGGGCTTAGCGCTTCTTATACCGGATATACACGAGTCCTGCGTTCTGGTGCAGAAGACCACGGACGCAGATGCTCTAATTAATATGCTGCATACGAATGAAGATGGCCTCAGCTTACTGGAGCGGCCATTAAGCAAATCTGTGGAGCAACGTTATCTGGAACTGATGAAGAAGCGTCAGTTCGATACATACGATATGCTCGTGGAATCGGAAAACAACAGCTTTCGCTTTGTGGTCGCGCATCATTTTGAGAAAATGGTGCGACTGGCTGGCGATCGATATCATCCATCGCGGGTCAAGCGACTGGCACAGGAGGCGGTCACGCTGTCCACCAGCTTGCCGCTGAGCTTTAGTAGTTCTGTTTTTGTACGCTGTGATACGGACAGGTTGGACATAATGAAGGTAGGCTCTCCAGGGAATACGTTTGTTTCTAATTTTCACTTATTATTGATATTGTTTTGTAGGTGCTTATCACCGGGCCAGCGGACACTCCCTATGCCAATGGCTGTTTTGAGTTTGATGTCTTCTTTCCGCCAGACTATCCCAACTTGCCCATGCTTATTAATCTAGAGACCACAGGTCGGCATTCAGTACGCTTTAATCCCAATCTCTACAATGATGGCAAAGTGTGCCTGTCGGTGCTAAACACCTGGCATGGTCGTCCTGAGGAAAAATGGAATGCCCAGACATCCAGTTTTCTGCAAGTGCTCGTCTCAATACAGTCTCTGATTTTAGTGCCCGAGCCGTACTTTAACGAGCCCGGCTTTGAGCGAAGTCGTGGCACACCAAGCGGCACCAACTCGTCGCGGGAGTACAACAGCAACATATATCAGGCGTGCGTGCGTTGGGCCATGCTCGAACAAATACGCAACCCCAGTCCTTGTTTCACAGATGTAAGCTACATACTTAAAATTGCCTAAACCGTACTAATCCTTGTATACTTTTCCAGGTCATTCACAAGCACTTTTGGCTGAAGCGCGAGGAGATTTGCACGCAAATTGAGGGTTGGATTGAGGAGCTGAGTAAACCACAATATACTGAGCGAGCTAGTCGCACCATATCCTTTAATTCGATGGTACTGCGCCGGCATTATCGACATCTGCGGGAGGAGCTGGCCAAGATAAAGCCACCGCGTGGCTTAGAAGATTTAGATGCACCCTTCAATCCGGTGGCCACGCTGCCGCCCATGGATGTGTCCACAACAGCGGCAGCTACCACAACGACAAATGCACAGGTGGGCACCGATGATGCGGTGGTTACGGCATTTAATCTGATTAATGCCAGTGCGGATGATGTTGATGATGGTGATAGCGATATGCCTATGCCGGCTGATTTCTTCAAGGATATGGACAAAGAGGATGGTTTGCTTGGTGGCGAGGAAGAGGTGGTCGAAATTTTAAGTGATACGGAGAACGAGAGCAGCGTGTGGCAGGATAAAGAGGAGGATACACCATAAATTGCTCTTTAACGCCGCTTTTGCGCACTAGACAGTTTTATTTATCTTTATAAGTTTTGTTTTACGCTCCTTTGTTTTGTTTAATTTTTGTAAGAGAGACTGCAACTGCAACAGAACTTGGTGTGCTTTACATGAAGAAATCGTAATTATTAATGTTATTAAAAATGATCCTTTTGAAAAATGAGTTAAATAATATATAAATACATACATGTTAATCAAATTCCCCATACTATCTCACCCATGCATGTTGAAAAGAATACTTTTCATTAAAACAAACATACCCTATTCTAAAATAAAAATCTATTATTGTATCGCAATTTTGATAAATGTATTATCAAATAGATCTATCGGAATAATAAAATTAACCATATGTGTATAGCATAAAATATCAGAACTTTACCAACAACACCACCAAAACTAAATTAATGTGTATTAAACTATATATGTATGTAGAGATTTAGTTAAATATTTACAAAGAAAATGTGCAGAGTTAATTTTACAATCAAATTGCATCGCGAAATAAACTTTGTTTCTCCAAAATCATTCGTTTACTCTCAAAATACACGTATTTCAACAAATTTAAACAACATTTTCATCATCATGGCAGGTTGTAGTATCTGTTCATATCGAGGCCTGGCGGCGTTTATTCTAGTTCCATTTGTCGACACAGTTTAGTAGTTCCTTTTCCGATTAAAGTTGAAACTTTTGACAATTTAAAACTTAAATGTTTTAACATTCAGCAATTCAACATTCGCCAGAGAGGAACGATAATTGAACTTATATTTTCAATTTTTTACTTATGCAACTATCGTATTTTGTAAGCGTTGTAAGCATCGTGGGAATTCACATGTTTTATATATTTATTTGTATATAACACTTCATTAATTTGTATTTATTTATTTTTTTATAACACTTCATTAAATAATAATACTTCGCAGTTATCACTGCAACTTGTTGTACACAAACAATAACTTTTAGCACGTGTTAATAGCTGTTAATCGCTTTTGAGAAAAGAAAACAACGTATACAGTGGATCGATCTCTATGTACACGTATATACTTGTATATATTCATGTTTATCGATTACTGACAGCAAACAATTGCTATTTGTAACTGCCAAAGTGACTCAAAGTAGCTTATAAACAAGATGAACATGGAAGAAATGCTGATCTAGAACATATAAATTATTATCTTCATTGTGGCCATACCTCTATTAAAAACTCTTCAGTACAAAGACAAAATCGCGGCTGAAAACTCCAGAAAAACCTGCCATTGTTGGTAAAAAAAGTAAGAAAGTAAAAAAAGTTTTTGTAGAAGTGGCAAATTGTGAAAAACTAAAAACAATATAGATCAAGGACGCTTTTAACTTTTTGGACAAAAATTATGTCATGAAATTTCCAAATCATACATTATTCTTTTTATTTCAAAAAGCACCCCCAAAACCAAACAATTCAGCAAAATAGATCATCATCATCATATAGATCATCCCCCAATAACCATAAATTCCCACAAAACCATGAACTGGCATCAACTGTTCTGCTAAGTGTGAAAAGTTAGCATTCATTACAGATTACATTATGCATCACATTAAGGTGACGATCAGCCGATAGCATCTGAATATGCGCTGCTTGCTAATAGCTTACGATTCCGGTAAACTGCTTGAAATAAAGCAGTGCACTGCTTGAGACTGTTATGTTTGAAATTCAAACTTTGAATATGTAGGCTAATGAGATATGGGTAAGGGGATCGAGAGAATCTTTATAACCAAGTTATAAAAGGCTGAAAATGGATTGGTATGATAAAGTTTTGTTTTTAATCAATATCAACAGCTGTCTGGGAAACAGTCGGTCTTCTTCTTATAGTGTATATCATATACAAAATTATAATTTAGTTTCTTTTAAAGTTTTATTTAATAACAACATTGTAATCTTAATCTCAGACAATTCTTCAAGTATGTTTATACCCAAGTCACGAAACGAAAGATATAATATTTTTTATCATGCTCATTGAGCGATATCTTTATAACAATATTTTTGGCAGTTTTATGGGCTAACAACCAATTGGCTCTAAACAATTTTATCTTTTCTTAGCAAAATACTAAGTAATAAAATATGTTGGGTGATGGAAAAAAAACGTTAAACTGTCAATCTGTATAAATTTAGGTTTATTTTCGTTTTTCTGAGAGTTGTCTGAGAGCAATCAAAGACTACAAATAATTAATTGCTGTGCATTTCATCACAAAATCAATGAGATGAGAACTTTCTGTTTCTGTACAGATTTCAGAGAGATTTCTCTTCAATACTGACAATTTACTCTTCAATTGATGGAGCGCAATTAATGTGGTGTAATGTGCGCTCACAATTTAACTGTAGATTTTGTAGAGCTTATTTCGACAGCCTTTGAGCAAAATCTTTCACATTGGCTGTCGTCGCTGTTTCTTTTCTTCTATATTATCAGTCTCTTTCGAACCGTCGATCGCAGCAGTTCATCAAAAACTCGAATACCGAGGATATTATAGTGTTTTAATTGATTTATGTTAGGCATAAATTTTAATTCTTGTCGATTATGGAGCTTAATAATGTAACTGTTGGGGATGCTGTGCCTGTAAGTTATGGAAAATGGCTTAAGATTTTCTTATTAAGGAAAGCATTGTCTTTGAGTAGTTTATATAAGAGGTGTAGATTAGCATGCCAATTGACAATTACACTCAATTTCAATTTTCAATTTCTCTATTTTGATTCATATCTGTTTTATTGTTTTGTTTGCTTTTGTTTTTACCCCAAGTCCTGTGTTCTTTTCAATTGATATGCCAATACAATAACTTGTTGAAAATTTAAAGAAACCATTATAGTTTTGATATCTAATGATCACTCGAATAGCATTATAGTACATATACTTAGTCTATTGCAAATCGATAGTTGTCACACATTTCAGTAAACAATTTATGCCACTTGATTTATTACTTAAATCAACTTGAGCCAGCATATTGCTTGCTAATTTATTGGCTGATTAACTAAAACAAGCTAACAAGCTGAGACCCCCTACATTAAATCAATAGTTACTTCCAGTCTGCTACTCACGCTCAATTAATCAAGATGCCGACACGATTGTGAACAATCTGTCTGAGACTCGGATTGGATGGTAAAAACGTTGCACGAGGCATTCACTTGGCTATAACGTGTTGTAAATGAATTCTAGTTATAATAAAATTTATACAATTTTAATAAATTAATCAGAAATGCACTCCCTTGCCAATAAAATGTGGGTACAACTAGCAATGTGATTTTTTTTTTTAGTTTTGCTTACAACAATCCGAAAATTAGCATAAGTAAATAAAAAACCTGAATTAATTTAATTTAATTATAAGTTCAGTTTCATCATTGAATAAATTATTTTCGTTATTTATAACTTAATAAGTATTTATGGTAATTTGATTTTAAGGTCGATGTCGCCAAGATAAATGAATTAAACAGCAGACTTACTTCCGAAGGAGCTGCACCACCCACCAGCCATCCCGAGAGATCCAAGCCCCAGCTGCTCTATGCCATTAATGAAAATCCAGGTAAGAACATCAATTTAAGCTAACTGAATGGACATTTTTAGAGCTCTTTTTTATTTAAGTGTGGTATCTGAGCATATTTCTGGCATTCCAACACTATTTGACAATGATTGGAGCGATTGTATCAATACCATTTATACTAACACCGGCATTGTGCATGTCCGACGAGGATCCCAATCGCGGCATTATCATATCTACCATGATCTTTGTTACGGGCATTGTGACCTACTTTCAAGCGACATGGGGCGTACGTCTACCCATTGTTCAGGGCGGCACCATATCCTTTCTGGTACCCACACTGGCCATCCTTGCATTGCCTCAATGGAAATGCCCACCCCAAGCTGAACTTGATGCCATGGATGCGACGGAGCGTGAGGAGCTATGGCAAATACGCATGCGAGAGCTATCTGGAGCAATTGCAGTGTCTGCAATGGTGCAGGTCATCTTGGGTTATACGGGACTAGTTGGCAAGATATTAAAGTACGTAACGCCGCTAACCATTGTGCCTACGGTTTCCCTGGTCGGACTTACGCTTTTCGAGCATGCTGCGGAAACGGCCTCCAAGCACTGGGGCATTGCTGTAGGGTAAGCATCAGATAGTATGCTCTTGCATAGGGTATCACAGTCTTTTTTATATAATGATTTTATTCCCCCATTGCCCATATGAAATCATAATTAGGATAATGAACTTACTCGATACAATCATATTCGTCTGTCCATCTAGTTAGCTGTCTTACTTTTAGTATCAGACAGCTGCCATTGGAACGATCGGACGAAAACGTAGTTGTTTTATGAAAATCATTCTTTTCAAGATATCTTTAGATATCTTATCAAACTAGTCAACTCTTAGTTTAATTTCAAATCAGCCTACTTTATCTTAAAGCTGCCATATGACAAACAGTTAAAAGATATATTGTTCTGTGAACAACAACAAAACTCGGTATCTGCGAGTATTCTTATCATGGATCGGAAATTCAAGTAATTTTCGTAAATTTTATTTTAAAATCACTATAAAAATAATCTTTATTTTTACACACTGTACCCATTAATAATTGTTAAATGCGGGTAATAAAGTAGTGCAAATGTATGTAACAGGCATAAGGAGGCATCACCGATCATATGAAGTATTTTCTTAAATCAAAAGCCGAGTCGATCTGCCCATGCGCATCTACCCTGCTACTATAAAAGCTAGCTTTACACTGATCAAGTTTAAAATTTCACATACTCCCCCCCACACCCCCGAAATTCGAAATCCGATCGGATTATAAACATTAAAGTTTTTAACTAGATTAGAGCATTCTAATTTGTTACACAGTTGAAAAATAACAATTAGTTTTTAATAGTTTTTAATAACTCAAACTTTCGTTTGATTTGCCCGGAGTAACTAAATACTAAATACGAGTCACAAATATCGTTTGAAATTTGATTCTAAAAATAAAACTAATTAGTCCGCTTTAAGACGATGATAATTATTTCATGATGTTTCTTCGTTCGGTTTGGTTGAAAAAATAGTTTTTGTATGACAAACTTTTTTGCTTTTCAAGATAACTCAACCAAACTCGCTTTACCTATGTTTAAGGACAGTTTATACATGATGACAAAATTTCATCGAAATCTGACTTCTATATCTTATAGCTGCCATAGGAATGATCGGTTGTTAATAAGTTCCTGTATGAAAAACTTTTTTGTTTTTCATAATATCTCGACCAAACTCATTATGTCTAAATAAAAACACGTTCTACACATGTTGACCAAATTTGATCAACATCGGAACACTATATCTTATAGCTGCCATAGAAACAATCAGTTGAAAATTAAGTTTTCTTATGCAAATCTTTTCTGCAAGGGTATATATCTTCGGCGTGCCGAACATTTCAAAGTCTCTGCATGCGCTTTAAATCTTTGGCATTTCGTAGGTAGCTTTTCTTTCGTGTTTTCTTAAATTTACATGTTTCCACAGCACAACGGGCATGCTGACACTTTTCTCGCAAATCATGTGCGACGTTTCCGTTCCGGTATTGGCATATCGAAAGGGCCATGGCCTGGAGGTGCGTCAGTTTCAGCTGTTTCGCTTGTTTCCCGTGCTGCTGACCATCATAATTATGTGGGGATTGTGTGGCATACTTACGGCTACCGATGTGTTTCCACCATCGCATCCATCCCGCACAGATGTGCGCCTCAATGTGCTGACTAGTGCCAAGTGGTTCTATGTGCCATATCCGGGTCAGTTTGGTTGGCCTTCGGTGACGTTGTCCGGCGTGTTGGGCATGCTGGCCGGCGTGTTGGCCTGCACGGTTGAGTCCTTGAGCTACTATCCAACGGTTTCGCAAATGTCAGGTGCACAGGCGCCGCCGTTGCATGCAATTAATCGGGGCATCGGCACGGAGGGTCTGGGCACAGTTCTGGCTGGTCTTTGGGGCGCTGGCAATGGCACGAATACCTTTGGCGAGAATGTGGGTGCCATAGGCGTGACCAAGGTGAGTAATAATACTTGAGAAGATGCTGCATATGTCTGATCGTTTTCTTCTAATCAGATTGGTTCCCGACGTGTTATTCAATGGGCCGCTGTTATAATGGTGCTCCAAGGTGTTATTGGCAAGTTTGGCGCTCTATTTATTCTCATTCCCGATTCGGTTGTGGGTGGCATATTCTGTGTCATGTTTGGCATGATAATTGCATTTGGCCTGTCTACGCTGCAGTATGTGGACTTGCGTTCTGCAAGAAATTTATATATTCTCGGCCTATCAATATTTTTCCCTATGGTCTTGTGCCGCTGGATGCAAGAACATCCGGGCGCCATCGATACGGGAAATGATACCGTTGACTCCACATTGTCCGTGCTGCTGGGCACAACTATCTTGGTGGGTGGCTTGCTGGGCTGCCTGCTCGATAATATAATTCCGGGTAAGTTGTTATTTCTACTAAAATAAATTATCACTGAATGATGGTCTTAACAACAGGCACACCTGCTGAACGTGGTCTTACCGAGTGGGCCAATGAGATGCCGCTGGGCGATGACAATGTTAATGATGGCACTGCCACAGATTATGATTTTCCATGTGGCATGGATACCATACGCAGCTGGAAGTGGACATACTATGTGCCTTTTTTGCCCACTTACAAGTTAAAGAAACAGAGCTGAGTAACTACATTTCAGTATTAGCTGGCAAAATATCATTCGAAAACAAGTTTTTCTACTTTTTGTGGTTGATTGTTAATTCTTCACATTATTGGCTGTAAATGCATAAAACGAGTATATTTAATAAACAAATTAGAACACTTTAACGATTGTATTTATAAGTGATGTTTATTGACTTTTAAAAAACGTTTTGTATTCTCATGCTTTATTACACTTTCAAACTATGCATTTTTTTTTACTACACACTAGATTTTAAATTCGCTTATTGTTTTTCTTTTCTATATCCGAATGTTTCGTTCACATAACGCTTACATATTTTCTATTATTTTGCAATAACATCAATAGTTCTAGCAAACGAAAGAAAATTTCATCTAAAAATCTCAAATAATCATTCAGTTCTGTATCGCAAAACGAAAAAAGAAAAAATGTAGTTAAAATTAATGATACAATTTTAACGCATTTTCTTTTTTTTCTTTGGCGCGAGTTACTTACAAATAGCATATAAAATATTTTTGAAACATCTGTGTCTCTCTCTCTACTTTCAACTGCTTACCAACTAAATTAACTTTATGGCTAGGACTAAATCTAAAAACGCCAAAGGAACCAAGGCACAATCATTTGAAAATCGTATATGGCAATAATTATAGCCAGTCATGAAGCCTACGCCAGATCTTGAACTGATCTTTCAACTACTATTTCTATTCTTGAAACGGCACTATATTTGAATTTTGATAACGTGATAACTACAATTACTACGAGCAGGGCTCCAATTTCAACACTTTTTGTTTTCTTTTTTGCTATATGTTGTGTATATAAAAAATTACAAAAATTATTTATGCCTAAAATGTGTCATCTTTGACAGCAACAATTCTAGAATCTATGCTGATTATGATAGGTTTGTGCTGGTTGCAGCAACTTCTTGATGCCACCGCTGCTGGCGCGCGATGATGAAGCCGAGGCTGATGAGGAGGCAGTCGTATTGGGTGGCGTGCTCAATGCCGTGGCATGTGCCCCCTTTTTACGTTTGGTGTAGTAACAGAAGATGCAGAAGCCATTCTGCGGTGTGGAACATCAAATATTTGTGGGACTGCGCGTGGCCGACGAGGTACGATAACGCGATCCAGATCTGAAAGTTACACATGGTAATTTATTTGGTTTTTATTATGCCTTGATCAAACTTAGCAACTTCTTTGATAATACACATGATAATTCAATTTGTCTAGCTGTCTTGGGGACAATCATTACAAAAATAAGTCATGAAACCGCTTTTTATTAACATCAGCGAACGGTCGAGAGTTCCATCTCTAATTTAAACTTATTTAGAATTTTTGCTAACAAAATTGGACTTTTTACCCATTGTGCACTGTTGGAGTACATACCGTGAAATGCTGGAAGTGTAATCACGTACAGGAGTGCGGGCTTCACGTCTGTGGTAGCTAGTGCCAGCGCTGCTGCCAACTGTGCTGGTGCCGCTGGTGGGTGGTTCTAGCAGCGACATGGTGCGATGATCATAGGGTCGTATAGATCGGCGTCCCAGCGTGGCATAGCCATCCAAATGGCTGCTAGCTGCAGCGCTGCTGCCGCTGCCAGAGGGCAGTGTGCCGTTCAATGTATAGGAAGAGCGTCGCTTTGGATTGTAAGTGTTGTAGTAACCATTGGCACCGCCGACGGCACCATTGCTGGGACTGGAGCTGGATGAGCTTTTGTAGCGCATGGGCACGGAGCTGTAATCGTGCGGCTCATACCGCTTGCTCAGGAACGATGGCGATGTGTTGCGAATGTCATTAAGGCTCTTGCGAGGTTTGCTTGTGGCGCCAGCCGAGACACAGCTGGAGTAGTCCAGCGGTGAACGATAGACGGGTGGCTTGAGCTCCGTGCCCACGGGACTTAGTTTTAAGGGTTTAAAGAACTGCTGTGTTATATCCGGTGAATGAGCACGCGTCTCCAGCTCGGCTGCATGCAACTTTTGGCTGGAGCGCGCCTTCAGCACCGCCTGCTGTTCCCGGTAATAGTCACGCACCGCTGACGGACCCACAATGCTGCTGGTGCGACGTGGCTTCTGCTCGTTGAAGCGGCTGTAGAAGCTGCGACGCTTTATCCGATCGATGACGCTCTCGTTGGGATCGGAGCTCTCTGAGCAGCGTGTGGGTGAGCTAAGTTGCGATGCTCGTGACAGGCGTGACACTGTCGGTGAGGGCGTGGCATGCAGCATATAGTTGTCCTCAGAGCAAATGGACCAGTTGTCAAAGTACAGCTCCGGTTCCTCGGTGGGCGACATAAATGTAGATGTGGAGGCACAGTCATCCTGAAAGTTGAAAAATAAAAAAAAATTATCTAACGATGCAAATGTATGTAACAAGTATAAGCATTTCTCTCATTAAGTATATACAAACATATATTCTTGATCAGTGTCAACGGCCAAATCGATTTGGCCATGTCCGTCTGTCTCTCTGTATGAACGCTGTGTTCTCAAAGACTTTAAGGGCTAGAGACACCAAACTTGGTTGGCTTTTTTGTGTACAATACGATCAATACATTTAGATGAGGTTTATATTAAATTTCAAATACCCCCTCAAAACGAAAAAAGTTAACACAGCCACGTTTTTAAAGATACATAAAAACTAACTTCCTGTCTTGGGTTGAATGCTCACTTTTAATAAGATTCAGTTTCAGTGAAAAAAAAAAACAGTCAAAACTATAAAATCTCGTCATACCACAAACCGTCTCTGAATCATGTCCAGAGCTTAAATAATTTCATTTTAAACAAATCCACCATCGATGATACATATGTATATAATAAGGTATTCAGGTTTTCCGTACAAGTTTTCAAGTTAAGAATCGCGGGGTCAATTTTGAAATTAGACATATGTTTGCTTGGGCGATTAATATTAGAATTGTCCTCAAATTATTATATATATTCTGGTTTTGTTTGTTTCGAATTTCCTACAAGTCCTACAAGCCCCCGGAAATCGATCAAAAAGTACTTGCATCTACTATAACTACAACAACTAAGTACTATGTTACACAGTTTGTTTTTAAATATCACACACATGCATTCAAAATTGTTAAATCGGAAAAGTAGCAATTATACGGAAGAAAATGCTGAACTAATCAAATAAATGCCAATGTGCGTTACAAATGAATTGTCTTTTCATTCCCTATAAAAGACTTTCCGAAGAAACTTCAATTTCAGTTAAAACAAAATGGTTAAGTTACATTTTACACTCTCGGTGGTTGTAATCGTGGCAATAAGTGCGCTCCAATCTGTCTATTCAGAGAATCTGTCAACATCTATAATTGCGGAAATCCTACGGCAGAGCGAGCCTGGTAATGTTGTTGTGTCACCCAACTTACTGATCGAGGGTCTATGGCAACTCTATTTGGGGGCAGAAGGGAGTACTGCTGACCAAATTGGTAAACTGATACACTCACCTGAGGTAACAAAGAACGATGCCATTGCATTGTATTCCAAGTGGAAAAAGAGTACTGCATCACCTGAAGGTGTGACCCTGAATACGGGTAATAAGATATATGTGGCAAATGATCTGATCTTGTTGCCATTGTATCAGCAACAAACAGTTGATATATTCAATTCGACTTCTGAAAAGGTTGATTTTGGAGACTCATCTAAAACTGCCCTCAAAATTAATAACTGGGTAGCCCAACAAACTAATAACAAAATAACAGAGTTGATTAAGAAAACTACTAAAGATACGATAATTATGCTTGTCAGTGCGATTTACTTTCACGGAGCATGGAAACATGAATTCTCTGTTACGCAAAAGCTACCCTTTTTTACACTTGAAAAACAGGGAGTAAGAATTGAACAAATTTATACCATGTTAAGTTATGGCAATTTCAGATATAACTTTATTGAGAAGTTGGATGCTAACTCTTTAGAGCTACCTTATGCAAACTCAAGTATTTCAATGATTATACTTTTGCCCAGAGAATTGAATGGTATTGACAAAATTGTACAAAATTTGGATAAAGTGCACATCGATGAAATTGCGCCAAAATCCAAAGAGACTGAGCTTAAAATTTACTTGCCAAAGTTTAAGTTTGAGTTTGAAATGGAACTGCAAGAAGTACTTAAAAATCTTGGCGTTAAGGATTTATTTAATAAAGCCAATTTGAATGCGATGATCAGTACGTCCTTAAACATTGAAGTCAGCAAAGTTATACAGGAAGCAATCATTGAGGTGGCTGAGAAGGGAACTACAGCTGCAGCAGTTCAATGTTCTTATATCAAACAAAGTAAATATCACAGTATATGTACGATAATAAATATGCTTTATAATTTCAGCAACCGAAATTGTGGTTGTTAGTGTCCAAATCAGTTTAACTCCATTGGTTTTAGTAAACCATCCATTTGTATTTATTATCAAAGATAACGATAGAGTTTATTTTGCTGGGCGTGTCAGCCGCCTGGAATAAAACTTTGAATTCACAAGTTTTACAGAAATTTCAGGTTTTATTAATTGTTTTTCGAGTTCGTCTCGGCTGTTGATCCTGATCAAGAATCAATATAGTTTATATAGTCGGAAATGCCTCCTTCTGTCTGTTACACACATTTGCAGTACTTTATAACTCCCGTTTTCTCATTTTTAATGGGAACAGGGAGTAAAAACTATGTTTTGTAACCAAAATCCGAAATAAACTTAGCAATTACAAGTTATTATTATACTTTATATAGTTTGCTCAAATTTGATCTAAATGAAAACATGTTCTACAGGGTATATATCTATATATACATATATTGTTTGGACATCAACTGGCTTTTGTGATCATAAAAAAAAAATATTGCAGAACTAAAATACGAATAATTTCCCATAAAAAAACCAGTAAGAATGTTGCAGTCGGGTTCTCCCGGCAGCGATATACTCTGTTAAATTTTTGTAAAGTTTACTTGTATACTTATAAATTGTCCTTAAACTTAGGTAAAGTGAGTTTGGCTGATTTATCTTGCAAAACAAAAAAGTTTTTCCGATTGTTCCTATGGTAGCTATAAGATATAGTCGTCCGATTTTGATGAAACTTCATCACCACCTATAAACTGTTCTTAAGCTTAGTTTTTCAAACTTATTTCTTAATCGATCGTTCCTATGACAGCTATATGTTATAGTGGCCCAGTCTGTCTATGGTATATACCAACATGTTTACCAAGTTTGGTTGCTCTAGCTTTAAAACTGTGGAAAAACCTGATTTCATACAGACGGACGGACAAACATTTCACAAACCCAATACACTATTTTTTTCCATTTTGGAAAACAGAGTATAAAAACATACATAATAAACTTCTACCAGAAATCGAAACAAGGATTCCTACCTGATAACTGCGCGAATCCGAGGAGTAGTTGGGAATGTTCTCAAACGAGGGCGTCAACAGATTATTGCGATTGATCTCATGCGCGGATGAGGTGCGATAACCAGAAGTCTGTGAGCTGCAATTGTTGTTGGTGTTAATGGAGTTGTTGTTGGTAGCATTATCCATGGATTGCTGACTCGAGCTATTGTTAGAGGAGGCGCTCTTGACGGCGCCCGGATAAGGTGGCAAATTTGAGTAGAGTCCGTTGCCATTGAGCAGCGCCGGATTGGTTTTGGCGCCACGATAGCTGCCACTTGTGTTGGTTGTCGTTGTTGTTGTTGTTGCCGTGCTAGCAGTTGCAGCACCATTTGAACTATTCGCAGCATATAGATCCAGCATAAGACCTTTGCGCTTCTCCTTGTTGCTTTGAAGTTTGCTGCTGCTGCTGGGCGTTGTTGTTATTGTTGTCGTCGCAGTGGCAGTTGTTGCTGCAGTTGCCGTTGCGTTGCTGCTGCTGCCTGTGGCAATTTGTTGCTGTTTACAGTCGGGACAGATCGCCTCACAGTTGCAGTTGACCTCAGCGGGTTGAACTTTGGCTTTGGTTATATTCTGATAGATGGGCGATGTGGGCAGCGAGCTGTCTTCTTCCTCCTGTCGCACCTGTCGTTCAATGTTGCTGGTGGAACGTGTGCTGCGCACGCGTCGTTGTTCGCTGCTCTCGCGATCAAAGCGTCGCAGCAGACCACCTAACATTTTGTTGACAGTGCCGCCTTGTTTGCCACCGCTGCCGCTGTCCACGTGCAGCTCCTCTACGCTGGCCGAACGCTTGGGACTGACGCTTTTGATTGGCTGTGTGCGTGGCACGGAACGTTCACGTAGCGAGCGTAGCATGGTGTCAAAACGCGAACGCTTGTCCACACGCTTATCCTCGATGACAGGCTCCAGCGGAGTTTTGTCCAACTCCAGCGGCTTCTTCTTGCGCAGCAGCGTAGCGGTGGACTTCTCTGGTGAGCTGCGCTCTTCGGGTGAGCCTTGCTTTTGTGTGCAGACCAGCGTGGAGCTGGGCGTGCTTAGTTTCTTCTCTTTGCTCATGGCAGAGTCGCGTAGCTTCTCGAATTTCTGACCAATGGCATAGAGCAGTCCCTTGCTGGGTTTCTTTTCTGGTGATTTTTCCTTTGATTTGATCACCGGACTGGATTCTTTGGAGCTGTCCGCTGGCGTTGTTGTTGTTGTTGTGGTTGTCGTTGTGGTTGGACTCACGGGTGTGGGTGGCACCAGCTTGGATTTCTTGGATACTTTGATCATTTTTTTGATGCTCGTTGGACGCGTTTCTGTCGAGGAAGAGCCAGTGTCCTTCTCGGTTACTGTGCTCATTGTGCCTGTGGGCGTGGCCGATAGTGATTTCTCCTCCGATGTGGATTTGGAGCTGCACGCCGTATTGGCCGCTGGCACAGTCTCTGTAATGCTGGTTATTGCTGCACCGCTGCGTGCTACCTTTCTTAGATCCTTGGGCATGGCCAATTTGGTGGCCGGATAGCTTTTGGGTCGCATCAGACGACTCTCTCGTGGTGCGGACTCAACAGACGTCTCTGTTGTGCTTGTGGGCAGTTTGCTAGGCAGCTTGCTTGGCAGCGCCGATACTGTCGTCTCACTTAAAGGCAACTCTCCATTACCTTTGAGGCTAAGACCCAGATCTTTCATAGGATACGATTTGGGTCGCTTTAACTTGGTCTCCTTGGGCGCGGGCAGTTCGTTGGTTTGTGTTTCCGTAGCGGTTTCAGCCGCTGACTTCTTCACCACCTTCTTGACCTTACGCACAAGCGTTGTTGTTGTTGTCGTTGTTGTGGTATTTGGTTTGTTGGCATCTGCATCAATGTTTGGTTCGTTGCTTTGCTCCTTGGACTTGACTTTCTTCAACTTCTTAATGGTGGACGTTTCCTCAGCTCGGACGCCCTTGGGCGTCTCAACAGCTGCTAGCTGCTCGTGCTCCGTTTGTGTGCGCACCGCAGACAGCAGCTGCAGCTCCTGTAAGATTTTGTTCGCCAGCTCGTGCTTGTCCAACTCTGTTTCCAGCTCACGTGAACGCGACTGACTGCGTCGCTTCTCAGGCTGCTCCGGCACGTCTCGCCTTGTTTTTTGTCCCGTCTCCACGGCAGCCTCCA
This sequence comes from Hirtodrosophila cameraria, assembly GCA_949708635.1. Classification (NCBI taxonomy): domain Eukaryota; kingdom Metazoa; phylum Arthropoda; class Insecta; order Diptera; family Drosophilidae; genus Hirtodrosophila; species Hirtodrosophila cameraria. Next base: position 68,044,759 of record OX453089.1, on the reverse strand, counting down.
CATTTGGCAGACTGTGCTTGCGTTGACGCAGATCTGTTTGCTCCAAACGATCGCAAGACTTTTCCCGAATCTCCTCAAGCGCCGTTTGAGTTTCACGATCGCGTGGGTCGTCAAAGAAGTCGGGCCGCAGAAAACGTGAGATGCGACGCTGCGAGGAGCGTCTACGCAAGGAGCTGCTGCCGTCAGCCACGGCCACTGCCACGGCTACGCTGGGAGCAGCTTGTGGCGGCGGCGACAGGTAGCCGCTTGGTGGACGCCCCAAAGCAGCGCTATAACGCTTCTCCGGCGCCTCATTTCCACCCGTAGACTTGCTCAGATATGGCGAATAATATTTATACTTGTCACTAATGTCGCTGGTATAGCTGCTGTTGCACAACGAAGATTTGCCATAATCATCTCGGCAGACGCTGCTGCTGCGACTCTTGGTGGCCAGCGGGGCAGCAGCAGCCGGCTCCTGTGTGGGTGCTTGACTGGGCGCCCGACTTAGACTGCGTCGATAGATGGCCGTGCTGGCCGCTGTTGTCTTGGGCGCATCGGTTTGGATTTTGGGCTTGCTCTCCTCCTCGGGCTGCTCCGGCAAATAGCCACGTCCGCTGCTCTGGCTGCGCTTGTACACCTTGATGGCGGGCGTGCCGCTTGCAGCGCCGCTTGCAGCGCCGCTTGCAGCGCCGCTTTGAACGCTCAGCGTGCGTGATAGTTTGCGAGCCTGTGTGGGTGGCAGTTTGGCCAGCAGCTGCTCCTGAAAGCATTTGGGCAGACCTGGCGTAATGCTGGACAGCGTTTCGAGATCCTTTTTGCTGAGGCGCAGACGCGACAGATCCAAATCAGCCAAATCGAGCGGCTCTCCATCAGCAGTTGCAGTTGCACTCTCCGTAGTTTTGTGGCATTCAACATTCTCCACATTGCCTGGCGCAGATCTGGGCTTGCTGGCACTGCTCTTGGAGTGGTGGCCTGTGGATGGTAAAGTTGGAAGTGGGGCTTTGAGTATTGTGCAGCTGGCGGAAAGTTTGTTTTTTTAAATGGTGTTGGGCCAATTTGCAAGCTACTTACTTGGCTGTAAGGCATAAGGTTCAATATATAACTCAGTACCTGAACTCCAAAGGGTTATGGGCCCAGCTGCACCTGTAAACATTTTGTATGTTTGCAACCAAAAGAACTTTGCACACTGGATTCGATCTATAGTAACATATAGCGGGGTTAACTCGTTAAAGCCAAATTAAGAGTCAAGAGAACATAATAATCATAACAAGTACAACAATTATATAATATCGTTCCAATCAATAACAATGATTAGCACACGTGCAGAACTAGATAATTAATAAATGACAAATTTTAGTTGTTTTTTGTTTTTGTTTTGTATTTGGTAACTTTTATCAAGTTTAACGAATTTTGTTTATTTCATTTGCAAATTCAGCATACAAAATTAATTTTAGTATTTCAATGTTTAATTAAATATAGTATGTAAGTAATTATATAAAAAATATTGCTTAGTTTTAATGCTTGCAGCAACATTTTTTGCGCTAGAAGAGTTTCCTGCTTGAGTTCGGTAAATGACTTGAAATTGGTTTTATATCTATGATTGATATTTGTTTCTTGTTTTTTTTTTGCTTAAAACAAACTTCACTTGAGCAAGTTATATAAATAATAAAAGCTTTTATAAAATTAATTTAAAAATCACAATAAGTGTCAAGTGCTATAACAAACATTCTTAAACGAGTCTACTTAGAAGATGGTGCTGAACTAAAAGCCCTCTGCTCACTTTTGTTGTTTAAATAAGTAGTTTTAAAATTAACTAGAACATCAGTTTATAAACAAAAATACAAGTAAAATGGCATTTGGATGATATATTTTCTGATTGGTCTTGACATTTTTTACAATTTTTTAATTACTCCCTGTTCCCATTAAAAATGGGAAAAAGGGAGTTATAAAGTACTGCAAATGTGTGTAACAGGCAGAAGGATGCATTTCCGACTATATAAAGTATATATATTCTTGATCAGCATCAACAACCGAGTCGATTTAGCCATGTCCGTCTGTCTGTCTGTCCGTCTGTCCGTATGAACACACTGATCTCGGAGACTATAAGAGCTAGAGGCACCAAACTTGGCATGAAGGTTCCTGTATACCATACGCAGATCAAGTTTATTTCAAATTTTGGACACAGCCCCCCGCACCCCCGCAAATCGAAAAAAACTCTCACAGCCACAATTTTAAAGATAAAGCTTTGATTTTTGGTACACATATTTCTTTTATCAATGTTTATCAGTTGCGTAAGTTTCATTACGATCAGATAAATAACACAAAAGTTGTGAAAGAATCTATTACCCCCATCTCAGCAGGCAGAAACAACAGTTTGACATGCACTGGACAAGTTGAGTGCGCTGGTTGCTTGTGTTGCCGCTGAACTGCTTGAAACGCCAGTTGAACTGCACCAAAATGAAAACATTTCCGAATTGATGAAGGTTAACTTTTCAAAAGTAACGAAATAATCAAAAAAGGTCTGTTCCAATTCCGAACAAATCAATCAGCATCGGAATTATTAGCTATTCTGATTTCCAATTATCAATAGAATACTCTAAAATACTAATCAAATTCTACTTTTGTAAAAAACAGTAAAAATTGAGGAACATAAGTTATGTAGAAAAAGAAAACTACTTATACAATATCGATTGAAACTGAAGTAGTTTGTGTGCTTTTGAAAAAATCATACTCGAAAATTAAGAAAACGACCCAAGAACAGAAAATTTTATTTTCTTTCAGAAAAAATTTTGCAAAGTTGAATATTTGAAAGATATTTTCTTGGAAAATGTCGATTTCGTATTTGAAGTTCTTTTTCCGAACCGATCTTAAAAAATCTCAAAAAATTATATCAAGCAAAGCTAGTTTTCAACTCCATACGAAAGAAATTTGGCATCCAATTGCCATTTTGGCTGTAGACTAGTGTAATTGAACAAGAAAATTGAGTTGGGTTTCTGCCCGGGTTAAAGTTTTATTTAAGTGTTTTAGTTTATTTGAGTATTTGAGCCTTTAGGCCGCATACCAAATGCTTAAAGTGTGTGTTGCCAATTAAATGCGTTGCCAAAATTTGTTTTCGCTTGAGTTGAAAGTGAACAATTAACAAATGTATAAAATTCAATTTTGGAAACATAAACGTTTATCAAATATGCCCCCGTGGCTGCCACACACATACAAAAACACCAACAGCTTTCAGCACTTGTATCCACATCCGCATCCGCATTCGCATTCGCAATTGTGTTCGTATTGGTATTGGTAGGCTTTATGGCTTCTTGAGGTTTCTTGTGGCTGTGATTGTGGCTGTGGTGGTGGTGGTGCTGATGGTTTTGGCTGGTGTCTTGGATGGTGTTGTTGTGGCATTCGCAGTGGCAACGGCGTTGACCTTTGTTGTTGTTGTTGCAATTAAGGCTGGTTGCAGTTGCAGTTGCAGTTGCGTTTTGGTATTGGTGATGATGGAATTGAACGGGCTGTTGTTAATGGTTATAACATGCTTTGTGGGCGTGGTAGTTGTTAAAGATAAACCAACTGTAAACGAAATAAGCACGAAATGTGTAAACAATGGCCAACAAATAACAAATTAACAATTTAACTTAATAACAAAAAACGATATTATATTAGAGCCAAGTGTCCTCTAAAATGTATGTAAATATGAGAATGAGAAAATTGCAGTGCGTTAGATTAAAGGTTAATGTTTAGATAAGAACAGCTCAAGGTTTTGTGTTTTGTGATGATAAAAAAATATGTTTTTTTGCGCTTTTATAATGACAACAATTAGTAGCTGAACATTTTTTGTACATTATCGTATTCAAAGTTTTGGACATTTTTCTTTTGTTTTTTTTTTTTATATTTTTTTGTTTTTAGTTCTTCTTAGCTTTGCTAATAGTATTAGAACAGCGTTTTCTGTTTATTTTTTTTAATATTACATTATTGAAAATTGCTATAAACAAATTCATATTAAATACAATTTTTTTTTTCATGTTGATTAAAAATAGCCCAGAACTCAGAAACTTGTTTTTGGTTTGATTTTGATTTTTGTTTGTTTTTTTGTTGGTTGTGCCAAGTTAGTTATTGTTGTTGTTGTAGTGGTTGTGGTTGATCAGCTTAAACACAGCGTGGACAAAATTAACTACATCGATAAGCTTCAAATGCATATGTGTGTGTGTGTGCTTTTGTTTATGTGTGTGTGTGTTGTTTGTTTGTTTGTGTGTGTGCTTAGTGGTGTTATAAATTAATTTCTTGTACAACACAAATTTGGTTTAATTATTAAACTAAAAACATGAACAAGAACTTTGGAACTCAAACAACTTGCTTGGTTAGCGATTTTTCATTTTTGTTTTTTTTTTTTTAAATGTTTTTTTGTTGTTGTTTATGGTAAAAGAAAAAGTTTGTAAAACTAAAACAAATTTAAGGTAGCGGGGCCATTTGCAAACTGTACAACAATAATTGAAATATTATGTATGTATATGTAAATATTTATTTAACAAAATTCTTTTGGTTGCCAAACAATTTGTAATTCGAAATAAAATAGCCATTTTCATTTTGTTTTTTAAATTCTTTTTTTGTTTTGTTTTTTTTTTGTTTTTTTTTTTGAGATTATTAAAACAAAAGTGGTTCGCTTTATTGTCATCAAAATTGTTTTCACTGTAAAATGTAATAAAATTATTTATGGATTAAATTTGTTCATTTAGCCGCTTGGGTTTATTGCATTTGTTATTAAGATTAAGTACATTTTCTTGTTTGTTTGTTGTCAACAATTTTCTTTTTTTCAATTTTCATTTTGTTTTTTATTTTCTTTTTGTTTTAACAATTTTTAATAACATACGAATAAACGCAAATTAAATATTATGTTTTTGCCAAATTCAATTATTCCTAATTAATATGTGTGTGTGTGTGTGTGTGTGTTTCATTTATTGTATAAATTTATAAACAAATATATGTATGTATTTGAATATTTTGATAATTTGTTGAGCATTTTGTTGTGTTTGGCCAAGCTAATAGATCTATATAAATAACTATTTAATTGCGCTGATATTCAAAACTTTGAATACGATATGATTTCATAAAACCTTTTGACAATTTTTCTATCATCATTGCAATAAATATTCATTGCATAACATTTTAATGCTATATTATATAAAAAACTTGTTAAGCAAAGTAATGAAAAGAAATTAAATTAAATCAAATAAATTAAATTAAATTAAATTGATAAATAAATAAATAATAAACTGTGCAAAACATTACGAAGAGAACAATTAAAGACACATTTAACTGAATTTCGGTTTGGGTTCGTTGGGCTACGAGAGAATATATGCTATAATATGTCTCTAATAAGAGGTATATATGTAATATATATACTTATATATGTAAATTGTAAAGCGGCAGCAGCATTTAGGGTTAATAACAAAAGTTATTGTGCTCTAGGACAGATAGCATAGATCAAATAGATAGATAGATAGACAGATAGATATATAGATAGATAAATATATAGATAGAGTAATATTTTTTGTTTGATAGTTTCTCGTTTTATTGAGAAAGATATGCTATTAAAGAAATGTGCGCACACACAAAATCAACGTTTATATATATAAAAAAAAAAATAAAAAAATAAAACAGAAAAGGATTTGTCAAAGTAAGTAGTAGTTGGCATTTTCACTTGATAATTACAGTAGACACTTAATTAATTGCTTATTTTTGTTTGTTTTTAATTGTTTGTTGAGTTGTTTGTTTGTTTTTGTTTGTTTCTTTTTTAGGGGGTATATATTCAGGCTGCACAAACTTTGTTTAGACTCAATAAGTATATATAGTAAAGTATTTACTTGATTGGTTTTTTGTTTTTGTTTCTGTTACAGTTTCTGTTTTGTTTTTAGCATACATCAACAACTACTAGAAATGTGTATACAAGTATATAGTATATATATATATATATATATATATATTGAAATTGAATTTCTTATTTACGTAGCATACTTTTCAAGTTGTTTTAACGTTGTGTGTTCGTTTCGAGTATTGCAGTAGTTGCTTCGCTTCGCTTGGTATCTGTTTGTTGCCTGGTCTTGGTCTGCCTACTGATCTAAATATTTACTCTTTAATCTGTGATATTCACCTCTTGGCAACGTGGCACCCGTACGCGAGAACATCGATTCCATATCGCTGCCCAGATCCCGCGACATGCTATGGCGCCAAGGTGCACCGAGACCGCCGCTGTTGCTGGCGCTGTTCAAACGACTGTCGAGAAGAGAGAAATATATTTATGTAATTTGTATATTATATATATTTTAAAGTATATAGTCATTTATAAATCAATATATTTTTATATATATATATATATAGTTGTGTCTGACAACGTTTAGCTAAAGGACTTGCACATTACACAGGCCAACTTACAGGCAGCATTTGGCAACAGGCCAATCAATCAGCCAATGGCGTATGCGGGTTGTAATGCCTAAGCCCCTTAACAAACGTTGTTTGCACCTAAGAAATAGGCGAATATAAGTTATGGGGTATATGTAAGTAAAGCAAAACTTTTAGTTTAGAATTTAGTAATGGTACAGAGATAATATTTGGTATATACATGGTGAAACGAGCAGCCATTATCAGTTTAGATAGTGACAAATGCATTGGTACATTGATTTAATGGGTTATATACGGCTGTCATGAATGAAAAAATCGATTCTTTTTATTGAAAATTCTTTGAGTAGATACTCGAAAATACTCGAAAATACTATACGAAGTTAAAGCTATTAATAGCGCTCTACCTACACAGCACTCGGAAACAAACTTGAAACTTTAAATGTAATTATGTATGATTTAATATGAACCGTTCTCAAGATATGAGAAACAAAAGGGCGTTGCTGGAATTCATCTATAACTTTTTTATTATTTAATATTTTTTGATCAAAAAATTTCAACAAGTTATTAGAAACGTGTACTATTCGACGCTGACAAAAGATTTTGAATAAATATTATTTATGATTTAAAAAAAAAAAATAACAGAAAATGTAAATTAGCGTAGTACAACTGTATATAACCCCTTAAACAAGAACTATCTGATGAAACCTATTGAATCCTGCTTGCTATTTCATTTCAGAGCGTTGTATTGATAGCAATTGATTGATTGTGTAGAGATTTGGAAACAACATCAACATTACGAAAAACAACTGAATATTTCACAGCTGTGAATAGATATTCCAAAACTGATGAAACATGTTTTTTGTCAAGCGCTTTAAACTTGAGCGTATTAGACAACTGAACTTTTACCAAAACAAGCTTTTAAATCTCTTTTCCGCCATTTTCTATTTAAATCATAAAATACATTTTAATACCCTTATTCAAGTACTATTAACGCAACCAAGATCCGGATATGATAGAATTGATAGCACAGTTTTGGGTTTATAGTTGAAATAGTATAATTTTCGAAACGTTGCAAATCATTTTGTATACTTACACTTGCTTCTTCTCAACTGTTTCGGTATAGCTATAACTGACTTGAGACCTAAGCGCACTAATTGGTTATTTGGTTAAGCAGATTAACGAATGATGTCAGTTATTAATAAAGAAAATGTATGTGGAAAGCAGCATGTAAAAGATGTATAATCAAATTAATTGTAAATGTTAAGTGGTTTTTGAAACTATCAATGTTAAATTTGATTACACAACACATTACTTAAACGAATATTAATGAAATTATTTATTTACTAGGCATTCTTACCTGCCGAAAGGACTGTTTTGACTCCAGAATGGCCTATGGCCTTGTGCCTGCCGCGAGATGTCCGTTAGCAGACGACTAGAATGACTGGGAAAACCGGCTGTGAGGTCACTGTTAACATTCATGCGATTCGTAAGCGCACGCACCTGGAAATTAAAAAGGGATATATGTATAAGGACACATAGATAAGGAAGAGCAGTAGCATTTAAGCTTACACGTTGCAGCAAGGTCGAGAATAGATTCTCCGCTGTGAGTATCTCAAAGCCATCATCGTCATCCTCCTCGCCAGAGCTATTTGAATCGTTGTCCTGGCTAATTTTCTTGACAGGTCTCGAGCTCCTGCGTTTGCATAAACGAATAAAAACAATATAAATTTAATTTCATTATTTACAGTTGAGCCTGAGGATTATGCTAACCTTAGTCTGTGAGGGGTAAAGAGCGACTCATCTTCGCCGCCATCACGATTAATTGAAGTTGTGCGCATCTTTTGGAATGGCGAACTCTCATCGAACCCGGTCTCGCTGAGCAGTGAGCTGTATACAAAAAGTTGAAAACATTCAATATAAAAGTTAGTCAATTCTCGTTTCAATAAATATGCTGCTTTTGAACTTTACCCAATGCGATGTGATGGACGCAGTCGGCTGAATGTTGAGCGACTGGAGGCGGTTGTGTGACTCGATTCCGATGGCTCAATGCTGCGTTCACGTGGCGTTATAAAGCCACCACCCTCCACGGCAATAGGTATGATAAATTCACGTGGACTCTTCTTGATGGGCTGCGAGTTGCCCGGTCCGCCAGTAACTGTTGATTGCGACATGGTGGTCGTTGTTTCCGTCTCGGAATCAGCAGTGGACTGACGTGACAACGAACCGGAACTGCAAGAAATTAAATTGTTATCGGTTTATTTTGGGACAATAATAATATTTATTCAAATATATATTCAACACTTTTGAGACACATAAATTTTACCATCAATTTAATTAATTTCAAAAAGAAACAAGATAGAAATGTTATCTTCGGCGTGCTCTATAAGATATAGTAATCCGATTTTAATAAAATTTGGTCAACATGTGTAGAACGTGCTATAAATTAGATATAATGAGTTTGGTCGAGATTATTTTGAAAAACACAAAAGTTTTTCATACAGAAAACTAATTTCAACCAATCGTTCCTAGGGCAGCTATAAGATATAGAAGTCCGATTTCGATGAAATTTTGTCATACCTTATAAACTGTCTTAAAACTTGGGTTTAGTGAGTTTGGTTGAGTTATCTTGAAAAACAAAAAAGTTTTTCATACAAAAACCAAATTTTTCAACCGATCGTTCCTAAGAAGAAGCCTCTGTGCCAAGTTTCATCAAGATAGCTCTAGAACAAAGTCTTGAAAAACGCATATAAACAGACGGACAGACAGACGGACATGATTCGGCTGTTGATGCTGATCACGAATATATGCGTTACACATTTCGCGACAAAACTAGGATACCCCCTGCAAGGGTATACATAATATATTTAAGCGTTTCTTTAATATCATTTTGGTGTTTTTTATTACTTTCGATAGTCATTAAAATGAGTTTGATATTCGATACAAACTTCACCCGAGAGAGATTACCGTTTCATCTCAGATTAAAACTATCTTGTAATTTGATTTCATGAACTTACCGTGTCGTGGTGTTGGAGTTGGTGCGTCCATAAGCTTGTTGCGTTGGCGGCCGCTGTATGGTTATGATGTGCTCCTTGGGCTCCAAGCTGGTGGCACGCGCCTGCAGCGACGTTTTGATGGGACTGTAAGGTATGGGTCCTTCGCGTGGTGGAGCACTGCGCAAATCTGCTACAGGATGTTGCATCTCGGTGCTGAAACGCATCGCTGGCTGTGGCTGCTCTGCAATGCGCGGTTTAATATCCAGCTGCACCTCTGATTTGGCATTGATTTTGCGACGTGGCAACGTCGCTGATTTCAGTGTTATGGATGCGGTCGAGGTTTTAACAGCGCCGGGTGAGGGGGGATCGCCGCCTGGTGAAGCTGTGTGTGTGCCAAAGATGTATAAAATATTTAGTTACTTAGTTGTTATCATATGTGGGGGATATGTTGGAAGAACACAAACAGTTAAGCAGAAAAGCATATAAGTGGCAACTCGAGGGTTGGAAGTATTTAAAGGGCCAAACAGTCAGGGGTTAAGCGTGTGTGTGTGTATGTATGTGTGTGTGTGTGTGTATGTATGTATGTGTGTGTTTCTGTGCGCATATGTGTTGGGAGTTAAGTTGCAGCGGCAGCGACTAGCAGCGGCTAAGGCAGCTACAGATACGACTATGTACAAATGCACTAACAACAACAACAATAAATACAACAACGAGCAAAACAACAACAACAAGAACAGCAAACGAGAGCGAACATTTTCTATGAGCAACAAAGATAAGTAGCTTTAGTTTTGTTTTATGGTTTTGGTTGTGGTTTGTTGTGGGTTCCATTTATGGTCGAAAGGAAAGCAGAGCAATGACAACGACAAATTTAGTTCAACGAAACAGAAAACTACAAAAAAACATAAACAATACACTAAATGCTCTGATGCTGGTTAATCTTGGTCTGTTTGACTAATCAATTTCTAACCAGTTGACCACTTAACCAGCCTCATAGCATGTGTTGAGAAACAATGCTGCAGAACTTTCGCTAATGGCTCATTCGATAGTTTTGATAGTTCAAATAATCGATTCAATTTGTTTTCTAAATTTTCTTAATGGAATAACATTGACATTGTTTGAAAATATGTGGAAAAAAAACAATACGCATAAAAACTAGTGCGGCTGAACTAGAAGTCACACCTAATACTTTTGTGCCTTATCGATACTATCGAAACCGATACCATCGATGTTATTCTAATGTAAAGTTTTGAGCAAATATATTCTTAAAACATTTAAGGAGATAAGAAAGATTTAAGACTAAAACCCGAAGATAAATAGTTTCTATATCCAAAATAAGTGATACTATCGGTATTTTCTTAAAATTGCGTTTTAGTCAAACATAAAAACAGACAATACAATCATATTTGAAATGCAGTTATTTTAGAGAGTTTTGATATCGATAAAAACTATTCCTTTCACTAAAGATAAAAGCCACACTCAATAGTTTCTATACTCTGCTTTCGATACTATCGATATTTTCTAAATTTAGTTTAAGTGCGACATTTGCAGCAAGTATTTTCTTTAAGTATTCCAAAATAAAGGTATAAGACTGAAAAACTAAATATAGTTTCCATAGTCAAATTAGTCGTTACTATCGATATTTTCTATAAATTGTATTTAAGTCAAAAATTTTCTTTAAATATTCATTTCAAAGGTATTTTAGACAGCTTTGCCATCGATAAAAACGAGTCCTCTAACTAAAGATAGGAGTCACACACTCTTGATAGTTTCTATACTCTGCTTAACCGATACTATCGATATTTTTCTCATTTTCTTTAGAAAATAGAAGCAAGACCAAAAGCTAGTGCGACTGAACTAAAGATAAATAGTTGCTGCAGTCGCATAAATCGATACAATCGATGTTTTCATAAAACTGTATTTTAATCTAACACTTGCAGCATGATAAAATGAAGCCAGACAACGCAGCCATATTACAAATGATGTATATATTCTTTAAATATTAATTTCAAAGGTGTTTTCGAAAGATTTGCCATCGATAGTTCTGCAGCACAAGAAAGGAACGCAAAATGGAAACAATAAGAACGAATTGGTGTTTAGACAACGGGAGAGAGAGAGGCAGGTGGGCAACGCATGGCACAGTGGAGCCTCTGCCAACACTTACATTTCAGCCACATAGCCGCAGGCAAGGCAGATGTATTGAGTGTATCTTGAGCTTGAGCTTGATTATGAAATGGTCTCGTGCGCGAGCTGACATTGTAATTGATATTAGGCATCATGTTCTTGTTGTTGTTGTTGTTGCCAATGCTGTTGTTGTTGTTGCTGTTGGCTTGAACGTGGGCGTGGCTGGGGGCGTACAGCGGCGATGGCGGCGGCGTAAATAAAGCACTGCTCGTTGGACGCTGCTGCTGATAATGTTGCAATTGCTGCTGCTGCTGCACTGCCTCCTGGCATTTCTGCTGATACTGCTGCTGCAGCTGCTTGAATGGACTGCTGTTGGACACTGGCTGGAATATGCTTGCAGTGCTATAGGTTGCCTGTGGCTGCCAGATGGCCGCTCGTTGTGGCATCATCGTTCCAGGCACGCCACCCGCAAATAGACGCTGCTGTATTAACTGCTTGGCAGCTGCCAATGTAATGTGGCCTGTGGGTGGTGCAGTGATTCCGCTGCTGTTGCTGTTCATGTTATTGTTGGTGGCGCCAATGAAATTCGTGCCGCTTTCGGTGCGCATTGGTGCCACATTAACGCCCCCAAGCCCAAACCCAACCCCGCTCGCGCCGTTGCCGATGCCAAATAACGGTGATGGCCTGCGTATCACTAAAATTAAGATGATGATTCAATGAATATGATGAGCATGTATGTGAATGTGTGTATTTCTGTGTTGCGTGTGTGTGTGTATGTGTGTGCAGTGTGGGTGGTAGAGAGAGAGAGTGTAATAGAAAGAGAGCGAAACACACACAGGTGCATCTGAGACAATGAAATGAGTGTAGCATGTGGCTCTGTTTACGTTGGGATCATGATCAAGCGTTTTGCAATTGGGATCGTTTTCAAAAATTTGTAGTAGTGACAGTGTAGCAGATTATATTCCAAAAGCCAAATATAATCCATGCACATCGAAACTAGGAATCAATTAATTATATAAATATAAAATACAAGACGCATAAAGTGAAAGCTATGCACAAGTCACGATTGGTTTGCAGCTAAGAATCGAAATCAATAAATTGATCGAAGTTCTTTTGTATACAGGCCTGTTCCAATTTCCACATTGTGAGTTTCCATGAAATGTTCATATTTTCACCTTGTTAAGATTTTGTAAATTGAATTTACTTTCAGTTGATTAAGCATTGAGTGAAAATTTATCGTTGATAATAAGATTCGTTTCAGTCAATTACCAATGAGGAAATTTTGAAGCTTTAAAGAAATTTCACTTCTGCAAAATTTTGTCCAAAGTGGAAACCGAAACAGGTCGGATAAACTTCTTCTGAAACAGCTTGAAAAGTTTTCCTTCAAAACTTCACAGCTTGGCATTTTATTTCCAATTCTATCGATTCTGTAAAATATTGTTAGTTTAAATTTCTTCATTAAACAAAGATTCACTTGGCACTTATTTATTCCAAAAGTCACTGTTAATTTTTAATTATTATTACTATTTTCTAAATAATAATAATAATTATCCTTGATGTTTGTTAAATTTGTACACTTTAACAATAGGATATACTCAAAAACCTTTCGGGTTCTAAACACTATACTGCAACACTTAAAAACTAAAAATCGACTATTTAAAAAACTGAAGCCAAATTGAAAATTCATATAAATCATCAGAAATTGTGTTCCCTTAGTTACCTGTTTTCCAATTATATTTTAAGAACATGTTATTTGTAAACTCTAGACAACTCATGGAAACAGTACTAGCTACTTTATCACAATATCAAAAAGTTCGAGTCATAAAGTTCATTCCCATTTAATCGATTTAAGAAAATTAATAGTTCAATAAAGAAATCTTGATATCAGAGTCTTATAGTATCTCAGCTCAGCCGCTTTGAGCTGCAAAGCGTTGCCCGATTTTAATGAACAAACTTTGAAGTGGCAGCTAAAAGATGGGCAAACTTTGAAATATATTTGTTTGGTTGCATAAACAGTGACTTGTGGAAAAAGCTACCAATAAAGTTTGCCAATAGTACTTATAAACGTCTGGCGAAACTGTGAATTTATAGGCCTGTTTTGAAAGTGCACTTTGAATCAATTGCACAATCAATTGTATAGCATACTTTTTCCAAGCAGAGATTAATTTAAAACTTTCTTTTAATTAAAATTGTAATTGCAAATTGACTTTTGCGCATATTTGTGTGGATTTGATTAGAAATTTGTAAACTGAAAGAAGTTCTGTCTGAGAGTCACTTAACTGCTTAGCCGCTCAACTTGTGCTAGTTGCTAGATGCTTGGTAAAATATAGAGTTTATAGAAAAGTGCTGGTAGTCAATTCGAAAGCGCTGCAGGCTTAGCTTAACTTATAAAAATGTAAATATTTGAAAATATATATATGTACATACTTATACATTGTAAACTTACCCGGCTGTATGGCGTTTCCAATAATGGCGCGAGCATTCTTCAACTTACGCTCGCGATCCTCCGCGAAGGGCTCGCTGCCAATGCCAATGGTCTCTGTTTGGGCGCACAGCTGATCCAGTTCCTTGCTGGACTCGTTCTGAGCCTGACGCAGCAGCGCTATCGAGTTCTCCATGGAGCGACGCGCCTCGTCTAGTGATATGGAGCTGACCGAATTCTTGGAATCGCTGGCTTCTAAGCTGGCGCTGGCCACCACTGGTGATGGTGGTGGTGTGGCCAAGGCCTCCTGTGCCTCAGCCTCTTGGGCAGCGGCGGCTGCAGCGGCCACCAGCTCCTGAGCGCGACGTTCGCCGGGCGTGGGTCCGGCGAGGGGCACAGGATTCGTAGCCTTGCGTTCAAACTCTTTCTTAAAGCTGCCCACACTGATGCCGGGTATGCTGAGCTTTTTTGGCTTTTCCGGCGCACCAGCTGTCGGCGTTGGCGGTTGAAACTTTTCCGCAGTTTCCAGAATGCGCGACTTGCGTCGCTCTGCGTTGAACTTGTTGAGCGTTGACTCGTCCTGCAGGCTGCACTTGCGTACGAAGGGCGCTGCTGCCGGCGGCTGTGTTGCCGCATTGCTGCTGGGCGTGACCTTGGCCGTGGCGCTCTCATTGATGGCATTGACCAGATCGGCGGTCTTGTGTTTGTTCACAAACTTTTTAATCACTTTGGTGGCGTCCTTCTCCTCGGGCGTCTCGGCCACCACATCTAGTTTGGTGCGTGTGGCTTGCCGCGCGACAGGTGGCACAGGTTCGCCAATTAGCTGTTCACACAGATTGCCCAACTGTTGCATGTCCTGGGTCGAGTAGTTTGGCGTTGTTTGATCCTCAGTTGAGGTAACGCTTTCAGTCTCCATGGCCTGTGGTGCAGTCAGTGGTGCTGTGGGTGGAGCTAGTGTTGCTGTTGATGCTGCTGCTGTGGCTCCGCTGATCACAAATGAACTGTTGGCTGGCTTCTCTTTCTTTTTGGCTGTGATTCCTGCAGCGTTCTCAGTGGAGACAGTGGGCTGCAGCTTGCGCTTGGCTTGCACAGGACTCTGGGCGGGCGTTATGGTGCGTGTGGGTGAGGGCATCAGCGCAGCCTCGCCGCCAGCTAGGAAAACATGAGAGAAAGAAAGAGAAAGAGAGAGAGAGAAAGGGCGGCGTGGTTTTAATGAGTGTGGTTAAATGGATTTGGTTTCAAGTTGTTTAGTGCACTTGTGTATATTTCGTTTGTTTGTTTGTTAAATGGTTTCAAGGAGTGGGCACAGGTAGACCGCATGAGCAGCAGTTAGTGGGTGGAGGGCAGGACACATTGTTGTGTATGCCAAGTTAGTATACAGCACTTTCAAATATACATATATACATATACAAATATGTGCGCTTGGGAACTCTGGGCTCTGATGGTCTTTACAAGCATGATATACATATATTCAACATTCCATGTACGTCAACTTACCAGCAACCATGTCCAGAATGCGACGCTCTGCCTCAGTGTTGGGCGCGACAATATCACGTATAGAACCCACCGAATGTGAGCGTTGCACACGCTCATTGGCCGCTGCCTTGGCGGCTGCTGCTGCCGCTGCTGCGCCCTCGGCTGATGGCACCACCAACTGATCCGCTGTAATGGCAGCCGGCGTCAGCGAGAGTAGCACATCGAGACGCACAGGCGTTTGATTTGCCAAATCCTCGGCCAGATCAAGACAGGACACATTGTCATTCTCATTGACCCACCAATGCGAGCAGATCTGTTCAATGGTGGCTCGCTTGCGTGGACACACCGTCAACATCTCACGTATAAGTGTGGAGGCACGTGATGGCTTTCGCGGCTCATAGTAATCACCCTGGCTGATCTGTTTGACAAGTCTTTTAAAGTTGGAGCCATCAAAGGGCATGGAACCGTAAACTAGTGTATAAAGCAACACGCCCAACGACCAGCAGTCCACCTCCGGTCCCTGGTATGGTGTGCCCTCCACAATCTCCGGCGAGGCGTACAACGGTGAGCCGCAGAAGGTGCCCAGCAGCCGCTGATCATCGAACACATTAGATAGACCAAAGTCGGCAATCTGTTGGGCATAGCAAAAATAATAGGGATTATAATATATAGCCTCTAATATATACAGGGTATACCTTTGCATTGCCCTGTTCATCGAGAAGTATATTTTCCAGCTTCAGATCGCGATGACAAATCTTGTGTTTGTGACAATAATAAACGGCCGTTGCCACCTGACGAAAGATGCGACGTGCCTCCTCCTCGTTGAGAACCTTACGTTCGGACAGATAGTCGTAGAGCTCACCGCCAGCGGCAAACTCCATAACTAGCACCATTTTCTCACGGTTTTCAAATACTAAAAGAAAACTGGGTTAATATTTTAATGAAATATAAAGTAGAGAGTGCTTACCTTCGTATATGTGTATAATGTTGGGATGCTGAACTGAGCTCATTATTTGCACTTCTCGTCGAATGCGCACCAGATCTGCTTCGGCCTCGATTTTGCATTTCTTAATCGTTTTGATGGCCACCTCCTGACCCGTTTCTTTATTAATACCAAGCTGCACTTTACCGTAAGTGCCTTGACCTAATTTCTTAATAATATCAAATCTGTAAAGAGCCAGCAAATGTTTATATTATACATTCTATACATATGTTGTTCATAATTACCTTTGCCGCAGCTTTTTGCGATGATTGTTCATTTTGACATCACCCGTGTTGGCAATGCCACTCATAATATTGTCTATTTGATCCTGTGGTATGCCCGACCTATGTGCCATACTATTTGCGGCAGCATCCAGACTACCATCTCCGGCTGCAACACCGCCCACCGCCGCCCCATTTGGCGTCGTTTCGGGTTTGCTTATCACCATGGCTTTGGCTGTGTCTGTTGTCGAGTAAAATTACTGCAAAGGATACGGAATGAGAATTGGGTGTAACGTTAGTAAATAGTCCATACGACCCAAAAGCAAATATGTAGTCTGCCAGGGGCAAAAACACAACACACAACACACACCCACACACACATAGCATTGCACTCATCCATCAAACGTTCAATCAAATGGGCAATCAATTAATTATCCATGAAGCGCGACATGCACACAGCATAGAGCTGGCTACCAGCCGAGTTAAGTTGGAATCTGTGCTAGCTCTGTCGGATGTTGCTCTGCTGCGCTTTTCAGGGCCACCTCCAAAATCCACACTCGACCTAGTTTTTAATCATGCACAGGCACAGGCGACAAACAAGCCCAGCGACGAGAAGGACTCTTGTTGATTTTGTGCAAACGCTTCAAGTGGCATTCAGACTACGAAGGATTAGTTTCCTGAGATACATTGGAGCCATGTGTTTTGTTAACAAATTACATGCAATTGTGCAATTGTAATATATATTGTATTACACAAATGTCAACAAAAATTAATTTACAAAAACAAAAAGGAACTGCTATCTTCTGCATGATATAGATAATTGTACTTCAGCTGCATTAAAAATGATTTCCAATTCGGTTTTGAGTTGTAAAAGATACCTATAAATGTCTTAAAATATAAGACTACTTAAAGAAGTTTATTATTTTTTTCAAAACTAAATATTCTTAGCTTTAAACAATTCTAGGGGTGTGGGAGTTACGGACTTTGCTCATTTATGAGGGCGGGGGTGGGCTTGGCCAATTTTTTTTTAGTCGGATCAATCAAGGATGTGATGAGTAGACCTTGTGCTGAATTTGGTTACTCTATCTGTAAAACTGTGAAAGATAGAGCTTTTCTTTTCTTTTTCCAAAAAAAATTAAAAAAAGAGTATAAAAATAAATTTTACCCGAACTTTATTTAAAAACTGCCGAGTGTTTTTTACTTCTAGCTCCACATAAACAAACCACAACTAATTTTGACGAATTTGCAATGTTTCATGTTTTAAAGCATTAAGACCATAGTTTACAAAACTATTTAAAAACTCAAGCTCATTTTTTGTATAGTTTTAAAAACTTTACCACACGCTCGGAAAATGAGTAAAAAACTTTTGTTTTTAGTACACTTGAGCTTTAAAAACATATAATTAAGCGAGTTGCTTAGCAATTTTAGAGAATCTAGCCCGCGGGTTAACCGTAATTGGAGCTTTTATGTTTTTTATGCAATTAAGCTCAAACTAATATTCAAAGTTCAAAACAAAATATCATTAAGCATGTGGCTCATCTATTTGAAATCCGTTTTTATCTTTTAACAGATCAACTTCAAACTCATTTTCACAGTTTTGCACATAAAATAAAATCGACCAGTTCTTCGACGACCGGCGGAAAATGGATGAAAAGCTGAACAGCTGCTGCACAACTGGTCTGTTTTGTCAGCTAAATGTGTCAAGGTAATTTCAAATTAATCAAGTATGCAAAGAAAAAGACATGTTCCGTGCAAGGACAAACTGCTAGTAAATAAATCCATGAAATTACTTCACAAGGAAAAACTTTTTCCGAATATTAGCTTGAGTACATCTCAGATTGAGCTCCAGATAAGTCTTTGCACAAACGCAGATACATCGCTCAAAGAACATTTATTTAGTTTTAATGTCATGTACAGAAACACGCCCACAGACACTAAACTAGTCAGTGTGCCAGTTTGTCTAACTTTTGTGCCCAGTCATTCTTAAAGTTGCATCTGGCGAGGCGTGTCCAGGGGGCGTGGGCGTGGGCGGATGGTGCAGTCAAGTGTCTGACTTACACTGGTCACTCTGGTCGATGTCGGTGTCCCCCCTGATTGCTCCCATTGTGTTTGTTTCGTCATTGAGAGTGTGCCACTATTAGAAAACTAATCTATCAGCATTGTGCATGAGCGCAGCTAAAAGATACTTATATGCAGCACATATACAGCACATTTCACAGACAGAAAGAAAAAACCGAGCAATATCCATTTAATATGAGCTACTTAAATTTATATTATTCAAATATAAGTTTAATATTATTTGGACACTAAAACAAAAAATTTGTATAGTCTTTTTGCTAGTGTCATGTGAGCAATAAAAAATAAATTATTATTTTGATATAACTTATGAATATCTAGCTCAAATGTCTTTAAAATTAAATAAAAATATATTAAAATTATCAAATTAAATCATCTTTATAAATATAAGAGTGCGGCTTTTCTTCATATTCTCTAGGAGGCTGAAGGAGCTTTTGTTTGAAATCAAAGATCACCCGATCTTATCAAACTTGGTCAACATGATGGGAATATTGAGTTTAGTTGAGATATCTCTATAAACAAAATAGTTTTTCATACAACAATTCATAACAATAGATTATTCGTCCGATTTTGACTAAGAAAGGCTGAGTTTGGTTGAGATAGCTTGAGGAACAAAAGTTTTTTCTCCTTTCTATAAAATATAGAAAATTCAAAATAAGTTTTATTATTTAAAATAGTTCTTACATTAATCATAATATACTTTTTTTGTGGGTTGAGTACGCTTCGTCACTAGACTTTTACCTCGTGTAGGAGTGCTTTTATTTGATAAGATCAATATTACAGGATAATTTTCTAAGAATATCAAATTACACATGTAGGATGTATAAGAGTTTCTTTTTGATATTAAGAAGGTATGAATGATCGATATTTTTAAAAATTGTAGATTGCAATGATACATAATCGATATGTATTTTTGTCAGTGTAAATAAGTAGAATCTAAATGCTTGCCTATGACAGTTATGACTCGGAAGCAGAGCTGCAAAACAAAGTGGCAGAGAGAAAGGGATCAACATGGTCTCTCTAGTTGGCAATGTTCCAATTAGAAATGTGCACTTGATGGCTACTAAATTAGAGTGTAACCACAACAAAACAGATACAAAAACAAGACAACACAATACAAAACTAAGAGTAACTTAAAAGCGGCAGCCAGATAGATATTTAAAGCACTTTAGAGTGCACTAGAAGCCATGTGCAATGCTTGGCACGAGGCAACAACATACACACACACACACACAAAGATACACCTACACACATGATATACATATAAAGTGGATTTATCTTTGAGATACTGTGCACAACATGCATTACAAATGCAAAAGGGGGGCGCGTGCTCAACAGGAATAAAGAAATTAATCTCGGCACGCAATTGTATTAACGCTCGTCTATCTTGAGACTTTTTCTGGGGTTCTTTTTTCTGCGGTGCAACGAACAGTTTTTAAAGTGCGCTGAACTCTGCGCGTTCATTTTTAATTTGTGTATCTGCAAGATACCATAACAAAGCAAGGCGTCCAGTTTACTCAATGTTTTTTTTTTTTTTTTTTTTTTGGCACACAGAACTCAGCACATGTCATTGAGCAGATAGCGTAACAACTAACTACGTGCCAAGCAAAGGGGGGAGAGGCAGAAGACAGAGGCACAGTTGGACAGACAGACAAGCAGGCAGAGATAAACACGAGCAACATTCTGCTGCCCCTTTGTCAGAACCCCTACCCCTACCGCTAAGCGATCCCAAGGCAAAGTTGCTGAAATATCTGCGCTTGCTTTTCCGTCAGTTTGGAATTTCTTGCATCGTTGTCGTTTACGTCAAGGGAAAATATTTGCCTTGTTTTCGGGGTGCCGATGCCGGTGTCTCTGCCACTGCCACTGTCTCTGCCGCTGCGACTGCCACTGTCTCTGCCACTGCCTCACTGCAGCAAGAAGAACTACAACACAAATTATTCTAGATATAGGTATTACAGGCGTCGTCCAAATAAATATGCAAATGAAATGTTATATATCTGGGTCAAGTCGAGCGCCACATTTGCTGATGCACGAGTTATTTATGACAAGTGCTCTTTTCTTATATATCTCACTTTGCTGTGGTCCAATCATCAAATATTTAAATTCGTAAATTGCTTTATATACATATGTTCAAAGATATTTTGTTCTTGCCCTGATGAGCACATCAATCCAAGCGACAAATGTCCCATATAATCGCATAAATTAATCAATGACCATAAACTGTCGATAAAAAAAGAAAATAATCAAATTGTGTTTGCTCATGTTGGTTTGCAGAAATAAATCAATTCCATGATTTAATTAAATTAAAGTTTGGGACAATTATTTGTACACATGTATCTGAATTTAAAAACTATACAGAAAGAGTATAAGTAACAAATTGTGTGTTGGGGCTGTAAATAATATTTAAGAAAAATATAAGAATACTTTACTTAAATATATTATTAAAATTAAGATAAATTTAATAAAATATAACACAGCAAAAATATGTTGGTATCTTTTGAAGTACGAATGATAGAACAGATATCAAAAGACATATAACAATCAAAAGGATAGATTAGAAAATTGTTTGTTACTTTTTTTTACATACATTACTTCTGATAATGTACGACAAACTCGCTCGTCTGCAATTCGAACACTAAGCTTAATTTTCTCTAAATAGAAGATTGCTTCCTCAACATTATACATTTCTCACTATTCAAATAAGAAAATATTTAAAATAATGAGATGAAATTGAAATGTTCTTATTTGCAGACTTGTTTTGATTACTATTCAAATAATAATTAGTTACTTCTTAGGCACTCGTCAGGTATTTTCAGATCTTTTCGAATTTTTACAAGTTCATTTTTCAAAGAATTATTTATAATGTTATGGTAAAGTGTACGTCAACTGCAACTATATCTTAAAATAAACAAGAAAGAAATGATATCTTCGGCGTGCCGATATATACCCTTGCAGAAAAGCTTTGCATGGCAGCTATAAGATATAGTGATCCGATTTTGATAAAATTTGGTCAACATGTGTAGAACTTTCTTTAATGTAGATAAAGTGAGTTTGTTCGAGGTATTTTGAAAAACACAAAAGTTTTTTATACAGAAACTAATTTTCAACCGATCTTTCCTATGGCAGCTATAAGATATAGAAGTTCGATTTCGATGAAACTTTGTCATCATGTATAAACTGTCCTTAAACATAGGTAAAGTGAGTTTGGTTGAGTTATCTTGAAAAACAAAAAAGTTTTTCATACAACAACTTATTTTTCAACCAATCGTTCCTATGGCAGCTTTCGACCTGGCCAATTCAACTATAGGTACTACCTGCAATAAGAAGAAGCATCTGTGCCAAGTTTCACCAAGCTCTAGAACAAAGTCCTGAAAAACGAATATAAACAGACGGAAAGACAGACGGATTTTTTTTCTGAGACGTCTCCTTCAATTCGTTAGACATTTCGTGACAAAATTGTAATACCCTCTGCAAGGGTATAAAAATGTCCATCATAATTCAATAATCCGACGAAAAGGGAGTCAAATATTTCTGAAGCCCAAGGCGGAAAAATGTTTAAATCCGCTCCTGCAGACAAAACAACGAATTTGAACCTGAATTAGGTTAAGAACTTTGTTTAATGTCTAAGTTAAAATACATATGTATTTAGACATGCCTGCCGAACTATTAATAAGCAAATAACTACACAGCTCGATAACAAATTTGCGAATTAAGTTAACTTATAATTTATGAAAGTCGAGTATATTAAAAACATTGAATTAGCATTTTGTAAGTTTTGAGTAATAAGAAACTTAAAACATTTAATTGCATGTTTATTTACATATGTATATGCAAAATTGCTTGAGTTGTTGCATTGCAAAACAAATGTGACAATCAAAATACAATTGGAAAATATATATTGTGTCAATAAGTCAGAATAGCTTGGCCTCAAATCTATGTCCAATGAATGCAAATTAAACCAAATGAACATTAATTGTGTTAAATAAATGTGACAAATTAATTGTTATTATTTATTTGGCACTTGCTGTGCGGTTGCGAATATACTATAAAAAATCATGTATATTTAGGCAATTTGTCAAGATGTGAGGCGCCTGTGTAGACAGCTAGAGGATACAGCTAAAACATTGCTGAAAAGTCGTCAAAAGCGACAGGTTCAAGGCTCAAATAAAAGTTGAGGTAATCGCTGTGACCACACACAAAAGTTGAGAGAATAGCAAACGAAAAAAAAAATAAATAAATAGCAAACAAGAAGTAAATAATTAAAATGTTGAGCAAAGAGAAAACACCAACAACAACAACAAAAAACCAAAATACATAAAAATATATATACTATATGTTATTTGTTAATGCCAGTGGGCATAAAATACTAAAAGCGAGGCAGCAAAAGGAACAAGACATGTCAAGCATTTCCTTTGCTTGCACCAAAGTTGGCACACCAAAAAACACACAGATACACACACACACAGCTACACACACTCACAGCTACACACACTCACAGACACCCACAACTGACGTGCAATGAGCGGCCGCCATATGCTGAGTAAAAGTTTTTCTAGCCCTGAGTACAACAAAGGCAACATAAAGCGCCGTCAACCGTCTGTATGTGTGTGTTTGTGTGGGTGTGTGTTTTTCTGTGTGTGTGTGTGTGTAGGAAAAACAAGAATTTTACGCTCCGCTCTTTATGCCGGTGCAAAAACAGCTCTGAGCAAAGTTTTAATTTTTCATGCACTCTTTTGCTGTGTTTTTTTTTTACTCTGTTCCCAAAGAGAAATATAGTAGATGGGTTTTGTGCAACGTAATAATTTTAACACACGAAAAATGTATATAAAATTCCTTTTCTTTTTTAAATTGAATTTTTTAGATTATTGTATGGCTATATAGAACTGTCATTTAAAAGCTTGACCAAACTTCAATATTGCACTCATATTATAAAAATAAGAACGAGCGTTGCAATTGGATGCTCCCGACTGCGATATGCTCTCCTTGCGGAATTGAGACTGCGCTCGACAATAATATTGTTGGTAAAATCATTCAAAAGTGGCCATACATTTAAATCTTGTCTACCAAGATTGGTTGCTCTAGTTTCAAAAATGTAAACAGGCAGACGGACGTATCACAAAAACAAAGCCCGATTATGGTAAAACTTTCACAAAAACTTGGAAAGATGACGTCCTGTATCGAATGAGTCAATGATGCAACGAAAAAAACTGTGTCGCCCCAAGAATCCGACACATCTTGTCGAATACGTAACCGAACCAAAGCCGGTGATCACTGGCAACAACATTCAATAAAAATGATGAACTTACCTTATATGAAAACGAGAAATTTGCAACACATTAAAATTTTAGCAACAAAGATAATGAATCGTTACGTTGTTAACTGTAAACTGTAACTATATTTTAACATAGGTCTATTCCTCCTAAACTAGAAAATGAAAAAAAACTCAAAGGCAACTAGGTTTTCGAATAATATTTAGAAATACAGTCGAACTCAGTCAAAAATACTTTATGCAGTGTGCCGAATATCAAATTAGTGTTATTATATAGAATAGTTCAAATTTGAAATCGTGTAGAAGAGTATTTACAATAGGCAGACAAAGTGTTAAGATCTATATTCAAAGAGCTTGAAAAAAAATGTATAAGTGTTGAAAAAAAAAGAAGAAAAATGAGTATATTGGGTTTGTGAAATGTCCGTCTATCCGTTCGTCCGTCCGTCTGTCTTTATCAACGCAGTTTTTTTCCAGTTTTGAAGCTAGAACAACCAAACTTGGTACACATATTGGTATATTGTACCATAGGCAGACAAAATTTCAAGATCGCCAAACCTGTAGAACGGGCCAAACCAAACTTAAATTGATGGCAAAACTTGACAGATTTGAGCTAAAATACAATTGCCTCGCCCACTTCTGACTCCGCAAAGAGACGAAAAAAAGAGTATATCGCAGTCGGGCGCATCCTACTGCAACGTTCTTACTTGTTTTTCTTTTGCAATTTTAAAATTTGCATCTGTGCTTTTAATGGTTTCGCGCTGTTTTTCCATTTTAGTTATGAGCTGTTTAGTGAATATTCGCAAATACTTCAAAAGTTTTTGCTTTTGAAAGCGAACAAGAATCTTTAGCTATTCATTCGTGAATGGTATCTGTAGTACTACAATATTGTGTAAGTTTTTGGTTATATTCAGTTGGCTGAATTGAGGTAGTTGCGTTGCTATCTATTCAAGCATTTACAGGGGGTGGGGGGTATGTAGGAGTATCTTTACCGTTCGCGTTGTGTACTATTTGCTGTCATAGACATTGCCATTGCCATCGTCGCCTTTTGTTTGACACTTGAGTTGTGACATTGTTGTCATTGCCAGCCTTGTTGTTGTTGTTGCAATTGTTATTATTGTTGCATTTGCTGCACTTGTTGCAGTTGTTTTTGTTGCTCTTGCTGTCCACTTTCACGGATATTGCATTTGGCAATGGCAGTCGGTAGCCAAAATTGTACTTAATTGCCGTTTGGAAAATGTTTGGACAGCAGCCGAGATTGCAAATTGGGCAGGAACGAGTAAAGTGGTCCTTACAATGAATGCCAGGAGTTAAGGCAAAATTAACAATGAAAGACCAACAGAGTGTACAACTAATTAGTTTACAAATTATCTGTTTGAAATGGTTGCAAAGGACGCATTTTCATTTCTATTGCCTAATGTAAAGCGATTAACAACAATGCCTGCACGATTCATTGGGCACATGGAAATTGCAAAAATTTAACAGCTAATTGCACAAATATTGTTGTACAATTATTATAAAATAGAAATATATTCAATTTGGTAACACACAAGCTATTATTTGGAATGAAAAGTGTTGGCTGTTATGATTCAAACATAATTTGGAATATTCCATAAGGAAAGTTTGGCCATGAAGCTGATGAAAGAAAAGCAAACATTTCAAAATGTTCAAAAACTGAGAACCTTTGGTAGAAATTGCTCTATATTTCGAGCATATAATAGTTTGCTTTTTTAAGATTTTAAAGAAATTTTGTGCTTTAACTGTAAGAAGAAATTAATGTTATTTTCGGCACGCTGAAGATATGTATATACCCTTGCAGAAAAGATTTGCATATGAAAACTAATTTTTCAACTGATTGTTCCTATGGCAGCTATAAGTTATATTGATCCAATTTTGATAAAGTTTGGTGAACATGAGTAGAACGTGCTTTAATTTAGATATAGTGAGTTTGATCGAGATATTTTGAAAAACACAAAAGTTTTTTATACAGAAACTTATTTTCAACCGATCGTTCCTATGGCAGCTATAAGATATAGTCGTCTGATTTTGATGAAACTTTGTCATTATGTATAAACTGCCCTTAAACATAGGTAAAGAGAGTTTGGTTAAGTTATATTGAAAAACAAAAAAGTTGTTCATACAAAAACTTATTTTTCAACCGATCGTTCCTATGACAGCTATATGTTATAGTGGTCCGATCTGGCCGATTCAACTATAGGTACAACCTGCAATAAGAAGAAGCATCTGTGCCAAGTTTCACCAAGGTAGCTCTAGAACAAATACCTGAAAACGCATATTACCAGACGGACAGACAGACGGACATGACTCGGCTGTTGAGGCTGATCACGAATATACAAATTTCTTTTTTTCTGAGACGTCTCCTTCAATGCGATACACATTCCGTTACAAAATTAAAATACACTCTGCAAGGGTATAAAAACCATAAGACGGATAATTAAGTTAAATATAGTAAATGGGTTTTGTAGCTTCCGCAGCGAATAAAGCGAGCATAATATTTACTTAATTATTTATTCATTTTCTTTGACATCAAGCAGCAATTATAGTTTACACTTTTCGTGTTGAATTTCGTATAATTAATGTTTACAAAGGATGAATATTTATTTATTTATTAAAAAACATTGATGGCAATGAGAGGAGTCAAGTGTTGAGAAAACTTTAATTTATACTCAATTGCAAAAAATCTAAGGCACTTTGGTTAGTTAAGTTGGTCAACAGCTATTCATCATCTTTTGCATACCAAAAGATATTTTTGTGATTAAGTGTTTTAACCTAAATAAACATTTAGTTCGTAAGCAACGAACATTCAACATTAATCAATTAATCCAATTAAACAGTGAACGTGAGCATCTCCAAATGTTATCCTTACAATGTAATCTGCTAAGTAGGCATAATGGATGCTAATTGGTCAATACAAAATAAGTACCGACCTTGTGATATTTAATTTGCATACATTTTCTACATTTCAATTATACTTATGTGTATACATTTTCGTCGTTGCGCACTTTCTAAACAAGATACGGAAATTTTGGTGTACAAATGCAAGCCAAAAAAAAAGCCAAAAAGAAAAAGGAAAATATAAATTGAAAAAAAGAAATTCCTATACGAGTACACCATCGACAGCGACGTCGTCTGTATTTAAAATCTCGTATCTCGTAAATGAGGAAAAAAAATTAAAAGAAATTTTTAAAAATAACTTTTAGCTAACACGCAAGAGGAATTTTTATGCGAGCAAAAGACCCGACGAAAACCAACGAAAAGTAAAAGCGCCAGCGACAAAAACATATTCAACTAAATAGCACACACGAAACGAGGAAGCAACTTCGTCGCTCGATCTTCTCTAGAAAAAACAACCCAAGCGTTAGGCGGCACTACCAGGGCTATTGCTCGGGATATAATGCCGTTCTACATAGACACATAACATATAGAAACACAGCTACATACAAAAAAAAAACACACACACACAATTGGTGTATTTGGCTCGTACACTGAGAGAGTTCCATGCTCAATTTGTGCATTTTGAGCGAACCAAGAATAACTTATCAGGAATTTTAAGTTTAGGAGTACATTTTTGTATAAAATATTCATAATCTATGCATAAGTAATCATTAACAGTACATTGAAATGCACAAATTATGCATAAATAAACATAAATTATGCGTAAATATTATATTAATACGATATTATGCATAAAAGTTAAAAATGTATGCATTATAAATCATTATTGTATCAAATATTCAAAATGCATGCATAAGTAATCATTAAATGGGCACTGAAATGCACAAATTATGCGTAAGTATTATATTATTACGATATTATGCATAAAAGTAAACAAATGCAGCATTATAATCATATATTGTGCACTAAAAATCAAAAATTGTGCATAAAAAAGCATAAATTATGCACTAAAGATGCCTTGCTACATTTATCATGTGTTAGTCAAAAGCAGTTATGCTTAAAAGTGTATAATTTATAACTAAGCCAAGTATGAATACTGCCTAATATTTCTCTCCGTGTACCACTGTCAGTTCCTGTTGTCTGGGGCATGATAAGTAAGTGTGCATAAACATACATAGTATATGCATACATATACATACATACAAATACATATACCTATACATAAGTAAGTATGCATTTATGTATTTTATTTACCTTGTATTTGTAATATTTTTACTTTGATTTCTTATTCGTTGTTTTACAAAGGTGCATGCAATTTTCATGACCAGCACACACACATACACCCACAACACTCACACTCACACCCGCACACACGCACACACAATTACGAAGTGCACAGCTTTTTCCAACTTTTTCTTTCACATCTCACTTTTTGTGTCAAAACTGAGAATTATTCTTCACTTGAATATTGCGCCATATATAGTATTAAATTGATGTAGTATTTATATGCGACTCTATATATTGTACTATATAACCACGACCAATATTCTGTATACGTATATACTATATTTTATATATATATATATATAGGTATATATATATATATATTTCGCGCACTGGCCTTTTAGCCGCTTGCCGTTGATGTTGCCGTTTTGCCGCCTTGTTCGCGTTGCTCTATGCGGTCGACTGGCTGCAGCTCTGAACAATTTTCCTCGATTTTTCCCAAAAACTGAAATGCTGAAAAGTTTGCTCCTGCTATCCAATGCTATTGCGGCATTGTTATCCTAAAAATAAACCCCTACATTGCCTCTCAACGGCAATGATCGCCGATTAGCGCTCTCTCTCTCTCTCTCTCTATCTATCTCTCACACTGTTTCTCTCTCATACTCAAACTGAATCTCAATATCGCTCTCTCTCGGTCTCTTTTCTTGTGCCCCTTCTGCTCACGTGCGTCAGGGAGACTTGAAGCTTGGAGCGGGGCGCGTGCCATACCATTATGTGTGAAGCGATCGCGTCGAGATCACGATCGTGCATATAGATTGTATTTTTCGGGGTGTTTATAAGTGAGTGCGTTCTTTATATACACACACACATACACACACACATACACACATACACACACACTAACACATACATATATGCATATACATTAGCATATACACTATATAAATATTTAGGGAGCACTAGCACCCCAAAAGAGCAATTGATTTATTTTGATATAATTTGCTTTAATGCCGCACACAGATCCCTGCGCATGTTATGAGTATATAACTATGTACTAGAGGTGGCAAAATATCCTTGTACGTGTCATCGATAGTTATCAATTGTGATAGTCAAAAGCACCGATACTATCGATTTTGGTGCTATTTATCCGATCGTAATGAAATTTACGCAACTGATCAACATTGAAATAACATGTATGTGTACCAAAAATCAAAGCTATATCTTTAATATTGTGGCTTTGAAATATTTTTTCGATTTACGGAGGAGCTCGAGGCTCCATCCGAAATTTGAAATAAACATGATCTGCGTATGGCATACAGGAACTTGCATTGCTGGAAAACCATTTTTACTCCCTGTTCCCATTAAAAATGGGAAAAAGGGAGTTATAAAGTACTGCAAATGTGTGTAACAGGCACAAGGAAGTATTTCCGACTATATAAACTATATATATTCTTGATCAGCATCAACAGTCGTGACGATCTATCTGTCTGTCCGTCTGTCCGTATGAACACACAGATCTCGGAGACTACAAAAGCTAGAGACACCAGACTTGGCATGTAGATTCCTGTATACCATACGCAGATCAAGTTTATTTCAAATTTCGGATGCACCCCCCCGCACCCCCGCAAATCGCAAAAGACTCCCACAGCTACAATTTTAAAGATAAAGCTTTAATTTTTGGTACACATGCATGTTTAATCAATGTCTTTCGGATGTGTAAATTTCAACACGATCGGAAAAATAGCACCAAAGTTATGGAAAAACTTATTTCCCCTGTCTCGAAAATCAATTCAAAACTAAAAGTAAGAATGTTCTATTCAACCTTAACTGGCTTTGAGGTACTTTTTGAACTTGGAAAGAAATTATAAACATGTCTGTCAGTAAAAATCGATACGAATATAAACAAAATGTTGAAATATACATGCATTTCTACAATCCATGTATTATATTCATTAGTAATTTCAATCACATTTTGTCCATTTTATGTTTCGCTTAAATATTCGATTGTCAATAAATCAACTCTTTTTTAATAATGTTAATTTGTTACTTGAATTTAAAAGGATTTTAATATGTATGCATATGTAGTCATATGTATGTATGTAGGCATATATGTAAATTAGTTCTAACGTACATTTATGTTTTGAAAATAAAAATACACGACGTGCAGACAGACACAAATATGTAGGTACATAAATACATCGACAAGCGGACACATGAATATGATTATATCGAATTGGCTAACTATAAAAATTATAAACATTCCGGTATGTCTGCAGAGAATGAACAAAAATTTAATTTTGTGGTTTTTCGTTTAATTTTTAGTTATTTTGCTTAACTAAAATTGAATTTGCAACTGATGCAATGTTAGTTTTATAATTTAATTATGATGTACTCGTAATATCTAAATTTTGGCAAAATTTGTTGCTTTTCTAAACTGCAATCAGAATCCAATTCGCCATTAATGTATTTTTCCTTGATTGGTATAACAAATTCTGTAGAAATTCTTCAAATGCCACTTCAAACTCAAGTTAGACACATATTTGGCACGTAAATTTACATACTATACTCGTTTTATGTAGATGAGCGCAGAATGGAAAGGCATTCTTTAGCAAACTTTGGCAAAGCAAACACCTAACTTACAACTATTCATCTCAGGCCAAACAACTTGGCATTGCTCAATGTTCCATATCTCCAGCTGGGCGACCTCAAAGCGAGTCCAGGGAAGAGCTCAGCTCAGCGCCAAACAACATTAATCAACAAAGTCCATCTTGTAAGCACATAACCAAGAACCTTACGAGATGTGTGTGTGTGTGGAGTGTGTGTGTGGAGTGTGTGTTTGGAGTGTGTGCTTGGAGTGTGTGTGTGTTACTTTGCCTATCTATGAGCACAATTCCAATGCTCTCCTGCTGTGCTCAGTACAAAGGGCGTATCAAGGATCTCGGCGAAAGGGGGCTAAGCGCTGTACAAAAAAATATAGGGTAAACCAATACCCCAAATTTATTGTTTAACTAAATAAGACATATTGAAAACATTAATGAAATTATAATTAAAATCTTAAGAATATACAGTTGTGCCGCGCAAAAAAATTAAA
Organism: Hirtodrosophila cameraria; assembly: GCA_949708635.1. Classification (NCBI taxonomy): domain Eukaryota; kingdom Metazoa; phylum Arthropoda; class Insecta; order Diptera; family Drosophilidae; genus Hirtodrosophila; species Hirtodrosophila cameraria. The sequence goes on along the minus strand of OX453089.1, from coordinate 68,013,605 downwards.
TAATCTCGTTTTTTTTTCGACACCATACTAATATTTATTCAAAATCTTTTATTAACCTCGAATAGTACATGTTTTTAAGAACTTGTTGAAATTTTTTCATTAAAATATATTAAATAGTAAAAAACTTATAAGCGAATTCCAGGAACGCCTTTTTTTCGAATTGGTGGATATCATATTTCGCTGAACAAAGGATTTGTAAAAATTTTGATTTAAGAAAAAAATGGCGACGGTTTTAACAAAAAAATATGCTCTTTCAATCCAAAAATTTTGTATTTCTTTGATCTAAAAAAAAGTTTTCAAATAAATTGAAAATCATTCGTTCAGCGACTAGATATTATTATTATAAATAAGTGGTAAAATTTTTGTGTTGATCGGATTAATTGTTTTTCAGTAATCGCAAGATAGTTTAAAAAAATCAAGTTTCTGAAATAATCGCGTTGAATGAATAGTCTTTAATATTATTGGAAAGTACACGATACATGCTTCAAAAATGGAATAGATCAAGTTAAGGAGAAAGCACGTTCTTTTATTCACTTGACGTTTTGTTAAGCCAAACTTAATTCTGAGCTGGTTTCGACATGGCTAAAGTCCTAGTTTAAACAATTTAACCTAAACCCCCTGCGTTGTACTAAGCACGCCCATGCCCTCATACTCATATACTTATTTGCATATGCAAAAGTGTGCATAATATTTCAAAGTTTATCATCGCCGAGCAAACACTGGATGACGATAATGATGATAATGATGGTGGCAGGCAGCACAGCAATAGGCAGAGCAAGAGCAAGAACCAAAACTGCATTATAAGTATGCATAGCCTTTTAAATGCCTGTTCAAACACTAAATATTGCATTATGCCAAGTTTATCACCTTTTAGTTGAACCCAGCGCAAATATTTGCCAGGCAGGCTGCCAAGAATCAGACGTCGACTATTTATCAAATGCAGACAGAGTCGACGACTGGGCTAACTCTGACTACGACCCAGACTACTACTATTAGTACTACTACTACTACTATCATGTAGTTATGGCCCATTTCCGTTTAGAGCACGGCGCGACTGGATGCCAGGAAGTAGCCCAGAAATAGAGCACGGAATCGAAACGTGGCTTAGACGTACGCTCATTGTACGTACTCGTAATTGGGGCCAGGGCACTAAGTCAACCTTTAACGACATAAAGTAAGCTTATATAATTTCCGCACGCCTTTGCCTGTCAGCGTGCCTCTCATTTTATATCAAAATCAAGCACACGCTCACGCACACATCCACACCCACAAACTAACACATATGTGTTGTCAAGCAGCGACGTATGCAGCAGGGGTTTTGAAATTGAGCCTACCTCAAGAAACTGAAATTAGCATAAACTTAATATTCAGTTCTGCTTTCATTTATAATTTTTATCAAATCAATCAAAATAGAAAGCTTTGTTGTTCCTAAAAAAAACAAGTAAGAATAGTCCAGTCGAGTGTGCCCGACTACGAGACTCCCTGCTCCCAACTTGCATTTCAAGCAGTTCAGCGGCAACACAAGCAAGCAGTGCACTTAACTCGTAAACTGCTTGTCAAACTGTTGTTGCTGCCTACTGAGACGGGGGAAATAGATTCTTCCATAACTTTGTTGCTATTTATTCAATCGTGTTGAAATTAACACATCCGAAAGACATTGATTAAACATACATGTGTACGAAAAATTAAAGCTTTATCTTTAAAATTGTGGCTGTGGGAGTCTTTTGCGATTTGCGGGGGTGCGGGTGGATGCATCCGAAATTTGAAATAAACTTGATCTGCGTATGGTATACAGGAATTTACATGCCAAGTTTGGTGTCTCTAGCTCTTGTAGTCTCCGAGATCTGTGTGTTCATACGGACAGACGGACAGACAGACGGACATGGCTAGTTCGTCTCGGCTGTTGATCTTGATCAAGAATATATATAGTTTATATAGTCGGAAATGCCTCCTTCTGTCTGTTACACACATTTGCAGTACTTTATAGCTCCCTTTTACCCATTTTTAATGGGAACAGGGAGTAAAAACGTTTGAATATTCAATTTAAATAGTTTTAACTTGTGGTTTTTTAAACAGACCTGTTCCGGATTTAACTTTCGGAGCAATTTTGAGGAAATGCAATTTTATGTAATGTTGCCATTTAAACTTTTCACAACCTTTTGTGGATTGAATTCACTTGCCTTTGCTGAAAGATTCAATTTACTTGAAGTTGATTCATTGATTCATTTCTTAGCTCTACGACTATAATGAAAATCGAAAGATTTGATGGAAATTCGGTTCCGCAAAGTGTTGTCGAAAGTGGTCTCCAGAAGAGACCTGAGAATCTAAATCGATTTAGATTAAAAGCTACTCGTTAATGATAAAGTGGCATGATAATTTGTTGGTCCTTCTAAATTATATAGATTGTAAAATTTAAGTAATTTTAATGACCCGAGAATATGAAAAGGTTTTTTCGCAGTTTCAAATGTTTGCAAAGTAGTTTCGTTTTGATAGTAGATTAACAAATAAACTTTATACAAACATTTGCTGGTTGATCCAACTTTTTCCGTTTCTAGTTTCTAATACAGTTGTTTCTGAAATTTCCTACGACAAACTACTCAAAAGCATTGTTCGAAATATGTTTGAGACTTGCTACAATCAAATTGTTGAAAATCTTTTAATCTGAATCGGCTTAGCATTATTTTTCTAGACAACTTAATTATACATTTTTGGTATATTTTCCCAATCAAGTAATGACACTCCATTAAGAACTGTGACCTATGAGCCAGAATCGCAGTGTTTAATGGAAAGGTATGTCTGGGAACTGCTGCCTGAAGCGGGCCCCTTCAATAAAATTGCTGCATACGCCTCTGGTGTTACGTACATGTAATGTATCTTTTAAAAATGACCCACAGACCAATCAACCTACTTGAGACCTCGCCTACTTTTCGCCCGTGCAAACAGTGAAAATGCGTCAAGTAAAAACAAAAGAAAGCATAAAAAATTGCATGACAAAGGCGTTGCCAACAAAAACAACAACAAGAGCAACAACAAGCGCAACAACAACGACCACAATATGTGGGCGTAAGCATTCAATGGGCGTGCCGCTCATGTCTGCAAGTGGCACAAAAATAAACGCGACATTGCTGGAATTTTGTGCCAGCGTTAACCGGAAATGCCATTTTGGGCTTTGCTGTTTATAATCTTTTTTTAATTTTATTGAAAAATAGAGTGTATTGGGTTTGTTAAATGTCCGTCCGTATGAACGCAGGTTTTTTCCACATTTTTGAAGCTAGAGCAATCAAACTTTGTATACATGTTGATATATACCAAAGGCAGTGTCAAGATCTCCCCTCCACCTCCACCCCGTCCCCCACAAACCCCAAAAACATATATCTTTACCACACCCACCCCCGGGCCCAACCAAATATAAATAGATGGAAAAACTTGAAAGATTTGAGCAAAAAGACAATTGCCACACCCACTTCTGACTCCGCAAAGAGGCTAAAAAAAGAGTATATCGCAGTCGGGTGCATCCGACTGCAACATTCTTACGTGTTTCTTTTTTTGGCGCATGTGTGTGTGTGTTTACTTATGTTCATGTGTGTATCATGCTCATAAATCGAAAAACTTTCGCTTGCCTTAACGCATAAATAGTAGTTGGCATACAAGTGAGCCAGTCTTTTCTATGGCCAACACGCGTTTATTAAAAAGCATCGTTTTGAAAACTTTGTTGCCCCAAGCCGATTTGTGCACCGGTTACCCTTTCCGCATGCTACCCTCTGCTCTGGCACGCAATGCTTTCTTCCCTTTTCAGCCCCTACTTATTACTAGCCTTCAATTCTATACATTTCATTTCATTTCATTTTGCATGTGGCAAATTTGCTTTAACTATGTGAATGGCGGCAGGCAGGCTGCAAAATGGCGCCTACTTCAATGTGAGGGAGTGTGCATGTGTGGGTGTGCATGTGTGGGTGAGGGAGTATGTGTAGCTATGTGTGTCGGCCATTTACTCGCCACGCTTAATTGACTTTGCATGATGTTGCAGAGCGCGTTAGTTATGTTGTCGCCTGTCCTCAGACAAGTTTTTTAATTTTTTTTTTGCACTTTGCCCCCTGCTCCCTCTAATTGCTTTCCCTGCCACTTGAGCGATAATGACATTTTGTTATTAAAATAACAAGCTAAGCGCTTAGCAGTTAAATTGAGTAAATGCAAAGCTTTTAATAACATTTTTAAGATTTTTAACAACTGCTTCTTATTATTATTATTTTTATGGTGGGGGCTAATGTAATGCGACCTAGTTGTAGCTCCTCCTTTTGAGCTTAACCAACAGTCCAATTTCTTCGTTCCTATAACTTTAGTTTGGTTTTAAAGTTCTTACAAACGTAATCTTGTAAATTAACTCAAATTTGTGTTTAATAGATGTGATGATAGATGATACATATAATTTATTTGATATCTAAAGTTTTCTTTGAGCCAAATCAAGAATTTTCTCTAGTTCCCCTCCCATCTCTTTTAATAGAATACCTAAGCTTTCTTACTTATACTTAATATTTTATAGAAGCGCATTCTCAGCTCTTGTTTTTAGAAAACAACATTTTGTTTAACGATTAAGCTTTGTCGTTTTCTTATTTCTTCGCACATTTACCAATATTATTTGGTATAAATTAAAAACATGGCTAACATAAAAACTGCTACTTTGCACAATAAACACACAGACAAACATGAAAGTCAAAATACATATACATAAAAACAAAACCTGATTAGTCTTAAAAGCCACATAATACTTATTTAGCTGCTCAACTGTCATAATCTTTAGAGTTCTTAAAACAACAAAGGACAACTTTTTTTTTGTCTGTAAAGCTATAATCATTCAGATTGTTTTATTAATTTTTCAAAGTTTTGATACGTGTCTGAGCAACAACTCTCAATTAAGTCAATTATGTGCATGGTAAGGGTATAACAACAACAACAACAACAATAACAAAACTCGTACTAACAAGAAAAGCAGCATCAACGCCTGCTTTTCACTCATTTACTTAATTGGGTTCTCGTTGTTGCGCTCCATTTTGCTGCGCTTGGGTTTTCTTCTTTTGTGGCCGTGTCGTGGCTTGCAACTTGTGGGCAGTCAACCGAGGGACGTTGCAAGAACCAAAGGGGCAGGGGCAGGGGGTGGGGCAGGGTATGGGAGTGGAGCGGCCAGACATTATAGTAGTGGCATTATAGTGGCTGCCAGTGTCTCCGCTGCGGCCTCTTGTTGGCATAATTTACGGTTGTAATTGTCGCACATTGTTGGCTTTTGGTGTTCCGTTTTGTTTTTTCTTGATGGCTATTGTTGTTGTTGCTATTGTTGTTGTTTTAGTTTTTGTTGTTTTCTGCACGGTTATTCACTGTACTGTGACACATGCTGAAAGTCATGCGCCTCACTTGACGCTAATTGCTTGCGGCAACAACTTAATCAGCAACATTTGTGCATCTTCTTCTAGTTCAAATTGAAGCAGCTCCTTTTTGAATGAAATAACGGTACTAAGTAACTATTTCGACTTTAGGAATTCCAATCTCAAGTTACCTCATTTTATAACGCACTCACTTGGGAATAAGTCTGTGTATTAGAATGATTAGGATGCATTGGCATAAGAAAATCAAACAAAATATCCCCAGAGAAGGTGCCTCGGCTCTCAAACAGAAGTTCCGTGTTTGTTTTCCCACAGGAATCTGTTTGTAACTAACGACATGTATAATTTCGGTCAGATGGCTGCCTAATAAAGAGGGCTATGAGCGGGTTAAGTACAACAAAAAGTGTGAAAGTTCCATATAATGTCATCTTTCATGGCGCGGACTCGAACTCTTAAGCTTTTGATTCAGTCGACTTGTTTCAACTACACATCTCAGCTACAGAGTATGGGAAATGTAGGGGAAGGGCATGACAATTGCTTGGCCAAAAATATGGCAAGAAGCAAAAAAAGAACCACTCTCAAGGTGCCTTTTTCAAATAAAAAAAAACTTAATTTTCAACTGATTGTTCCTATGGCAGCTATAAGACATAGTGATCGGATTTTGATAAAATTCGTTCAACATGTGTAGAGAGTGATTTAATTTAGTGCCAAGTTTCATTAAGGTAGCTCTAGAACAAAGTCCTGAAAAACGCATTCATGTAAACAGACAGACAGACGGACATGACGGACACGCTCACGATGAGCACGAATATTCAAATTTTATTTTTCTGAGATGTCTGCTTCAATGCGTTACACATTTCATAACAACATACCCTCTGCAAGGGTATAAAAAAAGTTTATATTATCAAAACAAAAGTTTATCAATTTAATGCGACGAATTGTGATTTGACGTCGGTTGTTTTTACTATTTCGAACACTTCTTTATTCCGTGCTTTTCTACAAAAGCTGGTTGCCTAAATTGGTTCGAAATCGAATCACAATTTGAAACTCATTTTGGTTTTGTAAGACTTTAATAGCAGCCAATTAAGTAAGCATCCCTGAAGATAGCTGCTCTTTCATCTTCTATACAGCACTCGTACTTTAAAAAACAACTTTGTCGTCGAACTGTCAAAAATGTTTAAATCTATGACAGAATTAATGAGAGCAGCGTGTTTATGAGCGTGAAAAGTGTTGCTTGACTTGTCGTCACGTCCGCTAATGTTGCAACAAACTATAAACATGTATTTAAAGTTTGCTACAAACCAAAAAAATAAAGTTTTGGCAATTGATTTTAGAATTTTATAGCCGTGGCTGCACTAAAAAGTGTTTTAATTTAACAATACAATAAAAATTTCGCATTTGGCAAATAAGTTACCAAGCATAACTAACTTATTTTCAAAGAGAAAAGAGTTGCAACAAAAAAAATAGACGCATATTACGAAAAAGTTGCAAAACTTTGATTGAATTTGCATGCAATGTTGTTGAAATTGTTCGTTAGTTTTGAGAATTAGCAAAACAAGAATTTTCATTTGCTCTGGCGGTCAATTAGTTGGTCAATCTAAGAACGAGCATGAATTCGCACGGTTGTTTGGCTAGAGCTGACAAAATATAGAGGACACTATCGATAGTATCGTTGGTACAGTTGTAAAACTCTCGAATTGTGTCAAATTATCCACAATAGTTTTGAAAGTTCTAAGAAAACCTTTAAAAACAAAACTGTTCCGAATTATCGCACGTTTTTGAAATGTTAAATCGAAGGAATTCCGAACGATTTGCGAAAAACTGTTCTGATTTCCGATCGAAATGGTTTCGTTTTTTCTTTTTCGAAACCAACTTTGAACCCTAGTTTTGATAACAATAGGTTTAGTTGGTGCTTGCAAGTTTTCGTTTTTGTTTTACACATATTTCTTTAATATAATATAATAAATGTTATATGACTTTAAGCTAATGAATAAATAACCAAATTTATTACTAAAAAAGATAAGAAAATTAAGTTGAAGCATTTGTTGTTTGAGCTTATAGTGTAATTTGGCATTTACTTTTTTTTCACACACAAAAAAGCAGCTCAGCGTAAAAGTGTGATGTTTTGAGAATTTCAGAAAAGCTATCAACTCCGTTTCCGTAAATCTTCGAAAGGAATTAGAAATCAGAACTGGCTAGAATACTTCAAATTTTAAACTAAATTAGTTTTTGTAAATATTTGGTAATTGTTTTTTGTTAAGTATTTTATTTCTGCTGTTTAATTTATTAAAAAGAAAACAAAGATATTTTGAAATAGACAAATCATTTACTTTTAGTTTTATTTATATGCAATTATATTTATCAAATGGTACTTTCGATAGTATCGACAAAACTATCGTTCTGGCGATGTATTGCCATCTCTATTGTGGTATTGTTGTTGTTTTTTTGACGCTTGTGCGGCGCGTTGTGTTTTTATACTCTGTTTTCCAAAATGGAAAAAAAGAGTATATTGGGTTTGTGAAATGTCCGTCTGTCCGTCTGTCTGTCCGTCTGTCTGTCCGTCTGTCTGTCCGTCTGTCTGTATGAACGCAGGTTTTTTCCACAATTTTGAAGCTAGAGCAACCAAACTTGGTATACATGTTGGTATATACCATAGGCAGACAAAGTGTCAAGATCTCCCCCCCACCCCCACCCCTCCCCCCACAAACCGCAAAAACCTATATCTTCCACAGTTTTACAGCTAGAGTAACCAAATTTGACATAAAGACTAGTGACCACACCCTTGACCGACCTGCCAAAAAAAAATATGCCACGCCCACTACCACCCCCGCAAATGAGCTAAACCTGTATCTCCTACACCCTTATAGCTAGAAACCCCAAATTTTGCAGTATGACTCCATTTGAACTCTTCGATAGATTGGAGAAAAAAATTTTTACGTACAGAAAACAGAGTATATCGCAGTCGGGTGAGCCCGACTGCAACGTTCTTACTTGTTTTAATTTATTTCGACATTTAAGTGAATGCGCGCAGAAATGACATGCTGTCTTTCCGTCTGTCTGTCTGTTATGCGGACTGAGTGTCTGTCAGCCTGCGTGTCTGTCTGTCTGTTTGTACGGGAAGGTCGTCAGTTGAGGGCGCTCTGAAAAGGCTGGCACACTTTTTCAGGAGGCACCTTCAACGCCACGCACTGACCGCTGTCCATCGAATTGTAAGAAGTAGGGTTGGTGAAGGGGGTATTGACCATTTAATTGCGTACTTTTTGCAGCTTTAAGAACATTAAAATAAAGAGCACAGTTTTACAGACAAGACAAGGGACAGGGGAACGGTGGCGTGTACTGCCACTGAGACGCATGTAATTAAAATGCATTTTCAAGTTGTTTTGCGCTTTTGCTTCAGCTCGTTGTTGAAGAGCCTGAGCATTGTGAATACTTGGCAAGCGGGGTAGCAGAAGAAGAGGGGAGGGGGGCGTGGCAGTGGAAATGGCAAATGCATTGGAGAGCTGAGAAAATGGCAAAAAGAAGCGTCGCGCACAGTTTTGCAACTGTTGTTGCCATTTAGTTTAGTTTTTTGTTTTTTTTTTTTTGTTTTTATGCCAAAGTGCCTTTTAAAATATATAACAGAAAATAATGAAAATACAGAACGTCAAGTGCCTGAATAGCTTTTCCTCTGCATTGGATGAGCTGCATGTGTGCATATCATGTGCATAAAATTACAAAATGCATAGATTTAGATAAAATACTGCAAAATATATTTGAGAACACTTTTTGTTGAACTTTTGCAGTAAAAGCAATTTAAGCAATTGCAAATATCTTTTTGAGTTGTTTTTTATTGGAATTTTGTCACGAGAGATATAGTCACATAACCGTTCAGTCCATCTACATATGTTTGTTTGTCTGTTTATATGCAAACAATTAACTTGGCTTAAAGACTATCTTTAAGCTTTATATACAACTAGAATGGCCACATAATGTTTAAAATTTAAGGTGAAAACATACTAGATTTCTGAGCAAAAAAAAACTTCCTTGTTCTTACAAATATCCATAAAAATGTAGGCAACTTTAGTTAGCTGAAGATTGCCAATAAAGTTTGGATAATTAAACATAAATGATAAATTTCCGCTTTTTTTTTTGAAAATTTTAACAGTGAAACTTTTTCTTTAAAGTTTAAACATAAGTTAAACTATTACACAAAAAATAAACATTGAAATACACATTCGCTTTATATACTTTATAAATATTTAAAAAGATAAAGCCATTATTTTTGTGTGAGGCAAATTCAGAGTCTTGATTTCAACGCAACAACAGTCAGTCGGTCTCTTCAACCGACCAAATCAAATCAAGCATAGATAGAATTGAGTTGATTTTGAAATTTGATAAAGTAAGCAATGGGTTGAACAAAAGTTATGCTTAAAATTCCTATTTGCGTTTTGCATTTTCTGAACACTTCAAAATTTGAACAATTACTCTTCAGCAACTGAAATTCAACCATTGTTGTAGTTATTTCCAAACAAATTCTTCGAAACAGTAAAGTTTTTCATACAAAAACTTATTTTTCAACCGATCTGGCCGATTCTAACACTTTGTTTGCCTATGGTATATATCAACATATATATATACCAAGTTTGGTTGGTCTAGCTTCAGCACTGTGCAGAAAACTGCGTTTATACAGACGGACAGACAGACTGACATTTCACTAACCCAATATACTCCTCTTTACATTTTGGAACACAGAGTATAAAAACGAAACCAAGCCAAAGTTTACTAAATTTGTAAATCACTTTTTTTCGAAGTGGTATCGGAGATATTTAACAACTCTGCTATAGTTATTAAAATATAGTTTAAGCATCTCTCGGCAGACTTTAGTTGGTCAATCAGATTGTTGCAATGTGTAAATGATAAAATTGCAGACTGGCAAAGAAAAAAGTGCTAATTAAATGCAGAAAAAACGCAGTAGCATGCCAAATGAGTATCAGAAACTGAAACTGCAACAATAATAAGTGCTACATTTGTGTAAAACAACAAAACCAATTTACAATTTTACAAAATAAATTAGACAAATGAGTGGCAGTGAATTTGCAACAACACGAATGCAGTGCGTGTGGGCGGGTTTTTTCTTTTACCCACCCAAGCTCATTCATGCAATATTTGCCAGCATAAAATGCGTTCCGCTTTGTTATCATTTATGGGATTTTTAGTTTTCCATTTAAATGCTTCGATAAACATAATCATAGTTGGCAGTTTATGTTTATAGCATAACATTTTGTATAATAATGACACTAATTAATTTATAAAATCACTTCTACTTATTATCTGTGCACTTTTGTGGCATTCAATTGATAAGCAGACAATTATTTCAATTGTGTTTCAAGTGAACAGTTCTGCGTTCCGCTCAAAACAGTTGACGAGGTGGCCGAGAGGTTAAGGCGTTGGACTGCTAATCCAATGTGCTCTGCACGCGTGGGTTCGAATCCCATCCTCGTCGAAAAATATATATTTTAGTTTTAGTTCTTTTTTTATGATTTACTTATTCAGATTTTTGTTTGCATCGTTTTTTGATAGAAGCCAAATAAAATGAATTTTATGCGAAAACATTTTCTTGTTTGTGCTTTGAAGATGCATTTCTTTTCAAAAGGTTTCTTTTTATGACTTGAGTTTTGACGAGGCTGTTGAAAATGTAAGGGTGTTAAATAAGTGAAGGGAGCGTGAGAGTGTTATATTATCATTTTGGTGTCTCTAGTTATTATAGTCTCGGATAATGTCGTAATAGTTATTACTCCCAGTTCCCATTAAAAATGGGAAAAAGGGAGTTATAAAGTACTGCAAATGTGTGTAACAGGCAGAAGGCAGCATTTCCGAGTATATAAACTATATATATATTCTTGATCAGCATCAACAGCCGTGACGATCTAGCCATGTCCGTCTGTTTGTCTGTCTGCCCGTCTGTCCGTTGTATTTCAGCACAGTAAGACCAGCTCATTTAAAACCTTTAAAACGATTATTGCCAACATCGTATCAATCAACTGCAAATATTCATATTTATCATTAATTAGTGTAATGTACATATATGCAAATTAAGTAATTTTGTCTGGCCGGCAATAAGGAGTGGTGGTTTTTTTTTTTTTTTTCTTTGGGCAAATGAGGTTGAATTGTGGCTGCAACGTTTTTGGGGTAAATTATGAACGCATTTAATGTGTCCTCTTTGCATAAATTTAATAATCGATGCAGAATTAATACACTGGTTAAAAGCCATTGAGCCAAGAAGTTACACAATATAAATCACTTGACAAAAGACTGCTCGAAAAGTGGAAAAGTGTTTTACTTAAAGTTAAAGTTAGCGATTTAAGAGTAATTATAAACTATTTTTAATTTAGTTAAGCTTTAAATTTTAGCAGTAAACATTTGTTTGGTTTGTGCTCAAGATAAATTATATATGGGACTTTCCGAAAAAAGGTCCACCAGCGATCAATTTAACCTAGCTCAGATGTAAATATTCAAGTGCAAAGTCAATGGAAATCATGAACCGTTCGCGATAGCTGCAATTTTTTTTTTTTTCAAAAATACCTAAAATAAATTTTAAAATGATAAAGAGATATTGAAAACTACATTATTTCTTTATAATTTGAAATTATTTTCCATTAAACATTTCCTTCGAATTCGCAGACTTCTTTAATTTTTCCAAATACAGTCAAAAGAGACTTCAATATTTTATAACGTACGCGATCGCTGGTTTTTCTTAAGTATTCTAAAAACGTTAAAGCTATGGAATTTGACTTTTGCATTGAAAAATAGTGCTACAAAAAGGCAACTAAAGCACAAAAAATACAAAATTTCAAAATATGTTTTTGCTATTTTATTTTCAATTTAAATGTGTACGAATGTAACGTTCGCGAACCTGCAATTGCCCATATCATAAAATTGAACAAACATTTTGTTTTATTGTAAATATTGTTATAAATTTTAATTGATACATTGCTGCTGTGTTTTTAAACAGCTAAAGTTTATTTCATTTATTCAAATTTCAAACATTGTTGGCAACACAAAAGCTTAAAATAACTGAAAATTAATTTAAGTAAGTAAATATAAGAGCTGCCTGAAATTTAAAAGCCAGCTTAACTTAATTCATGCCAAATTGCCTTATTTCCATATGAATAATCATCACAAATGCTGTAGTTGCACATATTTTATTCGTTTCATCAATTCAAACTGACAAAGCTGGAAAAATTGGAATGGTTTGTCTGCTTGAAAGTGGTTTTCATGAAAGAATTCTTAAATCTAAATATATACATATTAATTAAAAAGAATGTGCTGCAAAAACAGAGTAAATCTGATCGGTAGAGCACGTGCCAGCTCATTGTCAAATCAAAGCAAAAGACACTGTCATAAAACTATTTGAACAACCATAAAAGCAAACACAACAACTAAATGTACAACATTAAGCGCACAAAAAGACACAAACTAAAACAAAATTGATGGGGTTAGCTTTTGCTAGAAAATGGTTTTGTTAGCTGTTTTTTTTTTTTTTGGGCAGACGCCACGGAGAACAAACAGCAAGCAATTTTCATATTTTTGGCGCAGTGGAGCACAGGAAACAACGAAAGCAGAGAAACTGAAACAGCGACAGCGACAGACACTGAGCAGAAGAGAGAACAAAAGGACAAAAAAGCATTGCCTGGGCGGAACAGACATTAGCCGGGTTCAGAGTTGGAGTCGAGGGAGGTGGTAATGCGGCGTATAAACGGATTGTGCTCTGTTGTATATGTATGTGTTAGTGCGGCAGGACTATTGTAGGTACTATCGATAGTATCGAATGTAACTATCGATTGTTAACCGCTTATCGATAGCTTTAGTGAAAACATTATTTGTTTTTTAGAAAACATATTTACTTTATGTCTAATACTGTTGGCAATATATCGATTACAATATCGATACTATCGATTTTTACTTGTTTCGCCAAGTATTGATTTTTCTTTCCAAATGGTAACGTTCAAATTCTTTAACTTATGGCTGTGTCTGTAGTAAAGATAGGATCGCGATAGAAGTTCTTCCCGAATCTCGCTTCTCCACGAAAAGATTTTTTCATTCATAAAGTGAAGCGTCTCAGGGTTTAGAAAATATCGGAAAGACACGTTTATATTGTGTGGATTTTAGATACATTTAGGGACCAGCGGAATGTTAATGATAATCAAGTCATCCGGGTCATTATCACCGCTCCCGAAGCATGTTTCTGAACCTACGGGATCTCTGGCAGTATTCTCGTTCCGACACCATTTTCAAGTCTGTGATATAAGTCTTATCTATTATTATTATCGAAATAAAATATAAAACATGATTAGAAAACGTTTTGAATGTTTGATTTACAATGCGATATTGATATCGATATAATGAACATTATTTTGCAAATATTGTAAGATTTAAATTGTTTTATGGCTACATTTAAAACACCTAACAAAATCGATTGTGCTGACTATCGACTATTGAAACGAGCTATAGTGTTGCAGCACTAGAATATATATACACATATAGCATTGCGAACTTTTGTCGCCCAATGTGCGACATACGACAGTTTTTCAGTTATATATCTATGCACTCGTTTTACTTTCAGCTGTCAAGAATTTCGAATTATTTTACGTTTTCTCTGCGTAGACAAATGGCGCTAAGCAATGGCAAAACCAGCTGCCAGCGACTGTCTGATTGTCTCTCTGCCAACAGCAGCAGTAGCAGCAGCAGCAGCTGTTGTGACCGTCGAGTCATTGACGTTATAATCAAAAATCATATGACGTTATACCAACAGCAGCAACATTAGCAACAGCAGCAACAGTAGCAACAGCAGCAACAACATCAATGTTCTTAAGGCTAAGACGCAGGCACCATCAATGTAGGTCAGTCCGAAAATAAATTTCAAAAACCAATTCAAGTAGATAAACTAAAAGAAAATAAAAAAAAAACTCGTAGAAAATGTCATATGCAGCGTAAAGCTATTTCTAATACTCTAACTGATTGATTGAATTCCGAATTGTTTTTGATTTTGAATTCGGTATTGTTTTTCGAAGGAAATTTCTGTCCTTTTTACTCCCTGTTCCCATTAAAAATGGGAAAAGGGAGTTATAAAGTACTGATAATGTGTGTAAGAGGCAAAATAGATGTACATATTCTTGATCAGCAACAACAGCCGAGTCGATATAGCCATGTCCGTCTGTCTGTCCGTCCGCCCGTATGAACACACAGATCTTGGAGACTATAAGAGCTAGAGACACCAAACTCGGCATGCAGGTTCCTGTATACAATACGCAGATCAAGTTTATTTCAAATTTCGGATGGACCCACCCCTAAATCGAAAAAAACGCCACAATTATAAAGATATAGCTTTGATTTTTGATACACATGTATGTTTAGTCAATGTTGATCCGCTGCGTAAATTTCATTACGATCGGATAAATAGCACCAAAGTTATGGAAGAATCTATTACCCCCGTCTCAACAGGCAGAAGCAACAGTTTGACAGGCACTGGACAAGTTAACTGCGCTGCTTGATTGAAGTGCAAGTTGGGAGCAGGGAGTGTCGTAGGCGGGCACACTCGACTAGAGTATTCTTACTTGTTCTTAATAAAGGTGTTACAAACGCACAACTTTTCAAACCATATATCCAAATTCACAACGAAATTCTATTTACTCATAAACAAGGGACAAGGGTAAAACATTGTGTACATTTTTCCATGTTTTTTATGGTTTTGCAGATGACTCGTTAATTTTGGAATATATTTCCTTAATGTGAGCACGAAATGTTTCCCAGGCGGATGCGTTTTTCTTTTTTTTTGATGTGTGACAAGGCCGGTGACCAAAATTTTAATACCCAGATTTGAAAAGTAGGGCAGCAGTTTCTGCATTTGTTGTCATTGTCGCACAGTGGGTGTTTTTAATTTGAATAATTCCGTGTATAAATATCGATTCATCAGACATTTGTGCATTTTTGAATATGCTAAGCTTGTGGATGACATATAACAAGCATATGTTTTAAAAAATAACCATATGATTTATAACTTTTAAACTAAAAAATACAATTCGAAAGAATGTCATATTGTTTTTTCACGCAAGAATTGCATTGTCAACAAATGAGTATTATATTTGATATATGGGCATTTCCGGAAAAAAGTCCACCATTTTAGTACCTGTTACTTCTAAATTATATGCTTTAATTGATATAAATTGTTAGATATTGATGAAATCTAACAATTTACAATCCAGTGACATGACGCTCATGAGCGAATCAACTGCAATCTGCACAAATGACTTTTTGTCCTTAGTTTGTTCATTTTTTTATTTATTTATTTTTATTAAGTTAAATGAGTACGAATGTAACGTTCTGGAAATGCCCATATTATTTTTGATTTAATTTTAGAAACCACTTGATTTATACATCCGCTTTAAGGAATTCTTTAAAAGATAACCCTAATATTCTGAAAATGAAAATGCTAGTTTCACCCACTGTGCGTCAACGTGGCATCTTCAGTGGGGCAGCCAAGCAAACACTCATTGACGACAGTGTCGTCAACGTGACCAGCAAAAAAGAATGCATCAGCAGCAGTAGTAACAGCAACAACAACATCAACAACAACATCAACAACAACAACAACAAGTTGAGTAAAGAGTCTAAAGTAAAAGTTTTATTGGCAGGGCGTGTCGCCCGGATGGACGTGGCTTGGCAATGCGTTTTTCTGCGGCAAATGGATTAAGAAAACTGAAAACTGAGAGAACAAATGCGTAAGCTATGGATTTGGAATGCTTGCTTATTCTGGCAAGATTGCTGTTGTTGTTGTTGTTTGAGTTGGGGGGGTTGTGGCAGTTGTGGGGCTTGTGCTGCAAACGCTTTATAAACAAGTGTTGATGGCAGATTTGAAAGCACGCCTTACGGCCAAAAGCTGGAAGCCAAGCTACAACAGCTGAAAAGCAGCTTGCTTAAATGGGATTACACAAAATTTTGCGGCTGCTCTCGAGAGAAGAGCTGCTTGAGAAATGCATTGAACGTTTTTCAATGCTGCAATGATAGTTGATATTGTTGTTGTTCTTGTTCTTGTTGTTCTTGTTATTGTTGCTGCTGTAGTTACTGTTGAACTTCTTGTGGTGCTGCTGATTGCTATTTGTTTGCTTCGTGGCTGCGCATCTCAAACAAATTTTCAACTTTTCTTTTCCTCTGCTACACTATATCCATCTCTGTCTAGTTACAGTTATCTTCTGCCAACTTTACTGCAGTTTTTATTAAAGCTAATTACCTTATGAAGGCGTCGCCTTTACTGACTTTACGCTAGCAAACGCGGCGTATGCGTAATTTGGACACTGGCCACGCCCTGCCCCTGTGCCACAAGCCAATTCGAATTGGACTGTAATTTAGTCAGGCTTGCTTCATTTTGTAATTTTAGACTTAATTAATTTCCCAAAAACCGCGTTAGCGAAAGTTACAAGTTACTGAAACGGACAGAAATCATATAATTAATCAAAGTGATGAGTTCTTGTTGTAGTTGTTGTGCTTGTTGTGGTTCTTATTGCCTGGGCCTGCCTATGTACTTAATTTGTGGTAATTGCGTGTGCACTCGCATTGGAGTATTTCATGTTTCAATGTTGTCCTATTTACAACGAGGGCTGCCTTTAATATTCCGCGAATGGACGCGGCTTTTGCTGTCATCTTCAAAAAGATCAAGATAGGGTTTCAAAATGAAAAATGGATCTGCATACATCAAAAATCATAAGAACTGTGAAACGGAATTTTTCACAGAATGCTGGAAGTGCGGACTAAG
This sequence comes from Hirtodrosophila cameraria, assembly GCA_949708635.1. Lineage (NCBI taxonomy): Eukaryota > Metazoa > Arthropoda > Insecta > Diptera > Drosophilidae > Hirtodrosophila > Hirtodrosophila cameraria. Next base: position 67,996,442 of record OX453089.1, on the reverse strand, counting down.
TTCGGTTTTTTTTTTTATATGTTATCGGGGAAGGTTGTAAATGAACGTAAAGCTGATTTAAATCCGATGCGGCTCAAACTTATTTTCAAACTTTTAACATATATAAAAATTTAACAAAAAACTGCATACAAAAAGTTTCCAAAAATGTATCCTATTCAAATTTTTGAAAATCCGTTTGAATAATCGGAAAATGAATGAAAAAATGTTGTTAGCGACTTTGCTGTGATTCAAACAATCGCTCTCAATTTCTTTATCAGAGATCAGTGTTGCAACTGCATTAAAATCTTGTTGGTCAGAGCCAACTATACCTTGATTTAAGTTCGAACCTCGGAAACTTATGCGTCAGTGGTCATCTAATCAATATACCTGCCACATGCAATATTTTGGCATATATACAATGTTTGCCAGGTTTTAAACCAAACCAGGCCATCCTAATGCTAGCTAAGCGAATTAGAGTTAAGTAAGTTGCCTTCATTGACCAGTTTCCAAAACAAAAGTGACAGCCACGCCCACCTTTAGCTTTGTTATTGTTGCATGCAAACATCCGGCTCAAAGTAATGGCAGTGACCACATAAATGCAATATAAACGTTAACAATAAACAACAAATAAGTAAGTAAGAAACACGCAAGCCACGCCTACTACCAGGAAGTATCTAGTAAATACATATGTGACTGTGTGCCCAAAAGTATCCTTGACCTTATTTTGGCAAACAAGCGAGTATTTCGCACATTGTCATGCAAAGGGTCGAGGTGCTTGCAAGCAGCAGGCTGCATGCAACGTGCAAATGTCATTAACGTTCGAAACGCGACTGCAGCAAGGTGGGCAAAGGGGCTTGGCAGGGCTGAAGAGCTACAGCGTTTGAGATTGGTTATTCATCGGCAATCGTCAAAAGTGTGGATTTAGTAGTCACGCTCTTGTCTTCAAATCGACACTGCCAGCTTCTCCTAAAAAAAACCGTTTAAATGTTAGCAGCCTTGACCGATATTTCAGCGGCAAACGCAAATGCAAAAAAACCTACTGCACTCAACCCACCCACACACACACACAAACACACACACAGAAAACAGCTGACGAAAAAGCGGCAGCAAAAGTAAATGCTGCATGTGGCAATGTTGACGCCGCTGCAAGCGTCGCTGCTTTTGCTGCACTTCAGCAAACTTTTACCAAAATGCGCCGTCATACTTTATGCACACCCAAACACACACACACACACTCGTACCCGTACATAAAGCATTTTAACAAATGGCATCAAATTGATTTTGCCACGCTAAGCATTTTAGGATTTTAAGCACAAGTGCAAGTGCAGCGCCCCCCTGCCCCCATTCAACCTACATCCTAACATCCTACATCCTAACATCCTTCAGCTGCAAACTTTGCATATTTGCAACATTCACCACACAGTGGCAGCAGCAAGAAGCAGCAGAGGCCGCGTGGCTGCACAGTGTGAACATTATTCATCTGCTGTATGTTTTCTTGCATTAAATATATATACATATAAATACATTAATATACCTTCAAGAACTTCGAAAGATATCCATTCGATAGTTTCGATATATGTACGCATCAAAACTATCGATTGTGACACGCAAGCGCGCACTATCGATAATTTTTCACTAATACAATCGGTAAGATTTATACCAGAAACTAATTCAGTCAGTTTTTAAACTTATCGGTTAAAATTTTCAATTAGGAGTTTTGAAAATATACAATTTAAGCTCTGCTAAATAAATAGTTAGCCAGTAAACAAAGGCCAGAGCCGTTGTGTTTAATTTAAATTATGCCACACAGAATTGATTGTTGCACATTAGTTATTTTTAAGCTCTTCAAAGTTAATCAGTGTAGCAGCCATGAGCACCCCTTATGTTATATATTTTATGTAAATAGCTTGCCGTATTCCAACGTAAATATTATATAATTCGGAGTCTAAGCCAACAAAAAAAAAAGAAAATCCTAAAAATGTTTAGATGCTAGGGCATGTTAGGGGAATTTACAACCCTGAAAAAAAGTTTATTAATTCATGTTTTATTTATATTTACAAAACCGTTGGCAATTCCAGTGCACAGCGCCTCCAATGCGAAACTATACTACATTTTGTAAAATGTTTGTATGTATATGTACAAACATTTTTATATATGTAGCTAAAAGAATGTATGTTTGTATGTACATTGTACATATATATATAGATATATATAGATATATATATATATATATTTATACGCTTTTATGGCAGTTATATGAGTATTCGCAACTTTTTTATGATGCACAGCAAAGTGAATGCATTTTTCGCAGATTTAAAATGATTGCATGTTGCAAGGGGAAAAAGAAGATGTGGCAGCAACTAGCGCCACATATATTGTATACTCTGTATACATATAAATGGAAAAGAAGGGTATAATACTTAGCTTACATAGTTTTAGAAATTAAGTATAAATATATATACTAGAACTGAAATGCAAACGATTTGACACTCGATAGTATCGATAGTTTTTATTTTAAGGCATTGTTGAATTGAAATCAAATTTGACAACAACAAAAACAGTAAGAACGTTGCAGTCGGATACACCCGACTGCGTTATACTCTTAACACTTTGTCTGCCTATGCCAACATGCTGCCAAGTTTGGTTGCTCTAGCTTAAAAACTGTGAAAGAAAACTGCGTTCATACAGACCGATAGACAGACGGACGGACAGACATTTCACAAACTTTCTTTCTTTTCTTTTTTTTTTTAAAAAAATTTAAAAAAGAGCATAAAAACCATTTTTTTTTAAAAATTACTTTCTAACTTTTAAAATGAATTTTGATTACTATCGATTGTTGCGCTATTTTAAACTATCTCTATTTTTACAATCCCAGTTCTAAATACAAATATTTATATGAATTCAAACACCATTTTGTAAAAGCTAGAAAATTTGGGATCTGTGATCTCAAAAACTATACGCAAGTAAAATTTATTTCCCGATCGATTTTTCTGAACTGAAAAACAGAAAACAATTCAATTTTCAACGCGTTTGCTTTATAGAATGAGATTATAAAGTTTAAAAATAAATTATAAGGTTATACAAGAGTTTATTTTAAGATTCAGAGTATCTTCTAGTCTGTTTAATTTGTTTTTAAATTTTAATTAAAGTAATATAAAGCTTGTGTTAAGTGTTTTTTTTTTTTTTTTTTTTTTTTAAATTTTTCATTATTTCTGTACATTTTTCCATTTTTAAATCAACTTTATACATTTAGCAAGAATTGACTAAAAAGAAATCACTATTTTCAAATATTTTCCATTGTACTTTTCACAAAATACAATACTTGCGTTGCCATTTTCATAGCTATTGTTCTATTAAACTTTGCACAACAGTTTCCCCATACATTCCATCGCTAATCCTTTGGCAAACTCAACGAAGCTTCGACTAGTTCAGTTCACAAAATGCACAATAAATGCTTGTTAGTGCTTTAGAAAACTCCAGAGCCATTTCTCGAACTAAAGTAATTTCCTCAGCTTATTTATAATGCACATAAAAATGCTTTGAAGAGCCCATGTTCAAGAAATGCACGAAGATGATGCTCCATACAATTCCTGGCAGCTCCTTGAACTTTATTGCTCCACAACAACAACAACAAAAGCAGAAGTAGCAGCAGCAAAAACAACAAAAGCTACAAAACAAGAACTGTAACAAAAGCATGTCGAAGCCTGCGTTTGCCAGCAGGCCAGGACTCTCCACATTACCCACATCCTTGCCTCACAACGTGCATCGCGCATCGCGCATCCCGCATCCCGCATCCTTCAGCTTGAGTGGTTGACAGCCCACGGTGCACGCATCAAAACACGTGGCTCGGGTTTTATTTAACTTGCGGATTTCATTAAACCCAGCTCAGCGGCTGTGGCAGCAGCAGAAGCAGCGGCAGAGGCAGAGGCAGCGGCAGAGGCAGAGGCAGCGGCAGAGGCAGCTACTCAGCAGACTCTCCCGCCAGGCACAATATAAGGAACAACAAAGTGCAGCGCCAGGTGGGAGATCTCTGGAGAGCTAACAGAGCTCTTAGGTGTTTGTTTCTCTCCCGTGTGTGTTTGTGTGTGTGTGAGTTAGTTAAGAGTAAACTATATTAGAGCTGTGTCAAATAGTTCAGAACAAGTTCGATCAACAGAGCAATGCAGCGTTCGGAATAAGTTCTTTTGAACTATCAAACTGAACGAACGAACTATGTATTTCTCTGATTGTAGCTCATTTCACGCATTTCTTGTTGATCATTTAAGTCTTATTTTAGTTTGTTACAATCCTTTCAGTTCGATTATAGTTCGTTTGGTTCATTTCATTCCGATTACATTTCGTTTGATTTAACCATAGATAAACATAAGCATTCGAACGAACTAAGCGACAGAACAAGCAAAAGAAACGAATGAACGAAGCAGTTGAACGAACTGCATGATTGAACGAACTTAACGACTGAACGAACTTAACGAACAATAGCAACAATTAGTTCGTTCAACTAAAATGTTCAATAAACATAATGAACTTTAATGTCACTCAAATGAACATAATGAAAAATAATGTGACTCAAATGAATACAACGAAGAAGAATGTGACTCAAATGAACATACTGATGAATGTGACTCAAATGAACATAACGACGAAGAATGTGACTCAAATCAACAAAACAAACAAGAATGTGATTCAAATAAACATAACGAAGAAGAATGTCTCAAATGAACATAACGAAGATAAATCTGACTCAAATGAACACAACGAAGAAGAATTTGACTTAAATGAATATAGCCAAAAACTAATCTGGTTCAAATGAATAAAAAGTATGAGCGAAATGAACGAACAAGAAAACTATTCCGTTCATACAACTAAAATGTGCAACTCTAGTTTAGCGTTAGCTTTGACGTTGGCGCTGGAAAATGCATGCAGAGTGTTTTCTGTGGCATTGTAAAAATAAAATATTTGCGAAGCAACATTGTCTATTTGCAGGCAGGCTCATGGAAGTGGGTCAGCAGCAGCAGCAAAGCAGAAGCAGAAGCAGCAGCCAGAATGCAGTCAACTCAAAAGTTATATATTTTCTATCTTATTTGGCAGTGCAGAGCAGACTGACACTTTCGAAGCGATGATGAAGATGACGATGATGATGATGATGAGCTAACAAAATTCACTTACTCGCAAAGCAAATCAAATTAAAATCAATTAAAATTAACAAGCGGAGCAGCCGGCAAACCAAAGACCAAAGACCAGAGACTAGAGCAACCCACAGTGCGAGCAACGAGCAACGACGTTGGCGATAACGCAAACGCCGACGTTGACGTCGACGCAGACAGCAAAATGCCAAGCGCATGAATCATGCAATTTGCCGTGTCGCTCTTCTCTTTACCTTTCGCTCGGCTTTGCTGAAGGTGCGGCAATAAGTGTAAGTATGAAAATGCATACATACATACATATGTATATGTATATGTATATGTACGTATATTTACATATGCAAGTAAACTGAGTCGGCTGATAAGCGCAGACGTTGCGGCAGCAGAGTAACGCGACGCTGGCGTCGTTTGGTGTAACCACAGTTAAAAAAGAATACGCCGCAATTAATACGAGAAGAGTGAGAGTATCTGGAGTGCGCTGTCTTGCTCACACTCGAACTCACACTCACACTCGTATTGAATAAAGCGAATTCTTGTGCGCATTTGTATTGTTGTTTTGCAAATATTTACCAATTTTTCTGTGCACCTTATCGGCACGTATGTATGTATGTGTGCATGTATGTGCAATTAACACATACATATGCAAGTTAAAGCTTTCGAGTGCTGTTTGTCGTTCATCGTCTCAATGTGTGTGTGTAAATTGAGTCAGCGCAAAGCGTAGTGAACGGCCCACTCATCAACAGCCGACCAAGTCAAAAGCCGCCCACACAAAGCCCAAACACATACATAGTACACACATACTTACATATATATATGTATGCATGTATTAATGTCTGTTAAGCAAAGGTGCGATAAATGCTTGTTGCTTGCATAAAGAGCTACCATAAATGAGTTGAAAAACGTGTTGCATGCATGCTACACTGGCGCCATCTAGCGTGTAGATCGAGCTCTTAGCTCATGCGTAACCATTTGTCTAGCCAAAAGTTAAGCAATATTCTGTTTAGTATTGGCCCATTTGGGGCACTGCCCGAGTTTTATGAATTTCCTCAGTTCTATGCCTTTTCGTTTGACAGTTATTGCACGAAGTGCAGCAGACAGGCAACAATAGCAAAAGCAGCAAAAAGAAAGTAGTCTTAAATCACACACACACACACAGTGAAACATTTGCTGCTTTGTTGGCTCTTTGGCTCTATTTTAATATTATTGGCACAAGGTTACATAAAAAAAGAAGCCACCCCACGCTGCAAATGGCAAAGTTTATGCGGTCGACACTATTGTTGTGCTGTTGTTACTTACCGCTGCATCTTCATTATTTGTATATCGGAATCTAAATAAGAGTTGGCATTTCTAGTTCAATTTGTTGAATAAGTTCAGCTGTTCATTTTTGACACGTGAGCTTGTTGAGTTTTTTAGTTCAGTTATTTTATGTGAGCTTTCATGATTGAACAAAATGAACGGCATCTTTCATCAACTACTGAACAAGTTCACTAATTCATTTTCATGATCCAATCAATTATTCTGAACTTGTTCTGAACGAAACGACACAACTCTACTGCAGATGTAAATGTATACAATGGCGTAAGACGGACTTTTATTTCGAGGGATTCAAATATATTTTTTATATCTTTATACATCTATATTTATTGGATTCAATCTTCAATATTGGAATATAAATAAAAAATGGAGAAAACTTGCTAAAATAATAGAATAAATTTAGTTTTTTACTTTATTTTATATAATAAAAAGAAGTAAACGAAACTTGTATATTGTATTTTTAAACAATGTATATGCAACAAAACATAAAGTTTGATAAAGTTTGTTAATGTAATGTTTTACTAAGTTCAATTCTAATTTCTAGAAGATTCAAATTTCAGAGAATTGTAATTTGTGAGCTTCTACGTTATAATAATTTTTACTAAAAACTTAAACTTTTCGAACTCCAACCAAAAATCCCGAAACCAACGAAATTTGACCTAGTGATTAAAAATATATATGACATTTCTATGTTTTTTTGTTCGAAACTTTATAACAAAATTTGTAAAATCTATAAACTTTTAATACGCAAAGGGGCGCAGAGGTGGCTTAAGGCGCCTTGCGTACGCCACTGCATTGTAATATACATATGTATATGTATGTATGTACATACAGTGTATAAACATATGTACATTAAATCAGTGACGAATCGTTTGAAATAGGTCTGTTCGCAAACCGAGAGCTTATCAGCGCCAAGAATTTGAATTAACAGCGCGCACGTCAGCAGCTTAGGAAAAAGTTGCGTAGCGTAGCTTATCTGCTTTAAACATGATTGTTTGCTTATTATCAGCTCGTCAGCTGTTTACTTCTTACCAATAGTCTTGGTTGGAAAGTGATCTCATTATTAAATATTTAATCAGTTCTTCAGTTGCAGTGTTATCGTTCATTCATTTGAAAAAGAACGAAAGAGCTGAATGAACGAGTAAGCTTGGTTCTTCTACTATATACATACATACATATATAATACATACATACATAAACCATAAACTGTGAATGCGACTTAAAGTGCAATAAAATGTACATGAAATTGAATTTCAAGCAGAATTCTGCTTAACAATATGCCGCTCTTACAGTTAGTCAGAGCGTGGGCAGTGAACATGACTCAAATCAGACTCAAAAATGCGCTCTAAATAAGGCAACAAGAAAAAAAAAGCTCGGAATCAAGAAAGATGAACTCACACGTGCACAAAGCAAAACGGCGAAAAGGCTGGCAAAAAAAAGTAAACGTCATAAAGCAGCAACTAGAAAAAATGAGAGACGTGATGAGCGAGCTGCGCTGCGCTCAGCTGAGCGTATGACGCTTTTGAAGCGCGACTTGAAAAAAAAAAACGAAGAAAGAAAAAGCTAGCGTAGGCGTCGACGTTGGCAGCTGTCGCTCACGTCATAGTGTGTGCATACATATATATGTAAATACAAACATACATAGAAACATTGCAGTTGTGTTTGTGTTGGGGATACTAAGTCGGGGCTGGTGCTTTACAAATTTTGTGTGTGTACGCTGCTGCTTTTGTGTGGGTGGCGCTTACAAGGCTGCTGCTCGTTGGCCATTCACAATAGCCAAGTCGCAGTCGCAGTCGCAGCTGTTGCTGCAGCGACAACAAATGTTTTATTGTATGTTTTATGTACAATACGCGTACACACATGCAAACATACACTTGCACACACACACAAAACCGCCCTAGAATTGTACAGATTACCGTTAGTTGTGGCCACAGCGAGCAACCTTGCGAAGGGCATACAATTAAGAAGCTTGAAGCTTGTAAGAAAACAACAAAATGAAATATGACAACTAAAGCGAGTATGAAAGAAAAGTGACGCAGCAGCAAACAATACTTATACATATACATAAATATGTATGTGTGTAGGTTTTTAAATATGTCTATGACAGTTAGTAGCTTAGCACAATAAACAACAACTGCGAAGAGGAGCACGCGCAGTTGACTTTATGAAAATTACTTAGCAACAACAACTAATTGTAAAAAGCAGCATAAATTCGTTTTATTGTCTGAGAATGCCAGGCAAATATTCAGCTAAGTAATAAATACGCTGAAAAGTTGCTAGCCATTTGTTGTTGTAGCAGTTGTTCAACAACGTCAACGTACAAATCGTTTACACATGCGTACATACTTGTGTATATGTATACAATTCACATAGCTAACACATGCATACATATGTACAATATATGTATGTATATGCATTGAACATTTCGCGTTGGTCAAAATGTTTGAAAAATATAAACAGCGGGTCTGAAATTGGCCAACAAACGAAATAGCGCAAGCAAGAGACAAATAGAGAGAGAAAAAGTAAGAGAGCGGCAATGGAGAGAGTGGGCGATGATTTTATTGCCGGCGGCAAGTGTTGCCAACTTTGGAGATACCAAAATAAAATCAAATTTAAATTCAATTTTTTTATAATTTTTTAAATTTATTGAAATTCCATTAATATTATTATCTTATCTTCATTCAAACGCTTAAAACGCTGCAAAAGCTGTTAAAAGGCCAACTGAAATATGCCGTCTTTGCAAAGCGCAAAATGCTCAAAATTCCCGCTGCACGCTAGTTTCAAGCCAGATTTGAGGAAAAAAAAGAGCAATAGGCAACACTGTCGGCGGCCAATAAAATAAGGTTGCTTAAGTATTTCAGCTAAAATGGTCGCCTTAAAATTATGCATACGCTCTTATACATACATATGTACATACAAATACATGTGCAAGCATATAAAAGACGAAAGCGCAATAATTTTCGCAACGGATGATTTGATTTAAGGCAAAGAAAGGCAGCTAAAAAGCCAGCTGCGCCTGCGTGCCTGCATGCATACATATGTATGTCTATACATTTGTGCATGTGTATGTGTATATAAAAGCGTGAGAGAATAATCAGTAAGCGGGTCGCATAACTGATTAAGTGTTACGCACAGAAATCAAAACGTATGCTTGCAATTAATTATAATAATCTCATTCATAAATAAAACAAACATCGGAGTCACGCAGTCACAAAAGAGAACAAAGTGTTACGGGGCGAAAACAAAGCAAGCGGCGAAACTAGCGTACGAGCATCCAATAAGAACGAAGACGAGCCAACAACAAACGTCAAGAAAACAACAACAAAAAATACCAGTAGCCGCCAGCCAAGCAGCGTCACTTTCATTTTCACTGGCAGCGACAAAAAAAAAAACAAAAACAACAACAGCAGAAATTATGTAATTTGCTAGCGTGCTACTTAAATAATAATAACAGTTAATGCCAAACAAAAAAAAAAAAGAAGTGTAATGAGCGCCCACGCACACATACTGACACAGACATTCATACACACACATACAGAGAAAGAGAGAGAGATCGCAGACAGACGGCGGGCAAGACTGATTGGGAATTGAGGCTCCCATTCACATACATACATACATACATGTAAGAGAGCGAGAATACACCCACAGGCATTCGCACTCACACGTGCACACGCACTTACCGTCTGTTATTATTTTGTTGTTGCTGCTGCTGCTGCTGTTCGCTGTTGTTTTTGTTATTGCGCGCTCTCACACACGCGGTATCTTTTAGCTGGCGTCGTTTTGTAGTAGCTGCTGTTGTTGTTGCTGCCGCTGCTCATTGACCCAAAGGCCGCCAAATGTTTCCATTTTCTTAAAATGTCGCCATCAAGAAGGCTTTGATAAACACCTAAACACAATGCACCGTTTGATTTGCACACAAATAATCATATGCAGTTACTGCGGATGAAGAGGTAAGGGGGGAATATACAAAATATACGTAGTCTATGTACGTATGTAGTTAAAGATGTAACGTGCAAGTAATTTTTTGGTGGGCGGCCGTCAACTCATTAATTTTTTTTTTTTTCGCTTATTTTAAATTTGACACTTTATTATGATTTAACCATTTGTATTTATGCCTGTGCGGTATGTGTGCGTGTGCGTGTTGTTGACACCAACAAATAAATTTAGAAATTATTGAAATCACATCAAAGCGCACAGTGGCAAGCGGCAAACCGACCGAACGAAATATAAAACGTTACTGAAATATTTTTCTCCGTGGTTTTGAGCATTTAACAGTCTCACTGAGAGCTTAACAGTTCAACGTTAAGCGTAACAGTGACAGCTGAGAGTTAACAGTGCTGATTGGAGGATTCATAAAATGCTGCTGAAACCACCTCTGTTAAGCTTCTTATAAGAAAAGTTTAATAACAGAGCGGAGATGCGCACGTGACACGAGCAACAATCACGACGCTTAACTCGTTGAATAAAAGCGTGAAATCAATAAAGTGATGACAATTAATGTATAGTTAGTTCACAGACTTGTTTGAAATGAGAAGAATTACGAAACACACCCGTTCGTATGCTGCCTTATTCCTGTCATCACTATTAAGTTAGCAGTGCTATGTTAACTAACAGTTAGCTCTGCGAGAGTGAACGCTCTCACACTTGAACTTAACAGCAAGTAAAATATCGATATATACTTTTAATTACGCGATAGTTATGTAGCTTATTCAAAAGAAACTTGAATTTAAAATGTGCGATTCCAAATTATTAATAAGTGAACGCAACGAATTCTTCGCCTATTATTGCAGTAAGTAAGCCATTTTGAAGAAATATTTGATGAAATTGAAGTAGACCTTTCAATTATAACTTTGTTTTGGGAAGACATTCATTAGTTATTTTAAAAATAATTGTATTTTTAAAGAATTTTTGAATTGGACAACGTTTATATTACAAATGCAGTTCAAATATGTGCTGTTGGAATGTTTATTTTGTGGAAGAAAAAAAAAAACATAAGCTGGGAACAGGTCTGCATATTTGTGTGTGTGCCTTGTTTATTGCATTAAGCATCAGAATCGGAGTCCAAAGTGTTCGAATTATAGCCATCATCACTAGAAGAAGTAGTTTCGTCATTTAGACCGTCAATAACTAAATTATCAAGACCATTTTGATGTAAATTTTGATTCATTTCCAGAAAACATTGCTTGTGCTCAAGTATATTTTTCATATTCTTTACCACTTCAGCTAACTCAACTAGTTGTGGTTCGATGGAACCACATTGCGCACATGGCTTAGTGTCCTTGCTCTCATCCTTCTTGTCGCTGTGAACACAGTAAAGATAAACTATAAAATCCTTTAAATGTATAAATAAAATACTTACTTGTTATTGTTCTGTTCGTTGGAAGACATTTTTTATTTTTTTTAGGAGGACTAGTCACAATGAACAAGTTTTATGTTTTAAGATTGACTTTCAAGATAAGACGTAGCTTACTACGGTTTGGATATTTTGATTTGACTACTAGATTCAGCATTTAGCTAATAGTTTTGAAAATAAATGTAACAATTGGAATAAGGTAAATTATTGTTAAAGTTGCAAAAATAACCTTAAAACAGAAATAACAGCTATCTTGAAGAGCCAAAAATATATACATATCCTAAATTTGACTATTATAGCTCGAGAAACAAAAAAGTTTTCATAAAAAAACTAATTTTTCAACAGATTGTTCGATTTTGATAAGATTTTGTTAACAAGTTAAGATAATGCTAATTGTTTGGTCGAGTTACCTTCAAAAACAATATTTTCGACCGATCGTTCCCAAGGCAAGGATATGTTACAGTGATCCGATCCGGCCCTCTATGCCAGGCATCTATGCCAAGTTTCATCAAGATAGCTTTGAAACTTAGAGACAAATTCACATATAGACAATCGTATATGCCCTGTTCGACTCGGCTGACAATGCTGAACAAGAATATATATACTTACTTTATAGGATCGAAGAAGTCTGCTTAATGCGTTCCATGTTTCAGGACAAAATTACTCGATATCTTTGCTTTATTCAAAAAACTGGAATTGCAATTCTACATAAACTTACAACATAAACTTATTGTTCTTCTCAGACAAATGTTTGGATGAGCGCTTGGCATCCAAGAACAGCGAATGCACATCCTCAATATCATCCTTGCTAATCTGAGTGCGTCCATTAACCTTGGACATCTGATGAGCCGGCGTCAGCAGCTGCACAGCATAGCGCAAAGTGGAGCTTGTGCCAATCTCGCTGAGACGCGCAAAGGCCGGATCCTCCAGCTGCAGGCCTTCGGTCTGAGCACGCAACTTAATTATCTGCTCCATGTCCGAGGTGGAGTACAGGAGAGTGCGAATGATGAGCAAGCGATCAAGCAGATCCAAAGGAATGCCATGGGGAGAGACTATATCGGTGGTGCCACTGTAGACAGACAAAGGTAAGCAAAAAGCAAACAATAATTGGGAAAAGGAGCTAACCGAATGACGCAGCGTCCGCGATTGGTGGCAAAAATGACAATGGGCGCAATTGGCGACTCTAGAGATTTGTGCAGATAGGTGAAGGTCTCCAGATCGAGCATGTGTATCTCATCGATGAAGAGCACGCCCGGCACCAGCTCAGCAATGCCCTGATCAATATATTTGTTCACAACCTTGTTAATCTCCATGCGCAGTTTGTCTAAAAGCACAAATTTTAATAAGCAAATACGAAGTTTTAGTTAGATGCTGCAAGCTCACCTGTAATTTCAGTTTTCTTCGGCTTCATCAGCTGACCCATCATGGAGAGCACATCCTGACCACCCTGCGGACGTGCATTAGCCACATCCAGATCGTGCAGCGTCACATCCTGTATAACTTCCTTCTTCTTGTGCACATCCCCCTTGGGCAGCGGCACATATTCCTCCGTCTCCAAATCGAACTCTGTGGCAAAGGTGTCGCTGCGTCCCTGACGCTTTACCGCACCACTATTGGCCTCAATATAGATGACATCGCCCACCTCGACTTTCTCCTTTTGCAATGCATCGAAAATGCTCGGGTCCAGTTTAAGCTGCTTGGTGCCCTTGGCGGTTTTCAAACCAATAACCACATTGCTAATGGTCTTGCCGTAACCACCCATTGGATTCTCAGTTTCCACGGGCGTTAGCTCGGTGACTTCGCCCTCGTAGACTTCTTTGGTTTCGCGTATGCGCAGTCCAATGGAGCGACGGAAGTTCTCCATGAGAACCTCAGTTTTCTTGATCTCATTGCTGAAGACCTCGGAGCCTACCATGGGACAAAACGGCACCTTATTGCCCAATTCCTGTGCAATGGCCAAAGCGATGGCCGTTTTACCAGTGCCAGGTGGACCAGCCAACAGCAGAGCACGCCCAGCCATCTTCTTTGACTTGATTAGATCCACCACAATGCCGGCAGCCTCGCGTGCAGCCTTCTGGCCAACCAGACCAGCGGCGTTTTGTAGCGCATTGCCCGCCTCGTCCAGGCCGAGTCCTTTCACGTGGCTGTGGGCTGCAATACGCTGAGTGCGCACAGTGCTCTTAACTTCCTCGATTTTCATGATTTGTATTTTATGGGAAAATCTTTTTTAACAACTGCTGCACACTGCAATGCTCGAATATCAAATCAATATTGATCAAACAAAAATGTAAAATGAAATTTGTTTGCCGCCGCAGCACACTTGGTTTCGGCTAGGGATGGCAAATTATGACAATTCGGCTAACATGTGTTTTCGGCATTAACATGTTTCTATACTGTTATTAACAGCGAGCCATGTTTTTTAAAACTTGCGTTGTAAAATTGCGTTTACAACTGAGAATGAGTGAAAAAGTGAAACTCCTTTTCTGGTTTTGGCATTCTAGAATTATTTCGCATTTTTAGAGCCCAATATTTGTTTTAGTTGCAGCGCTCATTTGACTACATTACCGAACTTGACAGTGGCGTAACAGCGCCGAGCAGAAACGATAACATTATTATTTTTATGATATCGATAGTAATCGCAATTTATTTGCTCATTGTGAATGTGCATTTGAAGAAGAAACTCGTTTGGAGCGCGCAAAATAAACAAGTATTTAAATTTTAAAAAGAATTTCAACTAAAATTTCAAAAAATAGGTTTTTGTTATCAAAAATGTTCTAACACGATATATATATTTATTATTGGCTGATAGTAGCATTTATGTACTGTGTTTTTCTATTATTGAGGCAACTTTTCATTAACTACTTTCTGATTCTTTATGCAATTGGGTTCAAACTCTATTTCAATGCTATTAGGCAAAAATAAATAATCTTAGAGCTGACCAATTCGAAGTGCAGAATTATGAAACTTTATATTTTCTTTTGAAAAATTGTAAGAAATACCTTTGTTTATATAGTGGGTTTGTAAATTGTCCGTCCGTCTGTCCGTTCGTCTGTATGAAGTTCATACTACGAACTCAATTTTTTCACTGTTTTGAAGGTAGAGCAAAGAGTAAGGATCTATATCCTATATTTACAGTTATCTTCTCTGTACATATTTTAATCAAATTTTATTTTATTCAAGGTTTAAAGTTTTATTTTTTTAATTTTTTACAAGTCGGGCAAGATGGGCGGACACGTGCACACCAAATGTTTGTCGCCGTAGGCATCATCTATTCTGCCAACAGTGGGCCAAATTTTGGCATCGGGCTTCACGAACAACTGGGGGGGAGGAGGGAAATAAAATAGCTGATAAGAAAGCTCAAATCTTTCTTTATAAATAATACTTACAGCTGGGAAGGCAGCTTGCTCACGTGTGTAAGGACGATTCCACTTGTCCGAAATCACCTGAGGTTGGGTGTGAGGTGACATTTTGAGTGGATTGACGGTTTTGTCCATGCGCCCCTCCTCAATTTCAGCAATCTCCTCACGGATGGAAATCATTGCATCGCAAAAGCGATCAAGTTCCTCTTTGTCCTCCGATTCGGTGGGCTCAATCATCAGCGTGCCAGCCACTGGCCAGGACATAGTTGGAGCATGGAATCCATAGTCCATTAGACGCTTGGCCACATCTACAGCCTCAATGTTTGCCGTCTTTTTGAAATCACGTATATCCAGTATGAACTCGTGCGCAACTAGATCCGTGTTGGGCGCCTTGTAAAGTGTTTTGTAGTGTTGTTCCAGACGCTTGGACATGTAGTTGGCATTCAGAATGGCCACCTGTGTGGCTCGCTTCAAGCCACGACTGCCCATGAGCTTAATGTAGGACCAGGAGATTGGCAGAATCGCCGAGCTGCCAAAGGGCGCCGCGGAAACAACACCAAAGCTATGCTCCTCACTGTCCAGCGGACTGATGACGGGATGGCCTGGCAAATACGGTGCTAAATGCGCTTTGACGCCAATAGGACCCATGCCAGGACCACCGCCGCCATGTGGTATGCAGAAAGTCTTGTGCAGATTCAAATGGGACACATCGCTGCCATAGTCGCCAGGTCGACATAGACCCACCTGGGCGTTCATATTGGCACCATCCAGATACACCTGACCACCATTTTTGTGAACCAATGTGCATATTTCCGATACAGTCTCCTCGAAAACACCCATGGTCGATGGATATGTGATCATCAGGCAGGATAACTCGCGGGCATGCTCCTCCGCTTTATCGCGTAAATGTGCCATATCAATGGATCCATTGGAAAGGATGCGTATAGGTTCCACCTTTAAAAGAAAGTCAAGTCAAATTTAAATTGATTTTGAAATTTTCAAATTGGAAAATCTTGTTCATTTCTGGCTTAGCTCCGTTTTTTAAATTTTGACAACTATTAAATTACCTTCATGCCGGCCATTTGAGCTGATGCAGGATTCGTACCATGCGCGGAAATGGGTATCAAGCAGATGTTGCGATGTCCTTCGTTGCGATGCTCATGATAGCTTCTGATGGCACGCAGGCCAGCGTACTCGCCCTGAGCGCCAGAGTTGGGTTGAAAAGAAATCTTATCGTAGCCAGTTATTTCGCACAGATCGCTTTCGAGTTCCTTGAACATTTGATGGAAACCCTGAGCCTGTTCCACGGGTGCAAATGGATGAATGTCCGTAAAGTGACGGAAAGAGCAAGGCATCATTTCCGTGGTTGCGTTAAGTTTCATTGTGCAGGAGCCTAGTGGAATCATGGAATGCACTAGAGAAATATCCTTGTTTTCCAGTTTCTTCATGTAGCGCACCATGCGAGATTCGCTGCAGGATTACATTAATTTAATTAGATCTCGATGAGATGAGTATGCAGCCTCACAGTGCTTACCTATGGTAGCTATTGAAAATAGGATGCTGCAGGAAAGGCGATGTGCGCAGAAACTTGGAGTTTTCAATAGAATTCTTCAGCACATCCTTGCGTGCCAGCAGCTCCTCTACCGTTGTCTGTGCCTTAAAGGACCACAATAAATCATTCACATCCTCCACGCTAACTGTTTCATCCAGAGCCACGCCCACAGTGCCATCTTCCAGATAACGCAAGTTGATGCGCTTGTGCTCCGTGCGTTCCTTGAGCTCTTCCAGTGCAAGATTAGCTGAGACTCGCACGTGCAACGTGTCAAAGAAGTTCTTGTTGATCAGTTCGTGACCCGCCTCCAGCAGACCCTTTTGCAGCGTTAACGTAAAGTGATGTATGCGATTGGCAATGGCCTTGAGGCCTTCAGGGCCGTGATAAATGGCATACATGGCTGACATATTGGCCAACAAAGCCTGTGCGGTGCAAATGTTGCTGGTGGCTCTGTCTCGGCGAATATGCTGCTCACGTGTTTGCAGCGCCAGGCGATAAGCATCATTACCATCCATATCACGAGTAACGCCAATCATGCGACCTGGCATCAGACGCACCAAGTTCTGTTTACAGGCAAAGAAGCCAGCGTGTGGGCCACCATAGCCCAGGGGCACGCCCAGGCGCTGGGAGGTGCCAATGGCAATGTCGGCACCAAACTCGGCGGGCGGACGTAGCAGGGTAAGGGACAGTAGGTCAGTAGCTACTACCACGAGCGTCTAAATGTGAAATGAAAAACTTGTTAGAGTAATGTAAATAGTCACAAGTACATGTTTTCTGACATTATGTTTACCTGTTCCATGTTTTAAACATGTATATGTGTACTACATGAGACATTTATGCCACTTGTAATGATGAGACAGTATGGCATACCATGTACACGCTCGATGCATGTCGATTGTGACAACATGTTATATTGTTTGCGATAAGCACATACATGCAGCATTTACATGAGACACTAAACTTAACATGTGCTTAGCTCACATACCCTAGCAAGGCTATCATAGATTCAAACCATACGTGATACATGCTTCCAACAAGCCGGGTACTTGACATATTACATGGCATATGACTTTTGACACATGCTTGCATACCATGTACTCAGCATGTTTTACGCATGTTTCATTTTTCGTATGGTTTGAGTCAATGATACGTATGTTATGTTTTTCGTGACGTCAGTGCTACATGTAACATACATGCTACATGTTACATACATGCTACATGTTACACACATGCCACCTTTTAAATTTCGTGCATAAGCATAACTCATCTTGAATTCTAACTTAGCCAACTTACGCCATTTTTTCGTGCCAGTGCTGCAATATCCTCGAAATCCTTGACATCGCCATGCGTATCTGGATACTGCAACAGTATGCCCGCTAGTTCACGACTTGGCAAATCCGCCTGCTCAATGGGACCCACTACAATCTCCAGCTCCAAGGCTTCAGCACGCGTGCGCACCACGGCCAAGGTCTGTGGATGCACCTTGTTGGACAGATAAAGCTTCTTGCGTTTGTTGTGCCGCGTGGCCAGGCACATTGCCTCCGCCGCTGCGGTGCCCTCATCTAGAAGCGAAGCATTGGCAACATCCAAGCCCGTTAATTCCGAAACAAGCGTCTGATAATTTAGCAAAGATTCAAGACGGCCCTGTGCAATCTCTGGCTGATAAGGCGTATACTGTGTCGTCCAGCCGGGATTCTCAAAAATGTTGCGTTGTATCGTATGGGGCACATGGCAATTGTGGTAACCCATGCCAATGTAGGAGCGCCACAGCTGATTCTTGAGCGAAATATCACGTATGCGTTTTATCAGCTCATGCTCATCTGTAATAAAAAAAGCGAATGGAAAATATTGTTTTGAGCTCGTCAAGGGAAGCAGATAAGCGCCTGCTCTGGCGGACCTTTTGAACCAGACTTTGTGGCTTATCACCGCAAAACACGCCAGGGGGTCCCAGTTTGTCAACTATTTTTACCCACAACTTACTCAAAGATTTGTCCAGATTTAGCTCCCGCTTCAATTGTATGCTCTGGGGCACAGCCTTCTCGGTGAGTTCCGCCAAGGACTGTATAAGGAGTGTATTAAAATCAGCTGTAATATTGTTGATTTACTGTGGGATTACCTTGAACCCCAGGGTATCCAGCATGGCAACCACATCCGTCTTACGTGGACCTATGTGGCGACTAGGGAAATCGGATTTGGTTGGAAAAATTACATCCTCCGCTGGTTTTGTTGCCAGGCAGCGATTATGAAGCCTTAGCACTAAGCTGCCGCTGCGTTTTGTCACAAGACGTTGCATTTTTCCAAAATATTAACGAGTTACCAATCTATAGTTAGTAAGGCTTTAGCTGCTCTCTCTCTCCAGGCACTTCCAATCCACACGGATTCCAACCAACGACTGTTCGAACAGTTCGTTCATTTAAGCTGATAAAGCAACACTTGTGCCTATCAGTAAAGATTTCTGAGAGCTCAATGAGAGATCATTAGCTGTGGATCGATGGAATGTAGAACAGTGCTGTTTATTTTACTATTTTCAGCAATATTTGATAATGTCAAAACGCAATTTTTTAATAAGTTAAAAAATGTTAAAATTGAATATTGCAGGTGACTGCAAATCCAGCATTTCTTGGAAATCAACTAGCCACTTTTTTTTCTAAATAGATTTTTGTCAATTTATCCCATACCTGAATAAATGTAATCTTTATTGAAAAACTAAAGTTTACATACTTTCTTATTTTATGTAAGCTTTTTAAAAATTAAATAAATTTGATTTTAAATAACGAATAAGCCATGTCCGTCTGTCCGTCCATCCGTCTGTCTGTATGAACACACAGATCTCGGATACTAAAAGAGATACAGACACCAAACTTGACATTCAGGTTCCTGTATACCGTACGCAGATCAAGTTTATTTCAAATTTCGGATTTCAACTCCCACAGCCACAATTTTATAGATTTTTTTTTGATTTTTGTCACACATATAAGTTTAATCAATGATGATCGGTTGCGCAAATTTCATCACGATCGGATAAATAACACCAAAGTTATCGATCTATTACCCCCGTCTCAGCAAGCAGAAACAACAGTTTGACAGGCACTGGACAAGTTAAGTGCTCTGCTTGCTTGTGTTGTTGCTGAACTGCTTGAAATGCTAGTTGGGAGCCGGGAGTCTTCTTACTTGTTTTATCTAAAATAATGAAATAACTCTTATTTTCGGTCCCTGGTTTTTAGACGAAAATTTGTCTAGTCAAATATCTGAAATTGATTTAGTTTAATAAATAATTGAGTGGACTGATTTTATCCATATTTTTCCACTTTTAGATTATCGTTTCGAAGCCCAACCCAATAAAAATGCATTGTTTTTCTTGCTTTTTTAATGCATGTATGCATTTAATGCTTTACTTCTTTATTTGTTGCATTTTTATATTTAACAAACTGAAAATATTACAACAATTTTTTAACAAAAATAATTTAATATCCAATATTTAGACAAGTTTTCAACATTAACATAAAAAATATTACAAAATTTTGTTAACAACAATAATGCACTTATAAAATAAAAAATAATAACAATTTGAAATATTAACATTTGTTAGCATAAAACTGAAGCCGATGTAACATTTCTTGCTTGATTTGTTAACAATTGCAATTTCTTACATACGATGTATGTAATATATATATATATATATATAATATATTGTTGCGATCCCAGTCAACTGACTTGGCCATATAAATGAACTCGCTTGCATCATCCTAACATTTTTCTAATCGTTTTGCTTAACATTTTGTTTCTTTGCTTGGTGTAATAATAATTTTTGAAGCCATTTGCATTCTGTTTCGTTTGCTTATTGTTAGCCATTTTTGAACTTGTGTTTGCATAATTGATATTCAACAACTGCAATTGGTATATATATAATAACTATATATTGGTATATCGCTTGTATATATATATTTATTTTATGTATATAACTATTATTAACGGGTCGTCTGTCAGTCAATGATAATTTCAAACGTCTCAAATCTAACCCGTTCCATATTTCTGTGCCATTTTCTTAATTGGGCTTTTTTTTTATAAATTTTCGAAATTGTAACTTTTTAAGAAGAAGTAATATATATAATTGAGCTAATGCAGTGTTCGTTAAAGAATTCAATTTGATACAATGCTAAAAATAGTCATAGCTTTAGTTTTTGATAGTAAGTATAGTAGTATACATATAAGAATTTTTTTTTATAAAGACTCGTTTAGTATCGTATATATATATATTAGTTGTATAAAAATTCATGTATTCTATGATCAGTTACGTTCTTTTTGGTGCCTTGAATGTAGATGAGGTATTTGCAAGAAGCTAGAATGTTTTGGTGCAAAAACGTTGCTTAAAATTTCGAAGAGTATACCTTTTATATGTGTATATAATAGATTCCATAGGTAATATATTTATAGATAAAAGTGCCTCTTGCTATATGGTTGTATGTACGAGTATATGTTTAACTGTTTAAGTATATAAGTATATATTTGTGCTGCAAAACTATCGATGGTATTTTTGGGATGGGCTATTACCGTCGATTGTACTTTTATTTTTAAGAATTGATAGTTTTAGTTCGAACTTTATCTATTTGTCATTTCAAACCAATTTTTTCTGTTTTCTAACATTTTGTATTTCGAAAAATCCACAGAAATCTTAAGTTAAGGTTTTCAATTGGTTTTGAAATGAAGATTTGAAGATTTACTAAGCTTAAAGTTGATTGCTTTTTATTGTAAATTTTTCGTTTTCCGAAAATCGAACCAATAAATTTGGTTTTGGTCTGAAATAATTCGAAAAAATTTAAAAATGCATATAAACCAGATTTATTCAATCGATTTTCGGAAAAGTAATGAAAGTAAACATTTGCATTTATATTTATACTGAAAACTATCGATATTATAGATGACACTGCTGATGATAGTGCCGCATATCGAAACTATAAACTGCATCAACTATCGATAGTTTGCAGCACTGATATCTGTTTGATACTCGAAAGTTTAGATTATAATTATATTGAAAACTATCAACAGTATCGATCGTACTGTCTATCGATATTATAGATAGTGCCGCATATCGAAACTATCAACTGCAGCCACTATCGATAGTTTGCAGCACTGATATCTGTGTTGGTGTATATTGCTTTGGGAATTCTAGTTATTTTTATTAACAATTTAAATTTTAAGCATTAAGTATTTAGTAATTTTGAGCTTGAGGTTTAGACTGAGAATATGACATGGTTATGTTAAACAATGACAACCTTTGGTTTATTCAAAATGAGTATGAATAAGGCTCATTTATGGTTTTTCTGGCTCGCTTTTAGCTGTAGACGGGCTATAACTGGAGCTGAAGCCACTTTTATACTGATAGGGTGCCATGAGTGTAGCATTGGTGGTACCTAGTCCACCAGGCAGGGTGCTTAATAAGGGTTCACGTAATGTAAATGACATCATGGGATTGTAAACACCTGTGGAGTATGTGTGCGAGGAGCTGGAGCTAAGGCTTGAAATGCCCAAAGTGGTTATAGGATCGGTCAAGCGACTGGTTAATGAGCTAGTGAAATTATATGGCACAAATGCCGATGTTGTGGTTGAGGAAGCTTGACTACTCTGACCATAAGTACTGGAAAATGTAGTTGCTGTGCTCGTGCTGGCGGTGAGCATGCTTTGACAGCTGCGTAAGCCCAGATCCGAGGCACTGCAGCCAATTGGCGAGGCACTGGACACTGGCACCTCGCTGGCTGTATGGGTGGTGAGATATGAGTAGTTGCTGCTGCTGCCGGCAAAGCTGCGGGACATGGGCGAGTAGCTGCTGCTGCTGCTGGTGGTGGTGGTGACCACATCGAGTAGGGGTTCACGGCTGTATTTGTAGGCAGTCAAAGTGCCGGGCAGATCGCTGTAGCTCTTGGACGTTACCGAGGGTGAAACAACTGGCGAACGGCTGGGTGGACGTGATAGCGTTTGCTTCTCAATTTGTCTCTCCGTTAAAAAACGATCGTAGAAGGTCGAGGTGACGGTCGTGTGGCGTATCTCTAGCTTGGCTGGCTGATACACTGGTGTATTGGAGCGATTTGGCCGGTTCGGATTCGGGTTGGGGTCATAGGGCTGGCGATAGGGCGAGATGGGCCTAGGAAAACTGTCGACATTTTGGGTTGCTGTTGTTGTATTGTAACGTGTGCCTGTTGTTCTGGACTCGTAGGGTGAACTCAATGGTGTTCTGCAGGCCGAGCGTCTATCATCAGCGTACTTGGCGCATGTTTCTTCTAGTTGTCTATCTACTTTATGAAACTTAGTTAAACTACTGCAGCTACTTAGTTCGCTACGATTATCGGCTAAATAATTTGGCAACATATTTTCACGTCTTACCCTACTACTCTCCCGCTCTTCCTGTTCCTCCGACTCCCCACGACGACGACGCGGCGATAGCTCCCGACTTATATCCCTGTGCGAGCGATGATGCGGTGGACTACTGCTACGCAGCGGACTTCCTGTGCGCAAGGACTCCACAGAACCCAGCGATCTATGCTCTGAGCTGATGCGTATAGCTGGTGTATAGTCGGTGCAGCGTTGAGTTGCACGTCCTCGACTCTCACTCCGACTATGGGTTAAATCTTCTGCGGAGCTCTTCTTGCTGGCATAGTACACTGAGTCGGCGAATAGAGAGTCAATATAGCGCTGACATTTCTCCTTCTGATAGGGTTTTTCCTCGCACAAGGTGTCGATGGATTTGATGCTGTTCTTAATGGAGCTCAGGCGATCGTTAATGTTCTCTCCAGTGCGCAGTGGTATTCCTGTGAGTGTTCCTGTTCGCGTAATGGGTGATGTTTCCTTTTGTGGGGAACAAAGTTAAACATTTTTGAGTTTAGGATCATCATGGCTTAATATCATCCACTTACCCTTATCAGGCGACATCCTAAGGCATCAAGGCCTTCCAAGCTTGAACCCTTGGGTGCTGCAATGCGTCTAGCTATTCCTGTAGGCTGATCTGCAAGAGTCTTCTTAAGAATACGATGTAGGAGTTTAGTATTCTCTTCTATACATTTTAAAACATCAGTTGTATTGCCCACCGTTCGTTCGCCGCTCCGATCAGGACGTGACTTGGGTCGCCACGTATCCTCGTAGTAATCCTCATCCTCATCGCGAAATCGTATAACCTTGGGACTGGTGGGTCGATACTGAGTCGTTTCATCACGCCGATAGTCGCGATATTCATCGTTATCATCTCGTCGCATGGCTGATTTGGGTGTTGTGGGTGTTTGACGTCGTGGGCTTTGTTCACGCGATTTGGTAGGCTTAAACTCCTCAAAGGATACCGAGGGTGAAATGACATCCTTGAGCTTTTGATTGAATTTCTTGTAGTCTTTTTGTGTCTTGAAGTCGAAGCTTTGCTCCTCTTCTAGTACACGTATGCGTTCATCCAGTTCTGCGGCAGTGGGTGGCTCAGGTTTATCGGGCGTATAGACCATGCGTTCTAGATTGTGCACCGGAGACTTTGGCTGCAATTCGTTCAACATTTTCTTACGCTTGATGTCATCAATGGTTGGAGAACGAGAACGTGACTTGTGGCGCACAGGAGACTTTAATTTCTCATCCAGAAGGCGTATGCGATGCTCTAGCTCACCAGTCGTAGGTATTTCGCTGCTATCCGGACTTGGATCGAGTAGCATTTCAAGTCGATGGATGGGTGGCTTGTAATTAGGATCGTTCTTGCGCTTAGCCAGATTATCTTTGGATTTGGAGCGATCCAAGTCAAGCACACGATACTTGTACTCCAAGTCATCTGAAATAGGCAGATCATCTGGATGTGCTTTACGTCGAGCTGGAGAGGTGTAAGGACTCTTCTTGTTGGCGGTACGCACTGGTGATGTGTGTGGTGTTTTTTCCCTGAGACGTGTTGGCGAAGTATAAGGCGATTTTGTGGGGGGCTTAGCCTTACGGGAAGGCGAAACATAGGGTGACTTAGTAGCTGTCTTGCGAGCAGGCGAAGTGTATGGTGATCTGGTGGCCTCTTTGCGAGCTGGACTTCGTGAACGATGGTTAACAGGAGCAGGTTCTTCAGCTACCAGCTCGTCATCATCTAAGCCTTTGCCTTCGCATAACTCTATATACTTATTAAGATCTGTTTCATGCGACAGCGAGTATTGCAACTTTATCTTACGTTCAATTTCGCATAATCTCTGCTCCACATCAATCTTCTCCACATCCTCGAGTAGCTTTATTTGACGCTCCAATGAGCGGAAACGTGCTTCCAACTCTTTGGTGGAAGGCAGATAGACCGTCTTGCGTTTTAAGTGGTGCTTTACTGCGTTTGGACCCCAGTCAAAGTCCGACTCGACTTCGACTGACTTTTCTTCCTTGGGTTTTGCTGGTTCCTGTTCAGGTTTGGCACTAGTAAAGTCTTCAATTTCTTTGGTCAGATCCGATATGGCTTGAGCCTGCTCAACCTGCTCTGTGGATGGTTTGCTTTCTACACGCACCAATTTACCATCCTTAGATTTAACGAGATTGCGATCGTTGAGCTGCTTTTCTAGTGCCTGAAACAAATCCTCAAGCTCCTCAGTATTGGCTCTTGTCAAACGACGAACTTTCAATGCTTTTGGTTCATTGTCCATGAGAAGTACCACGGTCTTATTATTAGGATCAACGGGGCCTATATCACTGGCATTAATGGTCTGATTTGTTTTTGATTCATTGACTGATGCATCGCTTGGTGCTGACTTTTCTTCAACAGATTTTTCTACATCTGGCTTTACAGTCTCAACTTGGGCAGGAGTTGTAGGCGTCTTTTTCTGGACATCTGTAGGACAAGTTTTGTGCTCATCTTTAGTTGCCTCTTTGGCAGGTTTAATGTCAACTTTTTTATCTTCCTTAGTGGCTTTCTCTATGTCAGCCTCTTTATTTCGGATTTGCACTTTCTCTTCGTTTTGTAAGGTTTTGGTTTCTTTAACTGTCTCAGGCTTAACATTCTTAACCTCCTCCAACTTGTCGACTACATCGCACTTGACACTCTGATTATGAGTATCCTTTTCCTGTTTTTTACTTGCCTCATTTTCTTCGGCTTGTTGAGGAACCTCTCCGATTTCCTCGACTTGTGGTGGAACTTTCTCAGGTGATTGGGTAATTTTCTCGATTTGTTGTGGAACTTTTTCGGTTTGTTGGGTAGCTACCTCGACTTGTTGGGTAACTTTCTCGGCTGTTTGTGGAACTAACTCGACTTGTTGGGGAACTTCCTTGGCTTGTTGGGAAGGATTCTCTGTTATCAACTCACAATCTGCAATGATTGTTCCATTTCTGGCACGCTCTTCAATCAACTGTTGCTCCAGTTGCTCCAAACGTCGTCTCAAATCTTGCGTTGTGGGCTCTGTTTGCTGCTTTCTCTGCTCCATCTCTTTGTTGAGCATCATTTTAATATTAATGCTTATATTGAAAGGCTTTTCCGACTCTTCCAGCTCCCCAAAGTTCTGCGTATAGCGCACTAGTTCCTTGCCCGTTTCGATGTCAGTGCTAAGCCGTCGTGGGGAACAGCTTTCATCATTGATGGGTGGTGCCTTCTCCTTCTCCTTCTCACGAATAGCTTCCAGCAATTTAAGGCTGTTTTCACTTAGCTGTTTCTCCAGGGCCAGGACACGCTGTTCCAGCTGCCCCTCCGCTTGACGCGAGGTGCTCGGCTTGTCGTCATAACTGCTCGTCCTTGATGCAACTTCGGAATCACTTGCACAGCGCTGCTTGTAGAATTTCTTGTACAATTTCTTTTCCAAGAATTGTAAACGATTTTCCAGATCGGCTCTTGATGGCAAATCGGAGAAACGACGAACCATTCGCTGTCCTTGCCAGGGTTCGTAATTTCCCGATCTATAATAAGCGGTGTTTGCAGGTGCTTCCGAGGTCTCATCGCCCATTGGCGTGGGTCGCTTCTGTAGCTGACGTGGCTGTTGTAGACGGCTCCGTTGAGGATTTATTTCGCTGGGTTTTAAGTTCTCCTCACCCGGTGATTGTCCTTGCATTTTACTCTGCAGCTCCTCGATGAGAGCGCGCTGCTGTTGTTGTCCTGGATCAATGATAAACCTGTGCACAGCAGGCGGTGGAGGTGGGGGTTCCGGTATATGCGCCTCAATGGCCACATCCTTGCGTTGTGGAGGTGTCTTAAGCTTTGGCTTTGTACTGGTCTCACTTTCTTTTCTATCCATTGCATGCAATGCTTCATAGCGGCTCTCCAAATCTTCAGTGGTAGGTGGTTGTTTTGTAATTGTCTCCTGCTCTTCAATTGAATCACCCAATTCAGCAATTACTTCCTGCTCGATGCGTTCCAAGGCCTCGTTCACTGTTTCACTTTGACTTGCAAAATTATTTTTGCTACTCATGCGACGCTTTAGTCTTTCATAACGTTTATCCAGATCTTCCATTGAGGGTGGCTCGGAGGCTCGCCTTTTACTCAGCTCAATTGGCTGAGATTGTTCTAATTGTTCAGCTTTGGGCTCAGAGTCGAGCTCATCGTCAGCTTTATTTTTAACTGTTTCTATGCATTGTGTAACGGTATTGCATTGGGCTTTAAGGACCTTACGTTTCTCTTTTTCACTTCCTTTGACTTCGACAGCCATGAATGCACTGACAGCTTTTACTTTATTGTCAAACAATTTAATTGATTTTTTATTCTTCTCTTCTTTTTCGAGGCTACTCTCTGTTTCCTTTGCAGCAGTTTCTTTTTTATCTTCAGGCTTTGTTTCCTTTAACTTTGAACTACTTTCCTGCTCTGTTTTATTACGTGTCTCAATATTGCTTGTGCTGAGCTGCTTTTCTAGTGCATTAAAGCGTTTTTCCAACTCTTCTGTGGATGGTGGTATCTTACGCTTGACAACCTCAGCTTCCTTGTTTTCATCTTTAGTTGTTGATTTAATCTTTGCAGATTCGTTCTTCGATTCCTCATTATCGCTGCGGGGTGAATTTGTGTCCTTCGCAGGGGTTAAAGGTTTCTCTTTAGTTTGCTCAACTTGATTTTTCTTTTCTGGGCTTTGTATATCGTTTGCATTTGTTGGCTCTGTTTTCTTAGCTTCAACCTCCTTAGCTGCTTTTTCTGGTGTCTTGGGCATGTTTTCTGTAGGCTTTTCATTTTTTTCCAGCTCTTCGTCGGGCGGTTCTTTTTTCGATTTTGCTGGACTACTTTTCTGAACACTCATCTTGCGTTCCAAAGCATTGAAACGATCTTCCAGCTCGGCTGTTGAAGGCAGTTTTTTAAGGCGTGGTTTTTCCGAATCTGGAACTTCAGCTAACTTTTCATCAGTACTCTCAGTTTTGTTGGCAGGTTGTGTTGCTTCCGTTTCCGTTTGATCCGATTTGTGCAGCTTACTGTTTTTCTCACCATCATTTGCTTCTTTTGAACTGGTGCCATTTGGCTGCTCCTCTTCACCAAGATCCACGGGTGCCTTTGAATTGGATTCACTTGAACTATGTTGCTTGGTTAAGGCATTGAAACGTATTTCAAGATCAGCTGTAGATGGTATGCGTTCCGGCTTTTCAAAGCATTCGGCCATAGCTTCCGTTTCCTCCAAACGCTGCTTTTCAGCACTTAGCTGCTTCTCCAGAGAATTGTAGCGTTCCTCAAGCGCTGCGGTGGTTGGTATTACCTTTGTGCGTTCCATTTTATCCATTTGCTCCTGGCTGAGTCGTCGTTCCAAAGCCAGAAATCGTTCCTCCAGCTCTATAGTCGAGGATCTTGTGAGCGTTTTACGTCTGGGATCACGACGTTTACGACTGGCAGAACTTTGGATTACAGGCAATGCTGAGTTGCACGGCTCTATCGTCATGTTGAGCAATTCTTTATAGTCATCTTTGTTTTCACCAGGAATATTATCGTCACGTTTTTGATTAAATTCAGTTTTTATTTCCAGTGTAGGTTCAGCTTGCAGCTCAAAGGGCACAGCCTTTGCTGCATGCCCAGCACTTTGTCCTTCCACCAGCGCCCGCTGCTCTTCTTTGGGCGTGGTTACTTCCAAATCTGTAGCGTTTAAGGAGTAAGAGAGTTCCAATCTCTTGGGTCGCTCCACGCTATTGACTCGCTCAAAATACTGATTGGTAACGCCATCATCACTAACATCATACTGCCTGACAGTGGCTTCCACTTGCAGCTCCAAACTCCCATCAGCCATGTCGGCATTTACGGATTCGGTTTCGGACGTAACATATACTGGTTTGGGCGTGGGCAGAGGACTAATGCTGGTCGTGCTTAGGTAGTTGGCAATATCTGGCAGTGGCGATAGCTGACTAGTACTAGTAATGGCCAGTATGCCGGTGTCCACGTGCAGTGGCTCCAACTTGCTGGTTGCAAGATCACCAGCCGTTTGGGACCAATCTTGAACGCGTGCATAGCCAAAGCGATCGCATTCAGTGGCACTGTCCTCCTCTTCTTTGGGCGCCGGCTCCTTCTCATCTCCGCTATCCGCGCCCATCAGCACAAAGGGTATTTCATGCGTGCTTGGCGCCCAGGATTTGGGTCGCTTGCGCTCTAGACTTGGCTCAAGTGTTGCCGCCAGCTTTGGTTTCTCTTTCAGTTTGCGTGCCAGTTTAGCCTTGCGTTTGGGACTCTTCTCCAAGGACTTGGGATCGTCGTCATCACACAGACTAGTGTCGGAGCTGGAGCCATCTTTCGCATCGGCTTCCTGTTCACCATCACTGTCCTCACTGTACGATGAGCTGTCACTTTTGCCTAAACGCAAGCGCAGCTTCTGCGTTTTGACCGTAGCCGTATCACTTCCTTCCCGCAACATGGCCGCGCGATCGGCTCGAATCTCCTTCCACGTCAAGCTATCACGTCGCTGCATTTGCCTAGTGGCATCCGTGTCCCGCCAATGCAGCGTCTCCCCGCGTCGCAGCTGTCTTGCCGGTGGCTTGCTCTGCAGCACAGCTGGCAGGGAGGGTTTACGTGCCGGCGGTATGGTGCACAAAGGTGCTCCTACACGCTTGCCCTTGTTGGTAACTATGGCAGGTCGACCCAGCAGCAGCTGGTTGACCGGCAGGGATGGTTGCGTATTGCTGGTTGATGTTTGCCGCGTTGCAGTGGCTGTCGAACAGGCGGTGGTCAGTATGACATGGGCCTGCTTCTGACGCTCGCGTAGACGATCGTATTGCTTTTTGAGCAAAGAGATGTCCAAGGCCAGTCGATCCTTGTGCTCTGTCTGTGGCTTGCCTGCCGCAGCAGTGCCAACACCAATGGAGCTACGTCTGCCCCAGTTCAAGCCCCATACAGTGGCCACTGCCATGCGTGACTCATCATCGGAATGCGTGTCCTCCTCATCGTAGTACAGTCTGCAAATGGAATCCAATTAAAAGTTGCTGTTGAGCTCAATTAAAATACATGCTCACTGCAATCCTTGTCTGCTTCCCAACGGCGCAATGTTATACAAATGCTTGTCCCTCAGCTGTTTAATATCTGCTATGGGTCCCAGCTGCACCACCTTCTCGATAAGACCATTGGAGTCAATGAGATGTCCGTTGAGCAGTTCGTTGGAATATGAACCCATTTTGCCATAAAAGTCGTCTGCCGAAGGTGCATTTAAAACGCGTCTGTAAAGCCGCAACAAAAATATAATGTAAATAAATTAATGTCTGGTATTAGTTTTATATTGTGTAATTATGTATACAAAATAGGAAAAAAGATGAATTGCTCAAATGGCTATAGCTTGGAATTTCCATAAGTTTCAACGAATGATAACTTTTTATTCTACTTTAACTCAATTCATTTTCATTTTAATTGAAACTAGAAATTTTTGCAAAAAAGACAAGTAAGAATGCACTAGTCGAATGTGCCCGACTATGAGACTCCCTGCTCCCAACTTGCACTTCAATCAGTTCAGCGGCAACACAAACAAGCAGCGCAGTTAACTTGTCCAGTGCCTGTCAAACTATTGTTTCTG
Organism: Hirtodrosophila cameraria; assembly: GCA_949708635.1. Taxonomy (NCBI): domain Eukaryota; kingdom Metazoa; phylum Arthropoda; class Insecta; order Diptera; family Drosophilidae; genus Hirtodrosophila; species Hirtodrosophila cameraria. The sequence goes on along the minus strand of OX453089.1, from coordinate 67,965,825 downwards.
CCTGCTCAGACGGGGGTAATAGATTCTTCCATAACTTTGGTGTTATTTATCCGATCGTAATTATCTTCAAAATTGTGGCTGTGTAATTTTTTGTCTCTAGATCTTATAGTTTCAAAGATCTGTGAGATACAGACGGACGGACGGACGGTTAAGAATATATGTATATAGTTTATATGTTCGGAAATGTCTCCTTCTGCCTGTTACATCATACATATGCAGTACTTTATAGCTCCCTTTTCCCCATTTTTAATGGGAACAGGCAGTAAAAAAGTATTATTGTAATTATTGACTTTAAATGACCTTTGTTAGTTTACTGAAAATATAGTTTCAGTCATATATATATATATATATATATATATATATAATATATTATTTAATTATCTACTTTGTGGTTTTTTCGTTTTATGAGGATATTCTGCATTTTTGCAAATTTTTAAAATTAAGGCACTGTCCTTGAAAATTCGATTTTCTTTTCCGTGACAGACTCGACACATTTATTTGCATATATAAGTTGTTTGCAGAATAACTAAATCAATAAAACTACTACTTGCAACTTGTAAAAACTGTTGCAGAAATAACTAACAAGAATATTTCACAGAATAATATATATATATAATAAAAATGACTTTACGAATATGCATTAAAATGCTAACAAAATATGCAATTTTTTTATTTTTAAATACACAACCAATAGATAGCTCGAAATAGCTTAAATATTCTCAAACATAGTTATGCTGGCACTTAAATAAATTAAATGTCCAGTGGTATGCAAGTCACGATTTGTATAGATCCTTTGTAAAGCATGATTTAAGTTTTTACAATTTGGGTCTGCAGTTGCTTAAACTGAAATTGCAGTGCACAAAATTGTTACTGGCAAACAAGCAAATTGCATTAGCCAAGCGGAAAAAAAAAACTTTTGGCAAATACCAGCAACCTTGGGCTGGCCACGAGCCTTGACACAAATTTTGGTCTGTGAACAGACAGCGACGCTGACGTTTGCAAAATATCCACACACCAAAAAAACTTTGGCTTTTCATATCATATTTCGCACAGTACTCACTCTTCTAGCAGGCTCCAGAGGACTAGGGCTGTGCGTAGCAGCACATCGCTGCCTTCAATGAGAACCAGATCCCAAACGCGCAGCACACAGGACATGGGAAGGCAGGTGCAAAACATGGTGAGGAACCACTGCATGGTGAATACATTGGTAAGTGGCGGCTCATAGGCATTCTCCACGGGTCCCTGCAGTCGCTGCAGATGCTTGGCCAAGCGGGGCAGCTTTGTTTGCATTAGTTCACGAAAGACACCCATGTCCGCCTGTAGGCCGCCCATGGAGCCATAGAAATAGCCTTTAGGCAGCACACCCTCCACCAAATAGATCATGACCTTCATGGACTCCTCCTCCTCCTTGTCCATGACCTGCAGTATTAAGGCGCCCAGCATGTTAAAGCCCTGCAAAGCACAACTTGTTGTTAAATAATTAAACATTAAACAAATGCTCAGCCACTCACCTGACAATAGCCCACCTCGGGATTGTAGCGTGCATAGCCGAGCAGTATGCGCTTGAGCTTGGCCTGGTTGATGGAGCCTGCAGGGCCTGTGCACAAATTGGAGCCCGTCCGATGCAAATCCTAATGAGCAGCAGTTTGTTAGTCTCGGTTTTGCCTGGACAACTTATAATTGACTTACCTTAACGATCTGTATGCCTAGCTCCTCATCATCCTCGCGCCATTCCTCGCAAAAGCATTTCTCCCGCTGCACTGTCCAGTCAACATTTTTCAACTTTAGATACTTGTCCGCCAACGATAGCCACAACTGATGATGGAAACAACGCATAAAAGTTAATTAAAGCTGTCGAGATGAACTTATTTTAGGTGCCGAATAATTGATACCCTTGCAGAGGTGCTTCTGTGACAGTTAAAATATACATTTTCATTCAAAAACTCAGTTTTTACTAGCTTTTCCGACTTGGAACCGAATTCGCTAATATATACAAAACATAAATATCTCTAATTTGTAAGTTTCGCTAATTTTGAAAAAATAAGAACGTTCTTCATACACAGATTCAATTTACGATAGCCTTTTCATATTTTGGACCCATTTTTATGAAATTTGATCAGCTTCTTCAATAGATAGTGAATCTACAGGCCTGTTTCCATTTCCGAGAATTTTTCATTTCATTCGCATCAATTGTTCTTTATAAGTTCCGATTCGTCTTATTTACCCATCTCAAAAACAGAAAATTGTTAACATCGGAATACAAAAGAGACTCTGAATGTTTTAGTCGGGATTGGAAATGGGAACAGGCCTAATAAAGATTCGTCGAGATATCTTGAAAAACAAAAGATTACAAACAGCGCATTTTACATTTTCGATTCCGATCAAAACATTTCGGAATCGGAATTATTAGCTGTTTTAAATTCCGAATATCGATGAAAATTTGGCTTAAAAAGTTTTGCTTTTGAGACACTGGAATGAAAAGTTTTCGTTGTTATCTTTAAAAAGGACGAATTTCGAATGAAAAGTTGTCGGAAATAGGAAAAGACCAAATTAATTTTATTTGTAACAAATTTGGATAACTTTCTCAGAAAACTGTAAGACATGCCTATAGTGAATTAATCGATTTATCTTACAAATTTAAAACAAATATTATCTATCTATCATAGAAACTCAAAAATGGACATGACTATATCAACTCCGCTTAGAAAAGTCTCTTTCAATGCGTTGCAGAATTCATGTGTAAACTAAAATACCCTCTGCAAGTGTATAATGACAATACGATGCTCTCATTTACCTTGCGACGAAACTCTGGTGGCGTACCGCCGGGCAAGCGTGCCACCAATTTCATAGCATGCAGCCATTGATTGTAATCCGAGGCAGCATCGTCAGCGGCTTCGGTGGTGGAGCTGAGCATGTTGTTGTTGTTGCGAGTGCGGCCAAGGCCTTTGGCGTTGCTGCTGTTGTTGTTGTTGATGTTGATATTTGTGGTGGATGTGCTGGTGTTAGTGGTGGTGGTGCTAGTGGGTGAGGTTAGGCGGACTTTCGGTGGCGGTGGTGAGAGACTAAAGCGCATTTTAGGCTGTGCATCGTCTGCAAAAGTTGTCAAGTAAAATTGTATGTATCTGGATTTTAGTTCAGAATGTTATAAGAATGTTTAATGTATGAATATATTGTTATAAAGATGGTATAGTATTGTTTTCATTGGGTATTTCCGTGTGACTTGACTTACAATATCCGTGCAGTATGCAAACTTTACCCAAGTAAGTACATTTATAGTTAATTATAACGATATTAAATTGAGTATAGAAACATAGTTAGTTTTTTTTTTGATTTTAAAGAGGACGCACGAAAAAGAGAAGAAGAAAGAAATACAAAAGAATATATGTATAAATATATATATTTATATATATATATATAGTAGACACTTGATCAATAAAATAGTTTAGCCCAAGGGCAATGAAAACGAAATGTCAATAATGAGCGAATCCTTTTGAGGCAAGCGTAATGCAATTTGAAAAAAAAAAAAACGGACTCTCAACACAAACAAAGAATACATGCAACGTCAAATGCAATTTGGAGGCAAGCTTTGTGCAACAATGAGATAAACTATGCTACAATGAAAACAACCCCAAAGAGCATAAACCAACTTTGCCAACAAAGTGTTGCTGCTGCTGCTGTTGTTGTCCTTAGATGGCTTTTATGTGGAATTGACCATGATACAGAGTATTTGTGTATCAGTTGCCAGGCGATGCGTGTCTTTCAGTTGGTAGGAGGATTGCTTAGTTGACTCTGTTGACAATTTAACATGTCGCATGTGGGAAAGCACATAGTTATTTGCTCTTGGTCCTGGCCAGCTCCAGGGCACACATGTATGTATGCCACTTGATACTCTGACATTCTGATATGAAAACTAAACTCATTTGAGTTGGTTTTATCTGCGCCTTGGAGCGCATAAATTTTCACTTTGTTATTATAGCCGCTGTAGCTGGTTGTTATTCTTCCATTCACAAACACACACACACACACACACACATACTAACACATGTCAAAGGTCAAGTTGATAAAAAATAAGTATTCAGCTGCTCGAGCGTTTTTGATAGCTGCATACATTGAGTTTGCTTCAGTTCTTGATTTACTTAAACATTCATTTCAACTTGTTATTTCAAACTGTGCGTTGCTCTCAATCGATATTTCGTTTTTTTTCTAGATTTTCACTTTATAAACGATAATTGGATTTCGCCACCGTTTCAAATTGATGCAACAGACAATATTTTTAGGCAAAACGTGAGCTAAATTCTAACGTTGAAATCCGTTTTATGTGCGTAGAATTCTTATTTGCCTTCAGACGATGTATTGCTTTTAAAAGTTAAGAACAATTTGAGAGTTTATATGTTTGCTAAGGATTATACAATCTTTTGGCGTATGGAAAAACAGCATATACAAAGACAAAATATGCATTTTTCTATGGGAAATCTAGCATTTGTTTAGCATTATATGTTATTGACGTCTATGCATGAGTGTTACTATCGATTAGTTAATAATTATAGGCTTCAGGTAAGTAATCCAGGTCTAAAGTGGAATAAAAACTACTTCAAAAGTAATTAGAAGCTAGAAAGAAAAGTTGTGCTCGGCTTATCTAAGATATATGTATACCCTTCTTAAAGAAAAGTTGTTCATATAAAAACTTAATGTTCGAGCAACTTTTCTATGACAGCTATTAAACATAGTCGCCAGATTTTAATAAAAATTTGATCAGAATGACAAGTGCACATTAAAAGGCAGAATAGGTAAAGTTTGTCTTGAGAAACAAAAAAAGATTTTGATATAAAAACTTATTTTTCAAACGATTGTTCAACTCAAGTAGTAATTTTTTTTTCAAGTTATCTTCTTCAATGCGTTACATATGTCGGGACAAAACTATACCAAACTCAACAAGGGCATTAAAATAGAATAATAATTTTGTTTTCTTTTCGGCTGAAAATGTCACAAAACATCGTTAAGGCCTGTTCTGCTCACAACTTTTGCTGCCCAAAACAGTCAAGAAAAAGCTTTAAGTGGAAATTTGAAAGTCACAAAAATGAGTAAACTTACGAATTTTCAGGCTGAAAGTCAAAATGATGGAGGGTACACTACTACACCAGCTTATTTATTAAAGCGGAAACCATTTCTACAGAAATTAACAAATAAATGACCTCTGCCAAGACAATTAATTGTCTGTAATACTGTGAATATATGAAAAGTTAATTGAAACAAGAGTGCGTAACATAAAAGTTTAGCTGAAGGCAATTTATGCTCAAATTAAAACCAAGTATTTAACTTAGTATTTACAGTTCTGTGCCGGCGATTGTAACATTCACAAAGCATTCTTGCAAGCCACATAGAATGGTATATGCTTCCTTTATAAATACATATAGTATATGTATTATATAAGTTGTACAGTTGAAATGGTCGCCATTTTTGTCTGTGTTTGCCAAAATGAAAGCAAACAAAAGAGAAACATATAGTATACATATATGCATATAAGCAAATGGAATACTTGGAAATATGAATCATAAGAGCGAGCTCAAGATTTTATGCTAAACATTGATGCCAAACAAACAACGGGCAAATTGCTAATGAATTACTAATTGCACAAACACTTATGTAATAGTACTCAAACATTGTGCCGCACAAAATTAAGTATAGCCCATAAAACATTTTTATGACTTGAGCTGGACAAGCCTCTCTCTCTACAGGGGGGGGCATACCCCTTAAATGCACAGATTTATGTAACAATGACAATGACGACGAAATAGGCACAAGAATTGTTGCCTGGTTTTTGTTCTGCTGCGCGTAATTATTTTAAATGCAGCACACAGGCAATCACGATACTCTGTTTTCATAGCGAGAACGAGTATATTGGTTTTGTGAAATCTTCTTCTAACTGAGAATGAGTTTGTATGCAATTTTGTAAGAAACTTTTTAATGCAAGTTTGATAGATCCGCCAGTTGGTAACGATAGTGATAGTTAGAACTATCGATAATATCGATAGTTTCGACCAGATTTCTGTACTGGCTGTGAATTCTGTTTAAGAAAATGCTGTTTTCTTTTTAATTAAACTATATCAAAATTAATCTATTCGATTTATCGAAACACAATCGACTGTAATTTGGTAAAATCGAGTATAAAACGTATCGATTAACTCATAATTATTAACATCCCTAATAAAAACTCAAAGAACAGAGTATATAGCAGTAGGCAGCTTTCGGCTGTAAAGCTCTTACGTGTCCTTTTTTTTAGTGTAGTAGTGTTCGTGTGTGTGCGTGCATGTCAAGGCTGTGCCAGGCAGTTTGGCCGAGCGCTTGATTAGTCCTTGACCAAATGTGAACTTTAGGCAGCCATCACGTGCGTATCTTTAGTGCTCCTTGTGCTGTGTGTTTATATTTGGACACTTTGGGTGGTCCAGCCAAGTGAAAAAACGCAAAGCGCGGCATTTGGTTTAATGAGCCAAGCGCACATTTGGCTTGTGTACTTAGATATATATAAAAAATCCGCAAGCAAGCTGGCCCCGAAGGCAGCCAAAGCAGTGTCCTAACGCTAACAGTTAGCAGAGCAAAAGCAAAAGCAAAAGCAGAAGGACCTGCACAAGCACAAGCACTCTTCCTTTGGGACTCTGACTGTGTGTGTGTGCCTGGACAGCGTCAGTTTGTCTGCAGCAATGCTACTTACGTTAAGTGCTTGTATTTTGTTCCCTTTTTTTTTTTTGCTATCCCTGACAGCAACTTTAGCTATATCTTATTAGCCAATGCGCCAGCACGTTCAATGCAATTGGCATCAATTGGCGCTACTTCAAATGAATGCGGCACCAGTTAGACATGAACACAGACAGACACATAATCAATTAAAATCTTTATTGTCTATTAACTTCATAATAACTGAAATGTCAATCTCATTGCTTATTTTATTGCCTTTGCATTAAGTGTCGATTAGTTGGTAACTGAAATGCTAAAGTACAGATATGCTAAATAGCTCCAATGCACTATGTGAGTGAATTTTGAAGCCAGCTAAAAAGTGTAAATTTGGAAAATGTTAGTCAAGATATTCAAAATTATTGTCAAGTTGTCCAATGTGTTATTGATGTATGTAACATAAGTGTGTTCTGCGCAATATTACTTTTGTAACATATATAGTAAGGTATCGAAAATCAGCCAGTTCAAAATTGTATTGTATTTTGGTCAGTTTTTGCTCCCTTTTCGAAAAAATAATACCAATTGCAGTTACGCTTTTCATATATGAACTTTACATTCGATCGATTGTTCCAATGGCAACTATATGATATAGTCGCCTGATTTTTATGAAATGAAACCAATCGATATAATCTGTAAAAAAGCTACAATTGCTGAGTTTGATTGGGATAATAGCTTAAACAAAAAAGTTTTTCATAGTGTAATAACTTTCTTTTCATGCAAAAGCTCTTTGCCCAACTGATTGTTGCTATGGCAGCTATAAGATATAGTGGTTCGATTTTGATGAAATTATGTAAACATGCTAAACTTATGCCAAAACTAAGAAATGCTTAGTTTAGTCGAGTTTTATGTTATGGCAATCAAATAAACAACATTATTTTTTTCGAAAATCTATTCTGGTCTAACTAAAATTCGCTCAAAATTTTTAGTCTCTAGCTCAATATTTTCCAAACAAATCTTTTTTTCAATAGTGCAATAACAATTATTGGAATGTAAGTTATATGATATATTAATCTGATTTTGATTAGACTTGGCAAAACTTTTTGAAGCTAGAATAAAAAATGTGACAATTTCAGTAAAATTATTTACTTCTTAAGAAGTTGGAGGTATCAATAACAATAAGTATTTATTTATCTATTAATCACTTCAATCAAGATTTAATAATAGTAAACGCCTCACTTAAACCCGTTCTATTTATTTCCGATGTCAGATATACTTGATTTACTTGAAGTATGTGTTAACAAAACACATTACTAACAACATTGTGCATCGTGTTATTAAATAAATATAAAACGCGTTAATAAATACACATTACTGTCAGCTTTGAATCATTCATTGTATAAAAGCTGAACAACAACATGATGGAAAACTTAGTAGCTTAATCAAAGTCAATTGAATAGGTATCAAAAATGTTTCGCATTATTTGTATAGTCGTATTTTGTACATTTCTCACCGTGCAAGCCAAGTTTCGTAAGCAAGGATTAATATTTGTAACCAATGCACAGCTGACTTTAAATATCCCGTAGCTGATGATCCTAAGCCTTGTAAATATGGTGATACCGAGTGCATTGCCAAGTTGATTAACAATTTGTTAAGTGAGAAGGCCACAGCAGGTGATAGTGACATAAATCTGGTAAAACTTGATCCATTGTTGGTGGGAAACATGAATATAAAACAGGGTGCCGAAAGTCCAGTAAACATTGATCTGACCTTCAACAATAATAACATCTATGGCATAAACAAACTGAAAATTAGTAGAATCAGGTATTTCAAGTACATAATTCTAATTGTATACAGTATACCAGATGCATATGTCTTCCACAGAGGTTTTGGTAAGACTATTGCCAGAAAACATGAGCTGCAAATGATTGTGCCCAAAATGTCCCTAGTTGGACCCTACATAATCAAGGGCAAAATATTGATTCTACCCATAAGCGGCACTGGCAAAAGCAACATGACTTTGGGTGAGTGTCACATTAGAGTATCCAAAACATAATATTATAAAGTTAACATGTAACTAGTCAACTTGAATTGGACAATCAGCTTTACGGGCAAGCCATATGAAAGTAATGCAGAAACCTACATGGAGGCAACCAATCTTAAAATTATGCTAAAACCTGAGCGCATGTTTTACTACTTTAGCAATCTGTTCAATGGCGATAAGGCTTTGGGTGATAATATGAATGCATTCCTCAATGATAACTGGGAAGCCATATTTATGGAGGCGCAGAATTCAATGGAGTTGGCACTTGCGAAAGTATTTCAACCCATAATCACCAGTGTGTTCTCAAAGTATCCATATGCCAAGTTTTTTGAAATGTAAAAATTATTAAAATTTGATAAATTTGTACGATAATTCAAAGGCATTTTCATCAACAATAACTCTTGAAGTAACTGAAAACTATTTGTCAGTAAATTATTAGTCTTCATATAATATCGTATCTAATTTATTTAAGAGAGTTTTAACATATTGATAAGACATGGTCAGAATGATAAGCACAAGCTTTGAATAGCTGCTTGGCTTGAGTTATCTTAAAAAAACAAAGTTTTCGATCGATCATTCCTATGACAACTTTATATCATAACTAGCCGATCCAACATATTTACTCACTATAGCATAGCCGATCCAACATATTTACTCACTATAGCAAAAACAAGCATTTGTGCCATGTTTCATTAACTTAACTCGACGGCCAAATCAACTTGGTTCGACGTCCTCTGTATAATACATAATCTGAACAGAGATACCCTCTCAAGGGTATAAAAGTAAACAAACACATATACTTATACACTCTTCTATATGCCGAGCACAAATGACTGCCTTTGTTTCCTGCCTCTGAGTGTTTGTGCAACCGACTCCATTTTTTTTTTAATGGCCCTCAAAGTGCGTTGGCTTTTTGGTTGTGTGCGCTTCCGCTGTTATTTTTCAAACTCTTACACCAGACTTGCTTATGCTTCCGGTGGATTGTGTGATGATTATGTTAAAGAGTGTTGCATAACTCTGATTAAATTCACGTACTTAAGTTAATAAAACTCTATCAATCATATGCCATCAGCTGTCGACTGAAAAGAAAAAAAAACTGTAACATTTTCCAATAAAGACAATCAATTTGCAACAAAGTTGCGGCCTGTCAATTTCAATAAGCCTTACATTAAAGTTAAGCTATGCTCTACAAAAAAAGAAAAAAGAACGCAATATTTGCTTTGGTCCTCCGCTTTTCAAGTTTACACAATTCAAGTTGGGTTTGCGCGTTTTGCATATAAAAATGCGAGAAATTGCACAAAAATCGTTTGCTTTTTATTGTTTTTGTTCGTGTGCGGCAAGTTAAAAGCAAAAAAACGGCAAGGAAAATGCAGACGCAATTTCCTGATATTTAATCTGTTATCAGTGTAATAATATTGCTTATTTACGGTTATGGGCGTGGCATAGGCAAATGTGTTCTTGATTTTATAGGTGTTTTTCGCTTTAAAATTGTTTATTTTTAAGCGAAATTTTGGACTTGACCAGAATATTTTGGTAGCTTAATTTTTCAGGAATGTTAAAAATATATGCAAAGCGAGTATAACAAATTTTGGTTAGTTCTTCAACTAATATGCTCATTTTTATTATTTGAAAGAGAGTATAAATTGAACAGGCCAGAATCAACTAGAGGGGGAAATAAGAGAAACATTGATAAGGGCTCTGTCTGCATTGGTCAGCATGCGGCTTTTATATAATTCATTTTGATTTGACTTTCAAATCTGAAGTGAAATTACATACTTTCTTTTTACCCGCTTAAAGTATTTCGCAAACAAGCAAACTCAGATTTTGCACGAAAGTCTATTTCATGCAAGAAATGCATTATTTAAGTAGCACTTATTTTATAGGGAAACTATTTTGAGCATTTCAAAGCGTATTTTATGAAGAAGGCAAGTCTTAATTATGAGCAAACATATATGTATATAGGCATCGCCTGTGCATTAAGTATTTCAAAGTGTTAAAGTTTATTTTGCTTAACTTTACGCTAAACAGGACAATTCAGCTGAACGCAGAATTCTAAGAAAATGTTCCTTATTCACTTAACCCGTTTTTAGCCAAGTTGTAGCTTTAAGCTATTTTTATTGACAGAATCCCCAGCTACTATTCCTGTTATATCGTTGTAAATCCATAAAAGATGTCGCGTGGGTGCTATAACGTGCTTGTGTGAAGTGAATTTTGCGACGCAGTTTGTCGCTGATTCAAAAGTAATTAAAATTTAATGGCAAATATGCCAGAGGTGTGAAAATTCAATACACATATACATACAAAGGCACATAGAAAGAAGTGAAAATAACAAGAGAGTTTAATTATCTACGGATGCGGAAGATTAGATACACTTGTAGATTATAAAATCAATGACAGTTACTTGATAAATTAATTTGATTTTAATTATAAAAGCTGCTTGTTTAAAATATGTTTGTTTAAAATATGTGATACAATATGAGTTTATGGCCGCACTTGTTACTCTGGAGGTTATTTTTATGATTTCCGAATAATTTTGAAACATATTGTAAAGCATACAGAAGTATTTGACCATCTTTAGTCAGAGAGTCGGAAGTTAATGACTATATCGACTCAGTTCATCATTCATTCAAACACTTTACATTGACATTTACATTCCACGTTCGAAACATTTCCTGCGAAGAAAGTGTAGCATACTTTTTAGAGCAAAATAGAATAAAACTTTTATTGACCTTTTCGACGATCCTAAAAGTATGCTATATTTATTTCTACGAAATTGCATTGGAAGTTCATCATACAAAGGTTGGAAACGCTTATTTCATGACAGAATCTGACAACTTTCTGCAAGAGTATAAGTAAGTCTAGAAATCGCATAACTGCAGCAGCTGAGACAAATCGATTGCGCGTTAATAATAAGAAACAGCAATAACAATAACAAGGATTATGAACAAGAACAACAACAATGTGGCATGCAACAGTTGTACATACATATATTTGTAATTTATATGTATGCGTATTTTGACATGCGTGTGTTTCTAAGGGGAAGTGTGTTTGTGTATGTATGTGTACAAAGCATGAGCGATTTACTTGAAATCTGCTAACGACAGGCGATGTAATGAAAATGTTCTAAAAACAGCAGCAAATGGAAACTGCACAAAATTGTGATTAAAGCAAGGAAAATTCGAATTAATGCTAGCTGGCTGGGGGGAGGGGCTTTAAATAGAGTAAAGGGTGTTATGGCCAACGCTCAAATTCTCTTAATAATATTAGAAATAATGGAAATTTATGCCAAAAGATAAAACTGTTTCCACTTTGGCTTGGCATATTCAACTGAAAAATGCTAATGTTAATTACAGGAGGCCCAAAAATAGAATTGTGCGCTTTATGCATGAATAATGCTTGACTTAATGTGTATGTGTGTGTTGATGAGTGTATGCGTGAGTTAAGATTGGATGAGCCTCATTTTGAACAAAAATGTGGCGCAAATGTATGCAATAGTATATTTTTGCGTATATATTTCTTTTGAGAAATTTACCTTTTGGGTTTGGTAATTGTTTGTTAAATATATGTTGTAGCAGTTATTAGAGCAATTGGAGATTAGATTGAGAAAAAGAAAGAAAGGCATAAAATAGAGACAGCAATAAGTTAACAATAATTTATAAAAACAACAATTTTGAATACACAAAAGCATTTTGTTGCTTCAAGCCGCGCTAAAAAAGGTTAGGGGAGCACATTATTTAACAATTAAATAGCACATGTATGTCATTTGATTATATATATGTTAAAAAGTATTGTTATTATTGTTGAACAGCCTGTTTGTACAGTTGGCATATTTACCCATGTTAAGTAAACGTGCGCTGCTTGTTATGCTACGATTTCTGCGACTGCTTTCAGCGACGCCTCATTTAATTGTAGATGTAGATGTTGTTGTTGTTGTTATTATTGTTGTTGTAGTAGTTGTAGTTGTAGTTGTAGTTGTTGTTGTTGTTGCTGTAGCTGTTTATAGTTGTTTGTAGTTGGTTTTGTTGTTTTGTTTATATTTATACATTTTTGCTTTGTTCGTATCGGCTGTATGTTGTTGTTGTAGTTGTAGTTGTTGTTCTTGTCGTGCCCTATTGTATCATTTATATACACATAATATACATACATAAATACATATACATACAAAAATATACATACATTAATACACATACAGGCCTGTTCCGAATCAATTCAATTTCGAATCAATTTCATAGAATTTCGTTTCTTCCTTAACATACTTTTCTGTGAAATTGATTCAGAAGTGGACTTCAGAACTGGCTAAATAAATATACATATTTACACTGCGTTTATTTTTTTGTTTTTTAAATATATCGCTTAGTGTTAAACATTAAAAATCTTGCGATAAAACAAGTTTAGTTGGCTGCAGCACAAAATTTCGCGTATTAAGGTTGAATTCAAGTTTTTGCATGCTTTTTAGAGCCCATTTTATGGTACAGATTTATAAAATAAGCAGAATAAAAGACAAAAGTTTTCTACTTTCCTCTATATAGTATGTATGTTTTATGTTTTTGACATGCTCATGTTATTTTTATGTTACATGTTTGCGACAATTGCTTGGGGCAAATGCAGAGCATACAGCACGTAAGATTGCTCTAATCGACCCGAAGATACCCTGTGTACAGCTTAATAATACCCAATAAATACTAAATACATATATAAAATAACATCCATACTCAGATATTCACAAAAACATTCACTATCAACCCTGTTCCAAATTCAACTTTTGAATCAATTTCAGAGAAAACTAAGTATCACACTGTTTGGAGCAGGAATTAAGAAGCTTGGCTTTTTGTTAAATTCATTTAATTTGTAATCGATTCTGAAAGGAATTCAGAAAATGACTGTGTGTACCAGTACATATTAATATTTTAATATAAAATACACACCGACCCTATATGATATTGCAAGCTGAAATATCAACTTTGATTAGCGGTGCTGCTCCTCTTGATCTTCACTTTTGAAAATAGTTTATTAAGCAAATTCTTAAAAATTTGCACGAAAAGTGCCTAAATTTTCCAAAACATTCCAATCATCAATTTGTTTTCATGGCTGCGACTCTAATGTTCTGAGATATTCGGACTGTAAGACAAACTTGACTTGAACTTGAGCTGTTGAAATTTAAAACTTATATTTCGAATCAGCTTTTATCTCAATATTGTATGAGTACAGGGTATATAAATAGGAAGAGCAGCTTGGTAAATGTCATTGAAAAATGTTCTATTCTTTTTTTATTATTATTTTTTTGGTTAACAAACAAGTAAGCGCAAATAACAAAACATTCATATAGCTGGTGACACACAAAGTGTGAGCTACAACCTTGACAGCAACTATTGTTGAGCCAGTTCCATGGTTTTGGATTAGGTAAGAAGACGAGTTACGAGTTCATAGTCGCAGTTGCCGTGCTATTGTATGACTTTTGCACGGTCGTTCATCGATTCTTTGCTTTACTTGCTTTGCCGTCTTGACCCACTTTTTAGTGCTCTCCAAGCCCAAATGCTAACAACAGCGACAGCAAAAAAGAAACGAGTTAATTATTTAACTCATATTTTACTTTGCGCTCACAAGCCGTTCTGAATACATAAGCTAACAAATTTTACAAGCTGCTTTTAAATTTGGCAGGCATATTAAGCTCATATTAGATGACTGTTGGCTGAAAAGCAAATTTTGGCAAGGTAAAGCCCCAAAAGGCACATGGCATTGACTTTGGTGTGCAGAGTCTGTAAGTATTGAGTGGGAGTGTTAAAGTTGTAAGCCATTAAAGTTTGAGTTTCTTGTGATGACAGACTAAAATTTGCCTATTGAATTACAATCAGTTAAATGCTAACTAAATCAATGGCTTGTAGATTTTTTCTATTTCGCTATTTTGCACTATTCTTATTCAGTTACGCAATGGACTCAAAAAACATTTTTCGCTCGACGAACAAGTAACTTAATTCGTAGCTTTGTTAATGACTTAATCAACAATTTTTGTATAGGCGCGTGTATGTGTGTGCGTGTGAGTATGACATGAATCACAAGAAATCGAATACGCTTGAAATGCCACACACATTCCTAAACATACAGTACGTTCAGTATAATAGCCGACCCACACACATGACCATGTGTGTGTGTGTGTAGATGACAACAAACAATGTCATCAATAGTCAGCAAAATATATTTGCAAAAGCGCTGCCGGAAATGGGCTGCTAAAATGGCGCGTGCCCTCGACCGCAAAACGGAAGTTGGATCGTTTTAATATAGTTCTGTGCGGCATACTTTTAGGCGCTGCAATAAAATGTGCTGCAGCAAGTTTTTTAATTGCATTTTGCTAACCGATCGATAAAATTGCATTATTCAATTAAGCGCACAACAACACAGCACGCAGTTGCATACACGCACACACACATAAATATAATAATTGGTTTTTGCTGCTTTCACTATACGGATATGTATATAGGTAATAATATAAATAAATAAAAGTAAAACGGCCTTTGCACGTGTGCGTGTTTATTTCCGTTGTTGCCGCTGTAGCTGCTGCTGATGCTGCTGTTGCGGCTGCTGACGACGTAACATAGTTTTATATGGTAGACGAATATCAAGGTAATGTTTAGCAGCCACACAAAACGAGCCCACACAATGGCAGGCGACTGTGGCAGCGCAAAGATATAAACAACACAGATAAAAGTGACAAAATACTTTCAAAGGCCAAGCAGCAGCACCAGCAACATCTACACGTGCAAGCACACACACACACACACTCATACACTGACAGTCTCGTTGTGGCAGCTACTCATAGTATCTATGTGCGTGTGTGGTGCACGTCAGACAGTCTAAAAGCGCGCGTCAGTCAGTATGAAAACAACTCGAAGGCGGGCACTTTGCGACTGTTCACTCGCTTGGCACTGTGTCGTCATCAACCCCCAATGTGGACACCCACATACACACACACACACACACACATACCCCTCAGCATGGCCTCACACACATGCGTAGGCTTACCTGCACACACTATAACACATACATACAAGCATATAAACAACGTTCATTCAACAAACTTTACCCACACAAAACCCACAAAAACCATACACACACACACTCACACATACAAACAAATTAAACACATACATGCGCGTTGCGTGTAATGAATTTCCTTCAGCTTTGCTTTTTGTTATCCGCACTAAACGACGCACACAGCTGAGAGTTCCGCACTTGACTGATTTGCTTTGTAGCCACATTGTCAACCCGGAGGTCTTTGAAAGCCAAAATGCTCAGCTGTCCGTCATGCGCACTGGGTCAATTTACAATCGCACTTAAACAGCTGCTTACACTGCACGAAATGGGTGCAGTATTCGAGATTAGAGATGGGATAGGGTTTAATCCCGAAAAGTTTTGAAAAACCCACCAAAGAATTCGGGAAATTGAAGAAAATTAAATTAGTAAATTTTTTAGTCATTGTAAAGTTTTCTAAAATGCCATTTATTGAAATTTGAAAATGTTTCAATCAAAGTTACTTTGCCTTAAATGTCATATACTCAAATTTGAAAATGTTTCAAAATAATTTCAACCAATCGTTCCTATGGCAGCTATATGTCATAGTGGTCCGATATGGCCAATTTAACTATAGGTACTACCTGCAACAAAAAGAAGCATCTGTTCCAATTTTCATTAAGATAGATCTAAAACAAAGTCTTGAAAAACGCATACAAACAGACGAACGACCAAAAGGTCAGATGGACAGACGGACATACGGACATACGGACATACTGACAGACGGACATGACTCGGCTGTTTATGCTGACCATGAATAAACCAACTTTTTCTGAAACGTCTCCATCAATGCGTTACACATTTCGTGACAAGGATATAATACCCTCTGCAAGGGTATAAAAGGAAAATATATTGCGAACTTTAAAAAAAGGGAAGATCAATTTCATACGATAAACTAGAACTAGATTCAAATTGTGGATCATCCAATGCATTGAAAATGCTTATTCTAATTTCACGATAATTCAAATTGGCGAAGGTTCTAGTTTCAAATACTAGTTTCAAAATACGAAGGGCAATTAAAATGCAAAAAATACTATTTACGTTCTCCTTATACCACTTTTTCAGAACCCAAAAGATTATTGGGTGCCTGAGAGATTTTTGGGTACCCGAGTTGAATGTAAAAATCGTTTTGGCAAAGACATTCCTGCTCAATCTGATTTTGAGATCGTCGCAATTCTCCACCCAACCCCACTTTTAGGTATTCTACTTACTGGACTCCAAAACAAATATGGCGGTAACAAATTCACACAGCACCTCCTGATGTCGTCCCAGTCGATCCCTGACAATTAACACCCGTTCCAGCAGGTAGCCCATCATCATTATTTCCACCTTGAGCATGGCACACACATCGGTCAATTGGCGCACGTCCAGCGTTTTTAATGCTCTTTTATTACCAGCCAGGCTGCTTGCCATTCTGGCCAAAGGTCCTTTATTGCTTGATCTTTTGGAATGACGTAGTTCGTTAGAACTGTGCTTATTCTGATCCTTGTGACGACGGCTGCGACGCAGACGTCTCGCCTGTTGCTCCTGCTTGCCGTAAATGTCGCATAGCAATGCACTAAGCAGACTTTTGGTCTCACTATAATTTGTTAGTGTGTCAGTGCTTATCAGGGTCATATAGGTACAAGTATATGCTAATTACAATGCTCACCTCATTTTGAAGGCCCGCTGATAGAACGCAGCGGTAGGTAGTTGATTGTTGACAAAGTTTTCAATTGTTTTTTAGCTCGTTTTATTTGGTTTTTGTTTCTTATGCAAAATATAAAATTACAAATAACTTAACATATTAATCAAAGTTAGAGTTATTTTAAATGGAACAAACTTGCAAAGATATGCTGACAGCTTAATCGGAATTTTAAAGCATTTCAAAAAAAAAACACTCTTCAAAGATCATTCACGGTATTTATTTTTGATCAAATCATTAAGCTATTTTTGTACCAAGTCTTTCAGTCGTAATGCAATGTTGCGCAATCTAAAGTTTTCTTATTTTCTAATCAAATATTAATAAAAAAAAAATAGCCATTGAAACGTGTTTACTGAAATTTGAATAGCAATATTTCTAATTTGAGATAATTTCAGCTTGTATATGAAATAAATACACATATGTGGGTTAGTTTTTCAATCTTTGATAAAAAAGTACAAGACTTCTAAAATAAACGGTGGAAAAAAACAAAGATATTATGAAATGATCAAATATACTTATAACCAAAATACAAAAAAAGTATACGTTTTTAAAAAAATCCTTCAGTTTCGTTTCTATTGATTTCATTTTTAGAATGATTAACCAATTTAAACTATATAAGACTGATCAGAATGACAAAATTTGTTAATATTGTAAGCCAGTCTTGCTTTTATAAATGAAATATTTATAAATAATATAATTCATTTTATTTTCAATTAATCAATTTTTACTTTTCTTATTAAAACCATTTTTGTTTTGCATTTCATAAATTTGTTTTTACTTTTTTTTTTCAATTTTTTCAGTTTTGACTTTTACATATTGCAAGTATTGACAGTTTTAATTTTGAGACAAACATTCTGTTAATTATAAATTGTGATAAATATAATAAAATTTGTAGAAAACCAGAAAGTATGGATAACAAATTAAAATGATGTAAAACTTGATAATTCGCTTTCCTTGTCGACTTGTAGCTCATTAAATTTATAATGCTCAGATAATAAAAGAAACTAAGTTTTAGATTATGATCCTGAGATACTCCCCCAAGTCTCAGTAGAATGTACGATCCATGTGCGTATTCAACGAGAAATTACGATACATTCCAAAGCGTACAACATCATTGGAGAATCTCTGAGAGAGTGGAAAGAAGCGCTTCGGTATAGTGTAGGCATTGGGCGCATAGTAGCCATACTCCGAGTTGCAAGTACGATACATGGTATTGTGGTCCGTCTCAACGCCATATCCCTTGAAATTATCTGCAAAAGTTTAGTCAAATTGTAAGCATTAAAAAGAATTGCACGGCTGTTTAAAGGATACTTACAAGGACACTTAATATCCTCGCGTTTGTGTAAATTTTCATAAAGTTTGGCCGTTTGCACCACCGGCTTACGTTTAATAAATTTAAGAAACTCTATTTCGGGATTAAAGGTCTCTAGATCATCACAGAAATGCTCGCACATTTTGTATTAAATTTGTGCAACTTTTAGTTAAATATCAAAATTTTAAGTTGTTCTTACTTGTTTCTGTTAAATTCTGAACTGTGCTAGAATTCAACTCTATCGAACTAATACTACACACAAGGCAAAGGTTGCTTAGCTACCATGAACCCTAACCACTATTCGATTAGGAAGCATTTTTCATGAGCTACTGTTTATTTATGTTAACAGCTCCAACTTAACAATTTGTCTGCCTATGGTATTATATACTAGAGCCTAGCACAAATACATTTGGTTTTGCCCACTAGATCTACTACTTGGTTTTGTTTGCCTTGTTGCTCGAAACGAAACGGTACCGAAGCTTTCTATGAATTTAAACTTAGTTTTGTTCGATTTTCAAAAAATTGTCGGTATCAAACGAAATAAGATTTTGAGTTTTTCAGTTGAAGCTTAGAACAAATGTATTTGTGTTAGTATATACCAATATGTATACCAAATTGGGTTGCTCTAGCTTCAAAACTGTGGAAAAACAGGCGTTCATACGGACAGATGGACAGACAGACAGACAGACAGACGGACATTTCACAAGCCCAATATACTCTTTTTCATTTTTTTTTTCTCAAAAATTTTAAAAAAGTGTATAAAAAGAGGGGAAATAGAGTATTTTGGACTTGTGCTATGCCCAATTTAGCTAGATTAACCGACTGGCAAATACCCTTTGCAGTGTCGGGAGTGGGCATGGCAACAATATTTTTTGGCCAAACCTCTCATAAATATTATTAAGAAACATTTTGCACTATGCTTATTAAATAATGATTATGTTTGCAAGTGCACAAGTAACAAATTTTCAAAAATTAATTGGAATTGGCGCCATTCAATAAAATGACGCATGCGCCCATCGTTTCCGCTGTCAGTTTGACAGTTGAGTTTTGTTCAACCCCATAAAAGATACACATATACATAAATAAATTACTCAACAACTTGTTAGGTTTGCGCTGTATACAAAATGTATAAATTATCAAATGTGCTTAACTTTATTATATGCATGGCAAGCTTTAGCCAGTCATTCGATGGCGCATTGGCGGTGAAGCGGGGACCACATCATCCTCGTGGCGATACTCGACGAGTGGACCAGCATCTGACACATGAAGAACAGTGGGTTAAATAGTGTAATAAAGTGAACTGAAATTATTAAATACATTATTTAACTATGCATACAGTCGCATCGATGATGATCTTAAGGATATGGGCATACAGGCCAATTTGGAGGATATGAGCGAGGAGGAAAAGATATTTTACATGTTTAAGGTATTTGAATACATCTCTATTTTCATATCTAAGTAACTAGAACTGATTGAACGAACTGATAGGGTATCAAGGCACAGCCCAAACAGTAAGCGCTAAACATTTTTAAAAGTAAGGAGAAAATGAAATACTGGAAAATTGCTGCCCAAGAATGAAAAATTGTTGAATGGGAGTCGTTTATTAATTTTATTTGAATATGCTTTACCGATGTTGAAATTTCTCCGAGTTAATTGTCATTACAACAAAAATGTGGTGTTAATTGGCTTTCAGTTTTACTTCACGACAAGCACATATTTATCAACACCTTATATCTAATATCTACTATTAGGCACATGACAATGACAATAACAATGCTCTGGATGGTCTGGAAATGATACATTCGGCCATGCATCATAATTATGATTATTTCAAAAACAGCGAACGCGAAGAATACTTGCAGAATGCAAACGAAGAACTGGATCACTTTATAGGTAAAGTACTCTTTATTAAAAAATGACTTTAAGTATCTACTAATAGTTTTTGTTTTTGCAGAGGCCATTGACAAGTTTTTGTTGATAGCGGATGATAACAACGATGGACTGCTTCATTATCCGGAGTTTGTAAAAGCCGTAACTGGAGGCAAGGAGCAGCTGAGCTTAGAGGGAAATATGCTGCGTTAAACAAAAGATAGAAAACTCAAAAAAAGAAAACTCAACTAGATACAATAATAGATATAGTTTAGTTAAATTCTAGTATTTAGTTATATATGTATTTTCTGAACCATTGAGACTGTATATAACATACGAACAAACTCACACACACAAACACACACATAAACAAGCCTCGAATGCGTCTAGAGCAATACTATACTATCACTATAAATACATATTCCATTTGTACTACAAAATATTTAAATATGAGTATGTTAAATTGGTTGTATATGGTCTCTATAAGAGACCATCACAGGATTGGGTAGTGTTGCAGCTGGATCCTCGAAAACCATCATATGCGGCACGTTCCATGAGCACAATCAGATCATTATAACGTGGCTGTTCCAAGGGCGCGCTGTTATACGAAACAATAATGTATTAATAACAGTAAATCAATTATAAGATTTAAACTTAGTTTACCCCTCGAATATTTCAATGGCGCCCAGCAGAGCACGTCCCGCTTTGGCATAGTCATAGGCTGCATTTGGAGAGGCACAGGCTGCCGCGTATAGACAGTCATCATGACCGGCACCCTGGGCAGCCAGAAAGCCCATTATCATATAGTCATCGCCCGAGCTGATGCCCAGGCCATAGTTGCCATCGATGCGTGCTGAGGATCTGGCATAGCCATGACCATAGCCGCTCCAGTGACCGGCGCCCAGCAGACCAGCGGAAAAGATGAGCACCTTCAGCAGTATAATGATCAGCAAATTGGTTAAATTCAAGCTGAGCACCTGTAATTAGCTGACGCTTGTTATTATATGTTTGTTTATATGTTTTATATATATATACACGCACTTGACTATTGCCCGCGGAGCGATGCAGCAGCTCCTTGGCCACCTGTACGACCACATGACCCGCTGGACTTGCAAACATATCCTGTGCGCTTCTTAGCCAAGTCATGGGTCGCACCTCTGTCTGTGTGTCATTTAGTGGCTGCAGCTGCAGATTCACACTGGCTGCATGACAACAGCTCAACAGAGCCAGCATCATCATTGTTGTTGCATAATCCCAGTTGGCTTGCATTTTGTTTATTGTTATTGTTATAGCAAGTTGCAAGTTGCAAGTTGTTGCTGAAGATCGCGTGCGCGTTGTTTTCACTGTTTTTATCAACTGACTCGTCTGACGTGACTGGTCTGAGCTGTGACAAGTGTCTTGTATTTATCTGTTGCACATCTGTCAGCCAAAATTGTTCCGCATATGCAGGTAGCTGGCAAATCAAAGACACAGGCCCAAACCCAAACCCAATTCCAACACACATTGCATGTTGTGCCTCGTTGCACCTTGAAAGAGAGCGAATAGAGATTAACAGCAATCAACAGCGAAACATCAAAACATCGAGAGTGTTTTCCTGATGTCATTAGCCTAAAATTGGCCAGACATTTTTCCACTCCAAGGATTCGGCTTACCTGAACAAGTCTATTGCTAATGTCAATGCTGTCAAACATTTCCAGGTAAACGCATGCGAAATTGTGCGTGAAGCAGACTCGACTTGAGTAAAGTAATACAATTGTTTTTGCCGTTGTAGAGGGTATCATAATTTTGTCACAAAATGTATGGGTACATGTTCTTTATAAGTAGGATTTGACTCGACAAATGCATGTTCGTTTGTCTTAACTGATCTTGCGGATAAGATAACTATATTATACAGCTGTCATAAGAAGATCAGAAGATAAATTTGAATGAAAATCATTATGTTTTTATAGATTTTTTAACTAAACTGAGATTTAGCAAGTTTCTTCACACTTTATGTAGTTTTACTAAATGTTATCAGAATCGGATCGCTATATCATGTAGCTGACATTGCAACCGGTTTTGAACTCAGTTTTTGTTTGAATATTTTTACACCCTGTAAAGTAAAAATGTAAAAAAGGAGCTTGGGTTTCTGTATACCATGCACAGGTCAAGTTTATTCCATATCTTCTAATCTTCATCCCACATCCATTTTACTTTTTTTTTCAAGTTTTCTTGATATTTTGGTTTTTTTTTTTTTTTTTTTTGTGTATTTATCATTTAACAAAAAAGGGAACCAACTAAATATGTCTAAATATTCCAGCATATCACGGGTACCAAGTTTCCTTAACTTTAATTAAAAAAGTAGACATTGTATAGGGTTTTAAAGCTTGGAATAGCCAGTTAATATGTCAACAAGAGTGATATATAGACTTGCACAAATGCTAATCCGTCGATGAAGACGGGTCAAGCTCTTCTAAGAGACTTCCAATAACTAACTTCGTCTCTTGAGTTAAATGCACACTTCTAAAAAGACTCAGTTTTAGTAAAAACCAATAAAAGCTATAAAATTCGAGAAAATTCGAATTCGAAGAGATGAACAAATTTGCTTCTAAGTCTATGGTTTGTAATAAGATATGCAGGCTTTCCAACTATATTTTCTAAAAGGTTACTTTGATTTTTAGAGTAAACACTTACGACTTTTCAACCTAAGAATCGCTAACTCGGTTTTGATTTTAGACTTGTAATTTCCCAGGCAAATTTTCTTAGAATTGTCCCTAGTTTTCTGTTTTTCTCTTTTTGTCAATTCATACTATACGGAAGTAAGAAATATAAAAACAATTTCTGCACTGATGTTCGTAAAGTAAAGTTAAACAATTGTTATAGCTTTTTTTTTATCAATCATCAACTCATTTATTGTTACTTTGTATTTGTGGTTGTTGTATCCGTTGGAATAGTTGAAAGTATTAATGCATGTATAGTATGTATTATGTATTTATGTATATATATAGAATTGCGATAAATTTATGTAATTTTAAATGTTGTTCATGTATACGTTATTTTTGTTATTCATTTATTTTTTTTAAATAAGTTATAGAACGTTTAATGCATTTCATATAAATTTTGTATGACTTTTCGCTTTTTATATGCAATTACAAACAACATACAAGTACATATATAATTATGCATTTTTATATATGTATATAGTGGTATATGTATGTTAGATAATTCTTTTGCTATACTTTCACAATAATACGAGTATTTATTTGGTATATTTTGCAACATATGTAATGTATGTATAAGAATTATGTATGTTTATAATATATGTATGTTTTGAGTATTTTGTTTGTTTTGTGTTTTCGTTTACTTCTTTTGTGTACTTTTGTAATATTTCAGCATTGATTTTGTTTCATTATGCGATGCATGGATATAATGTGAAGTGATATATGCACGATACATAAAACGTAAATGTACTATTTATGTATTTCTTGCTCTACATTTGTCATTGTAAATACTTGTTTTTAAAACAATTTATTGTGATTTAATATGTGCCAGTTGATGGTATAGGTATATATAGGATAGGAGTTGATTTAAATGATGATGTTTTGGGTTGCAAAGAGTACATGTAGACAAAGATATATGTATATAAGTATGATATCATTTATGTTAGTTTAAGTACATAACTTTGAGAACATATTAAGCTCAGAGTTATGCGTGAAAACTTTTCGAAATTTCAAAAACAAAACGCCATTGTATACGTTATTATTAAATTCGTAATATTAAAATATTGTTTGCTTCTGTAAAACACTACTAAATTTGGAAGGATGCTATGAATCGAAATGACTATAAAATTTTAAAGTTAACATTAAAACTGTTTTGGGCTAAAATTTGTCTATTGTTTGTATAATATTTAACTAAGTAACTCTTTTTAAAATAAAAACTCTTAAAGTTTTCATCGATTTTGGAAATGTACAACCCAAGTTAAAACATGTCTTAACTACTTTCACGATATGTAATAACAAAATGAATCTAAATATTTTGCTATTGGTAAACAAAAATAATGCTTAAACATGTGCGTAACAAAATGAATAAACATTAATTTGCTAAAATAGGTTTTTCAGTTAATACTTTTGAATAAGCTTCTCAATATGTATAAATACTTATGTCTTCGTTGTTCTTCTTTCAACTTTCAAGAGTAGTTTATATTATTCAGAGTGTGCCTGGTGCCTTTTTCTTAGACCATATATCTTGTTGCCTTTAAGCATACTTTAAAATATTGATGTCTTGTTCATTGTTCATTGGTTTTTTCATAAAACTTAATGTAACATTGCTTTAGTCGCAGTTTGGTACGAGATGTCTTTCAATAGTATAGAACCATATACGATTATGTATCAATGTATGTGTTTATAAACATTAACTACTAATACGTAATAATATTTGTGGGCATATATATATAATAAACATTTAATTTGTGTGTAAGTAGCTTTTGTGTATGCCTTGGTATATAACATTTGCTCAAAGTTATTTGAAATAAGTACATACATATATATATATATTTAAATAACCATTGTTTGCTTTATAACCATTTAGTATATATGTATGTATGTTTTTTTTTATATTGTTTTTATATTTATACTTTATGCATATTGTCTTTATTTAAGCACATGAAATTCATATGCCTTTTAGTAGTTTATATTAATATTCATTATTTTCTTTTATCTTTCTCATGTAACAATTTAATTTGTAAGCACATTATTTTTATGAAATTTATATTTAATAGCAAGTTAACATTTGATATACGCTTGCGAATATATATTGTATATATTGCAACATTTTATAATATGCCATTTCTCAATATTTATTGTATTATTTTAAGATGTTTCAATATACGCAAATGTTCATCTCAATAATATATTTAGTATATATATGTATACATATATATATTTCTGCTTTCCAAATAGAAAATGTTTCAAAATGTTTTTTTTTTTTTTATTTGTTTGTTTGAGTATCCCTAATATCCTCCTTATCATGCTGCAAAACCAGTCAAGTCATCATCGAAGTTGCACATACTACTAGTGGGCATTACTTGCATTATTATTGTTGCTTTGGTGGTTATAATTATACATTGTATAGTGTCTAGTATGTTTTTTTTTTGTCATAGTTTTTGTTACTTAATATGTTTTGTTTTGTTTTTTCAAATTGCAAATGAAAAGTAACTGCATACATATATATAATATTTAATAACAGTAAATAGTACATATTGATATTGTAGCATATTCAACTAATTTGTATCGATAGTGAAAATGATAGTAACTCAATGTTGATGTTGCTGATGCGTTTGAGTTTTCTAACTATAGTATGTATGATAGATGGTATATGATATATGTTTATGTTCATTCTCATGAAACCAGGAAACTTCGGAGGCAGAAAATGACAGATTTCCCATAGTTTAAGTGTAGATAGTATGATATAATGCTATGAATGTTGCTTTATGTGTCTGTGTCTGGTTCTTTTGTGTGTGTGTGTGTGTGTGTGTGTGTGTGTGTGTATTATGTGAGTTTCATATTCATTTTAAATCCAGTTCATCTTCCTCCTCGGACTTGGCGTTCCATCGTTTGCCAGCTGAGTTATTTATGCTGCCAATGCTGCCCGTGTCGCTATAATCGCTAAAGGCCGCATTCTGTATACCCTCATATATCTTATAAGAATTTCCAGCCCCAACGCCACTTGAGCTCATGCTCATGCTCTTGGCAGCGCCAAATCGATCGGTTTTATAATTGGAAGTCGGACCGCCAAAGATCATGTCCGCATCAGAGATTGAGCCGCCGGAGCGAGTAAATTTCCCATTGCCTGGGGCTGTGGTCGTTGTTTTGTTCTCACCGAAAATAATGTCCAAGTCGGATTGCTTTGAGGCTGTAAATATATATATGAAAGATTAATAACGGTTCTTGACTTGCTAATTCAATATGCACATCAATTTTGCGTGGGTGCAGTTGAGATCCAAATCTAGCGCACTTATCATTAGCACTACTTGGGCCAATTGTTTACACGTTGATTAAGTTGATGCAAGATGACATAATGAGCGTTACCAAAAATGTTTCAATAATGTAAGTATGAGTGACCAAATGAATATGAGTATGTATGGGGTATGAAACGGATGCAAATGTTAGGGAAAAAAGTAAAAGACATCCACAACTGACAGCTGGCAAAACAATTGATGCCATTATCGATAGTTTTTAGGTACCACTAACGATAGTATCGAGCCTTAATTCCAAAACTATCAGATTCCTAACCTTAAAGTTGTAAATTATGTTGATTTCTTAACTATCACTAACGAAACTACCTTCAAAATCGTGAACTATGGTTGTTTGTATAATTTGCTACTATCGATAGTTTTTTTATCGAAACTTATAAGTGTTGATTCTATCGATGAATTTTCAAAAAGCCTTAGAGCTGGAAAACAATCAATGACACTATTGATAGTTTTGATAGCTATTTCTTCACGATCGAAGATTTTTACTATTGATATATACTATCGATAATACTCATAGAATAGACTATCACCGCTGCTGCCTCCGTCATATGATTCTACCTAATTTTGAAATGAATGTTAATTGGTTTATAATAAGTTGAATGGGGCCAATAAATTGAATTTGCCAAATTATATCAGTTTGTAATACAATTCTATATCTTTTAGGGAACGTCTTCATAATTTCTGACTCAGCATTTGTTTTCTTTATAGTTTAATAAACACACACACACGCATACGTACACACAAAGTTTAAGTAATAAAAAACTAAAAACAAAAAACAAAATGGTTACAAAAAAACATCTATCGAATTTTGGACTACTTGAAGCTGCTGTAGATACTTGTTGTTAGTGTCTATATGTGTGTGTGTGTGTCTGCGTGTTTCATTGTGCGTGCCGAGAAAGCCAAAAAAATGAACTGAGTTTGCGGTGCACTCTAGCGAGTAGTTACTGTACGGCAGAGTTCCTGTCGGTTGTGTGTTTCTGTGTGTGTTTCGAGTTGAATGTGTGTGTTCGTGAAGATTCGTGCGTGCAGGCAAGCGAATAGCATCACTGGGGAGTGGGCGAACTTACAAAACAGTTAGCGGCGCACATGTCGTATACGTAATATTTGGCTTACACTTTGAGAGTTGGCTATCAAAGAAGAAAATCAATGAAGAAAACAGATGGCACCTAATTTTTGCTTTGGCTAACATTTTTTTTGACACGCTGCCTACTTGGCTAAGAGAGTTATTATTGATTAGATACTTATTTAGTTGGTCGCTGCTAAGCTCGGATACGAGTTATACTTATATGTTACATATATAAATATATAAATATATATATATAGAGATTATGATCTTTATGTGTGTACTTTGAATTTTGATTAGTTGCATTAATGTTTCGATATTGATATTGATGCTGATATTGATACTGATACTGATACTGAGACTAAAATGAGTTTTAATGATATGGCTATGAGCGTATGCTATATATATTCTAGAATTCTAGATCTTATCTAGGTCTTGCGCAGCGTTAGGCTGACCAGCAGCACGCCCACCGCTAGATAATTACCATTGCTCTCGGAACGGGAGTAAGAGGGACGCGTATACGAGGGCAGATCGCTGGGATTATTGTATTCTGCCTGCGAGGCCAACGAGTTCGAATCGTAGCCGGAAGTGTCGCCCGGCAGCGCTGCTGTGGTCACCGCAGCAGGTGCACTATAAACGCTTGCCGATCTGATGCCAATTGCGGAGCGCCAATCGTTGTTGGAGGCGGAACTGGTGATGGCATTGGCGCCAATGGTGGTTATGGCTGTGATGCCACTGGCCTCGCCAGCGCCTGTGGCTGTGGCTGCTGTGTTTGTGGTATTGGTGTCCATGCGTGTGATGGTCTCAATAGAACTGGTGCTGTCATAGTTGTCATAGTTGCCATAGCTGGTCTTATCCTTGCTCAGCGAGCTGCTGAAGCTGCTGCGATAGGCGCTGGCGCTGACGCTGGAGCTGTTTGTATTAGTATTGATATTGATATTGGCATTGGTGGCCACATTGGGTGGCGGTGGTGGTGGTCCGGCTGGTGGTGGTGGCGATTTGATGCCATTGCCATTGCGATTGATGCGCGATGAAATTGAAGACGATGATATTGATGAGGAGGATGAGGTTGTGTTCGAGGCGGCGCCAATGCTGGCGACGCTAACCGACTTGTGCGGCTCCTTGTCAAAAGGATTGACACGCTCCTGTGGCTCAAAGTTGGTTACTGGCTTATAGCCGCCAGTTGCTGTAGCTGTTGTTGTTGCTGTTGTACCCGAAGTTATATTGACGCTATCCGAAACGCTGGCTGCTGGCTCCTCCAATGGTCGGCTAGGCTGTGTTGAGATCACATCCATGCCGCTGGACTTGCCGCTGGAGGCGAACGAGAACTGCTTGCCCAGAAAGGAGCCGCTGAAGGCACTGCTTCCGCTGCTGCTGGGCCCGGCGCTGCTGGGCACGCTGCCCATTCCGCCGCTATTGCTTGTCTCGCTCGCCGTTCTGCCGCGCTTCTTATTAGCGATTTCCTACATGTCACCAAAGATCCCCGCAAATGTCTTCCTCAAGTTCTTCATGGTGTCCTCCGCATCCTCAACGACTGAGCTTTGAGTTTGCGGAGGACGCTGTCCGACCCTGGATACCGACGAAATGCTAGATGCCTGCGACGTTTGCGAATCGCGACGCACGCCACCCACTGTGCTGGGCCCTGATGACGATGGCTCCTCTGGCAGCTCCGAAATGCTGCTGCGGCTGCTCAGCCGCCCAATTGAGCCCACTGCCGGCGATGTGCGTTCGGGTATGGGCGGTGGTCCGCCCATTGGTGCTGGCCTGGGTCCGGCGGGCAGCGGTGGTGTTGGCGCCGGATCATCAGTTGGACTCTCTGCGCGCGAGGAGACCGAGGAGCGTGATGGCAACTTGCCAGGACCTGTCTGCGCCATGCTGGGACGCACAACGTTCTATTGACCACAACAAAGGCAAATTATTATTCCTGTATTATATTTGTTTTTCTGCTTTCTCAACTCACCTGCATACGTCCCGACACCAGATCGGCAATCTGCCTGCGATCCTCCTCCTGGCTATCGCCAATCAGAGCAAAAGTGCTGTCACAGGCACTGATGATGTACTCGCGTCCATCTTTGGCCACCACCACGGATACACCGCACACCTCCATGCCACCAAACAGCTCCGATACCTGCAAGTAATACAGATGATAAATACATGTAAGTATATGTACCTATAAGGTCATTAGAAGTCAATTATTTCATATTAGATCCCTATCGAACTAAGGTACTGATCTGGGATTGGAAGGGATTATAAGCTCTCATATTCAAAAGCTGAGATATGTTTGTTTCGAATGCAAATTGTCAATCAGCATCGTAACTACACTCATAAAAATTTATTTCTAAAAATTGTTTTGTTTTAGAAATATATTTCTTAAAAACAGAAACTAACCATTAAATTTAAAAGCCACATCTTCAAAAGTTTTCTAAAGCATGTTTGGTGAAATTCGCCATTGTATTTAGAAAATATTTCTATTTTAAGAAAAACAGTTTCGTCGTTTTGAGGGCATTAAACCCTGAATTTATGAAAATCAAGACCATCGTTTTTGGAAATTCACTTTCTATATCAAATGGTATCAATGGCTGATTTCAAAAGCGATTTTCTAATGTCGAGGGCGAATTTGGGTCCTTTTTTTATGAGTGTACAATTCCAATTAATAAAAAATAGGGAGTGCAACAAATCTTTAACACAGATCGCATATCATAATAAAAATAACTTAAAACTCGATTGAGTCATGGCTTGAAAATCAAAATTGAAATCAAAATCTGTTTTCAATTTCAAGCACAGCCTCAGATCATAGTTCGGGTAATGTGTGGTCTGTTTTTTTTTGCAACTGTTGGTTGTTCTATAGTTGTTGATGTTGTTGCTAACTCATGGTTTTAATTACAAACACATTTTGCTTTGATTGGAGACTGCGTCGCAATGTTTAGAGCCGAACGGATGACGTCGCTAGTTGTGTGTGTGTGTGTGTGGGAGGGGGGGGGGGGGGGGGGGGGGG
The DNA here is from genome assembly GCA_949708635.1 of Hirtodrosophila cameraria. Taxonomy (NCBI): domain Eukaryota; kingdom Metazoa; phylum Arthropoda; class Insecta; order Diptera; family Drosophilidae; genus Hirtodrosophila; species Hirtodrosophila cameraria. The sequence goes on along the minus strand of OX453089.1, from coordinate 67,935,117 downwards.
CACCCACCTAAAAGCTCATAACTGTGCCGCATTGCTTGGTAGCTTATCTAATGTGCAAATTATACGAGTAGTACTCGTAATTGCAGTTCATTTACTTATGTGCATACGCGGAAATTCTGAGTCAGCATTGAGCTAAACTACTATTTATACTCTGTTCGCAAAACGAATTGGAGTATATTGTTTAATTTTGGAATTTACAGCATTCGGACCAAGTAACAGAAAGAAAACCTATGTCTCTGTAAAACCATTTAACTTAATTTGATTGATTTTTTGTTAAAAGATAAAATTATAAATTTTTTCAATTTCTCCAGCAATTTCAAACATAAAGTCAACAAATTTAATATTAGAGTTTCCAATAAGTTTGACGAAAGACATTTTCGTTAAGATGTACTATTTTATCTTAGATAATAGAGTTAGCAAGTACACTATGCTCCAAGCTAGTGACGAAGTATCACGAAGTGTGCGAAAGACGACTAGCAATTAAGACAGGAATAATGAAAGATTCAGAGTTATATACCGAACAAAAGGCATTAAACTAGAAAAGTTATTTCAAATAGTTTTTATATTAGAAAATGCTACACCAAAAAATTATATATAGAAAATGATGTTGCTTGATGCATCGTCATTAGACTTTTAACTCGTTTTGAGATGTTTTTCTTTGGTACACATGTATACGCTATGTATTGACTCTCGCTGATCTTAAATAAACTTGTAAATAATCGAAATCATTACACTGTGAAAAGAGTATTTAACAGTTGGAAACAATTGCGATAACAAAGTTTTTACATATTTGGAGCTGAGTTCTATGCCATTTATGGCCCATGATCAAATACCACAATTGATGGCATTCTCATGTTTCATGTGTAGTAATTATATAAGTGATATATCCCGTTAGCTCATAATGCACATAGTAGCTAAGTGCACTCTGTTGACTTTTAAGCGCTTCAGCAGCGCATATTCATGAGCTTGAATTAAAGCGCCGCCGTCTCTTGAGCGGTTTGTAAGCAGCTTAATGTGCGGGGGACTCCCCCTCTCTTCCATACTCTTACCGCTCTGACCAGGGGCGAAATCCAGCAAACGTAATTTTTGTGTGCCCAAAATGTGCCGCAAATAATTCAAGTCGATTTTGCAGCTATTTTGATTGGCAACATTTGATAAATGTTCAACGCTTTGGGCTGCCTTTCAGTTGCATGCTTATAAATGCGGCTTAAGCATTCAGTCTGCTCTTTCAAAAAAGGTATCTCAAATTTCTCAAAAAAGCTGGCAATGCATGAAAATGTTTTGCATAATTCAAAGTTGCAAATTGATAGAAAGATTCGTTGATTCACAATCTGATGAACTAAATGAATCAGTTAAGTTTTTTAAACATGTCTGTATAGTATACAGTGTATACTCATGAAATATCATTACTATAAACAACTAGACAGAAGTTACAATAGTAGTGATTAAAATTATATGTTAACATACAATCATTAATAATATTAGTACATAATCTATTATATTGAATCATTTGTTAAGATTTTGTAATCTTTTGATGCTTCATCTAAAAATAGCAGTTCTATTATCATAAAGGGTAAAAAATTTATTCGATTGAAGTTTTTATATGTTCACTCAACTTCTTCTCTTTCACATAATTTTTGAAAAGGTTCTTAAACTATTTAATATAATAAAAATTTAGATATATAAAATTAAAAAATGATTAGCTAATCAAATTGATTTTCCTCAAAATATATTTAGCTAATTGAATATTTCATATTCCTTAAAAGCGTATTAAAACTTCGTTGCGTTCAACATAATTTTCATTTCATAATTTGATTAACTGTTTAAAGTCGGCTCAATCTTTTTGAGTTTCGGCTTTTGGCGACTTACCTCATCCACCCAGGTTTTGTACTTCTCGGTTAAAGTGATTTGCTCGAGCATGGCTGAGCCTTGATTGGTCTTCCAATTGCCAGTGATGGATTTGCGCCTGTAAAAAAGAGAGCAATAACCATGAAAGCATAATAAATTAACCAAGCGTAGATAATTTGTCGTATTAGTTATAAAACAGTTTTATATTGAAGTGCCTTGAACCCGCTGAATTGGTGAACCCAAACAATGAACTGCACTTGGTAGGATAATTGCCAATTGTAACTGCATTGAGGCGGCTTTTGTTTGCTGACAGTTGCAGTTGCAGTTGCAGAGCCCAAGGTCAATTGTCAAGTAGTGCCAGAGGCATATACATAGGCACTCGACCTTATACCCATCAACGTTAAAGATATCGATATCAATGCTTTCAGCTTTTCGCGTGCGTTGCACAGTGGACTAAAAGTGCGGAACTTTATTCGGAAAGTTTGAAATGATGCAACTTTTTTATGCTTCATTGATCATTTGCAACGACTTTGAATTATGGCCTTTAGTTTTATTTACAGTGAAAATCTATATTTCAATCAATTGAGGAAAACAGTTACCTTCCAGTTAAAAAAACTGTCTTAATCCCAACATTTTATTTGTTGGAAAGGTTGCAAATGGAAGCTCTGCAAAACGAAATTAATTTTCTTAAGTGATAAGATAGGTTTAAACTGGGAAACTTCATCGGCCAATCTCAATTAAGCGAGCTCTCTTCCCCTCTCAACTCTCTTAATTTGCTGAAGTGGTTGAATTTCAACCAAAAGCGAACCCTTGTCGAATCAATTGGTTGTATGAGAGCAATATTTATTGGTTTTTCGAAATTGCTTAAAATGAAATAAAATGATGTGAAGCTGTTCAAAACATGCTGATTTGGAGCTTTCAATCAAGCAATCAAACGAACTCTCTTTTTAACACTAGCTAAATGTTCTACATACCAAATGAAATACCAACATCTTAAAATCTTTAGAACAACAATTTGACCCACTGTGCCTTGTTTCGCCTGTCTGCGGCTTTCGGTTTTGGACTTACATAAATGCCTTGTAGTTGCTGCCAATCTTTTGAATGTGCACGCTGAACTTGGCATCGATATAGGGCTCAATGGTGCAATAACAATGCGTATCATTGCCAGCACCGCTGACAAGTCCAGCGGCATCTTGCAACGCGCTCTGATTCTCCAGACGAGCGGTGGCGACACCGCCATGGCAATGTCCAGCCTTCAGCACGCTGGGAAACTTGGTGAATTGGAACTGCAATGAAAATAATGAATAAAACGAAATTCAAAGTTGATTGAAAATATATAAATTAGAGTACATTGATAAAAAGTGATTTGTTTGTTGTTGCTTTTATTTGCTGTGGAAATGGAATTGAATAAGTGTAAGAGTATGTTTTTATAATTCGTTGGAAAAGCGCCAAATTTTGTGTTGTTGATCGTCATTTTTGCTTGACTTCCGATATATAACATACATATTTTGTTTATTGGATTAAGTATAGTATATATAAGTATATGTGTTGCTGAAGAGGGACAGAATTAAACGATTTTTTGAATGTGCGCCAATTTATTTGGCGCCCAATGCAACTTTCCACGAATTTGCTTGTTTTTAATTGTAAAATATTTTACATTTGAATATTATTCAAACATCTTAAAAATAAAACAACGACGCATTAAAGTTTTTCAAATAAAACCACTTAACCACTTAGCCGTTGTTATATAAATAAGTAAGGCTGATTTTTTGTAACTATATAATCCTAAGATTCCGATGGATGTATACTCGGTTCCATGCTGTCTTTTTGCTGATTTACAATCGGTCGAAAATCAAGATATTTTAGACCGATTCCCATTTCCGATAACGATCAAAACATTCGAAATCGAAATTACTAGCTGTACCGATGGAAAATTAGTATTTTTTTTGAGAAACAGTAATGAAAAGTATTCCAACCTATCTTTAATAAAAAATAACAATTGTTCTTTCATTCGAAAACGGGAAAACAAAATCGAAAACGATTCCTAATGAAAAGTTATCGGCAATGGTAACAGGCTTAATTATATGAGAGTCTTATAGGGTATTTATAGCTGTCCTTGCTTGTTTTAATAGGCGTTGATTCATTGCCATCACCAAACTCGATTAGTAGAACAGCTAAATCATAAGTATTTATTTCGGTCTAAGGCAATCCCCAAAATGTATATCATAAACAGCACATAAATCATTAACAAACATATGTGGACATATTTGAAAATGTATTGAAAACAGCACAGAAAACTTCCAACAAACCATAACAAATGATGACGCAGACAGAAAAATTGTCGCAATTGGCGCGAAGCTCGAGTAAAACGTTCAATGAATATCAATGACAATGACAAGTGGCGGCCGGAATGGGGGCGTAAAGGGTGCTGTTGAAATCATGGTCACACCCCCGCATAGCTGGCATTCCTGGAAGCTGCTGCAGCTTCGAGTGTTACTTGAGTGGCTGCTCGTCTGGAGGTCTTCTGGTTATATCAGCGCACTTAAAATATGCATTGTGACGCATCCGCTGAGCGATATATGCCTGGCAGCTACCGAGCAGTTCCCTACATATATATTGTAGATTCTAGTTGTTGTAGGCGTACCATGAAGCATGCCTTCGCCTTGCAGCACGTGTGTACGCCACATGGCCCAACAACAACTCAGACTGGTCAGAAAACATTGCTCGAGGATGGGGATGTGAATGTGGAAGTAAGTCATAGCTGTTTTGGCTGAATTACAACTACAGTATAACTAAGTTATTGCCTGATTTGTGGCCTGACAGATGCGCCGTTTGTTGCATCTGCTGCCGCTCGGCTGCGGCTGTGGCGCCAAATATCGTTTGCTTGCTGCGCCAGAGCGCAACATAAGCTGCAATTAATAAAGCTGCCAAGGTAAAATAATGCGCAGAAATATGCAATTGAGCGAGCCCCTAACTGCTAACCACGCTCCACTCTGCACTCGCCATGCTCCACTCTCAACCCGACCGCTCATTTGCAATGAATTTATGACGCTTTTGATCAGCCGGCGACGGCGAAAGCCGCTCAAGGCAGAAAGGCAGCAAGGCAGACAGCCACTTGAGAGAATTGCATTGTGCGGGTGCTCAAAACGACTCAGGCAGCCGCAACATAATTTCACTCAAACTCAAAGTGAGCGTAGTGCGCTCTTTTGCTCAAACGATCGCTCGCTCAGTTGTGGAATTGAGCGATTGTCCCTCTGTTGTGGAATTGAGCGATTGTCGCTCTGTTGTGGAATTGAGCCTTTGACTCTCAACTGTGGAATTGAGAGATTGTCGCTCATTTGTAGAATTGAGCGCTTGTCTTCGAATAAGAAAACACTTGAATCGGTTGAGTTTACGTTTCAGTGCAGAACCGCAAGCGCAGCGAAGTAGAACGCAGCGAAGACGACAACGGCAAAAACAGCAAACAGCAAAGCGGAAAACGGTGTGCAGTGGGAATTACTGTGTGAAAAATGTATTAGATGCAAATTGCAACGAGTCGAGTTTTTGAGTTTTGAGTGTGACAGTGAACAAATGATGTGGGGACAGGCAGTGCTTTAAAAGTGTTAAGTAAACCGTTTAAGTGTCTTAAATATTTACGAGTTCATATAAAAATAAAAAATATATTTTGCAGTCAGCTGACAAGTCAGGTATGAATGAAATTTCTTTATAATTTGAAGTTTAAAAGTATGTTTAACTATTCAAAATATGCAGCGCGTGCTGTTGCGCGCGTTTTGTGTGCGTTTTGCGGGCGATTTTAAGCGCGCGTGCCTGTAGCAGACATCGCATTCGCAGTTGCAGCATCGTTTGACACAGCGACACAGTTTTCCACACACCAACACACACACACACACACACACACACACACACACACACACACAGCTGCATTTCTTTCTATTTATTTATTAGTGCTCGAACATATTTGCGTTTATTTTTAATTTGTTTTTATTTCATTCTTTCTCTGCCTGCAGCTCTGCTTTGCTTTTCTTTGCTTTTTATTTTTTGTTTTACATATCTGCCCAGTTTTTGATTTGTCTTAATAGTTTTTAATGTCGCCAATTTGTAAACAAACTGTAGCCATAAAAATATTATTTTTTTTTTTGCCTTGTGCAATCACGCATCAAACATTCCATTCAAACACACTGTAAGAAACATGTCTATGTTGCAGTGGCGCATGCAGAAATTGCTTTAACGGGGGTGGAAATGAAGTATTTTTACGCATTCTGAAACCATTCAAAATGGTCATTAAATTGTGCAAATATATGTTACACGAAGTAGACCCACTTATATGTATATATATATTCTTGAGCAGCATCAAACTTAGCATCTGTCTGTTTGTCTGTCCGTTTATATGTTTGACATCAAATTTGGTATGCAGTCTCTTGTATATTACACGCAGGTGTTTGTTTCTAAGTTGTTTTCTATGCTGCACCCCCGCAAATCAATTAAACTCAATATGCAACCACAATTTACAAATCTCATTTTGATTTTTTGAAAAACATTTTTGTTAATGTTTTCTTGTAAGTTAGAACTTTGCTTATTTAATTGTTATTTTCATTAATCTATTTATATGTCATCTTGAGTACTCATGACAAATTTGATAAATATTATCTTTTTTTTTTAAATATTTGTATTTTTCTCTGATATATTTTGATACTGTGAGCTAAATTTTGTACACATAATTGAAGTTTAAGCAATCCATAATTTTGTACATTTTTTTTAAAGACGTTGAGCAGATAAAAAGTTGCTTGTAAGAAAAACTTAAAAAAAAAGTGAAGGAATTTTGAAAAACTTGTTTAAAATATTTAACCCCTGTACGCCTGCGCCTCTGTTTATGTATTTGGTATACTTCTTATGTAGATTTTTGTATGTAAAATGTTTCCAGCACGCGGAAAAATGTCAAGGGAAGCTGCGTGTAGCGATTTCATATTACGCATACGTCATGGGTTTCAGTTTTGCTTTTGGCATTGGCCATTTAACGATCACAAGCCTAAAATACATAAAATACTAAAAATGTTAAAGTTCTACGAATTCAGTGTCGCCGTTTGCTAATTTTTTTAAAAAATATGTTTATGCATAGGCCTGTGTCTGTTCATTACAAATGCATTTCAAATATGTTCGACTTGTCACCTCTTAACTTATAATTTGTACCGACTTTTGTAAATAGTCTTCTTGTATACAAACACACACATTATTATTCACTTTTGCTTTAGTCAGCATTTTGATATTTTGCTATACTCGTTTATCATATATTTCATTTTCATTTAGTATTTATTCTGGGAAATATATTTTTGTAGCTGTATTCATTTTAATATATATATTATGCAAAATATATGCAAAAGTTCGCTTTTCGCGGCGATCATCAACAGCTGTTGTTTTCATTATTATTTTGTTGTTGTTGAACAATCCCCAAAACTGTTGATATAGCCTATATAGACAACTTGAATTCAATGTGCCTACTTATATTGTTTTGCCATTTTTGGCACGTACTTGTGTTAAATCAAAAGGAAAAATGTTCATCAACTGAATTACGGAAGGTCATTTGTAATTGGATTCACTGCGGCATGTGAAAATCTATATGGGCTTTGGCTTAGATTTTCTGAGAGTGTGAAAGTTTGTTTGGATAAAGTTTTTAAATCTTTTCAAAGTTGCATTACAATTGAATAGCTTAGAGCACAAGTGAATAAAATCTCCGTTGTTTGCTAAGCACAAAACTAAGTTGCTTGTTCAAACTAAAAGTGATATTTGGCAGATACAGCTTAAGTCGGAAATGAAGAAAACTGACCGTATAAGTAGTAGTTGAATAAAACAAGAAAGAAAATTGATCTTTGGCGTGCCTAAGTTTTTAGAAAAGTTGATTAAAAGTTGCATAAAAGTTGCATACAAATTGCAGAAAAGTTGCATAAAAGTTGCAGGAAAGTTGTTTGTATGAATTTTAATTCTCGACCGATTGTTCCTATGACAGCTATAAGATAAAGTCCTCCGATTTTTATATAAATTGGTCAGCTTGACAAAAACATTAGGTAAAGTAAATTGAGATGTCTTCACAAACAAACTTATTTTTCAACCGATTGTTCATATGATACCCATTAGTTATAGATTTCCGATTTTGATAAAGTTTTGCTCAGAGGTGAATTGGTCAAGTTATCTTGTAAACCAAAATGTGTTTTAGTTCCAATATGCACTCTGGCATCCTAGAACAAGCAAGAACGTTGCAGTCGGGTTCTCCCAAATGCGATATACTCTGTTTTCTGTACGTTTAATAGATTAAATTTTTGTAAAAACTACTTATATACTTATAAACTGTCCTTAAACTTAGGTAAAGTGAGTTTGGTTGAGTTATTTATAAAAAACAATATAGTTTTTCATACAAAAACTTATTTTTCAACCGATTGTTCCTATGGTAGCTATATGTTATAGTAGTCCGATCAGACCGATTCTATATTTGTCTGCCTAAGGTATATATCAATATATGTACCAAGTTTGGTTGCTCTAGCTTCAAAACTGCGTTCATACAGACGCACAGACGGACAGACAGACGTACAGACGGACATTTCACAAGCCCAATATACTCTTTTTTTTAAATTTTGGAAAACAGAGTGTAAAAACAGACAAATCTTTCGTGTTTAATTTTATTTTAAATTTCCCTAGAAACTTATGCTTTCTTTTAATAATTTTTAGAATTTCCAAGAACAACCTGATTCTTCATATTCTTAATTTGATTTTCTATGAAAAGTGTTAAAGTCAATCAAACACTTATGTTGATAGGTACGATTAGTTCGAAATGAAATAAAGACATCCAATTAAGTCAATTCTGGGCCATGCTTATCAAATATTTATCACTCTGAAAACATTTTTTTCGCACATCGTTGAGTATCCATTTTTGGTCAACTGCACTCAAGTTTCAAAATACAAAAGCTCAAGTGTTTAAAGCGATTCGCCTTAAACAGTGTGAATGATTGTTTATTATTTTACACTTGTTTGACTTTTGGCACAACTCTTGGGAGATGTCGACACACCCACATCCGATTTTGGGATTATCTTTCTGGGGCCATTCATGTATGTGAATGTGGGTGTTGTTATTATTATTATGGCTGGCAAAGACCAAAAACCAACGAAACCAACAGAAATCCATTAATAATTTTCTTGTGTGGTTTTGCAATTAAATATTATTGTACAATTAAAAAGAAATGCAAAAGACAGCGCGACAAAGAGAGAATGCCCATTTATAATCTTCGTTTGTATAAATTTTAAAAGACTGGCAAAAATTTATTGATGACGATTTCTTTTTACAGTCTGTTGCCTTGTTGTTCGTTTGTTCCCTGGTTGGGGTTGTTAATGTTAAGATTGCAGTTGGGGTTGGCGTTGGGGTTGGGGTTGGGGGTTAAGGATGGGTTCGACACGGTCTGCTTGCTTGCTGTGTGGCCCAAAGGCGCGTAAATTGACGTCGTCTGCGTTTGTCAATTTGCCTGATTGTCTGTCAGCTTTTAAATTTATTAAACAAGATCTGTCACAGCGCAATTTCATGAATGTTCTGAATGAGCATGGCATTTTTATATTAAAATTATTAATCGCTGAACGAGCATAAGAACACTTTAATAAATCAAACACTAATTTGATGACATTTTTTAAGTACATATTCCTTGAGGCTTTTTAAAGCTGTCATAAGGCAAAAGTGAAGACAAGTTTAAGAACCTAAATTCTTTTTACGTGGTACGATAACTTTGTTATGAAATGTAGATGGCATCAACAACTTTTGTTTCTGATTAAACTTAAAATAATACAAATTTTATAAAGTTATGTTCTGTAAAGCTTTGTTTGAAAATTCATCATAATGTCTATATAAAAGGTAAAGATGATCTCAGAGCCTTGATACAGAATCTGAATATCGGTCGCTGCTGTCTTAAACTAAAAATAATTTAAGGAAAATAAGTTTAGGGACAATACATAGCTGTTTTCTAGTACATGAGAAATATTAGAAAATTATTTGCTATAATATTTTCTAATATTCTAAAAAAACCATTCTAATTGGCTGCTCTGTAAAGATATTATTGCAAAATAGTTTATTTCGGAACGTGCTTACAATTTGTACACTCTGTTTCTTCAAATTAGTAAGTAAAGAGTGTCAGGTCTGCTCCGAATTCGTATTCCGTTCGAAATTTGCTGAAACGGAATTGCTTGCTGTTCTGAAGTACTCAAAACGTTTACGTTTTATTTTTTTGCCTGCGGAATGAAAAGTAATTTGCAGATTACACAAGGAATTCAAAAATCAAAGTCTTAAACTCAATTTTCCTATCAATTTACTATGAAAACTCGGTTTCGCAAAGAGAAAACTAAGCCATTTGGATCGGAAACCAGAACTTCAATTCGTAAATCGTTCGGAATTCATTCGTTTTTCTTTTCACTTGGGTTTGTTTGTAGCTAAAACCACCAACTTTTCGTTGAATACTGCTTTAAATCAATTTGAAAATTTAAATCAAAAAGCCGCTTCAAAACTGGCTAAAAATAGAGTACAGCGCAGTCGGGAGCATGCAATTCAAATGCATTATAGTTGCATTTCAAATGTTCTCGAAATTCTTAAATACTATCCACAATCAAAAGCTTGCCTATTCATTGTTTTCAGCAGTTCAGACAATTACAAATATTATAAAAATGCATTAAAAAAAGTTTGTTCTTTTGAGCAATGTTTTTCTAAATTTTGAAATTTATATGTGTCGACCGCCTGGCACACACTGTCTTTATACTCAGCAAATATACATATGTTGAAGCTAAATTTGATATGAATACATATATACTTTTATATATGTATATATGCACATAATAATACGAAATACGAAGAAATGCCATTGGCATTGAGTTTCTTCATTAAAAATGTATATTTTGATGGCCTGCATATGCAATGAGTGAGACAGACGAATGATGCTGCTCTCCTTTACCAAATTTGCTGGTCATGTTGTATTTGCTTTTGGTGTACCATTAGCATTTTTAATTGAATGTCTCGATACGCATCCTGGCAAAGCCTGCTGTATCCAATTCTGTTTATTTTCACAAGCCGTTTCATTTGTGTCATAATCAACAAGCGAAACTTTTGAGATTATTTTTTTTTTTTGGAATAACAACTGTCGAGCGTTGAATGTTGATCGTTGAATGTTGAAAGTTGAACGTTGTACACTGAATGGCGAATGTCGAACGTGACGAACGCCAACATTTTAAAAACTGAATTGAGTGGCCAAATATATGAGAAATGCGTAAGACTTTATTTTCGGCATTATGATGCCAGCATGCAAGAAACTGCTCACTGCACATACACTCAGAAAAAAAAGCGTTCTATTTGTCAGTAGGAACCCAAATTAAGTAACATATGTAGGACTTTTAACAACAAGAATGATCATAAGTACCAATGACTTATTGAATCAAGCACAAAAGAAACGTTAAAGATACCGTCAGTAATTAAACTAAACACTGAGAATAATGAATAACGAATTTTAAAGTCATGATTTAGTTCAGTCGTGTGTTAAATCCAATAAAATTCGATTGAAGCCTGCCTGAGCAATGTACAGGTAAATGTGCTTATTATTTATTTATTTGATTGTTAAAATTATTGCCTTGCCTGTGCATACATTTCGAAATAAATGAATAATAATTAAGCTGTGTCTGCAGCTAAGCTGGAAAGGAGGTTCAACTTCTTCCACATGCTACCCTCGTCTCAACCACTTCCCTTGCATCACTCCCTTTTAGACACTTCTTTAGGTATCACAATGGACCAATTGGCTTTTGGATGACTTTGACCTTTGGTAGAGCAGCCTACTTAACCTAACTTAACCTGAACTTAATAAAGTTGATTGTGTTATAGCCTAAATTCATTAGTTACATTTCTAACCTATTGTTGTTGAATATGTCGATTCGTTTTTAAAGAAATAGTACACATATTAACTATTTGGCTTTAAAGGAAAATCTGAGTTTCCTATATCGAGTTATACTAATTTACATCTTATGCTTTTGTTCTTAATTAACATAAAAAATACAACAATTTTATTGTGAACTGTAGTCGTTTAAAGACCAAATGTTTACATATTTGATCAAAATTAATGAACCATAAAGCAAAGCAATCAAAAATGTTAAGAGCAATTCTTCTAGGCGACCGGTACATGACTAAGTTTTGGAAAACGTTTTTCGATTTTCAAATAAATGGCAATTGCGAGTGCTTTGTACTGGCGCCGACTTGTCAAGATCACGTCACGCTAGAATGGAGCTGTCAAACGCGGTTGCAGCTGTTGTTGTAGTTGATAGTTGTTGTTGTTGTTGTTATTGTTGTTAATGCCTCGTTGAAGTTGGAATTCAATTAGCAAACAGAGATTGAAGTTAACACGTCTTATCAGCTAGGCATTTATATATACTATTTACTATTTAGTACTAAATATTAACAGGTGTCTATCTGTCTATAAATTTCTGTTTGCGTGATCTTAACAGTATTCATATTTTGCAATCACACGATTTTCAGTTGCAGCAAAGCAAAAATGCATTTGCATGTCAAAGTTCAGCTGAGAAACTGCCTGGCTTTAAGCATTAATCAAAATATACTTTGTATGGCCAGTTAGGGGGCACAATTGTGTCTGGCCTGGGCAGCATTCATTGATCATGCTGATTATGGCGTTGTCGATCGTGACTTTGATATTTTTCCTTAAATTTTCTCTTATTGTGCTTGCCGCTTGGCGTGCGGAAAAGCCGACACAGCCACAGCAACAAAGGTCGCCCTTGGGGCAAAGAAAGTTGAATGCTCGTTTTGAAAATGTGTACAAAATACAACAAAAAGAAATGTTTTTCCAAAATGTTTGCTTTAAGCTCTCATAGGTTTGGCATGCAAAATGCGCAGTATTCTGCTTATCAGCTGTAAATAATCAGATGGAAAGTCAACAAATTGCTGGACAAGTGCAAAAACGTAACAAATTGCATTCAATTAAAAGATGCATTGCGCTGATAAGCTTTCGTTTTTAGTGCGAAAATTGCACACAGTCATGGCCATAAAAATAAAGTCAACATCAGTTGACACTTATCACCAAATATGAATTCGAGTCAGCGCGTCATACTCAGAGACAGCTTTGCCTTCTGAAAAAAACAACAAGCTATCTTCAAATTGACGAAAATTTGATACCCTAGCAGATCTAATTTTTGAATTTATCCTATATTAGCTAAATATATTGCACAGTTAAACGAGCTGAACCTAACTTTGTAAAGTTGATAAGAGCATAAAAGCTTACATTTTGTAAATATGCTTTGAACTAGAAAAACATAAAGTATATTTTATTCCAACTTTACAATATAAAATTTAGATAGTTCTTTATGGTGAGAGTTACACAAATAAACAAGTAAACAATAAACAATATACTCTGTTTTCTGTACATTTAATAATACATACATTAAACTTAGGTAAAGTGAGTTTGGTTGAGTTATCTTGAAAAACAAAATATCTGATCCGATCTGGCCTATTTTAACACTTTCTCTGCCTATGGTTTATATCAACCAATATACCAAGCTTTGTTGCTCTAGCTTCAAAACTGTGGGAAAAAACTGCGCGCATACAGACGGACAGACAGACGGACATTTCACAAACCCAATATACTCTTTTTTTCCACTTTGGAAAACAGAGTATAAAAACTGACTGAAAAAACGTCCTTATTACGAATCAATATAGTTTTTTTCTATGACTTAAAAAGGGGTATCAATATCCGAGATTGTCAAATATTAAATATCCTTAAAATTATGTAACAGCTACCGATATAGAAATCAGTTTTTTAACAAAATGATATCCAGTTATGGGTTTCCAAACAAAAAGAATGCAGATGAGACCAATCTTAAGTATAATAAAACTTATATCTAGTTCAATTTTTTAATGCAACATCTTAAATATCAAATTAAGATTTCCTTGACAGCTATATGATAAAGTGATTCAATTCAGTTCCAACACAAGAATCTACATTCCGATTTGTTCAACAAACTCTGAAAATCAAAGGTGGATATTGCATGAAAACAGTCAAATGGGCAAAACTTAACCAATTCAGCTCTTCATCCTAATCCTCAATGTGTTAAACACTTCGTGACAATAGCATTAATACCCGCTTTAAGGGTATAAAATCTCGACTGGTTATACCAGACTGATGTGTGCGCATTTATTTATATATGCCTTGTCCCAAAAGCGAATTGTTTAGAAAGTCAATCAGAAATAACATAAGAATTGTCACAAAGCGCAAAAGCGAAAAGTAAATGACCGCCGAATTAAAATGCTGAATACTCAAAATAAAGCGATCGACAAAGCAAAGCAAATTGAACATTTGCTTTTTTTTATTTACCCCAAATTGGCTTTGTTGATTTGCTTTAAATAAAAAAAAAAACACACATTGTTCAAACAATTGAATTGCTTTGAATTCGAGTTGCATTTGAGCCATAAAGCAATGTCTACGAGTGCCACAAGTGGTGGATGCCACACATTATGCAGACATTAGCGTTGCTTTATGACTCAATTAAGTGCTCATAAAACAAAGTTACCCAGCTCTATATTTTTTATTACAGATTTATGGGCTGGCAAGCAGCTAACCAGGCAACAAACCAACCAGCCGATAACCAAAAGCGCATTAATTATGCGGCTTTTCTCCATAAACCACTTTGCGCAGCATCCAAAAACTAACCAAAAGGCTAAAAGCAAAAAGCAAATACAAAAAGCAAAAAGCAAAAAGCCCAATCGCAACACTTGAAGCTGGTTTGCGGCTCAATCCTTTGACCTGCCTTCGCGTTATGCAGTCCTTTTGCTATTTACCTTTTCGACTTTTGGCTTTCAGTCCTTTCAATATTCGTTTACATAGCTACATATATATATATATATATATTTAACTGGAAAGGTAAAACTCGGTCTGTGCGAGTGTTAATAATCCTTATGCATATTAACATAATTGAAATTTGTGGCGCTTTTAGCATAAATTCAAATGCCACATGCAACATTCAATGTTGCTTGGCAATTATATTTAAGTATGTAAAGGCTTAAATTAGAATTAAGTCTTGGTTTGTTAACAAACGAATTACACAAGAGCTTAGGACTAATTCTGAATTGTTGTTTAAGTAATTGAACACAATAATCAAGTCAATTAGAACAAGATTTTATGTTTTGTTATTGTTTTTGTTGTAAAAGAAAAACAGTAGCTATTTAATCCGAAAATGGGAATGCAAAATTAAATGCTATTTCACTATGAAAAATGAAAGTATTTGTCATCGTTTAAAAGCTAATTAATATATTCATGTAATATTTTGACAGTTGCGCGAGCATCATGTCACATAATACTGCAATTAAGTGAGAAATATTGCAAACAGAGCTTTCGCAATGAAATGTACTCGGAAATGGAAACAGACATCATTAATTTCATTTGTCATAGTGCTAAGTGTGACTTAAACAGATGTCGAATTACAACTTAATTGTTGCAGATACAATATACAATTTTGAAAAGATACTTTGCAACTAACTAAGAATTCTTTTAAGACGCAAACGTCTTTTTCTTTTATGAATCCTGATAATATTCTAAATTTTGATTTAGATTTTGTTTGATTACTTTCATATTTAAATTTCTCAGTATTATAATGAACCATTGTTTCAAATGTAGAACGCATCTGTGGCAATTCTTGCACAGGAATTTGACTTCTTTGATCATGTATGACCAAGAAAAAATGAAGATATTGTCACATCTCTATCAAATATATTATGTTTTTGCAGTAGCCAGATATCAGATATCTTATCTAGATCTTGTAGAAAATCGTTTATCTACTATATCATGACACACTTAACATAGTCAGTGCCTTATATACCATATCTCTTACATAGCTTTCTTTTTGTTTTTGGTTTGCTTTCTTTGCTCAGTGTAAGATGCACTTATTGTTGCGGGTTTTCGTTAAATGGGATGAGGGCAAAGTGGAAATCAATGGTAATTAAAGTCATGCTGATATTTGACTTTATATACAACTCGTATTTCGAAATTGTTGTTGGCGGCCCGCATAGCAAAGTGGCAGCCAGAAATTGTAGCCGACTGTTGAAGCTTTCCAGTGTCAAATGTCAACTTGGCTGTCGATGACGACAGAGAAACATAGCAGCAACAGCAACAGCAACAACAAGTGTGGCAATTAGGCGAAGCGACGCGACACTCAAAGTGACGTCAAAGCAACAGACCCATAAGTGTTTATGAATACATATACAATATATATATATATATATATATATATTTAAATAAGTCTGAATGCCGAGTATGCTATGATATATAACATTTAATTGACACATGTAAAGCTTGTCAACAAAACACGGCTGCCTCTGGCATCGATAGCCTTCCCCCCCCCCCCCCCATATCCAAACACCCCAACTATAACAGCTTCAACAGCAGCGCTGGCGTTGACACGCTGCCACCGCCTGCTGCAGCATTTTGTTTCCCGCCCCCCCTCTGCCACCCACTGCTTGTTGCGGGGCAACTTTAAAATATGCCTGCGTGATATATGGAGACGCTAATTGTGGCTGCCGATGCCGAGCCGATATCGTTTCAACGCTGGAAAACTAAAAACTAAAACGAAATCGTGCGAATTTCCAACGAGCGTTAAAAGTTTTTCTTGTTATACCCTGCATACATTGAAAGTGAGTTAAAAGGGGTATAACAAGGTGTAGCAGAATATGAAACGGGTAGACAGACATGCACATGGTCGTAAATTGGTTTTTAGACGATGAACCTGTTGCATGAAATGAACTTTCGTGCAACATTTTTGTTTAAAATACGTCATCGTGATTAACATAGCTTTATATATATTATATTGCTTGGATTCATACACCGAATTGCTACATTTCTACTTCGATCTCACAGCATTTAAGATCCAAGGAAATTAATATTTTTTAAATTTCAGATTCGATAACGTATTATCGAGCAAACTTAAAATACTTTTGCTTTAAATAGATAAAAGACAAAACTTTGAGAAGCAACTTTCAACTAATGGATGTTATGAGAAATGAATACGGAAAGCAGCCTATCAACTTGGATTTAAAGAGTCGAACACATTTATGTGTATTGATTAACTATTGAGGCAATTTCATAAATTTTAAATAATAAACAAAGAAGTTTTTGAGGGAATAGGTGCTCATGATGTTGAAGTTCTCGCTGAAACTACAAGAAAAGCAAACATTTAGTGAACTTTAGACCTGTATACAGGGTATTTGCTAGTCTTATTTAATTATTTTGATTAACTTTCAAGTTGATTTAGTTGCTAAACGCTGTTGACGTTCCAAATGTATGTGTGCCAGTTTTTGTGTACACTTATTTGTTGTCTTGTTGGCTGTTTGTTAAACAAATCCACGCCGTTAATTGCCAGGCAAAGTGTCAAAGCCAGAGCGACAACACAAGGCACAACGCACAACAAAACAAAACAAAACAACACAAAACAATACCAATCCAAACAAAACAAATTCAAAATGAAAGGAAACTTTCCTCATGAAACCTATATATTCTGAGAAGATTACGACACGGATCTGGATTTCACAAAGATACTCTCACTCTAGAGCAGCTCTTCAGTTGGGTTCATAATAAGAGGCGACTGCATGTCTGGCTGCCACTTGGACTGCCACTTAATAAATAGTTTGATGCATTATACTTGCTTGCATTCAATCAATAAGACAATCGTCTCTGCACACTTCTACTCCCTCAGCTTTTGTTCCTCTTGCTTTGCGCAGTTGATTTTCTAGTGGCTTTTCCGCAAAATGCTTTTAATTCAATTTTATTTCAATTTAATTGCCACATTGCCGGGTTGCCGTTGGCGCTGCCTTTGCCTTTGCTTTTGCCTTTGCCTTTGCAATGCATATGTTGTCTATATGGGTCTGCCTATCTCTGTCGATCAGTTCGAGACGATGGACTGGGACCTGTATAGGGGACTTCAACGGCGACTGGAATGATTATTTTGCTTCGCTCTCGATATTATACAATATTTTTTTTTTGCGTTGATATATATGTATGCATGGCATCAGCTTTGTAATGGATTTCGACTTCTTCGCCTCAAGTTTTTCTATAAATTTCCCATAAACAATGCTAAATGGAATGGCTGCCATGCATTTGACTGGCAATTGAACTACTTTTCATTTAGTTTTTCGTATACGATTTATGCTTGCAACTCATGCAGTCGCATCCAAATTAAAATCGAATTGAATTGAACAATAAAATATATATGTATGCTATGTGAATTTCTGGTAAATAGAGCAAAAATTGTCTTTAGAACTTTTGTTGGCTTTATAAAGTAAGCAGCTGCTTAAGTAAATGTAACCCAATATAAACAATGCAGCGAGCAAACACTTGTCAGCTGATAATGATGCGTATTAACTGCTGGCGTACGGAACGTATGCGTAATATATGACACTTGACTAGTGTTGTGACGTTTTGTTCAGCTTGAGTTCAATTGAGCACAGCTTTAAATGAACAACTTTACTTATTTTTGAAAAAAACTGTCGTTCACTTGAATCTATCTATCTGTATAAGTGATAAAGGTAATATAGTAGAGTTGGAATAGAAAGAAATTCTAAAGTTTTTTGCTGACACTGGATGGCTTGTCTATTCCGAACAACCTTCCAAAATTGCAGCCGAAACTCGACATTTCTTTCGGGCTCCCACAAAATTAGCTGAACAGCTGAACAGCAGAATAGAATTAACTATGTAATTCAGAAAAGTTAAGTTCACGGGTCAAAAACGAAAGAACTTGTTCATCAAATTGAACTACCAACCACAACACTATGTTTGACTATGCCTTGATGGATGAATCCATAGAAGGATGGATGAATGAATGATTGTCTGTTGGATGGCAGCACGTTTAATTGATAAGACTTATGACATAAGCGAGCCAAACCAAATAATAAAACTTCGACTGACCTTCAGCGTCAGCTTTGGTTTACTGCCAACAGTAAATTATCATTATAATAAAAAGCAATCACACTTTTCTTTGCTTTACAGCTACACATACTATATATACGCATAGACGATTTGTTGTTGGTTTAACTGTTAAGAAGGCGACACTGAGGAATTGGATCTGAGCAGCTTTACGGCGCCATGGAGTTTTTTACAAAACATATGAGTTTATTGGCGTTCGCCCTTCTCACAGTGCTAGCATTTTATGGGCGCCTGGCGGATGCCTGTATGTGCATGCCATCGCATCCACAGACGCATTACTGCACCGCGGATTATGGTGAGTAGAAATGAGTGCACTGAGCTGTAAAGGATGTCAGTCAGCCAGTCAAGCAGTCAGGCAGTCAGTGAGCAGCATCCTTGCTAAGAATTCAATAAAAATGGTAGCATTTCTTTGACAGTTGTGCAGCTGCGCGTACTGCGCAAGTCGAATACCATCGAGCCGGGCAGAACCACCTACAAGGTGCACATAAAACGCACCTACAAGGTAAGCAACTATGTTATTGCTTTGCATCAATGTTGATTTTCTAAAGCCAAGTCATGTCTTTCATTTAGGCCACCCCAGAGGCACGCAAAATGCTGCGAGATGGCCGTCTGGCCACGCCCAATAGTGACTCAATGTGTGGCATTCAGCTTGATATTGGCAAGGTTTATATCATAGCCGGACGCATGCCACAGCTCAACATGTGTAGCTACTACAAGGAATATACCAAGATGACCATCAGCGAGCGACATGGCTTTAGTGGCGCCTACGGCCTGGCCTGCAACTGCACTGTAAGTGTGCTTCAATTTGGATAACTGGCTCCCAATTTCAATACACTTCAAAACTGTTTCAATACTTTTTTCTAAAGTATTTCATTAGACTCGAATACCGTCCAATTTCTTATTGCTTTTTCTACTTTATACATTTTTGAAAATTCATAATCTCTGTTGTACTTAAAAATTATTAACAGTTTTCAAATTTAAATTTAATATAAACAAACGGATTGATTTGGGTTATTCAAATATAAAATTTTTTAACATTAAGATAATATCGATCAGTAACCTGAAGTAACAGCGATAATTGTTTCAAATATTAGTCAAACAGACAACGTCCACTCATTGAATACGCATTTAGTTATGGCGAATATATATTTCAAGTTTTCGATAGTATTCCAATTTTCTCAAGCTTTCTCAGCCACAGTCACCTGTTCTCAGTTTCAGTTTTAATCAATATCAGATTACTAAATATTATAGCTGTACAATGAATCAAAGGTCAAAAATTAAGTATTTATATGAACAGCTTTTCTCCAAGGGTTCGGAAAGGGAAAGATAACTTTCTTTCTTTTAAAAAGTTAAACTGTTTTCCCAACCCCCTTTAGATTTTTCATAACTACAATTAATAAACACTTTCATCCACAGATCACCCCCTGCTTTGGCAGCCAGTGCCTGAGACAACGCGAGTACGCCGATGGTTGCAAGTGGTCGCCCTACGGCAAGTGCGAGCGGGACTACTCCGCCTGCGTGCCCCACAACATGCGCACGCGCAACGGCGATATACAGCGCTGCCGCTGGCGACGCTCACAGCTATACAAAAAGTGTCTGAGCTATCCGTAGGATGTGGGAGCGGATTGAGCTTGGAGTGGCCGGAGTGGCTTTTGTTATGCTACAGTTTTTTTTATAATTTTATAATTGAGTTTTTGTGTAGAGCTTTAATGTGTACGTTATGCTTAATGTGTTATTTATTAATGGATGTGAGCACGATTCAATGTAGCTACTTAATTAGTGATTAGCTCTTAAATGTTTAATACACTTACCAAATCACGCGGATTCGGGAAGAATGTTTGCTCGATCAGCGGAAAGCCATCACGGCCCAAGCGACGCTGCAGCTGCAGCAGATGCGAGAAGACCCATGGTTTATCCTACAAAACAATCCAAAATCCAATATCCAAGCGCAAAATTGCAACGTTAATGCTAATAAAAAAAATTCACTCGCAAGCGCTGGCAAACAGCTCTTAACTCACCTGAAACTGGTAAATGGAATGCAACGAATTGATGCTGGGCACTCCGCCGTATTTTAGACCCAATATGGTCGATCGATAATCGCTGGAGCCATCACGCGGTGGTTGCCGTATCAATACGAAATCCGGGCGAAAAGAACGGGCTACCTGTTTTTTGGTGTGATATTCCAAAAATTATATTAGAAATACATACAAATATAAAAATCAGAAAACAATTTTGTAATTTTAGTTGACTCTCTAACTAATTAGATACAAAGTGAACAAAATAAATACGAAAGTCCACATTTTATTCTCGTTTGAGATATTTTGATTACAATTTGTTTTATTCTATTTTATTATATCCTGACCAAATGCAATTAAATTAACTTTTTCTCATTGTTTACATTTGCGAACTGCGTTTTATAGCTATAGTTATGAAACTTGGCACAGATACTTCTTGTTTCTGCAAGCAGTACATATATCAGATCGGACCACTATAGCATATAGCTGCCATAGGAACGATCGGTTGAAAAATTAGTTTTTGTATGAAAAACTTTTTTGTTTTTCAAGATAGCTCAACCAAACTCACTAAACTTAAGTTAAACGAAAGTTTAAACATGATGACAAAATTTTACCTAGATCGGACCACTATAGCATATAGCTGGCATAGGAACGTTCGGTTGAAAAATTAGTTTTTGTATGAAAAACTTTTTGTTTTTCAAGATAGCTCAACCAAACTCACTTTACCTATGTTTAAGGACAGTTTATGCATGATGACAAAATTTCATCGAAATCGGGTGACTATATCTTATAGCTGCCATAGGAACGATCGGTTGAAAATAAGTTTCTATATGAAAAACTTTTGTGAGTTTCAAAACATCTCGACCAAACTCACTATATCTAAATTAAATCAAGTTCTACACACGTTGACCAAATTTGATCAAAATCGGATCACTATATCTTTCAGCTGCCATAGGAACGGTTTAAGTGCAATTCTTTTCTGCAAGGGTATATATCTTCAGCACGCCGAAGATAACATTTCTTTTATGTTAATATATATTTTGACCCATAATCGCAGGCCAAGACAGTTAATTTAAAAAACTACACCAAAATGCATTCAGCAATGGACGCCCCAAGCGTATGCAGTAAAAAAGCAGTTTGATTTAAAACTTTACAGCATACTTTTAGGATGCACCAACAAATAACTGTGGTGAAAAGGTGGTGGTGGGTACGGATAATTCAAACATTATACTTCGGATAGAAATCCGGATAAAATGTGATTGGTTAGTTGGTGCTGATCTGCGGGGGTAGGTTAACGACAATGTTCAGAACAAATGAACAAAATGAAGGTACATTTATTTTGGTTTCATTTGGCCGTACTTCAGTTAGAAATAGTTTTTATTTGTTTAATTTAATATTTATTGAGTAGGTATATAATAATGGATCCTTACACAATAAATTTTTGCCGCACATGCTTAGAAAGCGCTAAGAGGCAAATCCTTTATTGTTTCCCATCAAAAATATTTTATTTGCAGTAAAACATACCATAAAAAACCGTGAATAATTAAATTTTCTTAAATCTCAATATGAATCTTAAAGAAATTATGAAGTGTAGAGAAGTGGTCGCCCTGCAAAGGAGGCGGCATAAATCGCACTAAAAATCATAAATTTAACTTATAGAAATAAGCATTTAACTCTCGAATTCATTGCTGTGATTAAAGCCAGGAGCTTCGTGTTGCAGATACAACACATTCACTAAACACTCACATTCCAGTTCTACAAGTGTTCTGATTGCCCCTTTGAAATAGCAACTAAATAGTTGTAAGATTCACTTAAAGCAGACAATGCAAACACAGTCACTTTCAGACTGGCAGACACAGCCAAGTCTGAATGCTATGCAAACGTTATATAAGAAATTGTTGATAAGAGAAACGCGTCAGTATCCTTTGGATTATAAATAAGTTAAATGCGTGCAAGAGCAGAACCTTGGCGACGCCAAAGCACAAAGGACTAAGCACTAAAAGCACTCCAAAGCGAATTAAGTTGAGCTGTGCGAGCAATAAAAACACAAACAGAAAAACTGCAAATACACAGCCAACTAAAACGACATAACAAGGGACAATAACTCTGAACGGAGGCCATCGTCTGTGCGCATTGCACTAATTAAGAACAAATACGACGCGACACAAAAGCGGAACGAAAGGGGGAGTTTAACTAACTTACCCGGGTGCCGCTGCGATAGGCAGCCATTGTAACGACCGGTCCGGTATCGGCACTAGACACCACATTAATGTCCTGCGGATGCACATCGGATAAAAACAGGGTGTTCACAATTTTATTAATATCAGCTTACTCGGAACTCGGCCTGCTCCACGCGTATGTCGAAATCGCCATGCAAACGACGGCCACGGAAGTATTTGGACCAGTCCGTATTCTGATCGTCCAGCACCAGCAGCGTGAAGTACCTGTCCTTGTTAAAGGCGGGTGCACGTTGGGTGGCACTCTGCACGGCAGCTCCTGTGATTTCATTTAAATAAGTTAATAAATATAGTTAAGTTCAAGTTTCAAATGCTGTTGTTAAAAACTTATTAAAACCAGGTTGAATAAACGTTTGTCACAATTTTCACAAGCTTTGCGCACTGCCATACTCTCGATTTCATTGCAATGTTTATTAAACTTTTTGCAAAAAAAATTTTATTTACAATTCATTGCCAACAATATAATTTTAACAAATTTTCATTAAGATACGCTCCTGTTAACGGGTAAAGTGTTTAATTGGGTCAAGTACAAATAACTTTTCGTCTTTACAAATATTCTAGCACGCTGAACTGCATACTGAACTGCTGAACTGAAAAATACGGGCACACTAAGCCGAGTTGCAAAGTAGAATTTGTTAAAAGTACACAAAACCCCAAATTGACAACATCAGCAACTCTTTTATAAAGTGCACAAGTGCATAAAAGTTTAGATTTGGTTTCACACTTCGTTTATCCGATGAAATTCGCAGGTTTCTAAAATCCTTTGTGAACCTGAAAATCTTTTTTAAAAGAAATGTAACATATTTCTATTTTGACTGTTGTATCAAGCTGAAATCGTATGATTGTATGTTGTGCGTTTATTTCTAACTAATGCAATTGAGAAAACTAAAATGTTGACTTAATGAAATCGAAAGCATGGCTGATTATATGATTCTCAAAAAATTGAATGCCTAGGAACTTGTTTTACCCTTGCAAAGAACATTATACTTTTGTATCGAAGTCAGTTGAATATAGTCATGTCTGCCTGTGAATTTCTAGTTAAAACTTATAATTGCTGCAGGAAAATCTCACTTTGTTTTTTGTCAGCATTTGTATTCCGGGGCAATGTCTGTTTTAAATTTCCTGCGTGTTTCACATTCAGATGTCCAATTAAGTTTCCCCCGGAACCAACATAGCTAATGTATGTGTGACATTTTTCCTTCTTTATGACCGGAAAATCTTGGTAATGTGTCCATACTGCGATTTCTTTAGGAATTTTCACAGCTGTTTTCTTATTCATATTTACGTGTAGCAAACATTTGTTCAGTTTAAGTAGTAGTAGTAGTTAGTATTTGTTGGATTGTGATTTGAAAGTATAAGCAAACCGAGTTTACTGAACTAACTTTGAAAACTAGATATTTCAACTAGTTTTGAATGAACTGACAAAGCTACTTAGAGCTGACAAGAGTGATTCTTGGAATCAAATCACATTTTCATCAAATAAATGAACTCAACATTTTTCTAGTTTATTGCCTGAATGATTCGGAGATTCAATCAAAAATGAATCATTTACAGCTCTGCCTAGCACAAAGTGGGAACCAGCTGCATCAAACTTAGTTGTCTTTAGTAATCCGATCAAGGTTGGATAAGAACAAACTTATAATATTGTCTGCAAGGTTAGATAAAGTTCGGCATGCTTGGAACGCTATTCTTTCTTATTTATAATGTGTGTGTTCCTAGACATAGCATACCCAATATGGAAGCGCCCTGATCTCTTGCTGCGCCAGTCAAACTCTGCACACGTTGCAACAGACTCTCACGTGACTTGGCTGGGCTGGTGGGCGCACTGACGCCACGTGGCGGCGCAGGAGCCGCTGTAGCCGGAGCCTTACCGGCGCCAAAGCTTAGCGATAGCTCTGGAGCGGCACCGGTTGGCTGCGGTGGCAGCTGGCCGGGTGCCGGCGGTGGCGGCATATTCGGTGGACCGCCGGCAACATGGGGCTTGGTTGGCTGGTCCTGTATGGGGCGCGCAGCGGGCGGCAAGCTATTGGGATCAACATCATCGACCTCGGAAGACAAGTCTCCCGAGCTGAATCTGCGCGTGGTGCGTGGACGTGGATGTGGATTAGTGTTGTGTGTGTGTAGTAATATCGTGGTTTTTTTGTAGTTGTAGTTGTTGTTTCGTGTTTAAATTCGAACCGTACGACAAGTAGACAAGTGAAAAGTGCATCGCAGTTGAGTGAGAGGTAGAGAGAGAAATAGAAAGGACGAAAAAGAGCACACAATTTTTTTTTTTTTTTTGGGGGGGAGAGAAATTAGACAAACATATGAAATTTCAAATTAGTTTCATCCGAACTTTTGCCCCCTATTCCTGCTAAGGAAGGGGGCGTTTCCTTTTAAAGGTCTTTACCTTCTCTTCAGGAAATTAACATTGGAAGTGAAGCTTGATTTAAACGATGAGAAATTCAGGGTGCTGCTTTTAGGTTCCTGTGCGGCACACAAAAGAAAATACAATGAAAAGTTGTAATATCAACTTATTAGTAAAGTGCTTGAAATTTTGGGCATTCAATAAACGAATTGTTGTTGTTGTTGTTAAAGTGCATAGACATTGATCATATTTCATATACATATACATATGCTATGTACATATTATATTCAAGGCAAAACGTTTAAAGCGTTACATAAACATAAAATGCAATAAAATACTTAAGCACAATTCTTGTTTTAAATCTGTAATTAGCCAACTGTGCAGTTGGCTTAGACTTTTATTACCGGCATACTAAACGTATACTTGACGGCCACTTCGAATGAAAATTCACACAGTGAAAGATGGTAAAAATCGTAAAAAAAAAATGAGTACAAGAGCCAAGCAATAGACATATTGCTGCTGCTTGTGAATATAGAACCCCAAATTTCAAATTTCATATGTCATCTTGTTGAGAGAACGATTAGTAAAATTGTTTAAAGAAATAAGTTTTGTTCATTTGATTTTCACTTACAAACTGCCAAGTTAATGAAGCTTATAGAGCATGAAATTTCAATGATAGTTTGCAAATAGAATATTAGGTGATTTTTTTTTTTTTTGTTTGAGAATGGAATGGCCAAACGGACGGAAAAGTAGTCGAGTTAAGTGAAACGAAATTGGAATCAAAAGCAAAAACAAAAAGGTAAATTTCCATAAAAACACTACTCGTATGCATAATGAACATAAAAGTGAATGGCGTCACATTAAAAAAAAAAGTTAAAAAAAACCTTAATTGCAAATGGAATGGCAACAGGTGAACACACACACACAACTGCTGAATGTCCAGTTGCCAAGGACAACTAAGGACAATTGTTAACAAGTTCTAAGCAGCTTGAGCCACGGGCTTTGTGTGTGCCTTTTCAGAGTTTCTCATGCAAATAAAAATCAATGAAAAATAGCGGGTCTCTGCTGGGTGCCGCCTTGTTGCCTGTCAAGTGTGTCAAACACTTGTGGCCAAAACGCTGCATGGCCTTCTGGCATTGTTGTACATGTAGTTGTATTTGTATGTTATTTGAATTGGTTGTGCCCCTTGGGCTCAAAGCACTTGAAACTTTTCAAGCTGACATTATGGGGCAACACTTGCAACACGCACAACAAACATGTTGCCCCGCACTTGTGCCACATTTGTGTTTATGGACGAGACGTGTCAGCCCAAAGGTGGCACCCAAAACACGCTGTACAACACTGAGCACTTTTAAAACCAAAATTTAAATTTAAATTTAAATAGAAATAAGAATTATGTAATAGTATTTAAATGAAGCAAATGCTGATGATGTGTTCTTAAGCAAGGCGTGTATGATTAAATGTTACAGGTGATTAGCTTTGATTCAGTTCTTGGCACTGCCTTACCGGTGGCGGGGCGCAGATTCGCCCACACCCAGCAGTTGCAATGGCGCTAATATTGACCGTGGACAACGATGGAGCCGGACAGTTGCCTGCTGTTCAGTGTTCGATGACGCACAGTTTCCTTTAGGTTGCTGACTTGGAGTTTTCAACTTTTCAAGTGTCCACTGTAAGCTGCAATGAAAGAAATAAACTTTATTAAAACTTGTGTAATTAATTTATTTACTTAGCAGTTGTCACAGGCAAATAATGCTTAAGAACAAAGTAATGTAAAGAAGTGCTCGATTTGCAGATGCTCTTTATCCGGTTTTGAATCAGAGTTGTGCAGTTAGTAGTTAAGTTTTTATATTGCTGAATAACCCAACACACATTAAAAGCTTCATTTTATCAATATCTGGTTAAGTAATTTTCATTATAGCTTGTTAAAGTAACAATTTCCTGTTACACAATTTCATTACCTTTAACGCCGATAAAAATAACAAGCTATAAAATGTTTGAATGACATTAAAGCCAACACTGTATAGCTGTTTTCCTTTGTTTACCATATGCCTAATTGAATACATTTTTACTGAAAGTCTAGCAAGTGACAAAGTAAATGGCATATAACAGCATTTCCTTGGGCTAGGATGAAATATTCATATATGAGTTCTATGAGAAATTAGAGAGCAAACATTATATTTTTTATTTAAGTAGCATTTGCTGCTTTAAACAATGCAATTCTTGCCTGATTATAAGTTTCGTGCAAGATCTTCTTCAAAATACATCATGCAAGAAATTGTAAAGAAGCGTCTTACAACTTTTTTCTAGTTCAACATAATGCTGTAAAATTGTACACTTATAGCTATTCTTGCATAATTTCATGCTTGCTTTTCCTGCGCAAGATGCACGCAGAGAACTTGCGTGCCAGGTAAGATGCGTGCTTAGACGATGCAAGTTGAAAATACATGAAAAAGCGTGCAGGAACTGAACCTTTATTGCTTTATAAAGTTATTGCTAATCGGCTAACGCTTCAGGTTAATTTGTTATTCTAAAAGTAATCGGATTTATTTACTATTATATTTTGATCACAACCTAAACCCAAATCAGCAGCTAATTAGTAATTCGAGTTTATTGATTATACGCATATTTAATTGCCGGAACGATTTGCATTTGATGTGAAAATCAAAGCTAACCGGGTATTGGGAAAATTCAATTTTATTAATTGACAGCCTGTCGGGCCAACTAATGTTAACCGGATATTGAGAAAACGGGCCTAAATAGATAATTAACCATCAATTATAATTGAATATAGAAGGATGTTTGGCTGTTTATAGATGATAATAGATTCTTAAATTGCTTTCAATCGTGTAAATATATGTAGAATAACTAAATCTGATTGTAGTTTTAAAACTGTTGTTTTGTTTGCAGCAAGAAATTGAAAATAGAAATGAAAATAAACTTAAACTACGTAGGTCCTTAGCGCTATCTGGTCTCTGACAGACGGACATGGGAACTTTTATCAGCAGGATATTTGAATAACAGTATATACAATATATATATATACTAGTTTATATACATTTTATAGGATGACGCCTCCTTCTGTCTGTTAAATACAGTTGCAGGGTATAAAAACTTTTTGACAATGTCGCGTTAAACAAACGTTCAAATGTCAGGCGAACTGCGCAAAGAAATGGGAAAAGGGAGAAAGGTAGCCTATCTAAGGACTGTGTAACTGGCTGACTTTCAGTCTTCCTGTCAGACTGTCTAACTGTGGTTGCTATTGTTGTTTTTGCTGTTGCTTTTGCTACTGTGTATGTTTGGTATGCGCTGCCAACTCGAACGATGATTATTTTTGGTTCAATGCACTCCCTGGTCGGAAACTAGGACAAAGCATACAAGCATAAATATAGTAAAAACCAAGAGTCACAAGTTATTTCAGACCAAAGCGGAACAATTGAACACAACAATTCCCTGGCTGCAATATTATACGGAATTTGTATATAAAGCTCACAATTGAGTTAAGAACTTGTAATTGCTTATCTAAACTACAGCCATAATAAAATTGAGTTTATTTTTTATGAAAAACTACTAGCTTGCGGCATTTTAGATGCTAAATAGCTATTCCCTGTGTAGTTAAAACCAACAACCGAATCCAACATTTTCAAGAAATTTCTGACAACGCGTTTAAATGCATGAAATGTGATAAAAATAAAAATGGTAGTCTATGTTTTTACATATATTGTAATAGACATTGTATAAATTTTAATAAATGCACTTAATTGTTTAACTTTCAAGCATCCCACAAGCTATTATCCAATATTTATTTATGCTTTCTAACAAATCTGCTTTAAAACAAGTTAAAACGTTGAACTCGCAAGCAATACTTTTTAACTTTTTAAAAATGTAGTATAAAAAAATGTAAATCAAACCAAAACTATAACAGTTATGTAATGCAACCATATTTATCTCAGAAAATTATATTTTTTTCATTGATAAAACAAAACTATTATGAATTGAAACAGCTTTTAAAGAACTGCAACAAGGTAAGCTTTAACTTTCTGTTAAATAACTTATTTTAATATGCATGAATAAATGCAATAATTGATATTTGAAACACACGATTGTGTGTACAGTGTACACAAAGCGAAAATAAAATAAATTATTCACCGCAAATAATAAATAATGGCAATTTTTTTGCAAAGCCTTAAATTAAATACTTTTTCAAGCATATACTTTAATAGGGAGCGAGATTTCATTTAAATAATAATAATAAAATATGTGTTTATAGAAATATAATATGAAAACTCATGTTAGTTATAGAACTGCTCAATGTTTGCATATTTCTGCATATTAGATCGGAAATTTGTGGTGATATAGGTTTCATTTGCAAATTTTATATAAATGAAACATTCACGCCTTTTCTGGTTCAAAACTTCCTTATTTGTGTTCATCTAATAAACTTTAATGTTTCTCAATTGAAAGTTTATTCAAATATTGAAGAAATGCAAGTGAATTCAAACCGCAAAGTGTTGTCAAAAGTGCTTAACAGGGCTGTTTCGAATTCCACTTCCGAATCGATTCCTTTACAAAATGTACTGCATACTTTTAGGCTAACCGAAAAAAATAAATTTATCAATTGAAGGATTTTATAATTGTAGTCTGCTCTAAAAAGTATGCTTTACACTTTTCTGTGAAAACGATTTGAAAGTGGAATTCGGAACACGCCTGAATGAATTTTACCAAAAGTGAAAACTAGAACACGCCTGTTTATAATTGTAACTATTATATATAAGGTTAACTAATAACCGCAATCGTTTGCAAATTGCATTAATTTGTCGCAGTTTGTAAACGCAATTTGGCCTTGTGGTTAAACCTAATCATCACATACTACATGTTTAATAAGACCACACTCCAATTAAAGTTGCGGCTGACAAATGTTGTGCTACTTTTCGTAGTCTACTTACGTGCGCAACTTAATTCAAAATTCAGGCTTTGGCTTGCGTGCTACAAATTGATATCGGAGCCTAAGGCGCAACTTGTTTTGCTTATGTCCTTGGCAGGCATTGAAGATATGCACATAAATTGAAATTCGTCAAAGGCGACTTGGAATTGCAAATAACATATTTACAGCGACATAATAAATGCTTTATGCATTGTGTTGATAATGTTATTTGAATATTTTGGACAATGTTGTATTATATGCATTTATGATATAAGCTAGCATTATGAGCTACTTATTACTCGGGCAAATTACGCAAACGCCATATACATTAGTTGGGCAATGGCGTCACTAAGTCTATGCCATTCTTGGGTGGGTGTACCGAAAAACAAGAAGGAAAACCGCTCCATGTGCACAGCTTATAGACCAGCTGAGCATGTTCGTTTGTGGGTTTCTCTCTGTGCTAAGCTGTGCCTGTGTTGAGTTTGCAGCTCGCCTAAGTTTGACATTTGCCATTTTGCTGGCAGCACAGTAATTCTGGTGCCCGTGTATTCAAATGTCAAAGTTGACAGATGACACTGCCGAAAAACGGAATCGGAATCGGAATCGGATATTAAATACTGTTTGGCCGGCAAAATGATATTGATAAAATGTGCTTATTATTTTATGCAGCCATGTAAATTGTTGGTTGTCTAAAAATATAATTCTAATGAAAATGTTTCTGACTGAGTCTGAGTCTGAGTCTTTTGATTGCTTACATAACAGTTTCGCACAAGCAGCAGCCGCAGCCGCAGCCGCAAAAGAAGCCAACTAAGTTGAGGACCTTTATGTTATACGTTGCTATTTCTGTACTCGTTAGCTGTCCAATTATGTTAGTTGCTTGTGAAGCTGTCTGCACTACCCAGACTCAAAGTTTTTACATGCCGTAACATTTCATGTATTTTACAAATTGAAATCTACTAATTGAAAAAAAGCAAATCTGAGTTTTTAACTTCGACGCCAGTTCGTCTGACCATGTGCGGTGTTGTATGTGTGAAAAACTTTCTGAATTAATAATCAGTGTATCGTAGTGGGAATCAACTTTCGTTACAACTTTAGCGGTAGTCAGCATAAATCGGTGCAACAAACTTTATTACACTGTTTAACCCCTTTGACAGGTGTAGTGCCCACAGCAATCCATCAACGTCGCCGGCAGCTTGGCTTGTATTAAAGTTGATACTCCTTCTAAAACTTTACATAACTGGTCACATACAGCATAATGGACGAGTGGAACTGGTTGGGTGCAATGTGCTCATTATTTTGCTGCCTTACAAAACGCAAAAGGAAAACCCATAAGCACCTGCAGCCACATCTAACCCATTTTCAGGCCGCATTTCCTTTTCAGACAGTTAAGCTGCCATATTCGTTTGGCTCATGTGACTTGACAGTTTCAGTTTAGCATAAACGAACGTTTAATGTTCTTTCCTTGGTAATTAAGACAAGAAAATAATATAAAAAAATGTAACACTGAATGACAAAAATATGATATAATTGTGGCACGTCTTGCCACTGAGGTCAAAGGACTCGCATGCAAATAGCAGCAGCAACAACAACAACAACAACTGCTGCAGCACATTGTTGCACCACGCAGGCATATTAATTGGCACTCCCACGTGTAGTGTGTGTATTTCCGAGCATGTGTGTGTGTGTCATTTCTCTTCTACTCAGCTAAGAAGCACTTTTCATTGCATACTTTTAAGCTGCCTGTTATAAATGCTTGTTCTATATTACTTTTTGTTGCATACTTCTAGGCTGGCATAATATAAATATTTATTTATTTACTGTGTTAATTAATATTTGGCAATTATACAAGTCATAACCCCCCCCCCTAACTACCACTCACCTTGATTAGAGTATTGTGGGTTTGTGGGTTAGCAGGTTATCCCTTCCTTAAGACGCAATCCAAACGCTTTAATCGCCCACTGCTTTGTGTTTAACGGTCTAATTCAATAAAAATGCCTCTGCCTCTGCCGCTGTCGCTGCTTCTGCCTCTGTCTCTGTCTCTGCCTGGGGTTTGTTATTACGGCGTCTGTCTACGCTTATCACGTACACACAGACACACACATACATGCACTGTGAAACACACACACGCACACACGTTCGTTGCCTTTCTGACTGACTTAGTGATACAGAATTTTTACCGTGTTTCGATTTTTTTGGCAGCTCCAAAAATTCCTTTGGCTTGAGTTGCACCTTTTTCGTTGGTTAACTGGATGAACACTTTTGATTTGTACTTTAGTGTTTAATTTATGAACGAAATAACCGAGTAAAATTTAATATGACTTTAATGATCAAAAGTGAACATAAAAATATATATATATTTTATTTTTTTTTATTTAAAATTTGGTTGTTAAATTTTGAGCGCACAATGCAAAAAATAGCTGAACTATCAACGACGGTGATGAAATTTTCACTGAGCGTCCAGTCGAGTTGTTATATATTAATTTCCCACCAAAAATGTAATGTGTAACGGTATGAGAGTGAAAAGAGAGCGAACAAATAGAGAGTAAACTGGTGTTGAGAGTGATAGCAAGTAATAACTTTTAATGTTACGAAGTTCAAATGGTTCACTTAACTCAAGCAAACTGTCATAACTGTTATTTAAAATAACTTTTAGGTTTTTATTCTAAAAAGTGTGCAATATTTAGAATTTTCTCTTATTTAAAGCCAAAAGAAGTACAAAATTTCCGTTATTTATTTGGCGTTAAACAACACTGCCCAACATGAAACTCTCAGTGCATTGTAACCCCCATTTTGCTACTACGCATGCGTCTGATAGTAAACCTGCGGGTGTATCGATTCATTCAAGTCTTCTAACGCGTGCAACTAGCAACCACCGCTATGCATACACATACATACTTCATACATGCGTACCGCTTTATTTTTATATCCCATACCCATTAAAATGTAGTAAATAGGATAGATTAAAGTTAAGAATATTTATGTAACAGGCAGAATGTTTGTATTTTCTACCATATGAAATGTGCTTAGATTTAAAATCTTCATCAGATATTTTTAAATGTACATTTTTAAAAAAGGAAAATGTACTATTAG
The DNA here is from genome assembly GCA_949708635.1 of Hirtodrosophila cameraria. Lineage (NCBI taxonomy): Eukaryota > Metazoa > Arthropoda > Insecta > Diptera > Drosophilidae > Hirtodrosophila > Hirtodrosophila cameraria. Next base: position 67,901,680 of record OX453089.1, on the reverse strand, counting down.
GCCTGTTCTGAATTCCACTTCCGACTCAATTCCATGGAAATATGTAAAGCATACTTTCGGGAGCGAATACAAATCAATTGAAAGTTTATTGTTCTCCCGAAAGTATGCTATATAGTTTTGTGTGAAATTGATGCGCAAATGGAATTCGGAACGGGACTGTGTGTTTCTAAATTAACTCGTGGATCTCGATTCATGTGCGACTTAATTTTATCAGCATTCATCTTATTATCTATTATCACATTCATTTAAAGACAGATCAAATTGTATACAACACAATCATGCTAAAATGCGGACAATTTCAGAGTTACAGTTAAAATTTAATAAACTAAGTGTATAAATAGGTAAATAATCTACTAAATGAATATATATATCAATAAATAAGTTTTTGAACCTTAAAAAATAATTTGAAAACCAAGATCTGGACCGGCGGATAATGAAATTATCAACTATCGACACGAAATTTAGAAATGAATGTGTATAAGCAGGGTAACAACTAGTCAAGTACTTTTCATAATTCCTTTCTTACTTGTTATTTATGTGAATGATACTATCCCAAGTGGGAGCCCATTACTCATACCTTATTTTAGCGGTCTGGCAACCCGATGCACAATGGCCAGCAGTAAATGCGAACGAGGCGTTAAACATACGAAAGATGTGGCCAAAAAGCGCGACGTGAAAAAATGTCTGTGTGTAAACAGAAAACAACAAAAAGCTAAAGCAAAGAGAACACAGCAGAGGCAGCAACAGCAACAGCAACAACAACAACGACAACTGGCATCAACGGAGCGGCAACTAAGCCACATTGCTAGCCAACTCTGCTTGGAGCATGAGCATCCAAGCAATAGCCCCCATGCTGCCAGTTTCAGTCCCACCAAAACTCTCGAGCTATAAAGTTGTTTGCAAACGTGTGAAGCGGAAACTTTAATTTTATTTCGAGTTGCAGTTCAGTTCAGGCGCGTTTCAATAAATTTTAGATAATATTGTGTGAGTGTAGCTAACTAAATTCTAAAAATATACAAACAAGACTTGAACAACAAGGAAACTGTTTTAAAATTGTTTAAAATAACAATAAATACGCAATAACTTGTTGCATAAAACTTGTTTTCACGTGCACGCTCGCCTACAAAAAAATTTGTTAAAGAGCGCCAACAACGAAGTGAATTCATAAAGCAATAGATAAAATACAATGCATAAATACAATAAATAAACAACATGCATACAAATAACAAATGGCAAATTTCAAGCAACAACTCTAAAGAAACAACTAATAACAATAGCAAAATATTTAAAAATAAAATCAAAAACAAAATGTTTCAAACTTGTGCAAATTGGTGTGTGGGCTACTCTCTGATTTCAGAGATGCGCTCTTAACTTAGCATTAGCCCAAAACTGGTAGTCTCTCTTAGTTGCACGCTCATTCGGGTTTTTTTTAAAAACTTTAACAACTTTTTGGGAGCAAAGGTTTTAGCCTAACGATTGCATAAATTTTATTTCACACTGCATAAGTTATTAGAAATAATATGTCGTTAGACATGTGTTCCGACAGATATCGCTGTTTGATATATGATATGTATTATTTTGTTAGTTTATAAATAATATATAGCAGTCAAAATAGTTACAACTTTAAAATAGTTTTTGTAATGCGCTCCGGTTTCTATTTCCGTTTAGTTTTCATTCCAAACGGTTTTCTATCTTGTGTTTCCATTTCCGAATGAAATAACTATTTTTATTAACTCATTTTTGAACAGTTTTCACTTTATTCGAAATTTAAATCAGCTAACAAGTTCGTATTGGATTGATATGATCTGAATCGGAAATGAGAACATGTCTGTATCACCTTCAATGATTATTGCCAACGCTTAGCTTGATTTTTGTTGTTGTTTGTTGTCACAATGCGATCTCATGACGTAAGCGCGTCTCTCAGCCAACTCAGTTGTTTTTTTTTATAATGCGCGCCAATTTATTGTTGATTTTTATTTCATTTTCGTATACGAACAATTGGTATGCCATAAATTCATATGTTTAAGCCAGGCAAAACTTGTTTTTCTCATTGTTTCATTTGAAACGATTCGCAAAAAAAAACCTTTTTTCCTAGAAATCAAACAGCTTCATTTTAAAGTTTAATGTTAAGCGCAGATCAATCAGGTCGGGGTCGCTTTTAATTTTGTTTTAATTCCAACGTGAAATAGAAAACGAAATCGTGTACGTGAGAAACAGATGCGTTGCTTGTGGCCCACATTGCAGCAGCAAAAGTTTCAAAGATAAAGAAAAGCATATTAAAAGATTAGAAATTATTATGGCGGGGCCGTCGATACACACTTGTGTCACGTTTGCGCACTTTGAAATTTCCTAGAAAGTTATGTCTAGAAAACCACAAAAATCTTTAAATGATCTCAAATGCAGCTGAGCATTTGAAAGCGAAGCGATAAACCGCAGTAAATCGACTAGTTATGGCAGGGGTAGCGTCCGCAATTGTTTAGAGATCGCATTGTTCTGGCATTGACTCATCAACTGATGAGTATTTGAAATTACTTGTACCAACAAAAAAGATCAGCAACAGGTTGAATGAGTATTTGAAATTACTTGTAATAACAAAAAAAAAGAGCAGCAACAGGTTGAATGAGTAACGTAATTTGTTATGAGCAGCAGTTGTTTAGTTGCCAATTGCGTGAGGAGCATGAAATTTGCCATAATTTTGCAATAACAATTTTGCACAATTGCTCAATGCAAATGCTTGATCAACGACTTTGTTGCAGTTGCCAAAAGGATACGACTAAGTGGACGCCACAAAACAAAAGACTTAGGCAACGAACGTGCGCCACAATGACACACCACACAAAGGAAGCTCCCGGCTGCAGTTCAAGCTTGACGGCGCTATGGCTGCTGCTTAGCACACTGCTAGTCACACAGGTAAGTTCCCCTCCCCGCCCTTGGGCTGTGTGAATAGCAAAAGTACACAATTATAACTAGTCATAAGTTTTACTTGTACCGCGCAGTTTTCTTCCATTTCACTTTTCATTTGCATACAATAATGTTCTGGATGGGGCCAGGGCATAAAAACCAGGTTAGCCCCAAGCTCTGACATTAGCTGACCATTTTCATGGCAGACTCGTAAACTCGTACAAACAACATTCGCTGCGGGCACATGAATTTTCCACGGCAATTTCCCAAGCAAGACAAATTAATGAACTGTGGCTGCGGCCGCAGCTGCGCCAGTTACTCGCTTTGTCAGTTTATCAATAGTTTGGCAGCAGTTCAAGCGTCTTGGACTTGTGCTTGCAGCTTGTGCTTGTTAATACATATATATTTTTCACTTCTCAAATGTGCCACTGACCGATATCTTAACTTTAACTTTTACCCAACGATGCTTTTTATTCGTTCGCCCTTCTCCCCAACGACAATTTTCAATTGTCTGTGTTCAACTAAAGATATGGTTTGATTTCGTGTTCGACTTATGAAATGGCACAAATCTATTAGAGAGACAGCTGCAAAGGCTTGGCATCAATTGAAATTGGTGTAAGAAGGTTTTTGAGCAGCTGCATGTATCTGTAGTTGTTGTAATATTCGAGTAATTTGGACCTTGATTTGAGTGTTTTTGCCCATGGCTTTGAACCAAAAGTTGTTTGATCCAAGTTGAAGTGTGTCATATTTAAATATCTTTGATTTAAAGTGTTTTAGTATATAAATATTAATTTAATATATTTAATAAAGATAGTTTTATGCATGCATAGAGACACAACAGAAACAACAATTTTTATTTATTTTTATTTAAAAAATTAAACCAAGTATCTAATAACAACTCTAAAACAAATTTAACGAGCACTGACTTGTTTATCAAATTAAACTTAGTATCTAATTATAACTTTTATACAAATTTAACGAGTTCTGGCTGCTAAGGCCTTCGATAAATTAAGTACTATTTAAGTACTATCATTTAAACTTCCGCGCATCATTCTCGAACCAGCGAGTGTTTTACAATTACTTAAGCAAGTCGGTAATTTATAACATATATCACCGATATATATATTAGTTTTCCTGTTTACGAAAAAAAAAAACAATGATCAGGTCAAAATTTCATAACAATACTATTGAAATATCAATACATATATGTAAAATTTAAGAAAATTATTTAAACTCAATAAGTAAACTTAATTTCACAGAAATAAATTCAAACCTTGTATAAACAAGAAACAAGGGAAAGAAAGTTTAACAGATTGTTCATATGTGAGCCATTAGTAAGATATACTCTTCCGATACTATTGGAACAATCGGATGAAGATTATGTTTTTCAAGACAACTCGACTAAGCTAATTCTGTTGATAAGGTTTAATCAAAGTCTGGTAACAAACATCTTACAGATGTCATAGAAAAAGGACTTCAAAAATATGATGTTGTGCAACAAAATAACATTTTTTTATCCTAGCAAATATCTTTACCAAACTCAACAGTAGATTATTAAAATTTTGATCAAAAGTGTACCACTTATAGCTGTTGGATGAAGTTTTCTGATATAGTTCTTAAATATTTCTTATTCCATAATGAAAAATTTAATTTTATGTAAGAACACATTATATTAAAACTTGCGCATAGTAAAATATATAATGATAAAATATTGAATTAAACATGGCATCTTTATAATATATTTTTACTCCCTGTTCCCATTAAAAATGGGAAAAAGGGAGTTATAAAGTACTGCAAATGTGTGTAACAGGCAGAAGGAAGCATTTTCGACTATATAAACTATATATATTCTTGATCAGCATCAACAGCCGTGACGATCTAGCCATGTCCGTCTGTCTGTCTGTCTGTCCGTCTGTCCGTATGAACACACAGATCTCGGAGACTACAAAAGCTAGAGACACCAAACTTGGCATGTAAGTTCCTGTATACCATACGCAGATCAAGTTTATTTCAAATTTCGGATGCACCCCCCCGCACCCCCGCAAATCGCAAAAGACTCCCACAGCCACAATTTTAAAGATAAAGCTTTAATTTTTGGTACACATGTATGTTTAATCAATGTCTTTCGGATTTGTAAATTTCAACACGATTGGATAAATAGCACCAAAGTTGTGAAAAAACTTATTTCCACTGTCTCAGCAGGCAGAAACAACAGTTTGACATGCACTGTGCAAGTTGAGCACGCTGCTTGCTTGTGTTGCCGCTGAACTGCTTGAAATGCAAGTTGGGAGCAGGGAGTCTCGTAGTCGGGCAAACTCGACTAGAGAATTCTTACTTGTTTTGTAATTAATTATGTTACATGATGTTAATGAGCTATGTATAATTGGTTATTAAATGAATATATTAAAAAAAGCAATATTCAAATTATATATTAAAATATTATTTGTTTATAATTCGTAAGTTAATTAGTTGTTTAGTTTCAAAGTAAACAAAAATTAATTAATTTGGTCGCTAAACTTCAATAGCCAGGTTTCGGCTCAACTTCGCTTGTGGTCATTTTGATTGACAGCCAAAACTTCAAAAACTTTCAATTTCTACAGACATACTATTCGTATGTAATAGTTTGTGCATACAAATAACGGGTATATTGAACTATGTGTTTGTTGATGTCGACGGCCGCTTTAAAATGACATCATAAAACATAAAACACAGACCACAACGCCCACGAGAGCGTCAAAAAGGCGTTTTGGGCTTGGCAACGGCAACGGCAACGGCTACACCAAGCGGGTAAAATCGCAGCCTACAGTCAAAAGCCAAACAGCTAAGGAAAAAAGGCCAACAACAACTACTTAGCCTTTTAGTTAGCTTTGGCTAATGCAAAACTCACAGAACCTTGAAGCAGAAACAACGGCAAACAAACGCAGTGAAGCCTCTTTAAATTGCTCTGTGAGTCTGTCTGAAGATAATGATGATGATGATGATGAAGGGAATAATCATAATGTTTGCTTGATAATGATGTTGATATAAGTTTACCGACGACGCGTCGCCTTCAATGTCTTTGGGCCTGCAAACATACACAATAACACATATATACAAATGCATATGTGTGCGTGCGTGTTAAATATCTGTTAAGATTTAAATTTAGCTACCTTACGGTACTCTTGTTGTTGTTAGTGTGCTGCTGCCGTTGCTTTTGCCTTAACTATGCTGCTGATTTTCACACTCATTAAACAACAAACGAACTTGCGTTTTCTGTTTTAAATTTCAAAGGTTGTTCACACAGCAAACGCTTAAAAGACTTTGATTTTTAGTTTTTTGGTCAACTTGAAGTATTTAAAATGCGCAACACATGCGACAACTATCGACCATGTTATTAATTATAATTGTCGCCTTTTTGTCAACGCTCAATGTAGTAATAATATTGACTTGCATGTTAGCACAAATAGCGTGCAGTTGTTGTTGTTGCTATTATTGTTACGGCCCATTAAAATCAGTTTCAATGTCAAAGCAAACAAAATATGCTAATTCTCGAAACGCACACACATTATGTATATGACTATATAAATATGTATCTATAGCTGTGTGTGTGTATATTGGCCATGTCGTCATGCAATTGGACTGCGGGCCATAAAAGTCGAAAACGAAAAAAACATCAGCAATAAAATATAACACAGCAGCAATTCGAAATCTTGCGTATTTGGCAAGATATGACGCGTTGGAATTGACCGCAAGTAGCCTGAAGTTGGCCTGTGGTTAAGCTGTGAGGTTTTTGTTCATTATTTATGTATATGTTTGTAGATATATATGTTGCTATAATGCCACAAACCAAACTGACAAGCACGTGTCGTACAGAAGTCAATTGCAAAAAGATCTACCTTTACGAAACTATTTCTCATGACTGCAAGATAACACGACGATATCTGTATAGTATGTATACAGTATAGAATGGCATGAATGTGCTCAAAATATGATTCATTGTTTGCTTTAAAGGAATGCTTGTTTTCTTAGAATCTGCGCTGAGACAGCAAAGCAGCTAAACAAAAGACTTAGGCAACAAACTTGTTGATTGTTTTGACTATTTGATAAAAGTTCTTTTTTTTTAAGTTAGGGTCTTTTGCTGTGTGTCTTAGCTTTGTGCTTATGTTAACTGTAAAGATCTTTTACAGTTACACGCAACATATCAACTAGAACATAGCCTGCTCATTTTTTTGTTGTTGTTCTTTACGGTTTTTGATAATACTACGCTAAGCCGCAGAATGCAAATAGAATTTTCCTTAAGCACGCCATTATGCTCTAATTAACAATCCGGCAACCAGTTTCTTTTTTTTCTTGCTGCATTTAGAATCTCATTCAATCATATTGACCACAAAGCTGAATGCAATGAAGTGAACGGCCAGAGGTGGACCCCGTTGGGTTGTCATATTCTTACATATCAAGAGCTAACCACTCTGCGGACTGGGCCAATTAGAAGAGCCAACCAGTTTGCTAGCCGCACGCAACTGCCACTGGGTTAGTAGTGTGTCTGCGTCTAGAGACGATGCGACTTGATATTGGCCAAAAGGAAGCGTAGCCAATTCCATGGCCATTAGAATGCTCAGTTGCTGCTGAGAGTGTGTTGCGCAGTTAGACGCCAATGCTGGCCATAATTCTCGCCGAGTGTAACAACAACAAAAAGCAAATATTTTAGTCAAAGACATAAACAAAAAGCGTGTTTGTGTCATGCCAACACTGAACTGACCACGAAATCTATTGGCCTGTAGCCTGTAGTTGACGCAATTCAATGCCGCGTTGATTTTGAGTGCAAACTATTTTGTTTACTGGCCGACAGTTGCTGGTTGCCAGTCTACCGTAAAATTTATTAAAATTTATGCAAAAGTGTTTGGCATATTGGGTCATCATCAGTGTAGTCCGTAGTCCGTAGTTGGTTCTCAGTGGAGAAAGTTCTTTCTTTTGTTTGACTTTGGTTAGTACACTTCATTATTTGATTAACTTGCATTGTTTAGCTGCAGTGTGCGCTGCTCTGCTTCTGCTTCTGCTGCTGCTGCTGCTCTTTCTTTTGTTTGGCTCTGTCACTCAACGCAGTTAACAGCAACAACAACAACAACAATAACAACATCAGAAATAACACAAAAACATTTTAGCAATTGTTTTTACCTGCGGTAAAAGTAGGCTTGATTTGAAACTAATGGGAAAAACCATTTGCCAGTTCTGCTTTCGTTGCATTTTTGTGGGTTGTCTCTCGAAATTTCCACTGTGCCTTCTATTGGCCCCGTCATTGAGGCTTATGCTACCAAAGTTGTGCCACCAAAAAAAAAAAAAAAAACTAACAAACTACTTTTGCGATGCCATGAGACAATGTTGCTTTCAAAATCTGCTTGGCAAATGATGCGCATGGATGGTGGCGTTTATGAAAATTGCTCAGTCGCTTGAGGGCATTTCGGAAAATTTTGTTTGGGCCCAGGGGCCTAACGATGAGTTTTTCGTGCAACAAAGTGCTGAGTAAACATTAGCAGCAATTAAGGTAATAAATATAGAAAGTGTCGCTTGGTTTGACCTTACGTGAAATCACGACAAGTGAATATTTAGAAGCGACTAAGCCTGAGAGGACAACAAAAAACAAACAACATATCTACATATTCTCACAGATTTCACATTAGCTTTAAATTGCTTTCATTTCAAATATAATTATATAGCTTACACAGCTTTATAATTTTACCACTCAAATCTTGATTAATGACAATCAAATAGCCACAAAAATGAACTTAAAATTCATAACAATTATAGAAAGAATTTTGTACAATTTCACAGCATTGTTATTGCGCTAAGCGGTTTAAAGCCAAGATAAATTCAATTAAAGCCTGCTTTCAAAACATTTTAACCCATTTCAACTTGATGTTAAAAGCAGCATGATGCCCTCACATAATCACAGCGTTGAAGAAAGTGCTGAGCATAATCATAAGTGGCTGCAGTTTATGGAATAATCATTAAAACGAAACTTTTCTTTTGGCTACTGTTACACCAAAAGAAAGGCAACTCAGACTCTAACTTAAGCCACTCAAAAGCAAGCAATTAGTAAAACACATATATAAGCAACAAGTGTCCGCAGCACATGACAAGTTCTTTAGAATTTGTAGAGTATTACTAAAGGGTATTTGATTTTGTTATTAAATTTGTAACTGTTTTAAAATTTCCCCTTGGTAGTTGATGTTATTTTGACAAATTGATGGAAAATTGAGACAAATTAACTAAAATATTTTAATTGTGTTCTTTCTACAAAAGTGAAACAAATTTGATCAAAACATAACAACATATCTTTTAGTTGTCTCAGGAACGAACAAACGAGAGAATATTTTCAGCAAGAGTATTTAATCTTTCCCAATCGAAGATAGCTGTTCTTTGCTGTCTTTTTTTTCATATTTCGAATGGGTTAACAGTAGGAAAAAGTTACAAGATGTTTTCTATTGATTGCCTTTCAGAAACAGCAGCCTTAGTCGCAGTAACAAAAGACCATAGACAAGTGCTTATTATTATATTAGTGCTACAACAGCGTAAAAGCCACACAATTGACCCCAGCATGTGTTGCTCCAGGCACTGGCACCCAGTCCAAGTCCAAGTCCGAGTCTGAGTCTGAGTCTGAATCTGAGTCTAAGTCCGTGTCCGGGTTTGAGTTTGTGACTGAGTCTGGGTTGGCTGCGAACGTGCAGATGGGTACGTGCTATGGAATTAGCGCGTCAACGTCAAGAACATCAATGTAAGAGCCCGCGAACAATTGAAATTTAATTGTAGAGACGGCGACATTAATTGCAGTTCCTAATTTTAGTACATAAAAGAGCACAAAAAAAAGAAGAGAAGAAAAGTAGCAAATGGGCTGTGTGAAAAACCTTTTGACAGTCAGCTGAAATTATATAAGCGGGGCAGGGTTAAACGAGTTTGTGCCCGTTCAAAAAGTAAAGCCTGCAAACAGCAGCTTCATTAAGCTTTTGGCCAGGCCCAAAAACTCGACACTGAACATAAATACAGGCAACAATATGCGACGGCTGCGATTGGGGACTGCACAGCGGCTGTAATGCGATCTGCAAGCGCTTAAACGGCAATTTATGCGCTGCCAGCGAAAATACCGTGACAATTCGCAATCAGCAGCAGCAACAGAGCAGCAACAGAGCAGCAACAACTTGGCCAACAACTTGGCCAACAACTGGAAGCTTCAACTTGCTGGCTAAGCCATACGAGTAGATCGCCTGGCCAGGCTCCGACTTTATGTTATAATTTACTTGCCAAGCTTTATTACTACAGCAAGCTGCATAGCGGAAATTCAAATGCACACAAAATATGTTCAAGGCGCCCCTTGCCGCCCTTCCTTCAAACCACCTCTCCTCCTTAGTTCTTCAGGCTGCCTTTTGCTATGCACGAGTTTTGTTTTGCTTCTAACACAAGTTGTTGTTTTCTCTCTCTCTATGTTAACGCTTTTAACTCTGGCTTTAGCATTAGCGAATTTATTTGGCAATCAGTCGAAAATATACACAGCTGCACACAGAGTCGCCAAGTTGCAGCTAAGACTCTGGTGATTGTATCTTGTATCTCAACTCAACTGAGCAACCAACTATTGCGCAATATTTAAGTTTTCTAAAAGGCAGCAATAGCAACAAAAAAAAAAACACACCCAACCAGATTAAGTACAACTATGTGTGTGTTTTTGTATTGTGTGTAAACTCTGGCCACAAATTAAGTTAAATTTTTGTTGTATGTATATATAAATATACAAGAATATTGCCATACATTGTTTTCCAAAGAGTATTATACTTTTGTTGTGTAATTTGTAACGCATCAGCAACTTTATTAGAAATCATTCAGTTTTTGGTTAGATTCACTTTTGTTTTTCATAATTCCACATATACGTTTTATATATATACATAAATATTTATCACTTTTTGAGCAGAATCACTTTTATGTTTCATATTTTCACACGTTTTAAAAGTATTATAATTAACAAATTCAGTTAATGTTTATGCTTTAATTGTGTTTTTTCGTAGAAATCAAATTTTTTTTTAATACTTGCACAATGTACACTTTTAAAAGTAATAAAAAACAAAAGTAAGTAATGAAAATGGTTCGTTAAATACCAATGTAAAAATGTATTTATCTATGGCTATATATATGTTACATCTGCAAACTACAACATAAACAAACAAAAGCTGCAATATTACATTAAGATTTATCAAAATCAATCTTTAAGCCAAAGATTATTATAAAAATATATCACAAAAAAATTTATTCTTTTACCGATTCTGCGTTAAGCTATATCTTTATCTAGCTTTATTAAAAATCAACAAAGTTTCGAAAAGCTTTGTGAGTTTGTCTAAAAATAAACAGCTCTGTTTAATTAAACTGGATTTTTATATACGTGATATGAAGCAAAAAGTTTAGTTTCAACAACGTATCTTAATAGGGAAGTATATATTACTAGCTATATAGAAATCAACTTGCAGATTTATAAATATAACTAGTTATATTCATTAATTAAACGAATAAATACTTTATAGTACCCGTATTAAAAATTTAAAAGAATATGAAATCGTATATGTTTATTAGAGTGTCTAGACTTCGGCATTCCTGTTAAGCTTCTTCCTTTTTTGTTCGTATTTCGCATAACTACTTGCAGTTTTGTCATTCTTAAGCAACTAATTGCCACGCCGGCAACTTTCTAGTACTAATTGCCCACATTTCTGTTCCTAATAGTTAATAGTTAATGCCGCCGCGTCTGCAGACTTTTGGTTTATGGCAACAGCGTTTGACCCCTTGCAGCTATATAAATCAGCAGTGGGCAGAGCTTAATGGCCCAAACAACAAGGCAACAAGGCAAGAAGGCAGCCAGCTAGCTCCAGTTGGAGGCAGCTGTCCAGCTGTGCGTAGTTGAGACTGCATTCGATTTTGATACGATTTACATGCGCTGCGGCAAACAAGTTTGTGTTCCAAGTCTTTTGTTTGGCCAGTAATCGCAGGCTGTAAGGAATTTTTTTGAAAAATCACCCAAGTGTCCTGCGGCTGCGACTAGGCATTGGCTAATGACTGAGCACATGAGCTAGTCCAAATCCATCAAAATCAAAGTCTCGGCTCATTGCATTTAATGGACGCTGGAGTTTGGGGCTAGCTATGGCGTGACTGGCAGCGCAAGTGTCTAATTGTGTTTCGAGATTTTTCGTTATATACATATTTAGTTGTTTCGTTTTTCTTCTTTTTTTTTCGTTTTTATTTTGTTTATATGGAAAGTCAACAACAATCAGAGCGTGTTGCATAATACAAAGGCCAACAGCTGGCAACAGTGTTTGTTGCGAATTTTAACAAGCCCAACGATAGTGAAACGAGCATGCAAAAACTATTTTAATTGACTAGGCTCTGGCTCTGACTCTGACTCTGACTCTTGCTTTGACTGTAGCTCTGAATGTAAAATGCAAAATTCATACAAAACAATTGCATTTTGCCAAGCGACAAATTGTCATGGGAGTTGCAGTTGTAGCTGGAGTTGGAGTTGGAGCTGGAGTTGTAGTTGGATCTGCAACTGAAATTGGAATTGCATTGGCTACGTGCTGTATGTGACCCTCGAGCGTTGGCAGCGCTCATTGAACTGCGCCGCCAAAAAGATCTGGCTATAATTGCTGGCATGGGACAAAGGAAGCTCCAGCTGCTTTTTAACTATCAGCTAAGAGCTCAAGCTGCCTTATGTATATATTTTGTATAACTATAAATTCCTAATGCGTTGTTAAGAGCACGTTCTAGTTGGCATCAAGCTTAAAAAGTTGCAATAGAAAGTGGCACAGTGGTCAACATGTTTTTGGCATACCTGCATAACAGCAAAAACAACAAAAATTGGGTCGCTACATTTCTGCATTTCACTTGTTGCACAGTAGCTGTTCCGCAAAAAAAAAAAACTGAATCAACATTCGAATTGACTGCAAAATTAAATGCCAAAATGACTGGTCAGTTTGTTAAATTAGCTGTTCCCCATTTATTTACAGAATGCAACTCAACATGGTTTTCTCAGGCAACCTTTCGAAAGTAAATATACATAAATCAATGGTGGTCTGTCAAGCAATAGGCGATTTTGTTGCGCCTTTCGTTAGACAGGCCCAGCCTGAGGGCCGGCTTCCAAAGAACGTGAGCTGGCCAAAATAACAAAAAAAAAAAAAAAAAATAAAAGCAAGCGGCATCAGTGCGATTGTCATGACATGACTTACTTAACTTTTGTGCTGCTTATCTAGCGCTTACGGTCTGAAACTCAACTTCCAGCTAAGCTCTGGCTGTGGCTGTGGCTTTGTTTTTGGTTTTTGTTTTTTGTTTTTTGTTTTTAGCTTTGGCTTTGGCTAAAGCTGGAGCACAAATTCAATTATCACGACGACGGCAGCCCAAGTCGAGAGCATGCCAATAAATTATCTACAAGCCAAATGCCTTTGACAGTGCGCGACTGGAGCTGAAGCTGAAGCTGGACCTGAAACTGGCCCAAAACGTGCAGCGCTTTGCCAGCTGTGGCCGCCAAAGAACTCTAACTCAAACTTCAAGCCGAACGTAGTTCTAAGCTACAAAGCTTCCAAGTTTTCTTATTGCCGTTGACTCTTGCAATTAATTGCGACTTTTGCTGACTCTTTGCTTGGCCATTAAAATTAATTAGAATTCCCGTGTTCCTCTGGCTTCCCATGCCTGATGCCCAATGACTTGGCTTTAAATTGTTACCATGTGCTTTTCGTATGCATATGCGTTCCCAGAGCGCTCTTCAAAAATAGGTCATAATTATTAGCAATATAACTTATTGTACTTTATTCAACATTTTTTAGATTGCCGCACAGGAGCCACCAGCGGTGCCCAGCGAATTTGCGCCTCATGTCACAGCCACTTGCAAGGCGGGCACCATGAACATCAAGGTGAAGTTCAGTTCGGGCTATGCCGGTGCCGTTCATGCCCGGGATCATCGCACACAGCCCTGCATGGCCATGGGCGATGGCAGCGATTCGGTTGCCTTCAGCCTCAACCTGTGGGCCAAGCAGGGTGCGCCGGATTATTGTGGCATATTGGTCAGCAACGTGAGTGGAAGCAATGTAAGCATAATCCATCCATAACGCTTTCTTAATCATATTAACTTGAATAACTTGTGTCGACTCATTATACAATTTTTTAAACGTTTACAAAACTGATCCTGAAACAAAGGTTTTATACTAAAAGCACACATTCATACAATTTCAGATTGCCAATTTTAATTTAGCCAACCATGTACAAAAATATCTTTACAAACTAAATGTTTGGCGGTGTCTTTCTTATTCAGTTTAGAGATCTTAACGCTTTGTCTGCAAGAAAATGTAGATATTATCGATTCAGCAAAGCCTACTAGATGCCAACTATACAGACTTTTTGCTTTGAAAACTCGGGTTCGAACTCGAAATCCCAGATTTTCAGCCTGATTTTCAGCCCCACTTTTGATATTGTAAATTTTTTGGGTATTTCGATATTTTGATATGTATGTCCTATAATATAATAATGAAATGATATATGTTTTACTTTTGGAGCAGAAATCAAATCAAGTATTGAATTTGTTGGAAGAAAAAGCTATAATCAATTTCAAAGAGCAAGATTACAAGGGTTGGGTTTCTTGTAGTCAGGAAGTTGGCTTATATGGCTGTTTTTACATGATAACATTGGAACTTGTGTACAGTCTGGGTCGCAGCCAATGACCAAAGGGCACAGGAAGAGGCACAAGTAGGGGCACGGGTAGGGGCACGAATAGGGGCACGCATGCGCATAAATTTGAGCGAACCTCGTCTCTGGTGTACTTGAGTCTTGGCCCCAAATCAAGGCAAATCAGCAACAGCTGCGACAGTGACAGCAACTGCGACGACGACGACAACGGCGACGGCGACGACTAGTCGTCAGTCTATATAGTAACGATGGCAATAAAAATCAAGTTTAATCCTACGTGCATCACGGGCGTTGACAGGCGGCGGCTGCGTGTGGGTAAAACAGTGCCCAGCTTGAACAATGGCAGACAAAGGTAGTCAGGGCCTAGGCAGAGCCATTGGCATTAGCCATAGCCATATGTAAGCAGATATGTCAGAAATACATTACATACTCCTATATATGTATATACTAGATGTATACATCTCAGTGGCACTCATAATGCAGCGTGTAAAAATGCAAATTATCAACGTTACGCATCATGTTATAAGTTTAAGCACATACGAGTACAACATTATTAATTGTAATGTCAAATCGCTGAGCTGCACCCTGTATCCCAATTTTATAAATAACATTGACTGTGGATCAACATAGGCACTGTCTGACAGCCAAACAGCCAAAGTTCCAGACTAACTCCTACCTGCATAGGTGTATGAGATTTATTTCAGCGCACTTGGCCCACCTTCCGTTTGCTGGCTAAAAGGGAGGTCCCCCATAAAATTAAATCACGCTTATCGCGACGGCAACTTGGGTTTTTATTTTAGCTGCGGCCTGGTGACTGAGATGCGTCTCAAACGTTGCACAGTGGGCCAACTGAGCCATCTAGCTTTATTTAAATAATGTCTTTAACTGGAAACAAAAGTAATCTTCTGCCTTTGCTATAAATTCATATGAAAACTTTGTTTTCAACCGATAGTTCCTGCGGCAGCTTTAAGAAAAGGTTGTGCAATTTTTTTGAAATTTTGTCAGCACTCATTAAAAACTTTTTTCTGAATTTCAGAAAATCGCATTTTAATTTTAATGTATTTTTTAAATACAAAAACTGACCATTGAATTGAGCAACCACTTCTTGAGTTTAAAAAAGTATTCTAAATCATGTTTTTTCTCAAATTCAAGACAAACTTGTCACATTTTCAATTTTTTTTTAATTTAACGAAACATTTTCTTGTATTTAGAATATTATTTCTTTTATTACAAAAATTGTTTTCTTGTAGCCAAGTCTTAACTTCTATTGCATTAAGAAAATATTTTTCTAAATTCAAGTGCAAATCGTTTTAAAATAAACAACAAAAGAACAGTTTCTTCAATTAACAGTTTCTTGGCATTAACCAACATTAGGAAATTTGTATTAAGCGTAGACAGATTGCTCATTTGGCCCACTGTGCACTATCGGGAACTGAGGGGTAGCAACTATGCCTGGGAGTGTCGACAGCGCGCCGGCGTCTAGCTTCAGCCCAGGCGAACTCAGGCCAGGCAAGCTTCAGACAGTTCACATGCTCAGACACGGCTTTCCACGCTTCGACTTTGACAGCATTCCAAGCTGTTGTTGTTCTCTAGTTGTTGTACAGCGTGTGCGCGGTATTTGTGTCAAAAGAATGTTATTTGTGTGTGTGTGCTGAAAGCTCTCGAACAATTTTGATTCTATTTCTTGGCAAATATTTTCGTAGGGCTTTAATTGCTTTGGAAATGCCTCGACTTTGGCCTGACCTTGGCCATTGCAGCATGCACTCCAGAGACAGCCCTTCAGCCAGAAACAGCAACAGCCACAGAAACAGACACAGACACAGACACATATATACATACAGACCTAAAGCTAGAGCTATAGCACTAGCCAGAGGCTGTTTATAGAGCCGCTCTTTGGAGCGCCGTAATCTCTTTGATTTGGTTTTTATGGCAAAAGCCCTCACATTGCCGTACTTGGCAAAGCATGAAATTGGCGCTGACAATGGGGCAAGACGCCCAAGCCAAGCTGGAGCAGCTAGCAAATAATTTAACATAAAGTTCAAGTTGTTATTGTTGGCCATTGTGGGTTGAGTTTTGGTGTACTTGAACTTATTTTGTACTGTTTTGCGAGTGGGTTGCTTTGGTTTTTACCAACTTTGCCGCTCCATCGCAAATTATTTGCCATTATTTTATGATGACTGTTATGGTTCTTTGTGCAGCACCATTATAATCATTTAAATGTTAATTGCATTGCACAAACAAACAAACAAGCAAACAAAACAAAACTACACATTGTCTGCCAATTTGCTATTAAGTAATTTAAAAAAAAAAAATAAAAAAAAAATACATTGCCACCGAGATGTGCCGAGAACTGTGCGCTCAGCCACAACGCATATGGAAAATCAACTCAGTAATTTTCTCAACTTCAACTTGGTTTCATAATAACTTGATAATGAGCTCATCCGTTGGCAACGTCTGCAACGACTGCTGTCTGTTTAGCTCTATGACACTCGACTCCTCTTCAAGCCCCTCCACTACACTCCAACTAAACTTTAAGCTGAGCTCGTCAGTTTATCGACTCTACTCGATTCGACTTTTGCCTTGTCTCGATCCTGATGCATGAGCTGGCCAACAAATTGTGACACAATTTGCCAAGTTGCCTGCCACTCGATCTCTTGCTCAATTGATATACTTTTGCAGCTGTTTCTCTGAGGTATTTATATGCACTTATCGAGTGTTTATTTGCTAACAGCTTCAACTAATGCTCTAACTAAGATACTTACCTAGTTTGTTGAGTCATGACTAAAAACACGGAATAAGCTTGAAAAAGCCTTCAACTTTTATTCATTCATTAAACACTGACAACATTTCAAACGTAATATGCAAAAAAAAAAAGATATCAAAGCAAGCGTGGGACGTCAACCAGATAAAAAAAAAAATAAATATTAATATAAAAAAAATTAATAAAGTTAATAGAAGTATAAAATAATAACCGGTTTACAAAGCAATATGCAGCTGCTAAATGCGACAAGTAAAAATTGTAAATTAAACAAAAACATTACCAACTCACAGTGGATGCTGTTTACTTACTTACATACCTTATATATAAAGTTGTCCCAGTTGCTCAGCGTCTTTTTATAAAGTTTGTTGTTTTACCTAATTGCTGTCAATTGCAGGTCAAGGTTAACTGAATCATCAAAGAAACAAAAGTGCTTGCATTAAGATAAATGTATAAGAAAAAAACTTTTATTAAAAATAAAAACATAGTTTTTGTCAGATTTAAATACAATTTTTTTCAGTTTTAGTTAGATAATTCACAAATAGAGTTGTGCCTAAAAAAGTATTTTAAAACAGCGAACTAAAAAAAACAATTAAGTAAAATACATTGTTTTTGTTGTCATCGCACAGCTTCATTCTTTAATATTAACCTTGGAAAAACTAGATAATCAAACTAGACGAAGTTTGTATATATTATTTTAACGTCTTATGGAAAATTTGCTGAAATTGTAAGCATCAATTGGCTCAAGTGATGTGAAAACAGATTTTTCAATTATTGAACGTGGACTGCCCTTGTGCTGCAGCCATAGTTTCCTGATGAAAATATATAATATATATATATATATACAAGCAATCAGTTAACTTAAGTATTGCCTCACATTTCCAATATCTGGTCTTGAGCTCCTTCAATAATACCTTTGACAGTGCCATCTTTGGTATTCATGCACCAGCCATTAAGATTAAGCTCCTTGGCCTTCTTTTCAGTGTGCTGCAAAAGTGAATTGGTAATAAAAAAGGCAGTTCTGGTAAAACCCAAAACCTTACCTTGCGAAAATAAACACCTGTTTAAAATAGAAACACCACTTTAAGTAAACCATAAAGAAAGTATACTTATCAGTTTATAAAAACTTACCCTGCACACGACCAAATATCTCAAACATTACGCTATAGATTTTTTTCTCATTGCCCATTTTGTTGGCCAAGATTTTACTGGGAGATTTCGCAGCTGCTCCTTCAGGCTGTGGTGCTGTTAACAATTTCGAATTATTAATTTTGGTATTCATTTTTGAATGTATTTGTAGCGTAATTCAAAAATGCTTTTATATTTTTGAAAACTGTTGACAAATTGAAAGTGAAATTTTTAATAGAAATGATTAAATGCTAAATGCATAGCCAACTTTCATGTAGAATTTTGAACTAGGCCTTAAATCATATAGTACGCTAGTTAATTAAAAGATTCTTTCTTTAAAATTGATAACAAGACAGCATGTCAACATGTTTATTTCGATATTTTGTTAATAAGAAAGTAACAAAAGCCAATAACTTTAATGTTAATTCCTGATATTTAAAATAGAAAATAGCCTGCATTCAGAAACTGAATCAGTCGGTCGAGTGCACAGGCCAGTTCTTAAGAATTACTGATATTTCTAACAAAAATAAACAGTTCAACAATTTCAATAACTCAACTTGCAGTTGCATAACCATGAGCAACAATTATAAAGAAGAGCACTTCTTTGTGTATATGTGTGTGAGTGTGTGTGTGCGCGCATTCTAACAAGTTGCTCGCCTAAGTCATTCGTTTCGTTTCGTTTTGCTGGCCCTGTCAGTTACATGTGGCTGAACAATTAAAACACAAAATTATATGAAATAGCAGAGGCAAGACGTATTCGAAATGAAATGCAAACATGTTATTACCGAAATGTGTGGCAAAGTCATGAGAGGCAGGTAACTCATTAACTCAAAAGTGCAGCTATTAAAGTGGCTGCAAAGCATAAGATTCAATGAAGTTCGGACGAAAGGTAAACATGGCAAAGGAAATTGTTAAATAAGATAAACAAACAACTGGAAAAGTGTGTCTAGCAGAGTGGGCTGCCTGACTGGTTGGCTGGTTGGCTGGTTGGCTGGCTGGTAGCGTCACACTTGGCGGCATTTTGCATTTCCTTGTTGTTGCTGGGCTGCAATTACATCATGGTGACAATTAACATGCCACAAGTGCCACAGACTGCAGCAGTTTGTTGTTGGATCTGCCGACGGGCGCGATTTTTTTTGTTTTTTTTTATTAGCCAAACCAAATGAATGCCTGCGGTTATTAAAAGGCCAATGCCGAAGAACATAAATATGATCATTTAAAAGGCGCTCCCAACGCCTGCAGCTTAGTTTATTAACGCGGCTTTATAAAACCCAATCAACATAAACGTTCTATGCACTTTTAATAACCAACGATTTAACAGATCTCTCGCTCTCTCTCTCTCTCTCTCTCTCTCTCTCTCTCTCACACTATCTATTTATCTCTCTTTCTCCAATATAGCGTACGGAAGAGCGCTCCATACAGCTGGCGGTGCGTGTGCATAAGACTCTTGAACTGGCGGATGATAAATTTTATGTGATTACCTGTGGCAAATCGGGCTACACTCGGTAAGTTTGACTGCCTAAGCTGTCTAGACAATTGCACTTACGAGTACTCGTATGTAGATGGTTAAGTCTTGCGATATAATTTGGCCAAGCTTCCGTCAAGCCAAAGTGCTTTGCGTTTTAGTTGTTTTGCCAGCGTTTGCCAATTTCAGTTGATTTCTTGAAACTCGTTTCTCACTTTTTTGGCAGCGCACAATGGGCCAAATGCCTGATCTAGCATTACATTTTGTTTATAAATACGCAAAATTGAAAAATTTGATTGATAATTATTAATTTGTTTTATTTAAAACCGCATTTTAACTAAAGATAGAAACCATTTTTGTGAGAATCTTTTTTGGCAATTCCTAAGATCGATAAACTATTAATTTTATGAACATTTTTAAAAGAATGAAGAGTGCGTCTTCTCAGTTTAATGTAAAGCTAGTGGGTATAACTACTTGACTTTGTATGTTTTAAAAGCATAATGACTAACATATATAGATCAAGTTAAAACTTGCTTGAACAATGATTTAATGTATAAAAACAAATAAATTTGGATCACACAAGCACATGTTTCAATAAAATAACAAAAATTTATTTGTTAAATAACATATTTACATATTTTCTATATCTTAAATTTGCTTGGCACTTTGTTCCACTGTGCAGCAGCGGCGCAAAACAAATGAAATCAAAGAGCAAACTATGCTGACTGAGTCTATTGAGCTAGATGTATTGTATGTAGGTACATTTGTGTACTTGTAGGTGTTGCTGCTTTATAGCACCTTTTATTGATTTTTTATATAGAACTTTGTTCTGAGCATAGAACTCAAGGCCATTATCGCCAGATACAATGAAATTCTTTTCGACTTAACGCCTTTACTCGCCATTCTCAAATGATTTCGCACGAGGAACATTTCCAAATGTTATGCTCAATTAACGGTAAATTATTTATGGCAACTCTTAAAGATTATAATCTGTAACTGTACAAACAATTTAATTTGCGCTTGCCTCATTTGCATAGTGCCAATGACTTTGCCTCAATTTCAAATTACGCAAGTTCGTTGTCTAAGTCATTTGTTTGACGGACGCAAACTCTTAAATGAAAAGCAGCGCAAACAAATAGAAAAGCAATTTTAAATAAAAAAAATATAAGTACAGCATGGCTGCATAGTAAAATAAATTAAATATTTTTTTTCAAATTGTTGCGCTCTGTTAAGCGCACGGCAAAAAATTAACTTAAAACAAAAAGGAAATTGAAAATAAAAAAACACACACACACAAATCGACAAAAATGCACAAAACAGCAAACAAGTCAGCAAAAATTAAAACTATACATAATATTTATATATATATATATATATATATATGTGTATATATACTCGTTTGTTTGCTATGTTCATATGGCACAAAACGCAACTGTCTATAACGTAATGACCGGCAGTTGCATAATGGCCAATGAAACTGCAAGCGAATTGCATTGGTCCGCACTTTTGGGTCGCTTTCAATTAGCAAACAGTCTACCTGGTTAACCGTTAGCTAATATGCAACGTCTATTTCAATATACAATTTGCAGTGATGACAATGCACATGTTGTGCTCAAGTTTCTGGAGAATGATCACCGAGTGCGTGAGACGGTCTATGGACATGAGTATAAGATACGCGCTGAGTTTACCAAGCCAAATGGTGGGTTATCATATCATATTATCATATCATCTTAAAATAAAAACCTTACTCTATTTATTACTTAGATACCTATGGTCTACGCGTGGGCAATTGCTTTGCCTTTGACAAGAAGAACCTCACTCTCAAGCTGACAGATGATCGCGGGTAAGTGCTACTTGCACTTTAATCAATTCATTAATAGCTACTTCTATCTAACGGTTTATTCCATGCATAGCTGCCCCATTGATGGCAGTCCTATGAGCCGCTTTGTGCCCACTTCAGATGGCCGTGCTGCCGAAGCTATGCTGCATTCTATGTTCAAGTTTCCTGAGGGTACGTGGCAACCACTCATCAATCTAATCAGTTTAAATATAGACTTTATAATCTTAAATGGTCATTTTAGGCTCCGAGGTTCATCTGCAGTGTGATGTCATTCAGTGTTATGGTCGTTGTGTTGAGATTGATGATTGCAGCGAGCTATCTTTGGCTGGATTTACCAAGGGCAATGGCAATGGACCACGTAAGTTTGGACCCAACGAGGAAGGCTCCAGCATAGCGGGCACAACCGTATTCGTTTTAGATCCTGCCGAAGCGCGACGTGAGTAGATTAATTTGAATGATATTTCATATTAACTTAAATTAACATATTCTACTTTGGTGTCCTTGCAGTTATAGCACCAAATTGCGAGGATGGCATACGACCCAGCTGGCTGCTGTGGTTGGCCATCACCTTGGGTGTTCTGTTCCTCATCATGCTGTTGATGAACATTTTCCTTTGCACTGCCATGAGCTGCAGTTGTGCTAACACAGAGGTAAGTGGAATCTACCTTATAGAGTTGGCTCTAAATTTATCGCTGGGACTGAAATATAGTGTCAGACTGTGCTTTAATATCGAGAGTAATATGTCAGCAGCTTCATTTAGGTTTTAGACTAGATTAAAGTAAGTAACCTTCTATCTTCTATCCCATAGAATCAAAACTGAGCAATTGTTAGTATTCTATTTCTTTGTATAGGAAGGGTATTACTATGTTGTTTCAATATATCTTAAAGCTGTCATAAACACAATTTTATATAACTTTTGTAATACTTTCAGATCATTGAAAAGGAGCCCTCTATCATCGAGGAATACGATCCTTATCGCAGCTGGCATGGCAGCCAGTATGGCTCCCGTTATTCGCTGCATGGCCGCGATGCGCATAAGGGTTATACCAGCGGCGGGTCAACGATACACTCAAATAGGTCTGATAGATATTAAGCTGATCTACAAAAGACACACACAAACACATACACACAAATATATACACACACAAGAACACAACAGCTCTACTCTACACTTGATTTGCATCTGCTCTGCTCTCACAAATATATTATTTTCTGGTAGCTGTGGAGCCAAAAAACACACACACACACACACAGTAAAGCATGCCTACAAAGCCTTGTATCGTATCTATGTATCGTATTTTGTTGTATTCGTATCTTTTGTTAACTCTACTGAAGTGCCTGCCCTGCTGGACAACAACTACAACAAAGCAACACAACTTGTGTTCACAAAAACAAAAAACAAAAAAAAACAAAAAACAAAAAGAAACTTAAAACAAAACCGAAAACCGAACAAAAATATTTGAATTTATTTCGTGCCTTGTATTGAAACTGTTATTAACCGTTGATATTTTGCATCTGTTTCAAATGATGACTAACTTTAAAACTTAACTTAACTAAACTTAACTTATAGAACGTATAATTTCCTCTGGTCCATACCCCCCTTCAAAAACAAAAAAACACTAACCGTTCATTTTAAAGAACTGCTAACTAAACTGTCAAGTTCTCTTTTTAAAAATATATATACATAATTTACCATTGATTTTTGTATTAAATCCAACAAACTTATCCAACGTACTACTTCGAAGGTCTATACCAATTGATAACGATTATGCAATTGTACATTCACGACCCGGCTCTAGACATTCCTCCACGTTGCATGGACAGCGTGCCCATCGCGGACCGCCCAGTAATATATAAAAAAAATATATATTTATTTATAAGTCAAAATGTAACAGTTTTAATGTTTAACATAGTTTAGTTATGCTTTCCCCATTGCAATTAAGTCTCAAATGTATATAACTAAAAGTGTTCTTATAATTCTTTTCCAAATTCTTTGATGGAAATAAGTTTAAAAATGATGCCTTTGTAAAATACTAAATGAAAACATATGCTTAAAATTTCATTACAAATTTTACATAATATTACAAAATAACTAAACATAAGTCATTAGTCTGTTATAAGTACGAACGAAGAATGTGTACGAGTATTAGTGAAATGTTTCAACTAAATGTAAAAAAGAAACAAAATTATTGTTTAAAAATGCAAAACACTACATAGTCTAAAATATTAAGCAATCATTTGAAAATGCGTTTAACGTTGAATTTGTAATTAAATTTAAAATAAAAAACTATTTGTAATTTATATACAAAATTACTTTTATTTAATGAGTTAATAAAATAACAAAAAATCTAAATAAAAAAATAAAACGCAACTGATATTTAATTGAATAATTTAAAGTTTAAATGAATTCAGAAGAGGGAAGGGTTTTTGCATATGTTTTACTTGAATATGTCTGGAATAGATTTTCAGTATTATAAAAATGTTGCAACTGATCGAAAGACATAAATGTTTATGTTTTATCCAAATGAGAACCAAACTTTCAACATTTTGAAGAACAATACATTTTCTAAAGGAAAAAGGGCTTTTGGTTTTATGTTTTTGAATTTTATTAGACATTGAAATAACCACTTAAGATTTTAATAAAACATGAAAACTGAACAGTATTCGAGATCAAAACTATGATTTTAACGTTTTATGGAAAACACATTGAAATTGTAAGCGGCAATCGGCTCAAGAGGTGTAAATACAGCTTTTTCAACTTTGGAACGAGGACTGCCCTGGTGCTGTAGCCATAGTTTCCTGAAGGGAATATATATTATACAAGAAAACAGTTAACTTATGTATTGCCTTACATTTCGGATATGATATCGTGAGGTCCTTCAATAACACCTTTGACAGTGCCATTTTTGGTATTCATGCACCAGCCATTAAGACCAAGCTCCTTGGCCATGCTTTGAGTGTGCTATAAAAATGAATTGCCACAAATAAAAATGTTTTATAAAACCCAAAACCTTACCTTGCGAAAATAAACACCTGTTTAAAATAGAAACACTACTTTTAGTAATCCACAAAGAAAATATACCTTTCAGTTTATTAAAACTTACCCTGCACACGACCGAAGACCTCAAACATTACGCTATAGATTTTTTTGTCATTTCCCATTTTTCTAGGCAAAATTTCACTGGGAGATCTTATAGCTTCTTCTCGAAGCGTTGACGTTGTAACCGATTTCGATAGACCAATTCTGCTATTCATTATTGAATTTAGAATATTATACAGAAATGCTTTAGATATTTTATATTTTTGAAAATGGTTCACTTTTCTTAAATTTGTAACGGAGCTGACGACGAATGTTATAGGAATGAATATATTTTTTCCATAGCCAACTTTCATGTTGAAATTTCAATTTGACTCTAAATCTCATGGCAGGCTTGACAACTAAAACAATTAGTTTTTCTACATAGATCATAGTAATCTATTTAATGCAACCATTAGATTTTTTTTAAATTTAAAAATTGTTATATATACTTTGGGTAGATAAAACTTTTCGAGATGATATCGGGGATCCTCATCAGAGATATTATTTTTAGTAAGCAATCTTCACAAAATCTGCAAATCTCCCTCACCTTCTAAGCTAGACAATATCATCATTATACTTGATTCATTCCTTGAAAAAGAGTATAGAGATTAAGTATACCGCAATTGCGATTTTGTGACTGCAACACTTCTAAGATTTTGAGAACTAAAATAAAATATTCCTAAAAGTATGCAATTGGATTTACTTGCTTGTATCATTGTCTACTTATTACGATTTACAGCTCGCATTTGCGCCAGTCCATGACATTCACACCTCGCCTGTACGATTGTCATATATGGATCTATAAAAAATATCATTTAGATAATATCTTTTTAATCATGCATGAATCTGGAGTATGTGTGTTGAAACACTAGCGGAGGACGATTCTTCTTTATTCTTCTTTATCGTGAAGTTTATTTAGATTTTTAGTTTTCCATTAAATGTTCATGTCGAAGCTTTGAAATATTTGATCCTGGGAGACAAATATCTTCAGTCATATTTTCAACAAAGGAAAAATAATAAAATTTTCAAATACTTTCATGTCCTCATTTCAAATTTTTAGAAAAGAGATAAAAAATTATATAAGTACTTTTATGTATGTTTATTAATTTTTCGTGTTCTGCTCTTATATCGCATTATGGTTTGACATGCACGAACACGTCGTGTTGAGTGTTTCTGTTTCTTATGTTAAATTTTGTGCTGTAAAAAGATTATGCTATTTTAATAAAAATTCATATTATCGACCTTAAAAATAAGTTGTTTTAATCAAAAATAAAGTTATTTTGCTATAACAATTAAAATTTTGTACGTTTTGAAAGAACTGTATTTGCCATTAGCTGTTTAAACAGGACTTTTTAATCTGATCTTTAATTTATATAGTATTTACAAGCTCAACGACGACGAAATTCGGGGACCATTAAAAATGTCAACTCTCTCAATTGCTCGAAGTATGTTCAAAATTGAAAAAATATTTGGTTTTGTTTTTGTGCTAGGGTTATAACAACAGACAGAAGTCACAGGTAAGTTCGGCGCCTACCCTTCACACAGCCAATGCCAGCCCTGTGCTTGGCTTATCGCCATTCCGTGCTCACAACCAGTTTTGCGCTCTCTCTCTCTCGCACTCTCGCAGCACATTGGCATTGGCATGGGTTTGAGTCTTTGAGGTTTCGCCACAGCTGCCGGCACAAAGCAGAGCAGAGCACTGTTCCCAGTTGTGTTGATATTTTCGCATGGTTGGCTCAGTTTGAAATCGTCGGTCGTTGAGTGCGGAAGTGCCGAAAACGAGAGAACGGAGAACGGAGAACGTTAAAACGGAGAACGTAACACACAGAGCGCGATTTGTTTGAATGGCTGTTACGACTGGCATGGCTACATTCACAGCTACGTTAACGTTTATGTGTGTGTGTGGGTAAAAGAACAGCGGCGGCGGCAGCAGCAGCGACGCGACGTCCAAAATAGTGAAACATAAAGGCCAAGAAAAGAAATAAAACCCAAGCACAACAATAACAATAACAACAGACGCCGCAGCAGCAGCAGCAAACGTCAGCGTCTAAGTGTGGTTGTTATTGCGAAGTGGAGTTGCTGTTGTTTTTGTTTTTGCTTTTGCTTTTCGTTTGCTTTTGTTGTTGGTATCGCGTGTACCTGGTTCAAATTTTGTTGCTGCATTTCGCGTTGTAAATCTCAGTTACAGCCTGCAGCTATATTAGTGAGCAATTGTAAGTGACCATAACGTTACTAATAATAACAGTGAAAACAACAATAACAATAACAACAACTACTTCAAATGAGCCGCGTGACTCGCAAAATTTATTTGCAAAAATCCACTCAATGACCATTGTACCAGTGAGAATCGATTGAAAGTGCCAAATTTAAAACAAAACTGTAGAATATTACAAACTTCTTTGTGTTTATTTGTCCTCAAATTGCATATCAGATTTTCCTATATGTATGTTTGTATATATATATGTATGTTTGTTTGTATGTTTAACGCAATGTGAGTCATCAGAAAATTCGCAATGCAATCTCAGCGTCCACATTACTTCCTTCCCCACATAGCATTTTTATTTTTAACCCTCGACACGCTCACCAAAATTGTGTCGCATGCAAATTGTGAACTAGTCGAAACTCATGTTGAATTTTGAAAGTGCTAAAAATACCCTAACAATCACAACAACAACTACAACAACTACAACAACTACAACAACTACAACAACTACAACAACTACAACAACTACAACAACTACAACAACTACAACAACTACAACAAGTACAACAAGTACAACCAGTACAACAGCTACAACAACTACAACAACTACAACAACTACAACAACTACAACAACTACAACAACTACAACAACTACAACAACTACAACAACAATAACAACAAGCTCAATAAAAATAATAATTAAAATGCTGCTCAGGTCGCTCACTTGTCATTAGCTTAATCAAAATCAAATTCTAAAAGACATCATAAAATAAATCTTATATATGTATGTGCAATAAAGTACCTATACACTGCGAGAATTCTATGCTGAATTCATGCATTTTTGGCATGGTTTATGCACAAATTATGTATGAAATCGAATCTAAAATAACAACTTATATAGAATGTTGAAATCTACTTGTAATTTAAAAAAATAGTCATAAGTTATGCATAAGTAATCATAAAATGTGCACTGAAATGTCAAAATTATGCATTATTATTATTGTGCGTAAGATATGTAAAAGTTATGCATTATTAAACATAGATTGAGCAAAAAAATGTATAAAAAAAAACAATAATTACACATCAAATGGAAAAATTATATAATTTATGCCTTGTTGTGTAAATACAGACTAATATTTCTCTCCGTGTACACTTACATAAGAACTTTTTAAAAGTCACTTTTATAGTTTAAACTAATTAAATTTGGCAAAAAAGGATAATGTAATTTTTTTTTGTATTATTGTTGTTAAATATATTTTGTTCAAATGTGAACCTATTTATTTATAAACAATAATATGAACTTTCAAAGTTGTTATTAACTAGTCTTCACAAAGTATAGTAAATCCTTATGGAATAAGTTAAAATATATATAGGCAAACAAATATTATAAATAAATGACCCAGTCATATAAATATTTATTACAGTTCTTATTTATTACTAATTGTTGTTATTATTATTGACCTCAAATGTACCATGAACAAGCATGCTCAAAATAACATGCAACCTATGTATGTACATATATATACAAATACAAATGTAGATTATGTAAATATATACTTAGGCACAAGTCGATCTGGCAACAGTTGTAAATTTATACGCTAAATGTCATTAACCTCGACGAATTGAGTTCGAAATGTTGCGATTTGATTTACTGTTAAATTTGAACATTTATTCAAATGATTTCATTTTGCACGTGACTGACTGACTTGTTTTAATGTTTATTATGAGTCATTCATTTTAATTACTACAACTTTACTCTAAAATAATCAATTCAGTGTACATTATTATATAATCTACAAGAATTTTGTATTCGAAAGGTCAGTTATATGCATAAGAATATGCATATATCATATTGTCACAGATATACACAAAGTTTGCCTTGCGCATTTTATCGCTGACACTTTATAATCAATTGGCAATCGTGTGCTATATGTTCGAGTGCCACTTGCAAGTAAATAATATGAATCGGGTCAGTTTAGTACATTGAGTGCAAAGGCGATAAACAACAATCAGTCTTTATTGTTTTTGGATAAGATGTATTCATTATGTACTCATTATATGAATATTAAGAATAATGCTAAAATATAAGATACCCAGTAGTTGTTACCTTGAAAGATCGGAAAAGGAAGATGAGGCATATTCCATTCAACTGAAAGTTCCCACGGATGTAGTTATAGTTGTTGAGTGATTTCTGTGATATTAAAAAAACATAAATTTTACTGTTTTCATAAATAAATTGTATTTTATGCCATACAATAAATGAAGTATATAATGCACAACATTTAAACCCTTCTTTGTACATGGAAATGCAGTTAAGATTGCAGAAATTGGATAAAATATCAAAAACATACTTGAAATTAAAGTAAATTGAATCAATTCAATTACAAATGCATCCCATTTTCAATCTTAAAGAGAGTATTTAAATTATTGCACAAACTTGTACGTTTCATTTTATTTTATATATTTAAAAAACGGCAGACAAGATTCACATGACTCATTTGCTTATCAAGTTCGTAATACTTAAGTTTAACACATGTACAAATAAATACTCTAAGTCCCCAATAATTCAGAGTTAGTTGATCACTTTGCTCTTTTCCCGTTCTACTCATATCAGGAGCGCTGTCTCGTAATCAGAAATCCAATTCAGCATACAATCAGCAAACCTCGACAAGATTTTGATGTGTATATAATTTACATGCAAGTGCTAAATAACTAACCAAATTACGAATACATACAGTCAAACTTAACTAAAACGAATATACAAAAGCTAAATTCTACGTTTAGAAACGTAGAGAAAGTTAAATAAAAGCTAGCACGTGCATATGACATATTTTATGTGATTATATTCGAGTAATTTTAAAATGGAAATAAAAATTAAGCAAATATTATTCACTTTTTAATAGTAGCTATAAATACATTCTATATTTTTAAATAATACTAATTTTTCAAACACTGTTTATCACATAAGTTTCAAAAACAAATACTGTACTTAGTTATAATACCATTTACTTACAATCGGCTATTAACATGATTTCAAATCATGCAAATTAGAAGAATATTATTACTTAAAACACGTATTGGAAATTTGTCGTTAAAGTTTTAAAAAATAAGATTCCAAAAACTCAGACTCTAAAAAAACGTGCCTAAGTTTAGAAACTGTTTATTACAAATGCAGCGCTTGTTAATTCAACATGATAGTCTAAAATATTAACTGTTAGCTTTTTAAGGTGTTCCGGACTATTAAATTAATCGATCATTCCGTAAACTGTTTAAACAAATGAGATCATAACATTCACTTAGAAAATTAACTCATGGAATGCAAGTGCAGTGAAGAAACACGAGTTGTGGAAGTTTGTTCTGTCAAAACAAATATTTTATAGAATTTATTTTAATTTTTGACTCCATTCGAATAAAAAGTTCAACTTTACCTTCATTTCTATGTACATATGTATGCCTAAATATATAATTATATACGACTAACCCTAACAAATTCATGGCGACCAATTCTCAGTGTAAAATGATGTCATAACATAAACCCAAAAGCCTGGCTCACATTCAGAAATCAGAAACCAAACAAACAGACAACCATACTATACTCGTGCACCATATTATTTGAGCGTTAAAGCTGAGTTCGTTTTGTCTTTTACGATCATTAGCTCACCGGTTCGCCGAATTCCTCTTACGAGTATTTATTTATTCATTCTCTTCTGTACGGAAATTCATCAACGTATTTATACGTTCAATATACACTTTTCCCACTCGAAATTGGAGAGGTATGAGCTCATCTTTACTCATCATTAAGTACATTATGTGCTCTTCTCTATATACATACACATGTTTACAAACTAAATTAAAGTAAACTCAAATAAAAGTAAAATAATGGCGTTATTTCACGAGACTTGAAGTGCCGTTGCAAAGTTTGTTTGTCGGACTAATTAATGTGCAATCGTAGCACTCGATTCTGGTTGACCCTCAGTGACACCTCCATCAATGGATTCGCCCACACGCAAGCTGCGTTTCAACTACATCTTTACTAACTGCTATGATCTGGCATTGCTCGGAAAAGTATTTGACCTTAGTCCCTTTTTTGTACTTTAAATTTTTTTTATTTTTGGATTTTGAGCGTCAAAACTAAGTTTGATTTGAATATCACGAAAAACCATTAAAATTCATATTTAAATATTCTACTCATTTTCCGGCAATGTTGGTAAATTTTCCGAAATTTTTTCGAAATCCGGAGAAAACTACAGTTTCAAGTGAGAACTCATTTTTTTGCCAAGGTGACGAATGATTATTTTGATATATTTTTACGCCCTGTTCCCATTAAAAATGGGAAAAAGGGAGTTATA
Organism: Hirtodrosophila cameraria; assembly: GCA_949708635.1. NCBI lineage: Eukaryota > Metazoa > Arthropoda > Insecta > Diptera > Drosophilidae > Hirtodrosophila > Hirtodrosophila cameraria. The sequence continues at coordinate 67,870,275 of OX453089.1, read as the reverse complement.
AAGTACTGCAAATGTGTGTAACAGGCAGAAGGAGACATTTCTGACTATATACACTACATATATTCTTGATCAGGATCAACAGCCAAGACGAACTAGCCATGTCCGTCTGTATGTCTGTCTGTCCGTCTGTCCGTCTGTCTGTCTGTCTGTCTATCCGTCTGTCCGTCTGTCCGTATGAACACACAGATCTCGGAAACTATAAGAGCTAGAGACACCAAACTTGGCATGCAGGTGCCTGTATACCATACGCAGATCAAGTTTATTTCAAATTTCGGATGCACCCCCCGCACCCCCGCAAATCGCAAAAGACTCCCACAGCCACAATTTAAAAGATAGAGCTTTGATTTTTGGTACACATATATGTTGTATCAATGTTGATCTGTTGATGTTGATCAACACGATCGGATAAATAGCACCAAAGTTACGGAAGAATCTATTACCCCCGTCTCAGCTGGAAGAAACAACAGTTTGACAGTCACTTTACGAGTTAAGTGCTAGCTTGAGTTGCCGCTGAACTGCTTTGATCGTTCTTACTTGTTTAAAAGAACTTTGAGGCAGATAATAAATAATAATAATAATAATAATAATAATAATAATAATAATAATAATAATAATAATAATAATAATAATAATAATAATAATAATAATAATAATAATAATAATAATAATAATAATAATAATAATAATAATAATAATAATAATAATAATAATAATAATAATAATAATAATAATAATAATAATAATAATAATAATAATAATAATAATAATAATAATAATAATAATAATAATAATAATAATAGTAATAATAATAATAATAATAATAATAATAATAATAATAATAATAATAATAATAATAATAATAGCAATAATAATAATAATAATAATAATAATAATAATAATAATAATAATAATAATAATAATAATAATAATAATAATAATAATAATAATAATAATAATAATAATAATAATAATAATAATAATAATAATAATAATAATAATAATAATAATAATAATAATAATAATAATAATAATAATAATAATAATAATAATAATAATAATAATAATAATAATAATAATAATAATAATAATAATAATAATAAAAATAATAATAATAATAATAATAATAATAATAATAATAATAATAATAATAATAATAATAATAATAACAACAAAATGCAGCTTCCTTTCTCTAACAGATGATCGCGCGTCAGTCGATTCCAGCCATGTATATACATATATATGTATATATATATATATATCGTAAACTCAGAGTTTCACGAGAATTGTTTTAAATTGCTGCAATTAATATAATCAACTCGCCCCTGATGCAATTCCTAAATGTTAAGCAGAAAGCAATAAATGCATTTCTATTGTATTCCGCGTTTTTTATCGCATGTTTAACTGACTTTGACTTTTTAATAATACGCTTAGATGCCTTGTGGTATTATCGATTGAAGAAATTCAAATGCATTATTATTGTTGCTGACATGGTTCAACTATGTACTTTATTCGTTATATTAGTTGCACGCAATTGGTGTCAAAGTTGTTTGCTGATTTGCTTGTCCAGTTGTGAATACATGCTCCATATTCATATTTAAATCGGAACAGTAGTATAAGTAACATATAATAGCGATTAGCTAAGACTAGTTTTGACAGAACTTTTTATAATCTGTTTGTAAAATGAGCAAATATAGAAAGTTTATCGGCTTTGTTCCGATTTCGATTTCTCACCTATGTAAAACTAGGATACCAAGGTTTAATGGGTGAATGTATAATTTTCAAATTCGTTTTTACACGATCACTGATTAAAAAAAAACTCCCCTGGGTGCACAATTTAAGCCAAGTTGCATGTTTGAAAATGTAATAATCATGTGATCAGTTTTCAGCTCATTTTTAAAGCTTGCCGCAACAAACTGTTCGACACTTATCTCATCGACTTTGAAAATTCCAAGCCCACGAGCGGAAACTGGCTAGAAAACTGTGATGAGCTTTTTTTTCTTGATGCGATTGCACGTCAAATGATTCTGTTTAACCCTGAAAAGATGGAATATCTTATAACATATATTTTTAAGAAAAATGCTTTAATATAAAATTTTAATTTCAAATTTGTTGCTTTACTTTACAGTTTAAGAATTCGCTTGCCGTGACAACATTGGCTAAAGCAACAACAGCAAAATGTGCATATATAAAAGGCTATATACGTGATAAGACAATAAACTGAGCACAAGCGCAATCAAAAACGAAAGCTTTATCAAAAATCTCAACAACTAATCAACGTGGAGAAAATTAAATAAAACTTGCAAAAAATGACAATAACATACACAGGTGAAGTGGCCACTTGTCGTGGCTTTGGCTGTTTCCTCAAACTGCTTCTCAGGTAAGATATTATATAACGAAATATATATACATATATATATACACTTTTGAATTACAGTGCTAAATACATTTGTATATATTGTATAGAGTATAAAATTGGTAGTCTGATGCTAATTACAGAACTGACACAGTTCCACAGAACTTGCAAATTGAACGACTCTGCGCTCTTTGCAGTTTGATAGTGACAACGATTTATATAGTATATAGGTCTGAACAAATGACCACGTCACACAATTGCAGCTAATGCAAATAGTAGCCCTCTCCCCTTTAGCCCCGCAATATCAGCATCAGGCCCCACAAACTCCACCCACACATAATACATGCAATGTAATCTATACTGCTTGGCCCATCATGTGTTTGACATCTGTCACGCATGTAATTTGAATTATAATTTAATAATGGGTAGCCAGTGCTAACCCTGCCAATCGAGTGGTCTCTAGCGATATATACGACATGTGCGTGGTATCTATATATATTCAGTTCTAGTGTATTTGAATGCTATGCTGATAGTGTCAATGGATTGCTTGCTTGCGTTTTTTTAATCTATTCGTCAGCTAAAGTCTACCAGTATGACGCACTGTCTTATGCATATGAAGTTTTATGAAAAGTTCAAAATAAAAATCGAGTCTATAGTCTGATACCGTTTTGGACCAATCAACTTTAATACAAACAAGAAAGCAATGTTATCTTGGGCGTGCCGAATATACATATATACCATTGCAGCTAAGATTTGCATAAGAAAACTTATTTTTCAACCGATTGTTCCTATGGCAGCTATAAGATATAGTGGTCGGAATTTGATCAAATTTTGTCAACATGTGTGAAAAGTGCTAAAACAGTGAGTTTGTTCGAAATTTTGAGTTAAAGTTTTTCAATTGAAAATCAACAGTTCGCTCCTATAGCAGCTGCATGTTATAGTGGTCCGATCTGGCCAATTCAACTTTAGGTACTACCTGCAATAAGAAGAAGCATCTGTGCCAAGTTTCATAAAAATAACTCTAGAACAAAGTCCTGAAAAACGCATACAGACAGACGGACATTTCTTCTGAGACGTCTCCTTCAATGCGTTTCACATTTCGATTCACATAACACCCTCTGCAAGGGTATAAAAATCAGATAAACGAAAATAGTAGTCAGTATTTTGTTCCATTTAATTGAAATATATGTTTATTACTGGATTACTTTATCGGTACCATGCGATCTTCGTCTATAATAGATAACATTTTAAGCTCGTCTGTTTGTTATAAAATAAGTTTAACAAGAAAGAACTAAATTTTTTTTTTGCAACTTAACAATTGAAGGACAATAACTTGTACAATCAAATATCATTGATAAGATTTCATTTCTGAATGCGCCAAACTACTTTTCTAAAAACTAATTAATTTTTTTAAAGTAATCTTAATGCTTTGGGAACTGTTAAGCGTATACGAACAATTTGTTGAAAAAAAACTAAACTCATTACTCATCATTGAAAGTTGTAATTACAAATAATTACAACTAAGCTATTTGATTTACTGATGATAGATGACTTACTTCAAGTACAACTTTGTTGTCTAGTGTAAATATAATAAAATAGCCTTACAATTAGATATCCTATATCTTTATTCCAAAGTAAGCTTTAAACCCAAAAATTAAAACCTTTCAAGGCAAAAATTACTGAAATTTAATTAAAATTATCAAAGCCGACAGACCTCGAATCTTGCAGGCAGCTGATAAAATGTAAAATTCTGTTTGACAATGATAAACGATTACGTGTTTGCTCTTGTTGTTGCTTCCTTTTATCATGCCAAAATTGTTGTGATAAGAACCACGCACACTAATGCGGTAGTTAGTTTATTTTTTATTATATATAGTTTTGTGGTTTTCGTTTGAAGCCAATGCTGGTATTATTTTCCAATATATGTTATATAGCTATTTTTATGACGTTTTGTCAGCAACAAGTAGACGGTGGCACTTTTATCGGCCAATATCAGGGCGGCATGGCTTTGTGATGACGTCGCCAATTATAGAAATGCTGGTAAACATACGCCAGACATTATGCCGCGCATTAAAAAAATATCACCTGTTCTTAAAGATTAGCATTGGGAATAGGCTTAACAATCAACGATGATTTCTTAGTATAACTACAATACCTACGACGTTTGCAGTAATTAGTGTCTGCTCTATTTATAGTTATGATTTAAAGTATGAGAAGCAAAAATCGTTAAGGCTATAAGTTATACTTTTTTAAATTAACTTGTTAACCATTTTTTATCGTGAATTTTATTTATTGCTCAGAAAACAAGTTATTTCTGGATATATATTTTCTGTTTCTTAAAATTTTTATTAATCGAGCTTCATTGTATAATCTGATACAAAACCTATTTCTTTAGATTTTAAATTGTTTACTTTTTTTAAAAGTTTGATTTCATTAAATTGCTGTACTGTACTGTACTGTGTTTAGTATTTGGTATTCAAGAGTTAAAAAATACCTTTCCTTGCAGATGGCGTGGAAGCATTTACAAATTGGTCTGGCTTGATCTGCTGGCCTTTCTCACATTATATTATATGCTTAATTTAATATACCGTTTTGCGCTCAATCCAGGCCAGAAGGAGTAAGTTTTAAAGTTGATGAATAAGTTAATCGTACTAACCTTATTGTTTTCCATGCAGATCATTCGAAGCAATAGTGGCTTATTGCAACAGTTATCGTGATCTCATACCGCTCTCCTTCGTGTTGGGCTTCTATGTGTCCATTGTGATGACGCGCTGGTGGAATCAGTACACATCCATACCCTGGCCAGATCCCATAGCTGTCTTTGTCAGCTCCAATGTCCATGGTCAGGATGAACGTGGTCGCATGATGCGTCGCACAATCATGCGTTATGTGTGTCTCTGCTTAACCATGGTGCTGACAAATGTATCGCCACGTGTTAAAAAACGCTTTCCTGGCCTAAACAATCTAGTGGAAGCAGGCTTACTCAATGAGAATGAGCGTACAATTATTGAGACGATGAACAAGTCCTTTCCTCGTCCCTCCAAACATTGGCTGCCCATTGTGTGGGCTGCCAGCATTATTACGAGAGCCAGAAAAGAGGTGAATACTAGCAAAAATAACTAAACATCATTGTTTCCAGTCACAAGAAGAGATCAAATTAATAAATTAAATATTTTTCTTTGCATTCTAAGAACTGAAATAAAATGTATCTTTGTTTCGCTTAAGAGTTCTACTCAAAAGTAATCAGACATGTTCTGTTTTTCTATTTCCACAAAATATTGCGAAAGTTAATTATTATTATTTTTGACTAGTTTTTGAGAACAGAGTTCACTTGCAATTTATCAAGGATTATATTAACTTAATGAACAAATACAAAAATGTTCTATACATACAAAGAAATTAAAATTTCGAAAAATTTTGATAGAAGTGAAAACCAGAGCTGAACCGTTTCCGATTGAAATAGAATACGTTTGCTGCAAACACTTTAAAAATCATGCTACTTAGTTCTTTTACGTATTTTTGGTGTTCCGGATTCCGACTCTTTCTGCATTGCTTGTAATTGGTAGATAAGTTATTTTTTCTGTCTATTTAAAACCACAAATTTTTTCACCAATTGCAAATGATGCAGAAACAGTCGGAATTCACAGCAGCAAAACGCCATATATACGAAATTGACTTCATTTTGTTAATACTTTTTGTTTACAGGGTCGCATTAGGGACGATTTTGCGGTGAAGACTATCATCGATGAACTGAACAAGTTCCGAGGACAGGCAGGACTGCTGATAAGTTACGATACGATCAGTATACCGTTGGTCTACACACAGGTGGTAACATTGGCGGTGTATTCGTATTTCTTGACCTGTTGCATGGGACAGCAATGGACGGATGGAAAAGTCGTAGGCACCAGCGGATATTTAAACAAAGTAGATTTATATTTTCCAGTATTTACAACGCTTCAGTTCTTCTTCTATATGGGTTGGCTGAAAGTGGCCGAGTCACTGATCAATCCCTTTGGCGAGGATGACGATGATTTTGAGGTGCGTCGAAAGAAAATTATATGCCAAAAGCTGTAAACTAATTCTTAAGTGTTTGCTCCTTAGGTTAACTGGATGGTGGATCGCAATCTGCAGGTCTCCTATCTAATTGTAGATGAAATGCATCATGATCATCCAGAGTTGCTTAAGGATCAGTATTGGGACGAGGTGTTCCCCAATGAGCTGCCCTACACCATTGCGGCAGAACGCTTTCGTGAGAATCATCCAGAGCCTTCAACGGCCAAAATTGAGGTGCCCAAGAGTGCGGCTATGCCTTCGGCAATGTCATCTGTACGAATTGATGAAATGGTTGGTAATAACAACACCGGCCAGACTGGGCCTACGCTGCCACAGAGCGCTGAGCAGCCGCAGGGCGCACCCCTGCAGACAGTTACTTATGATCTTTCCAAGGGTGCGCCAGATGAGGAGGTTAGAATCAAAACGTTGGCAGAATTTACTAGCGTTACGAAGCATTGGCACCTAATAATCGGCTGTATATGTATATACAATATGAATATCTACCTATGTGGCGGAAAAAATCAAATCAATCAAAATCAACCTTCTAACCTTCTTCTTATTCCTAATCTAAAAAGCAATTCCAAATGGGATTCAGAACTATTGGCATTTTAAATAACAACGGTGCTTGGTAGTTATAACTTACTCTTATATAATTTAATATTTAAAAAGTGTTAGATAGATAAACAAAATGAAGAGTGTATTCTATAATGAATTGAATTCATTTTAAACATAATTTGACCGATAATAATTACACTGTGCAAGAACTTTAAATCGATCAATTTGAAGCAAAACTTTTCGATTAATCGTCATCGTTTTAAAAATCAACAATCAAATATTTAAAGTAACTTTTCGAAAACGTACAGAACAAAACAATGTTATTCAACTATTTCAAACACTTGTTTTTCTAATCTTCTTGCCTAGTGTTTTTGAAATCACATCTATATTGTGTCTCAAATGAAATTCAAATAACTATGGAATTCACTAAACATAACCACTTACTTATAATTGTAAATCTAATTCTAATTTGGTGTTTGTTCCCGTGTGTCTCTAAATTATAAGTCTGCATACTAACTTTTGATTCTAACTAATAATCTGTTTGCCTACAGCCTCTAACTGCACTTCGCACTGCACGGCTTTCAGTTGCTTTCGTGCACACCAACAAAAAAAAAACTGCACCTTATGGTTTCAAGTAACTTATGCGCACTTTAAAATTTCAAAATAACTGTAGTGTACTTTGCACTAATACATACTATATCTATCGCAGGCTGACGATGCCAGCGGCATACACTTCTCAGCTGGCAATGGAAAAATGCGTCTGGGACTCGGCTCGTCGCCCAGTTTGGTTAGCGTATCGGGCACATTGTCGCGTGTGAATACGGTAGCATCGGCTCTGAAGCGTTTCCTTAGTCGCGATGACAGCCGTCCAGGCTCTGCCACGCCCAGTAATGATCCGGGCAAGTATCAGTTCCCGAGCAGCGCCAGTTCGACTAGCTTAACGGGCGGCACAACAGGCGCAGCTGGTGTCAAGCCCGCAGGAAGCATGCGCATTACGCAGCAGGTTATTGAAGAGGTCGATGAGCAGGCCACCATTACATCGATGCGTCCCAGCGAGCCGCGTCCCAATGTTAAAGATATATTTGCGCCGCCCAACGGACTGCCGCTGCAGCCGCAGCCAGCGGACGCAGCAGCAGCTCGTTCCCAGCCGGTGGACATACCCAGACGTTCACCCGGCTATGAACGCGCCCATTCACAGTATGATCCAACGACATCGCTGTTTCCACCTGGTGGCGTTGATACGCTACTGAGCACCTCGGCACCAGCTGGCGACAGTCCCTCCATATTGTCGGCCGCAACGGCGCCCAATACGCCGATAGGCGACAGCAGCAAATCGCTGTTTGATCAACAAAAGGCCGCCAGCCGTGAGACGGGTAGGTGTCGAGAATGGTACCCAGAATGCCTTTCTCTTCCTGCTTTTATTGATACTCACATTTAACATTTATCTTCATCTATTCGTACATCCATACACACAATATAATCGACGAATGCGCGTTGATAACTGTTAAGATATACATACATATATAGCGATTGAGAGACCTGATGCACCGCAGTTATTCAGGTGGTTCGTAACGCCCGGTAAAGTTCAAAATATTGGCCAAAATAAGTTATAACGTTGCTTAGCTTGTATCCATGTAAACGTTGCTCGTCCTTCAACCGTTCCTTATGCGTGATGTTGTTTATTATTTCTCGTTATCCTTATAGCATAATTAAATTGTTGTTCTTTTGAAAGATTTGATTACTAACCTTAGCTTAGCAAATTTTCGAATTCGTATTTGTATTTTGTACTACATATTTTGCATAAGACCCGTTACAATCTTATTGGGTTTTCAAAGGTAATGCTCTCGTTAATCCAAATTTATATTTAGCAGGGACCGCAAATAGCGCAATATTATTGGGTTAATTCGAAACCTTATTATTATATATTCTAAATAATTTTTATTAAAAATTAAAATTTTTTGATTTTAATTAGTAACTAAAACAATTTAAAAATGATTCTTTTTCAATTCATCAATTTTGTTTGGTATTTTATAATTTTTATTAGACCTGTTCCTGTTACAACTTTTGGCAAAATTTCAAAAAAATATGTCGACATTTATTATTAATATTGAACCAGCTTAACAAATCCTATCTCAGTGCCAATTGAGTTCAACCCACGACCAAACCTAAATGAAATCAATCCTATATCACAAGTTAAAATGATAAAACTTAAGTGAAATATACTCCCGTACATCTTGCCAAAAGTGGAAACCAGAACAGGCCGTTATGAATAAAGTTGTTCCGTACTTTTTTTTATTCATTTATAATCCAATAAAGTACTGAAAACAATAAATGTTTTTCTTCACTCCAGTAAATTATTGATAAATGCTCATAGCCTGTACGGTCCCTGATATTTAGATTATGCCTAGTCCTAATCCCTTTAGCCGTTGCACGTATTACTTGATCTTGATTAATCCATATTGTCATATTATACTAATACTACTCTCTGCACTTTCAGTCGAAAATTTGGACCTTAGGACATCGAACGATGTGCTGGCCAACATAGCTGCCGAGCCCGTGCCAGATGTTGGCGATGATTTTGAGAAGCTGAAGGCAACTCGCGAAAAGGAGAAGCTGATGCGGCAGCAGATCAACTTGGCACGCACCATTAGCACTGCGCCGGGCGTAGATGCCGCTGGAGTACCCGTTATGCCTGTCGCCATTTCGATGGCCTCAATTGTACCTCAGCCAGCTGCAGCAGCGACCATGGTGCCAGCTGTCGCATCCAGTGCCGATTTGCTTGCTGGCGGTGATCCAATGTCCAATTCGACGCTCAAATCTGAGGATGCCACAACTGGAAGTTAACTTGGCGCTTTAGTATTCAGGATTTGTCGTATGCTTTATGTGTTATACAGCTTTTGCAAATTACAATTAGGTTAATTATTTAGCGTTTTAGGTAACTAATGTAAGCAGCTTAACTAAATGCCTTAACATGCAGCGTGACAGAACACAGATTAAGAATGCTCAGAACGTTGAACTTGAGTAAGAGTGGACCTATTTAACGCAGTTAAAATATACCTATTGTTTAACATTAAGTAAATAGTGATTTGAATCTTATACAATAATATAAGTTTTTCTAAATGGCCAACAATTAGTGTTTCAATTCCTTTTCAGTCATACAAAAACAAACTGCAAGCAGTGTTAACCGAATTGCTTGCAATTTAGGAATTGTTTACACTATAAATAAATATATAATAAGTAAGAAAGATCTAGTCCAGTGTCTGCCTACTCCCAACTAGCACTTCAAGTAGTTCAGCGGCAACAGAAGCAAGCAGCGCACTTAACTTGTGCAGTGCCTGGCAAACTGCAGTTTCCGCCTGCTGAGACGGGGGTAATAGATTCTTCCATAACTTTGGTGCTATTTATCCGATTGTGATGAAATTTACGCAGCTGATCAACATTGATAAAATATATATATGTACCAAAAATCGAGGCTATATCTTCAAAATTGTGGCTTAAACTGCGTATGGTATACAGGAATCTGCATGCCAAGTTTGGTGTCTCTAGCTCTAGTTCATACGGGCGGACGGACAGAAAGAGAAATACTTGGACAAATGCAACTCTGTGCAACAGTAATTGTGCGTTGCTCAACACTGAGTTATTAAATATCTTCTTATTAACAGGCAAATAATTTTTGTATATACTAAACTTTTAATCACAGCAACCCATTTGGTTTCGTAAAGCACAACTGAAACATTTGTAGACGGTGTTTCATACGAGTCGGACATCTTTTCTCAACTTAAATTTTTTTAAAATTTTTCTCAAACTAAAAAATTTTATCAATTTCATTCGTCCTGTGAAAAACGCCTCGTCATTTTGCTGCGCTACACTCGTACTGTTATTTTGAGTGAGTTCTTTTTTTTTTTTTAAATTTTTGATATTGGCTTGCAGTTTTAGTCTGTGACTTAAGCAAAACTTTAATTTTTTTTGGATTTTTATTTATCTCAGATTTGACAAAAATAGCATCAGTATACTGATTACATCTGTGTCTTGTGATTAACATATTTTTGGGTCCGAAGAACCATTAGACGACTCGCATTAAAGATTGTCAGAATTACGAGGGGTTGCGAAGAGAGCCACGCTATGAAAAACCGAGCTGTATCTGTACGTAAGTGTGAGGAGGACGTCAATGCCCGTTATTGGGATATGTATAAACAGAAAAACCAGAGCTTCGACATTGTAATTTATGGATTGAAAAAAGTAACTTTTAAAAATTTAATTAGTTTCTTTACAAAATTGGGTCACACTGTCCTCTCTTGCGCTATTGCATATCAGAGAGAAAAATTCACATTCTTGGAGTTAAAAATTCAGGATAACAACAAGGAGGTGCTGAAAATCAAAAGCATTTTCCAAAGCAAGGTCGATATTGCAGTTCGTCGGAGTCATCCAGGTTTTATGCAATGTTTAAGCTGTTATCGATTTGGCCATACAATCCTTCATTGTTATGAGCGACGTCGCTGTGGAAAATGTGCTAAACCTCACAAGACTTCTTGTTGCCCCTGGCCAGCTAATTTTCGATCTGTGTGCATTCTTTGCAATGGTAATCATATGGCCGATTATAAAGGATGCCCTGTCTACATAGCGGCTCGTGCTCACTACGGAAAGAAGTCGGTTTTCCGGTCTTACACTAACCAGCATAGCCCCAATAACTTTTCAAAACCGTCTGGCGGTCAACAACAGCGCATTCAGACTCTGCAACCTGTGCAGCAAGCCACTTCTGATGATGCTGCTCCTCCGTCAGTCCAGCCAGGCCAACTGCTTGGAAATCCTAACTACGAATACATCCTGGACATTGTAAAGCGCCTTGAACAGATCTCGACGGCTTTGCATAAACTCTCTGACTTTCCCATTCGTGAAATGTTTGAAAGCGCATCGGACGAATGGATTCAAGATGTTAACCAGACGCTTTCTAGTATAATGGTTCTCCTTAAACAATTAATCATAGTTGTCTCAATTGTGGTATTTGTTAAAAAATAATTTATAAACTTTTAATAATACGCGAGTTCTTTAAACCCTTCTATTGTTATTTCTAAGTTCTGTAATCAATAAAACTATGTATAATCAAAAAGTCTTTTTATCAAGATTTATAAACTGACATCTGTTTAAACTATAGTATAGACGTTATCGAAAAAGAAAATTCGAACACGATCCCAATCGTTCGAAATAATTAAATAATTTCAGGTACCAATATAAATATCGATTTTGATGAATCAGTCAAGAAAGTTTCTGCCAGATCAAATGAGTGCATTCACAAAAATAATGTAGTATATTATTAAGCGGCCAAAATTTTATTCATTCGACTAACTTACACTAAAAAACATACATTTTGGGACGTATGCCCTACAAGAATATAAAAAACACCTTATATAAGTGATACATCTAATGATATTTAATGTAGTCGTAGATGCTAACGTAATACAATTAGAAGAAATTAACATAAACGCCGAGAAAGCGTTGAAGGAAAAGTTATCATGTTTTGTTGGGAGAATGCATAGCATGGGTGTTATGTCAATTGCCTCATAAACTGGTTACTAAGGGTGCTACCTAATAACGCGTTACCTGACCACCATAGCGATCTTGGGCCGGACGACTGCCGCCGTACATGCCACCAGCACCGCTGTTGCCCTGGTAGCCTCCTGTGCGTTCGTTGTAGCTGCGATCAAAACGACTTTGTGCTGGCATCGGGCGCCAGCTGTTGTCATCGATGGGTGCAGACTTCTGCCACGAGTTGTTGCCATGCATGTTCGAGGACATGCCATTGTTACTGTATGACTTCATGGGATTACTTCCCAAATGGGTGCTACCACTGCCACCGCCAGATTGTGCCCAAATGTTAACGTTGTTCGAGTTACTGCCATATGCGCCGGCAGCACCGCTGCTGGTTGAGTTGTCATAGCGCTTGTTGCCACTGAAATGGTTAAAGACAATGATTAGCTGTTTTTTTTTTTGTTTAATTCAAGCAATTTGCGCTTACTGCGACATGCTATGGGTATCATCGACGCCACCACGTCTGTAATTGGTGGTATTGCTGCGGTCAGAATCATTATAGCGACCACCGCCTCCACCGGCGCCGCCGCTTGCATTGTTCTTATGACCATAAGATCCAGCCACGTTGCTAGTATTGTTCTTGTGCACATAGGAGCTAGCAGTGCCGCCTGCATTGCTCTTATGAACATAAGAGCTGCTAGATCCTGTTCCAACGCCACTAGATGAAACTGGCAAGTGACGCACCTCCACTTCACGCTTGTAATCATCACGCTTGCTGGTGGTGGATGATGTGTAATCGTGCTTGGAGCTTGATGTGGCATAATCACTGCCTCCAGAGCGCTTGCTAGGCACTGCGGTGTAGTCATCGATGGCACTGCGCTTGGTGCCAGTGGTGCCTACATAATCACCCCGCTTATTTGTGTACTCCAGTCGCTTTGAGCTGGTATAGTCCTCTAGGCCACGCTTCGAGCCCGATGAGGTACTATAATCATCGTGTTTCTTGTCATAAGTACTGGTGCTGTTGAAAGTAAAAAACAATTGCGTCAATATTGATGAAACGGCCACTGCACTATGACTACCACCTTACACATTTCTATGCAAAGGACAACTTACTTGCGTGAGCCGACCAAAGCGGTATCAAAGCGCGGCGGTGGTGGAGCATCAAAGACCGCGGAGCGCTTGCGATCGGTGACATCGGTGTAGCGATCATCAGTGCGCTTGCTTACGGAGCGCTTAACAGGATCCTCGCGAGACTCCATAATCCTGCCGTACCATTAGTGGCAATTGGGGGGAAAGATGAAAAGAGTAAAGTTTACAACATTAGCAAGTTTTTAAAGGTGACAACAATCAGTTATATCTATATATATATATATAATATGTAGATACAGTTTAGATAACGATGCAGTTAATTTGCAGTTGCATTAAATACAAACACAATTAGATAAATGCAAAAGCATTTGCCTAGACTGCCCGGCAGTTAGTCGGATTGAAGAAACAACGTGGCGGCTGCAACTTAACTTAACACTAATTTACACGGCCGAATGCCTTTTGAGAATATGTATAAGAAAATATGGTGTTGTTGTTTTTTTTTTCTATAGCGTTGTGTGTGCAACGCGTTTTACGTTAATCATACTTCATCTGTTGACGCTTCAATTCGAGGCGCTCCAGCTCGATTTTCTCACGCTCCAGTTTCTGGCGTTCCCGCTCCATGCGCAGCAGTTCGGCCTTCTCACGCTCAAGGCGCTCCCGCTCGATGGCCAGTTTGCGTCGCTCCTCGGCCAGACGTTCCTCCTCCATGCGCTGGCGTTCGCGTGCCTCGCGACGTCGTCGCTCCTCCTCGCGCAGCTCACGCTCGCGTTCCCTCAAGCGCTGGCGCTCTCGCTCCTCCCGTATCTTCTGATAAGATAACATCTCGCGCTGGCGTCGCTCACGTTCGCGCTGACGTTGCTGAATCTCTCGGTCAACGTCACGCGGCTGGCGTGCCGGGCGACGATCGTTGGAACCATCACGTTGCTGCGACTTGTGTGCCGTGCCAGAGCGGTGATCACGCTCATGGCGCTTGTCACCGCCGGACGATGGCTTGTCTTTGTCGTCGCGTGCCGACTTGTTACCACGCTCCTTGTCCTTGGCGTCGCGCTTGTTTGAATCGCCGCTTGAGTTCTTGCCCTCGCCGCTGATGTCGCCAAGCTTCTTGTCATCACCGGTGCTGCTGCCCTTGGACTTCTTGTCGTCATCCTTCTTCTTGGATTCGTTGTTGGCCTTGGTGTTGGACTTGTTGTTAGACTTGTTGCTGCCCTCCTTCGATGAGCTGGCGCTGCCGCCGATCTCGTTCTTAGTGCGCTCGACTGATATAATGCGTCCATGCAGCTCCGTGCGATGTAGATTCTCAATGCAGCGCGATGCATCCCCTGATGAAGACATGGTCACGTAGCCGTAGCAGCGCGTACCTGGTGTCCGGGTATTGGTCACCACTTTGGCACCAATCACCTTGCCAAACTTGGAGAATATAGCCTTCAAATCACTGGCACGTGTTAATGTGGACAAACCGGATACCCATAGATTGCGTGAGAGCAGCGCCTGCTTTCCAGACGCACTAGACGAAGAAGCACCAGACGCGCCTGCGCCACCGCCACTGCCTCCATTCGAGCCCGACTTGCTGGCAGTGATACTCGAAGATGCCGATGCTGCACCTGATGCCGTTGTACCTGGTGCTGCCGCTGCTGTCGATGTTTTCTCTGCAAATTCCATGTAAATAATAACAATATTGGAAGAGAGTTATGGTCAGAGCTGTGAGTGGCTTTAACTGGTTAACTGTTTTTGGTATTTGGTATTGGTTTTTGATTTGATTATTAAGGGAAGCACTTTAAACGAACACTTTTTTGTAGCTGCTGCTGCTTGCTGTTGTTACGTAAATTATCGACAAAACGAGCCCTGAATCTGATTCTATATATATGTGTATATACATATATATGTGTTATTTAACATTATTTTTCTGCGTAATAAGATAGCTAAGAGAGTGTGAATTTGATTGAGTTCGCGCTGCTGCTGATGCTGTTGCTTCTGCTGCTGCTGCTGCTGCTTCAACCATGTAGAAGGATACTGTCGATGTTAGCTATTGCCAGCATCATTACGCATTTCGACAGTTGGTAGGTGTTAAGCGTCGTCCTTAATTCGATGTCGTCGTTATTGTCGCAGGCTTCCTCGTCGTCGTTGTTGTTGTGCGTCCTCATATGCTGTAAGTCTTAATTATGATTATTTAGTAGTTGGATGGTAGTCGAGAATCCAACTAATGTGACGATTAAAACATCAGACGAGGACCCAAGTCGTTAAGGCTGTCTCCAACATAGCTTTAGTTTGTAGCTGTATGCATACAGTTTTGTAAATAAAACACAATCATCATCTATCATAAGCTCCTTGCTCATTTACAGAGACTCCAGGAAATTGGTGGTGATAAGCAGCATCCTGAGCAGAGGTCTCTATTATGCTCCATAACGCTGGGATGTGACAAAGCAGATGGAAGTTTAATATTTTTTCTGCTCTTCGTAGAGTCAATTTTGACCAAAAAACACACACATTGTGATGAAACATTTAGAAATCCAGTTGCGAGCTCCAAGTGCTGTATATGCTGAAGTTACTTAGGTATACGTAATCAAAATGTTTGCTTAAATGCTTATCATCCCAGACAATCTTTATAAGCACATATGACCTTTATAAACACTGAAGAGTAACGATATGTGTGTCGTTTAAAATTCCTTCGAAGTTTTTTGTTTTTATGCTCATCCAGTGGCCAGCTTCCAGTTTCCTGTTCATCCATTCCATTCCCAACCAAATTCACACTCTCTTGCACACTCCAATTCACATGTGTGCCGCACATTGGTATTTTTTTATCGCAAGCTTTTACTTAGTTCATGCATGGCCTAACAAACTTAAATGTATAACCTTTCAAGCACACACTGATGTTCCTGGTGCAATTGTAACTTAAATTACCTTTGTCGTCTTTTTGATTCGACGATTTGGATGCTGATTTTTGATCACTGTGGAAGTTAAGAAAAAACATTTGTGAGTAACATTAGCAAAGCCAAGTAACAAAACGTCAAAATCAACGCACCCAATTTCCTTTTTGTCAGCGGACTTGTCATCCTTCTTCTTTGATCGAGAGTTATCGTCCTCTTTGTGATTCTTCTTATCTGCATCCTTAGAGGCAGCGCTCGATTTCTCAATTTTATTTGTGGGCTTAACTGTAAATTATGTCATCAATTATGTAAAAATAGCCCATATTTGTTTATTACATAGTACTATGCTAATTTTGGGATTCTAAATATTTATGTAGCCAAGAATTTTGTCTTAAGAAATGTTCTTTACCCATATCCCTCTTTGCTTCAACGCTAATTGTAGATTCCTTTTTCTTTTTTTGTTTTGTTTTATAGCACCTTATACAAGTTAAATTTAAAAACTGCATTCAAAAACAATTAAGAATGTTCTAGTCGAGCATTTATCCGATCGTAATGATCGACATTGATAAAATATATATGTGTACCAAAAATCGAAGCTATATCTTAAAAATTGTGGCTGTGGGATTTTTTTTATTTTTTCACTTTACGGTGGTGCGGGTAGTGCATCCAAAATTTGAAATAAACTTAATCTGCGTATGGTATACAGGAACCTGCATTCCAAGTTTGGTGTCTCTAGCTCTTATAGATTTCGAGATCTGTGTGTTTATACAGACAGAAAGACAGACAGACGGACAGACGGACAGACGGACATAGCTATATCGACTCGGCTGTTGATGCTGCTCAAGAATATATATTGTTCATATAGTCGGAAATGCGTATGATACACAGAAATCTACTTTAGTGTGTGAAAACGATTCAAACATAGAGATAAACAGGCGACCGCTGGCAAATTGACTGGACTGTTGATGTTGATCAAGATAATATATAATTTAGCTTATATCAACGGCGTCGCTCGATCGTTAGGTCTGTCAATGAGGTGATCAGTAATTATCAGTAATAGTGTTATGTCAAATGTCCACTTTAGAATAAAATTGTCTGATTTTTGGTTGATTTTCATGGAAAAACAAAATGTTTGACCCATTGAATAACAGAATCCAAGTCTCTTTAAGAAAACTTAGAGACTAGCTTGCCTAAAAACAGACCGACAGAAGGCCTTACACTTTAAGAGCGTCTCCTGCTAAGCATTACACATTTCGTGATCCAATTATATTGTTATTAAAATCAAGTTTTTAAAACATAATGCAACTGAAAGCATTGCAAAAATAATTATTTAAACAGCGTTAACACGTCGTTACCTCTTGCTTAAAACATGTGAAAGCTTCTTTAGACACGCTTTAATGGATTTGGAACATATTAATCGTAAGGGAAGGCAAGCGGAAGAAGCTGCAATGTGCACACGTGTGTGTACACGCGATATACTTATATTTAATATAAATGTACATATTTATAGAATACATGTGTGGGGCGGAAAGTAGTTGTGGAAAACAACAGGAAATGCTTACCCGACTTAATAGACTTATCGTCAGGGGCCTGAAACGACAATTGCAATTGAGCGAGCGGTTTATGGGAAATGTTGATTAATAAATTACCTCATCATGTAAAAGTTGTTGTTCGTCTTCACCAATTGTTAGATTGATGGACTCGTCGTTATCCATATTGACAGTGTCACCAGTGTTTTCCTCCTGTATTTCATCATCTGCTGGCCCAGCTTCGCCTTCGGCTTCTTCGGCGGCTTCTGCTTCATTGGCGTCAGCAGTGCCATTTTGGTCCTGAGCGTATTCCTCATCAGCATCTTCTTCATTATCGTCTTCGTCATCCAGAATGACACAGACATCATCAACATCGCCCACTTGATCAATTTCGTGACCATCATCATCATTGGCAAGATGAGCACTGTTCTCTCCATCTCCATTCGTCTCAAACTCAATATCTTCTTCGGCGTCCATTGGCTCTTCTTTAATTAGAGCATTTGAGTCCAACTCTTTGATTGGCATCGGGATCTTCTTTACCTTTACAACCGGCACAATCAAATGTGTATTGGAATCGATGCCCTCCTCTTTCAATGCCTACAATTACAAATATATTTCACATTGTACACCTATGCTAATGATTGTGTAACCACTGTGCATACGTACTCTTTCGAGGCGTTCGATGAGCACAGCCTTTGGACCCACGGTCTCCAGCTTGCGCTTCTCTAGCTCGTTTTTCAAGTCGCTGACACGTAAATCACTGATTTTCTTGCCTGATTCGGGCATATTGGATTGCACGTATTACTTATATTGCAACAATAACCGGTACTTGATTAAACAATTACAGATATTAGCTATTGATAATATAATTTTCACTATTTTTCCCGTTGTCAGAACGTGTGTTAATTTCCGTCTGCCTGCTGAAAATTCTTTAGAATATTTTTTTCCTAAAATCAAAATGGCGACGTGAATAACACCTATCACGTCTAGCTAACAGTTATCGATAAATATGCACTAAATTAAATATGTTTTACTCGATACTTTGAAGTTGATTTAAAGCTGAGTATGCCGTTTATTATGGGGATTCCTGATGCTGATAATGATGCTTTGATTTTTCGCAATATCAGAATGAAAATACTTTTTGGTTTTTTATCATTTTGTTTTTTAAATTTTAAACAGCTGTAACTATTAACTTGGCTGTAAAAGAATTGATTTTGAGTAGCAATAATCAAATAAAAATCGGGCATTCAAGTTTCCTTTCAGACCTAAGACCTGTTTTTCACGTTAGCTTCAGACCATGGGGTTTTTTTACTTCTTGCTTAGGGGGGAGGCGGCAAGCGGGGTCGAGGCAAAACGAGGCCTTCTGCTATGCTGCCATTCCGATTGCATGCGGTTGTTAGTAATAATACTGTGGTGAGACCGTATAACACACACAATAAGAAGCCTACAAATGTATTTTAATTCCCAGTCATATTATAGGCTTTGCATTATAATTATAATTTATATGCAAAATCGACTTAAAAGTTTCGACTTATAAATTCAAAATGGACGTAGCAACTTTTAACGCCAAATCGAAAAAAAACGCAATGGCTTTTAAGCCAAAGTGAAAAACAGGACCAGCACTGGTTTTTAATGCTTTTTCTCATTATCATAGAGCAGCATACTATCCTGAACACTTCTATGAACTTGTGGTATTTCTGCGTTTGCAGCTTACGGTCACACTGCTTGTCTACAGTACTTTTCCCGGTGGATAATTTTTGCAAAAATTAAACGTTTTTCAAAAACTCTGCCATGTCAGTGGTAATTGAGACCACGCTAGGAGACCTGACGGTGGATCTCTTCACGGACGAGCGACCGGTTGCCTGCCTCAACTTCATAAAGCTATGCCAGTTAAAATACTACAATTTTAACCTATTCCACACAGTGCAACAAGGCTTCATAGCGCAAACCGGTGATCCCAGTGGCGCTGGAGATGGCGGATCCTCCGTTTGGGGTGTGGTGGAGGGTGCGCAGAAGCGTTTCTTCGAAGCCGAATACCAGCCGAAGATACACCACTCAAGTGCCGGCATGCTGTCGCTGGTCAGTGCCGGCAAAAATCTTGTGGGCTCGCAGTTCTTTTTCACGCTCGGCGAGAATCTGACATCCTTGGACGGTACACACTGCGTCATTGGTGAAGTTGTGGAGGGACACGAGGTGCTGCGTAAGCTGAACGATGCAATTGTTGACGACAACTTTCGCCCCTATCAGGATATACGCATAACTCACACAGTCGTCCTGGAAGATCCATTTCCAAACCCGCGTGGCTTTCAAGTTCCCAAACGTTCGCCATCGCCCAGCGCCGAACGACTGAAGAATGGGCGCATTGCTGCTGACGAGGACATCGACGACACCGACGGCAAAACGTTGGAGGAAATGCAGGAGATGTTGGCAGAGCGCGAGGCAAAGGCACGTGCTACGATTCTAGAAATTGTAGGCGACTTGCCGGATGCAGAGATGGCGCCACCGGAGAACGTACTTTTTGTATGCAAGCTCAATCCTGTAACGACAGACGATGACCTGGAGATCATATTCAGCCGCTTTGGCGTTGTAAAAGGCTGCGAGGTAATACGCGACCGCAAGACAAACGACTCCTTGCAGTACGCCTTTGTCGAGTTTGAAGATCAGAAGTCCTGTGAAGCAGCCTACTTCAAAATGGACAATGTGCTTATTGATGATCGACGCATTCACGTGGATTTCTCGCAGTCCGTATCCAGAATAACTTGGCGGGGCAAAGGCCGGGGCATAATAGGTGATGAAGGCAAGTTGGACTTTAACAACTTGAGAGAAAAAGGTGCCAACGGTAAGGCTAGTAGAAGAAACAACAAAAATGGCAGAGAGAGAGTTGAACCTGTGCGTGATGAGCAGAGAAGCCGTTTGAGTTCTGCAGAGCGCAGAAAAGCACGTGAGGTTCGTCATCAGGAGCAAAAACAGCGCGAAGATCGTCGAGATGGTCGAGGCAATAATGCTCAACGTTCAAGATCAAGGGACCACAATGATCGACAACGAGAGCACAATGATCGACAACGAGAACACGAACGATCTCATCGCCGTAGCTCAAGATCAAGAGAACGAAACGATCGTAGAAGAGCAACGTCGCCATATCGAGGTAGTCGCTATTCGCCCGAACGCAGACGCCGAGAAGATGATCGAAATAGTAGTAGAAATGAAGAGCACAGGTAGATTTTAAAACTGTTATGCTTGAAGTTTGTTTTGTTAACAATTTTATTTGCAGATCTACGCTTCGAAATCAGGAAAACTTGCAGAGCGAACGACGTAATGTTGACACAAGACACAGAGAACACAAGGAAGAGCGTTTAGAAAATGCTACTAAAGATCGCAAGCGTATTGCTGCGGAAAAGGAACGCAAATCAAAGAAAAAGTCTAAGCGTGCAAAGAGCAGCAGCTCGGAATCTAGCGACTCATCCGTGGGCAGTGCATCGTCGTCAACTGAATCGGATGATAGCTCCGACGACAGCTCCTCCTCGGATGAACGCAGCAAGCGAAAGAAGAGCAAGTCAAAACGCAAGAAGTCCAAGGCGAAGAGCAAACAAAAATCAAAGAAAAAACACAAGAAATAAATGTTGACAATGTTTTAACGATACAAATAATTTAGACTAATTCGCTTATATATCCAGAATACATATTTTTACTTTCTACGCGAATCAATCTCAGCCTCCAAAGCAGCCATGGCTGCTCCACCACAACAACCGGCATCCTTTTCACCACGCCGTCTACGCGGTTTCTCAATGATTGCATCAGGATTGTAAACCACATTGTCTAAACGAGTTGTCTCTGGCGTTATGCGCAGCTCTGCAAAGCAATCCAAAGTTGTTTATTATTAATCTAAATGTATTTATGTAATTTATACCAACCATAGACGTCCTCTTCTCGCTTTTGTGCCTGGATTACATTTGTGCGCAGCTCGTAGTCTACATCTGCAGCTAATTTAATCATCTACAAATAGAAATGTTAATGCAGCTTAAACTAGCATAATTTGAATCTTTGAGCTTACCTTCTGAATCTCTTCCGGATTGGCTTCATCTCGGTTCTGCTGAAATGATTCGTTTATTTTATGTCGACCAGCCAGTAGAGCTCTGTCATCGCCCTGGAACACATACTGACGCGTGCGATGCAGCTTTTTGAACGCATTTAGCACCTGTCATTGTCAAAATATTAATTATTTCATAAATTAAATTAAATAAAAGTAATAACTTGCCTGGCGCTTCAACGGTTGAGACATTATTCTTTACGTCATAAAGACTTGAATACACTACACAAACAGTTGTTCCAACAGCGTTCGGTTCGACTCACACCACACAGACTGTTTGCACAAACAGAGCTATTTGAGTTCGTTTTTAGATGGCGATATGTGCGGATGACTAGAGCGCTGCTGCGGCATTGCTTGCTATTGCATTGCAGTGATAAGCATAAGAGGAAAAATAGCATAAATAACACAATCAGTCCTTTTCCTAACACGGTACGTTATTGAAAAGGAAAAACAAATGAATTCCAAACGATTTTCTGTGTTTCAACCATAATGGTTTTATTTTTCGAAGTCAAGATCCAAAGCAAGGTTTGAAAGCAATAAATTGTATCGTAGGCATCTGCCTGCGTAACCCGTGTTTAAATAAGATGAAGAATAATAGAAAATTGAGATAAGCAATTTGTTATTTGAATTTCCTGTTTAATCTAGCAACCAAATATCAAAATTTTTAATAACGGAAGAGTTTGTTGTTTTGTAGATCTTAGAACAGCAAGCAATTCAGTTTTTGCAAATTTCAAACGGAGCCGATATTTGGAACAGGTTTGATATACCAACAAAAATTGGTGCAAATGGTTTGTGTGGTATATTCATCCCTTTTGCCTTTTTTCAGCTGTTTTCATAAAACGTTAGCCAGCCCTAAAACAATGCAGAGCTGCATATTGCTGCACCTATCGATAAATGTTAATCGTCAATAATTTCCGATATGCCCATGTTTTTGACATCAACGCAATCAGTTGCAAGAATTATTTTACATCGCTTGGTTTGCTGCGGCGGTTGTTTCGGCGCGAATGATTTCTGAGCATTATTAAAAATGCTATCTAGTTTATAAAAATCTAAATTAATAAATATATATATTTCGTAATTCCGCAATGAAAGCAAACACAAAATTGTACAAGCAATAACAGCAGTTCTTTAACTATTCGCAGTGTTGTGGTTAAAAGTGAAATTTATATATGCTACTATTGGCCGCCTTGTTTTAATACCCATTAAAATATTACAAAAATCAGCCTCGCTGTGTGCGTGCATAACTTAAAGAAAGCATTTACTGCGTGGCTAGGCGAGGCGTGGCGGGGGGCAGGCCCTGCCAACACACAGACAACGAAACTGGCTCAAAACGACAAGCTAACGTTCTTCTTGAAGAACATGGACGAAGACGAAGAGGAGGAAGTAACTGACTTGAAGCTCCAACTGTTTCACAATACAGTACGCGAACACATTGTAAGTCACTCAACGCTCATCTCGAATCAGGCTAATGTGACGTCAGTTCCAATCAACACCACCCCTTAAAAAACAAAGTCAAGCGAAATCTGTTGCAGCTGCCCCTGTTGTTGTTTTTGTTGTTGTTGATACTCTAGCTGCAACTGCAGCTGCTGCTTGTTGTTAACTGTACAGCGTCCCTCCAAAATAACAGTTAAACAACTAAACTGTTGATAAACAAAGCAGCCAAATAAGCAAATATATATATTTAGAATTACTGTACATTTGTTTAGAATTCTTATCAGCTAAACGCTTCGATTTATGAGCCATGCAAAGGTTGAACCGAGACACTTAAACATCGCTGTCGTTGTCGTTTATTCTAACTGTTTGGATTGAATGGAAACACACACACACACACAATAAGATAATACATTAGGCAGATCTGCATAATTAGACTGGACTCTAGTCCAACTGTTCACACGTACATCAAAATTGAGCAGCGGCTGCTCTTTTTGTTATAGGCGCCAATGTGTCTCTCAAGCGAAAAAGGCAAAGCACAGTACGGAAAAACAAGAAAGCGACTGATTTGCCGATTTCTTCAATATTGTTTAGAAATAGAAAAATTATATTTAAGCTCTTGATTTTTGTTTAACATTCAGCATGTCTTTAGCTTTAGAAGAAATTTATTTTAATTTTAAAAATATTTTAGTTTATATTATAATACAAATACTAAAAAGAAAACTATCTTTTTCTGTTTTCGACACATCGATAAATTGATTTATATCATACGCTTAAACGAAACATCATCGATAATTGAGCAGTCGATAAATGATTTAGTCGATTATTTTATGATTATTATTATAAGCTACTAATAGGAACGAGATATTCAGAGCGGTTCCCATTTCCGAGAACTTTTCGTGCTGATACATTATCGATTTTGCCATCCTATTTTCGAAGAAAAATAATTATTGGTATTTTCTTTAAGAGTTAGGTTTGTATACTTCTCATTTTACTGTGTCACAAGCACAACTTTTGTTTTTATTCTGCAATAATAATGAGAAATATTAACAATAAATATTATTATAATAGTATTATTATACTATAACTGCCAATCCAATCAAAACTCTTGAATGCGTGCAAGAATTTCTGCTGATGGTAATCTGAAAAAAAAAAGTAAAATGTTAACCAAACCGACAACAACCATATTTCATTTCAGCAGCAACAGGTGAAAGTGCTTATAGTTTATTTATAAACATTTGGTATTTCAGTGTAATAAATAAACTTTTGTTTATGGCATGTATGAATACACATACAAACAAATACATAAGTATGCTTATGGTATTGCGCAAACATGCAATAAAGCGAAACAAAACAAAACAAAATGATTCAAAATATTCAAAAGTGTTGCACTTTTCAAGCAATTTCAAGTGCACGGCAAATGGTCACGATTTGTGCCCAATCTTTAAGTTCAAGTGTGGCTGCCGCAGCTGTGGCTTTTTGTTTAAACAATAGCTATAAAGGTGATGAATTCAGATATATGTATATATGTATATATATATATGTTTGTTTTTCCTACACTTCTTATTGAACACATTTTGTTGGTGCCTGGCTGCGCTTTGTTTATGCTGCTAAAAATAAACAATTGTTTTATTTAAGTTATACAATTGTTTATACTTGATACAATGCAGATTCTCTTCAAGTGTCCAAACCAACGCAGGAAACGACAAACCTGTAGCTGTTGTGCAAACTGTTCTTTTTGGTTCTGTTCTGTTTTATTATCGCATACATTAATGAAAATTGAATAATGCCACAACGTATGTAGGTCAAAGTACGTGTATTGCATGCTTAATGTCTCCCAAAAAAAACTTGGTCAAAGTTCTAATAAATTATGCAGGAACCCCTAAAAACAAAGCAAAATAACAGAAATACAGAAATACAGTATATCAAAAGCAATGCTAACTTCTATCACGGCTTTTACTCAAACAAATTTGTTTTTCAAACTCGGTCTTTGTATTTTTTGCTGGGTTTTTGTATACTTGCTGCCTTACATAAGATATCATCAAATGTTTCAACTTATCTTTTAGAAACACTTTTTTTTTTTGTCATATTATAAAAGCATACAATTATGTTGTATTCTTATCACCCTCGTCTCATACATAACATAAATGAACAAAAGAACCAAACGCACGTGGCACCTTTATAACTTACTTGTTCGTTAAAATTCATAAGAATTCTTGTCATTGTTGCAGGTTTCTCACACATGAAATGAATAGGACGCATATGTTTGTTACAATAGATGAGCCAATTATGGCTAGTTATGTTACAAAGCAGAACACAGATTAGTCATGTTTTGAGACTACTATTATGTATTTAAGTTAAATGTGATGATTAAAGTTAAATTTGTAGTGCAAAAAATTACTTTCAAGTTAAAATTAGTATAACAAAACAAGAAGGAAAGATTTAATACCTCTTTATAGATCTTATTAAAATTTCGCCAAAAAGGAAAATAGAATAATAAAACTCATTTTTCTTAGGAGCAATGAAGTCGGATAAGAAGTGAAGGTTTTTGGTTTTTTTCAGTTTCGCAACGAATTCGTCCAACATATATGTATATGATATAATTATATTGTTAATATTATCTGATTCTGATTGAAAGACTTAGTCAGCCAGCCATGACGGCTTTATAAAGTCATTTCGGTGTCCTGAATGTGGTTTGGTTCATGGCGTTATACATTTTGTGCCAAAATTATAGTACCCCATGCTAGGGTATAAAACAAAATGTATAATCTGCGGTTGTCACGGAAGTCTAGAGATTTCCGGTTGGTTTGCAGAAAGAACTGCCAATTAACGAAAGCTTGTTCACTCGAATTCTAAATAGATAACATTACAAAAATGAAAACAAGTAAGAATGCTCTAGTCGAGTTAACTTTTGTACTTTATATAGTCGGTAATGCCTCCTTCAGCCTGTCACACACATTTGCAGTACTTTATAACTGCCTTTTTCCCATTTTCCACTATAATGACACAGAAATTAAACCAAATACCAATATTTGGTGTAATAAAAGAAACATGCAGAGGACAGTTTAACTAGAAAATTGAACGTATTAGCACAGCTTTTATAGTATAATTAATAAAAACACGCTTCGATCATTTCGAAAACGTCTTTCACTTAACCAAGTGCAAGTGTGCGAAACATTTATAAATTTGAGCTCTTGTTTTGCCTTCAACATTCACCGTCAAAGTTGTTTTACAAACAACAATAACAAGATGAGGCATAGACAGCATTTATGACTGACGCCCATTTGTTGCCCCTGCCGTGCCATGTTGCCCTGCTTTGCCACAATGTGCAACGCCTATTTATAGGCATGTTTCGCGTCGCGTTGCATGTGTCTTGTTGTCTAGTTGTCTTGTTGTCTTGTCGTCTTTGTCGTTTTGGGCGTTTTTCATCTCGAGTTCACGTCAAGTCATTGACTCTCTGGTTTTGGCCAAATGCATTTTGGCTTTATAACAAGTTTGCATAGAACTTGTTGTATTTGTGCTAATATGATTCAACAGGTGTTATGCCCAGTTAAGTTGCGCTTTTTTAAACCTTGCATCTATTCTTAATGGTTACAAAGTATGTTCTGCATAAAAGGAGGTATTTTGGAGACTGTGGAATAATAATATCTTTAAATTCGAAAACAGAAACACAAAATAAAAAACGAATGGGTATGAAAAGTTATCGGAAATGAGAAAAGGCTTCAATATGTATAATTTTATACCTAAACAAAGTTTCAGGAAAATCGGATCAGTATATTTGGTAGCTGCCATAGGAATTGGTACAAAACAGAGTTCTATCAAGAGCTTTTTATAATATAAGATGTTTTTCAGCTTAGAGTTTACTTTCAGCTAGTTTAGTTTTCATTAAAATCTCAGTAAAAAAGTAACTTTTTTACACTTTGTTGGCGCAGCTGTGAATTTAAATATTAATACACTGATTGTCTGAAACTGGGCACACCTGTCTTGCAACTTCAGTGGGCGATAAAAGTCTACAGACAGGTCTCATTTGTGCCACATGTTCTGTTTGAATATTACTTCAATTTATAATTGCATAAATATTCACCCGAAGCATAGACAATATAGAATGCTGAAATCATACTCAAAATTCAATACAAAGAGAGAGAAAATATGCATTCTTGAATTTAAAAAACATTGAATAACAAAGGTTTTCAAAAAGAAATCTAAACTTTTGTCAGGCACTGTATAAATAATATGTGGCACAATTTCAACAAATTCATTCTGTATTCGAAGCTAAGCGCCAGACTGGGAATTATATACATATGTATAGGCTACATCGGAAATTTAATCGCTGTTATCTTTTTGTATAATTGTGTGAGTTTTGCGCCACGCGATCCAAGTTCAACAATGCTTTAAAATGGCACGTCACTGGGCTTTTGTTTTTTCTTTACAAACAATCTGTAGTATAAACTATTAATTCTTTTGAATTTATAAATAAAATACTCACAATTGTGATAGGTTTAAATGTTAATATGTATTTAGAAATTGTAGGTCATTAAAGACGAACAAAACGAAATTAATAATATAACAAGTCTGAAAAACTAGCAAAACTTTTTAAAACATACCATGCTAACTTTGGGTGAACTTTTCAACACTTTTTAAATGTACAAACATGAAATTAATATATAAATACTCACAACATGTATGGGATGAAAGATAAAAGATCTTGCGAAGAGCGGGTGAGGTGGTTGAATTAATTTTAAAGGTAAGCTATACATTTCTCCAAAACTGTGGAAAAAACTGCTTTCATACGGACAGAAGGACGGACCAACAGACGGACATTTCACAAACCCAATGTACTCTTTTTTTTTTTCAAAAAAATTAAAAAATGAGTATAAAAATAGAATTCGAACAACTAAATTGGCATTATCATTCCTAGGCTCTAAAACACGTAAGCAGTCGCGTTTTCATTTTCGAATCCAATCAAAACATTCAAAATTGAAATGTAAAGTTGCAAAAACACATCAATATTTCTTCAGCTCGATCTTGAAAAAATCTTTTCTTACATAAGTTCAGTGTTTATTAAACGATCCATATGAAAATTACACAAAAAGTCCAGAATTATGCTTTGTGTTTGGAATTTAAACTATTTTTAGCTATTTGCGGGGGTGATAAATGTGATCTGTGTATAATATACAGGAATTAATATGCTAAATTTGGTGTCTTTAGCTCGTATAGTCTCCGAAATCGAAGCTTTTATTTCAATTCCCTCTAAAACAAAAACTGATATAAATTTGTGTAGATACTAAGTGAAAGTTCTTGCAAATGGAAATATGTTTGTCTTCATATATTTCGATGGTATTCTATAGTGCCATCGATTGATTTCCAGCTCTAATACAAACATATGTCCAATGTACATATGTACATATATATATAACATACATATCAGCTATCAAAACAATGATTGGGTTCTTTTAATCAAATCAATCAAATGCAATTAGTGTTGAATGCCTAAATGGGCCATTAAATTAATAAAATTATACCTAACAAAAGGCATACATAGTACTAAGTACATACTATGTATTCTTAGTATAAATAGTAAGTAATTATATTAACAGCAGCAAAAAAGCAAGAAAAACAGCGCTAAGAAATTCGCATAGACAACAAAACTAACTTCAACCCATTCAAGACATGTGGTATAAATTGTTTTGTTTTGCAAACACATTTGTGTGATTCTTGTTGTTTGTTTTTCCTTCTCATTTTTGCCATTCGGAACACGAAAAAAGTCTTATTAATGATACAATATACATGTATATGCATGCATATCTATTCTTTTGTATTTTTAGCAGCGTAAAAAGCTATGACGTGTGTTTTTAAATGTTTAGCGTCTGTTTTTCTAATACTATTTTTAGCTTTTTTTCAATTGGTGTTTATGATTTTGATAAATTTTGACAACAGTGCCATTGAAACAAAGCACATGTAGATATGCACAAAAATTTACTACAGATACACTGAACGAATTCTAAACTTATGTATCAAATAGATGATATGACCCGACCTGACCAAGATAATTAAAAATGGTACACAATACGCAGCTGTTCGATAGTAAAAAAGTCAGTCAAGAAATATGTTGTATACTTTCAAACTTCGTAGAAACGTAACTTCCGGAACGAAAGAACCAAAATGTTTCTTGTTCATACAGCTTTTCCGATCATATAGTGAACATATAATTGTCACGCTTAACTTGGAATCTTTATAGTGTTGACATTTAATTGGCTTTCGTGTCTATAATCAATCTAAGCCTTATCAATGGATTTGTTGCTGCTGTCGTTGGCTGCTGATAAGCAATGTCCACATAGACAAACTTTTGACCTTTGCACACATTTAGCAATTGTAGACGAGTGGTTTTTTTTTTTATTATTATTAATCATCAAGTTTTTGTTTATATTTTGTTAAATGTGTTTGTAACCAAGGCTGAAACGGTATTTAAACTTTAGAATTGTTTTACAACGCGAATATGGCTTACGGTTTGATTTTTATCGTGTACTTTTGTACTTAACTTTAAAAATTAGTATTCAATTGACATTTGTGCTTAGTTTCATAAAGAAAAGTTTGTTAAATATTGATCGATTTTAAAATGCTTTTGGTATAACTTAATAACTTTTTAACTTCATTTATATTTCCTTTTAATTGCCTTGATGACCTTGACAGCAGCATATTTCATTCTGATATCAATCTAAGTGGCAAAATAAACACAGTTTAACAAACAAACGATAAAACAAAACTAAAGTAAATAAATATACATACATAAAGTTATGTTCTTATAAATTCAAACGTAAATAAATTTGTTTTAAAATTTTTGTGTACGTTTTTGCTTCTTTATTGTTTTCATCATCTTTGCAGACAATTTATTTTATTAATTTATTTTTTTGCAATGTGGAAAGCGTAACTAAATTTTATTATAATTTTGCGATGGCGTGAAATTAATTTTAGTTTCTTTTCAAAATTTGTGAAAAAATTAAATTAAAAATCAAAAAGACATTTTTTGCCATTGCCTAATTTCATTATTTATTTGAATTTTTAAGAGATTTTTGAAAGTATTTAAGTTATTATCTATAGACAACTTTTCAATCAAAATCATTAGAGAGAGCAAAACAGAGATAGTCGAATTAAGAAATTTCTCGAAATATATAATATTATAATACCCCTGCAAAACAGATTTCCACAAATTGCACACTTTGGCACTTAACTAAACTACTTTTGTGTGTACATCGCGACGCTCGGCTGATCCAACTCTCCATATCCAATTTTGGTTTCGTTTTTATTTTAATATGCAATCATGGCTCATCATTAACATAAATCGCTGCTATATACATCTTACATTGATAAGAAGAGATTAATAATAAATTAAAGTTACTTTAAACTAGCAATACTGCATTTTAACTTTTAATTGTGCACAGTGTAATATATTCCCCAACTTTGTTTATATTTATTCTTTGCAGATTCTTTTGCTGCTCATCATTTTACTATACTTCAGCTCATATGTGGTCGTCTCACGTTTTCGACGTCGCGATCGTGATGATCTCTACTCAAATGACGAGGACGAGGTGCTGGTCTATCGCATAAGGTAATTTATTATTTATAGCTATGCTTTTTTTTAACGGACAGGTGTCGAGTCAACGACCTGCACTATGCCGCTAATTACAAAGTCATCAATGTGCATTCCATTCACATGCCAATGTTTAACTCGATGCTTTCTTTTAGCTTTTGGCTATGCACCTTCACATTGGCTGTGGCGGAGGGCGCTGCCATGTTGCTGCCAGTGTCCATAGCGAGCAATGAAGTGTTGCTGCTCTATCCCAATAGCTACTATGTTAAGTGGTTGAACAGCTCTCTAATACAAGGTAAGTAAAACAAGAAAGAAATGTTAACTTTGGGATCACGAAGATTAAATGCTCTTGCAGAGTAGCTGAAAAAAGTGATTTCTGAAAATTTATACAAAAGAAAAAAAGTTTAGCATATGAAAACTATATGTTCAAGCGATTGTTTCTGTAGTTAGATGATATGTTAATACAGTTTTTTTTCAAATTTGGTTAATTTACTTAAAATTGCTGAGTTTGGCCAAGAAATCTTGAAAAACAATTGAATTTCTCATGCAAATCACTTTTTACCCGATAGTTTCTATTGCAGTTAAAATGCACAGTTGTCCTTGTTTTGAAAAAATGTTGTATACAGCATAACGAACACTTTGGTGAATTTTCCTAAAATGCTTCCATTTTCACATTCGAAAATATTATAAGAGTTTAATTCCCTTGCATTGAATCAAGGAATGAATTGAGTTAGGATTCAATTTAGTAGTTCAAAGCAATACAGAAATTGGGCAGGGATTTTAATTTCGTAAAATGTTACCGAAAGTGAAAACTGAAACAGGTCTAACCCGATTTTGCGATAGGAAAAGAAGTGTTAATGCATTACACTTCTCATAATAAAACAGCTTCAAACAATTAACAAATATAAATTAATTATTATAATTGTATCATTTCAGGGCTATGGAATCATGTTTTTCTCTTCTCCAATCTGTCGCTGTTCATCTTTCTACCGTTCGTCTATCTCTTCTCCGAATCGACGGGCTTTGTGGGCCACAAGAAGGGCATCCTGGCGCGAGTCTATGAAACATTTACAGTATTTATGTTGATGGCTATTATTGTACTAGTGCTGACTGCTGTTCTCAGCGCAGTGTTTGGCATTGAAAAGTTTCAGTTCTTCTGGTTTCTAAGTAAGTTCAAAACGGAAACAATTACAGACTTCACCCATTATAATAGATGAAATTAAAATGCATTGCTAATTTCCGTTTTTTACGCTTCACAGATTTGGGCAGCGTTCACCTGCCGTTCCTTTATTCATGTGTCTCATTTCTGGGCGTAATGCTAATGCTGAGTAAGTAACTAACAATACATTCAATTACATATTATGCATGATATACATATTATTCCATCTGGCCGATAAACTTGTCTATATAGGCCAGTTGTTGTGGATTATGTTCACGCGCCTTGGCTACGCTCTCCTCAAACTTTTCAATGTCCTTGAGTTGCTTATAGGCAGTTGCCTTGTATAGCCAGGCGCGCAGATTTGATTCCTGCAGCTTGTCCAGCACATATTGGCAATCATCTAGTGCTCGTTTGTAGTTGCGAAGTCTGCAAAAGCATTAAAAGTTGTTAGGATTCGGGTTCAGTGTAGGATATAGGCTCCTTCACCTTATATAGCACAAGGCGCGATTGTTGTAGGTAATTGCGCTATTCTTAACCCGCTCCACTGCCTTGCTGTAGTGTAGAATTGCCTTCTCAAAGCTGCCCTTGCGAAAGGCTTCGTTTCCTTGACTGAAAATGGCATTTTACCAATAATGATGGATATGAGATTGAAAAAAATACATAATAGTGGATAAGAGATTATGTAAAGTCAGTTTTTGATAACAGTTGCTTTTAAACTTTAACACAACAGTTCAATGGTGGTATCCATATTCAAATTAATAAAGAATTTGAATACTCTTGCAGAGATCCCAGTAAAAATAGATCCCACGACAAACAAAAATATATTTTTTCATAAAATATTCTACTTTTGAAAAGTAAGTAAAAGTAATTTTTATGGCAATGATGATTCGCTTTTTTTCCAATTTTTCGAATTTTTCTCAACTGAGAGCTTAGTTTGTATTGAAAAAGTTCAGATTGACTGGGCTGTTTATGCTGATCTCTTATGGGGTCGGAAAATAATCTATCTAATCTGCAAGGGTATACAAATGTAAATCGTTTGGAAATCCCTATTCCATCTCTATTTTGAATAATTACCTACGCTCCAGCTCCGCCTCGTACTCACGCTTGGCACGCGCCTGTGCACGTTCATTGGCATCCCGTTCTACCTCCTGCATAAAGCCCTGCGGATCCATGGTTTCGCCCAGGCCTGGCTTTGCTTCTGAGTTGCGTTTCTGCTCCTCACGCTTATTGATCACAGTGCGATTCTCACGCACTGTTAAACGCACATTGTCTACGTCCAGATTTTCGAAATCCTGAGCAGTTTTAGCTTTTGGTGGCTCGGCTTCATCTGCTTCGGGATTGCCGCCAAGTTTTAAAATATCGTCAATCTTTTGCAGAGTTGACTCAAAGTCAGCAAAATCATCCTGTTCGTTTTTATCCATGTCGAAACTGGCAGAGAATATATTGTTTTAACGTTTCGTCAAGCGTTGGCTGACAGTTACTCTATTTTGTTTGATTGGAAACCTTGGCAACCAACTAACGCTGTGTTTACTTTGTTTGTTTTGTTTGTTGTTTACAGTCTGTACGCCCTATGGATTCGTGCGTCTGTTTGGCGTTGTCAACCAGGTGCTGGTGAGGCCCATGCTGCTGCGAGACGTGAACGAAGAGTTCAGTGCCTTCTACATGGAAGAGGCGAGTGTTAAGCGCAAGTTGGCTCACATTGAGCTTCACAATGTAAGCATCACAGATGCCACAAATGGCAGTCGACTGACCAATGGCAATGGTCGCACACATAGCTATCTGGCACAACCATTGCAGGCGCATCTGTATCAGCGCAAAGCGCTCAACGGCAATGTGGACGAGCAGCAGCAGGTGCTAAATGAAAGACTGAGAGAGCTGTATAGTGAGCGCAAGGAGTTGGACAAGCTGCGTAAATCGAGCACATTTCAGCGCACCTTTGTCTATCCACTGGCCATGCTGCTATTGCTGTTCTGCACGGCTGTCACCATACTGCTGGTGGGGCAAAATACGCTGGAGCTGCTCATAGGCATCAAAGCGCTGCCGCTAAGCACAAGGGTAAGATAACTGTCTTTATTTTCTACTTTAAGCTTCTAATTGTTTTCTACTTTTAGCAATTTACGTTGGGCATTTCATCGTTATCCATGCTGGGTCCCGTTGGCGCCGGCATGGAGGTGTGTCTCATTTTCTATCTGGGCGCCACCTCTGTGGTGGGTTTCTACAGCATGCCCTTTATGAACAATGTGCGGCCAAAGCGACTGCAAACGTCGCTGCCACAGCTAATGTTAAACTGTGGTTTCATGCTGGTGCTATCCTCAGCGCTGCCGCTGCTTAGCAGGATTATAGGTGCGTCATTGCAATATATGTCTAATTGTTCTTTTGTTAATACTTTTTTGTGTGTTTACCCTAGGCATTACCAACTTTGATCTGCTGGGTGACTTTGGCGCCATTGAGTGGCTGGGCAATTTTCAGATTGTACTGCTGTATAATCTGGTATTTGGCACAACGACGGCGCTTTGCCTGGCCAACAAGTTTACGGCGACGGTGCGGCGCGAGCTGCGTGCACGGTTAGTGGAGAACTATGTGCTCTTTACTAACTACATGAGTTTCATCAACTGATATTTAAGACAGCGATCCGACAAAGCTTTACCATATCAGCGTCAGCTGCTGAAACGTTTTGTCGAATCGCCCTTTAATAGTCTAACTAGTTTCTATGCCAAGTACTACAATCTTAGTCGTAAGAGCAGTCGTTAGTCGCCAGGCCAACAACATGGACTGTTGAGAATGAAAAGTGAAGATACAACTCTCGATATACATGTGTATAATATACATTATACAGAACTGATATTTAAATGTTGCGCTGTTTATTGTTGTGCTTAATTGTTATAGTTTCTAAGTGTAAGCGTAGCATTTTCAAATACGTCGCTCGTTTATACATAAATGTAAATTTATGCAGTTGCGTTCTTGTGCACCACCGTGCACTAAGATTTACACTTACATCTATATCTATCGAAACTATTTTGTATAACAGTGTAAGTTTAGGCTACATATTTAGGCGTTTTTGAAATTTTATTAGTCTGAGTCTATAGTCAGCATCGATTTATTAGTGTCGATATCCATTTCATACATATTATATTTATACAATAATTTTAAAGCATGCATTTCATTGTCACATTTATTCATATACAAATAATTTATTTTAATAATATACGTATGTATTTCAACAATGTTCCTTAAATGGCGCATACGCTAAGGCGCATTTCATCATTTATTTGCATACTAAAACAAACATAACACAAGTACTTTATGCATATAAAAATAATGTGATAAAATATAAAAAAAAAAAACAAATAACGTTTTAAAAAACTTAATACTGCTTATTTCATTTCGCATTCGCAGCTTAATGCAGCCATAAAGTGGTCTATGTGGATTCAGAACTTATTTCTGGTTTCTTTATTTTTTATTTACAGTTTGACGGCGCTATTTTTGCTGGTTTGATACGCGTACATATATGCGAGATGTAGACTTCTGTTAACTATTAAATTACTGTGATGTTTATATTAAATAGGAAATATTGAAATAAAATATCTACACTTTGTCGAACTTCGAGACCTTTACCAAATTCGTCGAGTCAATGTCTCTGTTTTTAATAAGTATCCTATCGTTTGACTGATTTGAGAAAATACCAACCAACCAGGGTGGAAAGAAGGATGTAAGTTTTAAACATAACGTTATATTTGTTTACCCTTGCAGAAAAGTTTTTCATCGTTTCTATAAAATCTATACAATATAGTGCTCCTTTCCAACTCTATATAAACTAAACGTTGACCCAACTTTATATAAACTATATAAAGTACAAATCAATTTTTATTGAGAGAATGGTTTGCAGCATTAAAATTGTTTGAGTAATTTCAGTTTAGAGAGTTTGATGCTCCACCCTAAGGGGACACCTAATGTTTGGTACTCAGAACGGTTTGAACCTTGGATCACTAAAATACAAAATTAATAAATTTAACTATATACTAAAAATTGGTTAAATTTGAATCATTTTAAATTTATTACGGAAACATAAGAAATAAATTTTAGATTTAGAATCATAATTTTCTGATTTACAATAAACCAATAAATAATGTCGAGCAACAGAAAATTTAAAATTAATATTTATTTGTTTGAGTAAGTACTATAAGGAGTATATTTGATCAAAATCGGATCACTATTTATACTCCATGTTCAAAAATTGATTGGGTTTGCCTATGGCCTTACTAAGAGAGGCAATCACATTTGAAACCAATTTTACCAGTTAACTTTGCCGGCGCAAAAGAAGTGTTGCACAACATCGGCCGAACTAATTGTTATCGTGCTGTTATCGCAATAAAAAATGAATACAAATAAAATTATTGTTGATATCAACAGGCACAAAAATCGATTTGAGTTTCTAGGACCATTTGTACAAAAGGACATAAAAATTAAAATTTGTGCAAGCACCGATTTGTATATCGATAACTATGCTATTGGCATTTGCACAAGTGTCTTAATACATCGCCGCTTAATGTCGATAAGTTGCGCCCAATTATCGATATATCGCTAATGCACCAAATCAAAAATGTTCTCATAAAATTCTTTAGTTATTTTGCAGCAAAGAAAGCTACAAATTTGACATAATTGACATTCATTGGTCGTATAATTATAGAGTCGCGATATTAAAATATATTTTAAGAAGGTAGCGATTCATCGTAAGCATGGCAATGTCAGCTCTGATCGTTATCGATACTTATGCAATAATCACATCCCTAATAATTCTTTGTGGTAGCGTCGTTCTTAATTGGTTTTCTTGTATTCAATTTGATTAAAATAAGTGAAAATATGCTAAGTCGCAAGCGTCGCGCCAGCTCCATATCGAGCCGAGTAGACGAAGATCCTCTGCTGCTAGATGACTCAACGCCGGAGCAGTCGCCGGTGCAGCAGACACAATCGGCGCGCAAAAAGCGTCGTCTGGATCCAGCGGAGTTGTGTCAACAGCTGTACGACTCTATACGCAATATTAAAAAAGAGGATGGCTCCATGGTGTGCGACACGTTTATAAGGGCGCCAAAGCGGCGCCAGGAGCCATCCTACTATGACGTGGTGGTCAATCCCATCGATTTGTTGAAGGTGCAACAAAAGTTGAAAACAGACTCCTACGACGATCTGTACGACATGATGAACGATTTGGAGTTGTTAATAAGCAATGCAAAAGCCTTTTATAAGCCTGAATCGACAGAGTATCAGGACGCAGTTGCTCTGTGGCAACATATACAAACGAACCGGCAGCGAATTATGGAAGCCAATGGCTTTGCCGAGGAGGAGCCACGTGCCAAGCGTGCGCCACGCAATCCACGTCGACTGACGGGCAGCACCGAGCCAGGCAATGGTGATTTTGATGACGATTGCAATCAGTACGAGGAACTCTTTGCATCGATTATGACGGCAACGGATCCACTTGGCGACAGAGCGTTGCATAGCATATTTCAATTGCTGCCATCGAAGAAGGTTTATCCCGATTATTACGATGTTATAGAGCATCCCATTGATTTGCGTCTGATTGCGACAAAGATACAAATGAATGCATATTCGACGCTGGTGGAAATGGAGCGAGATCTGCTGCAGATGACAAAGAATGCGTGTTTGTTCAACGAGCCCGGATCGCAGATATACAAGGATGCCAAGACGCTTAAGCGCATCTTTACGCAGCGACGCATAGAGCTGGAGACGGGCAAAGGCAAGCCGGCCAGGCGACTCAAGGGATTATCCAGTGCGGCTATAGCAGGTATGTTGAACTGGCGTGCTCCCCAATTCAGCAGATATCTCATTTTGTGTAATCTTCAATTTCAGCGCTCAAGGAAGAAGTTGACAGCTCGGACGATGAGGAAACCAGCAAAAAAGGCGAGGGACCCATGTGGGCGTTATTTGATCATTTGTATAATGCTCCAGGCACCTCAGAGCATCCGGGTGTAACCGGACCACCGCTGGGCAACTCGTTGTGGAAGCTACCGGTGCGTCGCTTTCATCCCGAATACTTTGAGCTTATTAAGCGTCCCATTTCCATGAGCCAAATCCACACCAAGCTGAAGAAGGGCGACTATGCCAACATAAGCGATCTCACCGGCGATCTCTACCTAATGCTTGACAATGCAAAGAAGGCATTTCCGACCACGCATCGCACCCACAAGGATGCACTGAAGATGCTCAAACTAATGAATGCAAAACTGGTAGAGGAGTCGCTCGAGGAAACCAGTGACATGGATGAAGACGAAACAGATGATACATTTACGACAAGCGCACAGCAAGAAAAACGAAAGCCGGGCAGACCACGTGTCAATTCCAACTCTAGTGCGACACCCAACTCTAACTCAAACAACTCCAATTCACCCAAATCGAATCGCATTGCGATCAATGCGGCTATTAAGAAGAAAATTCTAAGCATACAGAAATATTTGGTTGACTACAGCGCAGGCAATCGTCGGCTCATTGAGATGTTTATGGAAAAGCCACCACGCAAAATGTATCCAGACTATTATGACATCATACAGAATCCAATTGATATGAACACTATTGAGCACAATATACGCGCCGACCGCTATGCTACATTGGAGGATGTTGTCGCTGATTATCGTCTTATGTTCTCCAATTGTCGACAATATAATGAAGATGGCTCCATTATTTATGAGGATGCCACTACGCTGGAACGTGCTTTGAATGAAAAGCTTAAAGAATTTCCGGGTCTGGTGGAAGTCAAGCGGCCGCTGCAAAAGTTCAACAACAAGGGGCGCAAGCCAAAGGCATCCCTCTTAGGTGACAGAGAGCGCATGTGGCAGCTTTATGAAACATTTCGCGATTATCAAGAGCCAAAGGGCAAGCGACAGCTGTCGCTGATCTTTACCAAGCTGCCATCAAAGAGCGATTATCCCGAATATTATGATATCATTAAGGATCCCATGGATATGGAGCGCATTGCACAGAAGCTGAAGCAAGGTGCCTACGAGACAGCAGATGAACTGATTGCTGATTTTCTGCTTATGCTGGAAAACGCCTGCAAATATAATGAGCCCGATTCGCAGATCTATAAGGATTCGTTGGTGCTGCAGCAGTTGACGCTGCAGCTAAAGCAGCAGCTGCGCACAGAACGTGATGCTTTGCCCGATGTGCCGCTGGCCGTTCAGGAGCTCTTTCTAACGCTCTTCACCACGGTCTACAATCATCAGGACGAAGAGGGACGCTGCTATTCGGACTCATTGGCTGAGCTTCCCGAATACGATGAGTTGGGCGAAGGTGCCAAAGTGCGCGGCATTTCGCTGGATCTCGTCAAACGACGTTTAGATAAGGGTGCATATAAGCGTCTGGATATCTACCAGGAGGATATTTTTGCCTGCTTGGAACGTGCGCGCAAAATGTCGCGCACCGACTCGGACATCTTTCAAGATTCCATTGAACTGCAAACATATTTTATACGCAAGCGCGATGAGCTGTGCAAGGACACATTGAGTTCGCCCGCGCTCAGCTTCACGTTAGACCAGCTGCTGTCTGAAGTGGAGGTAATGCGCCTGCAAAAGGTGGCACAGGAGGTGCAGGAGCAAGAACAAGACAAGGACAAGGATGAATTCAATGCCAGCATGAAGGGCGAAAGCATGACCATTAATCAGCAGGTGTATTCACCCGGTGATTATGTCTATGTCCAGATGCCAGAGAACAAGATACCCAGCATTGCATGCATCGAGCGTCTTTGGACAACGCCCAACAACGAGAAGCTCATGCAGGCTTCCATCTTTCTGCGTCCGCACGAGACGTTCCATGTGACGACGCGCAAGTTTCTCGAAAAGGAAGTCTTTAAGAGCAGCATTTCACAGGCCATTGCTATGGATAAGGTGCTGGGCACGTGCCAGGTCATGCATATTAGGGACTACATCAAGCTTCGTCCGGATGGAATACCCGAGAAGGATGTGTTTGTCTGCGAATCGCGCTACAATCTGCAAGGACGTTGCTTTAAGAAGCTTAAAAACTGGCCCACAATGCGCGAGAGCAACAACGGCTCAGTAAGATTTGTGACGCGCGAGACACCATTGGAGCTGAAGCGTGTCATGTCCGTCTTCAAGGAGCGCATCGAGAAGCATAAAGGTGAGCTAGAGGAGCTCAAGTTGCAGGAGACGCTCGTCGAAAAGGAGAAGCCCAATGTCACCTGCGATGCGCCACCAAATGCGGAGGACAACAGTGTCTACTATCAGCAGTACAACACCATTTGCAGCGGCGTCATCAAGACGGGTGATTTTGTATATGTGGCAACACAAACTGGCAAACAATCCGTTGCCCAGGTGCAGCAGATCTGGGAGCTAAATGGCAAATCCTATTTCAAAGGACCTTGGCTGCTGCCGCCCAGCGAGACAACGCCTGCATTGGGCAAGCAGTTCTATCGCCAGGAGCTGCTGCTAAGCACTGTCGAGGACATTAGTCCCGTTATTGGTATTGTTGGACGCTGCGCTGTGCTGGAGTACGCCGAGTTTATAAGCTCGCGGCCCACGGAAATCACTGAGAGCGATGTGTACATCTGTGAGTCCGTCTACGATGAGCTGAAGAAGGCTTTGCGCAACCTGATTGTTGGTAATCTGCGCAAGTTCCAACATAGCGCCGAGGTTACCGAAGATGAAATCTATTACTTCAAAACGCCTGTTAAACCGGCAAAGGATGTCAAGAACGAGCCAAACGAGCTGGCTTTGCTGGAGGATTCAATGGATGGTGATACGCCATCGCTAAGCTCGGATATAGTTGCAATCTCGTCACCAGCGCCGTCCGTCAACTCAACGCCGCTTACCTCAAAGACAAAGACCAAAACGGGCAAGAAAAGCCTCACCGGCTACATTCTCTATTCCAGCGATGTGCGCAAGGGTAAGCACAATATTATTGAGATTCCCTTTGCAGTAGTTATTTATTTGAATCTTCTATGCAGGCATAAGTCAAAGCAATCCCGATGCCACCTTTGGCGATATATCGCGCTTGGTGGGCTGTGAGTGGAAGAGTCTGCCCTCCAGCGTCAAGCAAAGCTGGGAAGATCGCGCCAACAAGCTGAATGAGGAGGCCGCTGCACTGCGTCGTGAAATTGATGGTGATTGCGCAAGTCCGCTGCCGCAGAGTGCCACTGCCAACCAGGAGCCTGGTCCGCCACTCACCTTTGAGTGTCTGTGGGACAAGTGTGACTTTCAGTTCGAGGAGATGTCCGACTGCACCGAACATTGTCTGTCCGATGCCACCGGTCACATAAATCGCCATCCGCAGGCAGGCGTCGAGATGGAGTATGTGTGTCTCTGGCGTAATTGTCCACGCATACGCAAGTCCACTCAGGCTTTTCCCAATGTGCTGCGCCTGGTCAAGCATGTGCGCGAGGTGCATCTAAGCAAGTGTGGCAAGCCGCTAGTCATCACGGAGCGCGGCAAGAACTTTGTGCCGCGCAAGCAGAAGCAGCAGCTGGCGGCCAATACACCAATTCCATCCAACAATGCGCAATCACCACGTGCTCCCATTATCACTGATGCGGCACAGCAACAGCAGCAACAATTGCTGCTACAGCAACAACAACAGCAGCTGCAAACTATTGTTGCTGGTCCGCCAGCGGAGCCCATGTTTGTAACGGTGCCACCCCGTGCCAATCGCGTCGTCCACTCAGAGGCCTACATTAAGTATATTGAGAGCTTGCAGACGGGCAGCCATTTAAACGTCAATGCCTGCAACAACAACTGGCGTCGTGCCCTTACGCATGTGACGCCCGCCCAGGTGACAAAGACAAATCTGCCTGAGCATTGGCTGGGTCCTAATCTACGTGACCATGATAATGTGGTGCAGGCGCTGTGCCACTTGCGTAACTTTATGTTGGACGATGTCCTGGAAATTCGACGCAGCTGCAACTAATTCTAATCTTACTTTCAAATCGTTCAATCTCAATGTCAAAATAAAATATATATTTAAGCAAATTATACACATGTACATATGTTTGTCCGTTTATATGTTTATTTAACATATGCATAACCCAATAGGACAAATGTCGCGAAATTCCTGCGTCTTATGAGCAATGCATAATAAATTCTTGTCTCAATTTCTGATATACTTATTAATGTTGTTACGAAATATGATCTCAAAACTTTGCCTGCCTATGTAGACCAAGTTTGGATGCTCCAGCTTTTAAACAGTGGAAAAAGCGTTTATACAGACGGACGAACGGGCAGGCAGACAGACAGAGAGACGAACATTTCAAAATATACAATTTTAAATTTTTGAAAAATAGCTTTAAGATGTAGTCAGATTTAAAAAAAAAAACTTGGTCAGAATGACAGTTTGGTTTATAATAACTTGATTAACAAATAATGTTTCAAACAAGTTATTTTTGAACCGATTGTTCTTATGGCAGCAAAATGATACAGTGCTGAAATTTTGTAAGCTTGCGTAGATAATGCTAAAACTCAAAAAATGTTCATCCAATCGTTCCCATGGAAGCCAAATGCTATGGATATTGCTAAATCTACTCTCTTTAAAAATTACAAAATAATCTTTAAAAACCAACTTTTATTTTAAAACATAACAATTTCAGTTCCTAGTTTTAACAACAAAAATTGGTCGAATATTGAGCTTTTGTATGAAAAAGTTGTTTGTATTGATATAGGAGCAATTTTATCATAATCTCTGCAAGGGTCTTGAATCTTCGGCATTTCGAAAAACAGCTTTTCTTTCTTAAACGTAGTACACCAGACCCATCTCAACAAAAGCCATCATAAAAGTTCACTATGTGTATATCTTTTATGTGTTCACTAATCACCATCTGTTAACCATGACGTCATGGCGGAATCTCTTCTCGCTTTTGTTTTGCTACGGCAGTACGACAACAAACCGGTTCGTCCATTTGTATATTGATAGTGTCACTTGGTTATTTTGGCTATGCTTATCTAATTGGTTGCTCCAAAAACTGCTCAGCTAAACTCAGCGGCGCTCGCATGTTCTCTTTCAGCTTTAGTCTGGGAATGTGTGTGGATGCGTTGACCCAAAAAAGCTTCACAAACGAAAATATACAAATCAGTCGCAGTTTGTCGCTTGTGGATTATAGACGTTTTGTATACGAAAATATATATATAAATTTGAAAGAGCAACAATGTCCGAGGGCGAATCAAAGTTTGGCTTTAAGGATATGGAGAAGGCATTGGAGACGCTCAAGCTGCTGGAGGAGCATGACATGCAATACCGCAAGCTTACCGTGCGTGGACTTTTGGGTCGAGCAAAACGCGTTCTGACCAGTGAGTTGCACTTTTCTTTTATTGAGTTGAAATATTTGAAATGTGTTCTCTTTATGTACAGTGACAAAGGCAGCAGAAAAGCTGCAGAACATCAATGCTGCTATTGGCGTATTCGAGCAATGGCTGGAAGATAATGGCGGCGGTGCGTCCAATAAGAATGCAAAGACTGATAGCGATGATAAGGTGGAGACTGTGGCTGGTTTGGGCTTCAAGGATAAGGCGGCCGCACTGGCAACTTTAAGGTAAGAACTTCTTTGAATACTAATACAGTAGCGCCTTTATGACTGAAGGTCGTTGTCGTTATTTGACTAGGGGGCTATAATGATGTCATGTCACACTTTTAGTGTTTAACAAAGCACGCTCTCATGCTCGGAAGTCTCATAATTTGATAGAGCGACTGCTTCCTCTCTAATTGCTTCGCTCTTTGT
Source organism: Hirtodrosophila cameraria (assembly GCA_949708635.1). Taxonomy (NCBI): domain Eukaryota; kingdom Metazoa; phylum Arthropoda; class Insecta; order Diptera; family Drosophilidae; genus Hirtodrosophila; species Hirtodrosophila cameraria. The sequence goes on along the minus strand of OX453089.1, from coordinate 67,826,310 downwards.
GTTTATATATACCCATATGTATATGCAAAACATTGGGCATGCAATAAATACAAACAGTTTAGACGCACACGCATTCCAAACTTTGACTATATAAATACTTAAGTATATATGAACATGCTCAATTGATATATCGACGTTCTATCTATTTCTAGCATTTTGAAGGAACGTGATCCGGAGTATCAGAAACTGGCAATCAAGGGTCTTATTGGCAGCTCAAAGCGTGTGCTCTCCGGCACCAAGAACGAGGATAAAATAAATGCCATCAAGGAGGGTGTTCAGATACTAGAAGATTTTCTTGAAATATTCGAAACAGAGAATCGCATCAAGGAAAATCGCGCATATCTGGCTCATGCATTGTTGGCCAAGTTGCCTGAACCAACTGAGGAGCTGGCCGCTGAGTTTCTGGCGGCTTATGGCGGTTCTAAGGCCAAGGGTAACTACAAGCATCTGCGTACAATGCACCCAAAGGATGACACTACAAGCTGGGATATTATACGCAATCGTCAAATAACCAAATTGTTGGAACAAATCAAAAGCGAAGGCGCCAAGCTGTTCGACGAGGAGACAGGTGCGCCAAGCGAGCTACACTTGAAGCTAATACACTGGGCCTACAGTCCGCAGCCGGACAAGGTGAAGAGCTATGTGGAAAAGCTGGCCAAGAAGACGCCAGAGAAACGTAAACTGGAAAGCGGCAGCAGCAGCGGCGATGATGATGATGATGATGATGACAAAACTAGCAGCGACTCGGAGTCAGAAGAGAAATCAGTGCCAAGGAAGAAAAGGAAGCAGGACTGATAAAAAACAAACGGTGGACATTCGTTTAACGAACAGAAAACGGTATATACTTTATTTAAATACGTCAACTCAACCTCAACGCGATTACATTTAAGTGGTATACACTTTATTTTTGTATAATAAATATGTATGTAATTATATGTATGTATTTGCTGCTGATAAGGCCTCGATTAGATGAACTATACATCTAACGCTAGCCATATTATAACCAAATATAAGCCAGTTTAATAGACATAGCTGCCGGTTCACACTAAATTGCTTTTTTTAAATTTGAATTTGGGACACCAACGGCGCCGATAAATTTTGTGGTGGTCGATCGATTAACGATTGAAGCGTTGACGAGTTGATAACGTTTACCAACACTAATTTCCCTGCTGGTCCGTTACAAATTTGGTATTTTTTTTGTGCTCAGCTAAAATTGGCAATCAGACTGCCACCAAACCCCCACCCCTCCCACACGCCTACTCAAAAATAAATTACACAATGTACATGAGACGTGGTTACACCCACATAAATATGCTCCCACGCTCCGCCTACTAATACTTATGCAAGCTACCATCGTAGTAATCCGCGGTCGTCGATTTTTGCACGCGAAGCGTCTGCGATTGCGACTCCGGCGTTGACTTGGCCAGTGACAAGGTCAACTGATGCTGCTGATCCGCCTGCTTGCCTGTGAGATGTCCATAGGCCATGTTAAAGAGTGCATCAGGATCACAGACAAAGCGATAGACATAGCGTTCACCGTTGACCTTTTGCATGATTCCCTTCTCATAGTAATAGCGCAGACTACGCGACAGCTTGTCATAGTTCATGGCCGGTCGATTCTTCTGTATGCCCCAGCGACGTGCCACCTCCTCTGGCTCGATGAGCTTAAATTCCATGCCACGACCTGTCCAGGCAATGCAGCTGGCACTGTAAAGCAAATAATGTAAATCGTAAACATAGTTTGGAATAGAGATGAGGTGGGGACGGGCATAGAGCAGGATTCTCGTGGGTCCAGCAAAAAGTTGTGGGAGGGGGAAATGATTTTAAAAAGTTCGGAGCAGGAGTTATTTTTTCAAGTTGCCTAAATTCCCGCGGGTCCCGATAATACTTGCGGGTCCTGAGGTATTACGGGTTCCACTAAAGATTAATTAGATTCCGGTTTTCATTTCGACAATATTTTGTGGAAATTAAACTTTCTTAAACGTTCCGAAATTCGTTATTGGTGTCGATCTAGTGAATTGAATCCTAAACCAATGACCAGTGAATTCAATCTTTGACCAAATGAAAGTGAATTCAATCCCCAAAATCTTAACAAAAGTGAAAATCGGAACATTCAAGGGAAAATCAATTTAGCAATCTCTTACCAAAAGTGAAAACTGGAACAGGCCTGTATCAGTGTTTAACTTAATAATATATTTAAATAAATTTGCTCGTATTGCAAACGCTATAACTATAAATTTCTGGTTCGAAACAGGTGGATTGGTATCGAATATCCTTTCCCGTTCCCAATTCTAGTTCGGAATATCTAACTCTTTACTAACCTGGTGGCGGGTTCGTCTAAGAGGGCAACCAGAAACTGCCATAATTGGAGCGAGCCACGACGTTGGCTGATTGTGTGTCCGTTGCTGCTGGTGGATATGGCACTGCTGGCATAGAACTGATCCAGACGCAGATCTGCATCGCTGGAGGTGGTGGAATCCACCACACCAGGACGCAATGGTGGCGGATAGGTGGAAGATATGGTTGCATTATAAGGACCACTATCATACTTGAGATCCGGCTCGCTGCCCGTTGCCGTAATGGGGGACATGTCGCGATAGACGGCGCCATGTGTCTGCGACTGCGGCTGTTGCTGGTGGGTGTAGTGCGTGGGCGTGGCATAGACAGCCGAGCTGGATATGACGGCCGTATGACTGAATTTAAAGGCTGAGGCAGCGTGCACCGGAGTCAGGTGAGGATGTAGCTGCTGATGGGTTTGCTGCGACTGCTGATGACTATGAGGATGAGCATGCAGTGAAGCATGGTGCTGCTGTTGCTGTTGATGCTGCTGCTGTTGTTGCTGTTGGTGCTGCTGTTGTTGTTGCTGCTGCTGCTGCTGTGCGGCGGCGGTTGTTGTTGAGTCGGCGTGCTCAATCTTAGTGTTATGCTGATGGAAGTGCTGACCAGCCGAAACATCGTTGCAATATGCAGCAGCTGCCGCAGCGGCCGCAGCAGCAGCGGCCGTTTCTAGAAGAGATGGGGCAGAGAGTTGAAAGAGGCTAAATGAAAGCTGCTTTCATGCACGTTTAAGCATAGAGTTGAAGGTGGGCACTAATTACAACCATACTATGTAATTAATACCCTTCTCAAAAGGGGATTACAAATTTCTCATCAATTATGGATTTTAAATGCAGACATATCTCTAGCAAATTTTTGTTTTTTGTTTGTTTTGTTGAATATTGAAAAAACCATTTATAATCATTAACAAAATAAAATATTCAACAAATATAATTGTTATTCAGGTCTTTTCTAAATTCCGAGACTTTTATGTTGCTTTCAATATTTTGAAGAATATATGAATAGAAAATTGCGTTTTCTGGCATTTTTAACAATAACAATCTATTTACTCCAGATTTATTTTTTAAATATTGGTTATTTAGCTAAATTATAAATTTTCTGTTTTAAAATATACGAGCACAAAAAGTTAGAACCTTATAGTATCTATCGAAAAATTCCTTTGAATCGATTTTGTGAGAGCAGTTAGATAGTCAGATAGATTTTGGTATACGAAAACGTCATTTTTAAGTCCATATAGATCTGTTTATGTAACCTGAGAATATAGTAGAATCAAACATATCCCTCCTTTTTCCTCTTTGAAATATTGTTATATTACAGAATCTGAAGCTAAAATTGTAACTCTAAATTTGAATACAAAAGAGTATAAAAAGCAACGATGAAAATGATTTAGTCTTTTGTTGCTTCACTAAATGGCCAAGGTATTTAGCACTTATTAATTATTTAAGCCACCCACTCCTAGCGCCCCTTTTGTAAATGCTCAATATGCTGCAATTTAAGGGCAAACAACAGAGCACCCTTATTGCCCTTTTCATTAGCTTGGTCCTGGTTTTGGCCACTCCTTGGCACTCGCTCAAAATCACATCAGCAGGCAACGCGACTCGACGCTGGTCGCATTAAAAATTCAGTAGATACCTCTGCATAATCCATGAGAAAGTGTCGACAAGTAAAAACATCATTGCCGATAACAACAAACAAGCGTTGGAAAAAACCTGTTGGCTGCCCCAAAAACGCAGAGTGCAGAGCAACATTTTCCCAGTGGTGCTACCCCCGTATCCCTTGCTTATATTATATGTTTCGATTCAATCCACTCAGCGGCTTGTGATTGAGTCGCTTGTTTGACTGCAGCTCTCCTGCCGCCCTTCTCCTTCTACACTCTTCTGCCTCAGGGCAACTAAGAGCATCGCATTACTGTGTTGCTCTCAAATTGAATTCCATGCCCGTGCCACCAATTGGATTAGCGGTTACAAACACCGCGAATATTGTTATTGTAAATTATGCGCGCGATTTCTTGCATTTGATTCGAGAAAATGCTAAGGGAAAAAAAACCTCAAGTTTCCCAAGAAATTGAGTTATTGGCATGCAAAACTGATAGCTATTGCTCCTGGAGCTGCACGTAGCTGCTCATAATTTAAATAAATGATGAACGCATGTCTTTAATAATTTCTTTTCATTTTCCATTAGATTTTCATTTACTTACCTTCGTCGCTCTTTTTTAAAATGCCCGCGGGTGGCGATGGGGGAAACCTGGCGGCAGCATTAGCAAAAATATATTGAAAATATGAAGAAAAAGAAGAAAAGTTGATTGACTTAAAGTTGCCAGCGTCCAGGTTATATTCTCTTAGCTTGTCTTGTCAGCGGCTATGTAGCTGTGGCTGCCACAACCACTTCTACTTACAACCTACCTGTAGCAATATGGATGTGCATGAGGATGAGGATGAGGATGCGGGTGCGTCACAGCGGGTATATCGAAGAAAGTTGATGTTCTTTCATGGCGCACGCCTTTGACATTCACTGCAGATCCAGATGCGGCATTAGACAGGTTGTGTAGCACGTAGCAGGTATAAGAAAAGGAAACATTTTTAATGTGATTTTCAGTTGTACAAGTTCGGCAGCTTGGGCTTTTGTTAGATAATATTTCGCATTTAGGCTCGCACCGGGATATCTTTGAGCACGCAAATGGAACTTGTCATATGCACATGCCAAATGCTCCTAAATAGATATTTATACAAATGCAGTAGAAGATACCACAAGAAAATTATTTAAACATAAGATATTTAAGATTAAGATCAAAAACGATTAAGTATTATACCAAAACTAAAAAATTTAAAAAGGCAGCTAAGTAGTTTCTGTATTTAGGACTTCGTTGTTTCAACAAGAAAGAAGAATTATTTTTGGGTACTTACTCTTACAGACATGCTACTGAAGTATCTGCTATAAAGGTCCATTCTAGGACGGATTGTAATAAAGTTATGTATTTATACTCTTTTTTTAATTTTTTTGAAAAAAAGAATATAGAGTATATTGGGTTTGTGAAATTTCCGCATGTCCGTCCGTCTGTCCGTCCGTCTGTATGAACGCAGGTTTTTCCACAGTTTTGAAGCTAGAGCAACCAAACCTGGTATACATGTTGGTATATACCATAGGCAGACAAAGTGTAAAGATCTACCCCCCCCCCCCACCCCCACCCCACCCCTTCCTCCACAAACCGCAAAAACCTATATCTTCCTCAGCTTTTAGCTAGAGTAACCAAATTTAGCACAAGGGCTACTTATCACATCCTTAATTGATCCGCACCCACAAATAAGCAAAGTCTGTATCTCCCACACCCCTTTAGCTAGAGTCCCCAAATTTTGCAGGTTGAATTCTATTGCCCTATTAAATAGATTGGATAAAAATAATTTTGCTACGCCCACCCCCGCCCTTGCAACCGAGCAGAGTTTGTTTCTCACAAACCTGTATAAAGGGCCCAACCAAATTTAAATTAAAACTTGAAAGATTTGAGCAAAAATACAATTGGCACGCCCACTTCTGCCTGTGCAAACAGGCGAAAAAAGAGTATATCGCAGTTGGGTGCATCCGACTGCAACGTTCTTACTTGTTTTGAAAAGGGTGGCTCGTATTCAAATGTATGCTTGCGATTCCTATTGTATCTCTATACTCTTTGGATCAAATCTGTCAAAGAGGTTGTTTAACTTAATATCACATATCAAACTTTAGATAATACTCTGTGTACATAAGTACATTAAAACATGTTTTAGTTGTGTTTACCTTTAAAACTGTCCAAACAATTGAACGGCCATGTAGACATTTCTCAAAACCAATATACTATTTTTCCCCATATCGGAGAAATATATCGACTATATTCACTCTGATATATAAACGTCTGTTTTGTTGAATTAAGTTTAGGGAAGAAACTGATATAATCTTACCAAAAGCATTTTACAATCTAACTATTATTGTTTCTTCATCAAATTTTAAATATCTACCATTACTTCTGTTTACTTGAATGTAATGTGTTTCACAATATTTTCTTAATAAAAGACGTGTGTAAAGTAAAAAGTTAAGCTAAACAAAATACAACAATATCAAAAGCCTTGGGGCTGTATTAAACGAAAGCAAGGAAAAACCTTGTGCCATTCCCAAAACCAAAGCCATCCCCATCCCTATCAAAACTTTCAAAAAACTCATAATGGAAGTTAATAAACAAAACGTGTAAATAGCAAATACAAACAAGCAGACATTGATGCACTGGTCGTGGAGCTGCATCCGGGTGGTGGACGGAGTTAGGCGGAAGTGGACGGAGGTGGACGCTTACCATTGTACCTTGCGTTCAAGTAACCCTCCGTGGATGTGTCCAGGCCAAATTTGCCAATGGCGGCTGCCGCTGCCGCCGTCGGCGCTGGCGTTGTGTACATGACCAGCTCATCAGCCAATTGATGGTGGTGATGGTGATGATGGTGATGTGCATACCAGGACGATTCGCGTACCAGATCTGCTTGGACAAAAATGATTAAAAAAATGATGATGCACTGGTGTGCAGTAAAGTGAAGTCACCATTGCATAGCGAGGAACTCCCTCCATTCGCGCTGGATGTGGAGCCATTTAACAGTGCAGCCGCAGGTGGTGTGGCCAGGCAGCATGGTGGCGATCTTTGGCCATGCATGGGCAGCGGCAATGTGCAGATAGCTTCCATTAGCGTATGACTGACGTCCATTTCACTATGACTGTGAATGTGTTGGTGGCTGTGACATTTCTTGCGCTCCGAGTCCGGATTGTCGCAGCTGGAGGAGGATGAGGACGAGGATATGGCCTTGCCGATAGACGGCAGTGTTGAGGTGACACAGGAAACCACCGAATCTGTGGTTATGGTCGATGTATTTGGCGCCGTGTGATATAGTCCATGATGATGATGTGGATGCGCGTGGGAATGATGATGGTGATCCAAATGCGTCAGCGTCTGCTGCAGCTGCTCAAGATGTGTCTTGGCCTCGCTGTAGTCGGCCTGTCGATAAAGAGGAAATGAACCAAGACGCAGCAGGAAATTGTTATGAGTTTGTTTTTGGGCCTTTCGTCGATTTTGGCAAGTGAATTGCCAAATTGGTAATTTGTTTTTCTTGGCCTTGTTGGGGTTGTTGGCCGGGCTTTAAGTGCCGGCGCCTGCAACTTTAAAGCCACCTGCTGTGGCAACCCATGGCGCTGGTCAGGTTACAGTTACAGATGCCGGTATAGAATAGTAGAGAATAGAAACAATGTGTGTTCGCCACATTGACATACTCAAGTGTGAAGAAGTTGTGGCAATTAGCTTAACAGCTTCTAGCTACGGCCTTGCAACGTGTGTGGCACACGGGTGTCAATTGGCTTTTGTTGTGCCCCTGTCTGTGCCATTAAGTAATGAGCCATTCTCAACGCCAAAGCGAAATTGGCCAACTAGAACCTTGGACTGGGCTTGGAACTTAGTTGGAGACGGAGACGCAGGCGGAGATTGGACAGCGGCATATCATGTACAAACGCAGCAAAGACAATGGAAAACCTGCCGTTTATTGACACTTTTACATTTAATGAGCTGCGCCAACTGAGGTCAGCCCAGTTTATGGGGCGTTGTCATCTGTCACTCTCTCCGTTCATTAAGCTTGCCGAGCATTTCACTTTCTAGTTTGGTCAGCCAGATCTAACGATGCAGGCAAATCTAACTTTGATCGGTCAACCAAAAAGCTTACATTGTGGGCTTTTTACGATCATGTTCATGGTTAAAAGAAGATTAACTTGGCATGCAAATCATTATTAAGATACCAAATGAAAAGAATTGCCAGCAAATCGAATCAAATAAGCTGATTTTTCTCGTTTTCGATTTCGTTCTTTTATTTTAAGGATATGTTCGAATACTTCTGAATCCACATTCTCAAAAATCTACCTTTTCAAATCATTATTGTGAATTCAAATAGGGGGGCTGTTCTCGTTTTTGATTTAATGCTTCTGTTTTCGAATAAAATCATTGTTCTTTCATTTTGGAACTTACGTTCCAGTACATCTCAATCCACTGTCTCAAAAATCTACAGTTGATGGTCAATCAAAAAGCTGACATTTTGCACTTTTCAAATCATAATGGTAATCCCATTACCATTACCCATTACCATAAAATTTTATTTGAAGAGATCTTCATTATTATTTTAAAAATTTGAACTTGAATTCGCTAATAATTATGATTTGTTAAATATGTATAATTGTGATTCATTTTTGTTAAACCTATCACAAAATACTATAGGAAAATTTATTGAAAAGTAAACAAAAAAAAATAGAAAGAAACATTTAAATCTCTCCCAAATTAAAATTTTATATTTTAACTTTGGAGTGTAGAATGCAGTAAAAACGATATATAAAATTTTTGAAAAACTCTGCTTTGCGAATGTTTTATTTTCCGAACGACAACTGTATCAGAGAAATCTTTTGACGTAATACAGCCTCAAATTTTTTAGAAAATAAAAGCATTTCGGTTCAAGTTCAAGTTTAAATAATTCTTTGAATAATTGGTATTGTCCAAAGATCGAATCAGAGTAAGAAATAAAACTAGAGTTTCTAGTGTCGAACCAGTATTTAAAAGGATTTTAAAAAGGACTAAGACTTAAAGCTTTGGTCAAGAAATTTCAAATTGAATTGAATTGAATGAAATTATATATATATATATATATATATATATATATATATATATATATATATATGTATATATATATATGTATATAAATATTTTATCACTGTAAATCCATCTAATACAAATTAAGCTTGGCTGGACAGATTCCGCTGTTTTGGACATGCGAAAACGAAATCGAGTTAGACCACAAGTTAAAGAGAACGGCGAACATGAGAAAATGGCCATAATGTTGTTTGTTTTGGCCGTCAATTTGTGTGTCTGCTGCAAATTGCATCTTCCGCCCATTTTTGGAGTGCTATTCAAGTATTGGCACTTGACACTTAGAAACTAGGACACAACAAGCGTTGCGCATCGTCGCATTTGAGAATCATTTGTTTTAACGATAGTTACCCTTAATTATATACAAATAGTATACTCGTGTGTTAGATATATGTTACCATATGTGTTTCTTGCTTGCCCAGGCTGCAACAAGTTTAACTTCATGCGGAAACGCAGAAAGCGGCAAATTTCGCAGCTAGAAAAGGTGCAGAACGTGCAGCGTGCAGCTTTCTCCAGCTACTTAAAACAAAAACAACAAAAAAAGAAAAGAAAATAGACCTAGAGGTTATGTAAATTTGGTACATTAAACTTGAAATGTGGCATTACATTTTGCAATACTTAAGTAGACATAAAGATAGCAAAACGTTTCCGCTATTTGCCGTTTGCTACCAACAATTTATAAATTGCAAAATCTGACTGCATATGACTCTGGGTGGCATTTAATAAGTGCAACCAAACAATTTGTCAAATCAAATTACCAACATTATTTAGCGTAACCGTCAAAGGCAGCCAGCGAAGCGTTCCCACCTGGCACGAGTCAGCTGCAGAACAAAAGATGTACCAAAACCTTGCCGTTCATTTAATCTGTTATTATTTTGACAGTTTCACAACCAAAGTTAACAGTTATTTAGACCAAATGATCAAAGAGCAATTAAGCCACTTCTTTCCACAGAAGCAGCTTTGGAATCAAATATTTGATACAGAAACAACCCATTTTAAAACAAAAACTCAATGTTTTATATAAAAACATAATAGGATCGCAAAATTATTTTCCACGCAAGCCACATTTGGGACAAATGTATGTTTAATTGTGAGTACATTGGGATTATTTTTTGAAAACATTTTCTCTAGTATTATTATTTTAATACAAATTGTGAAAAGTACATAAGGTTTTTTAATCATCCTATATAGCACTGAAACTATTTTGTGATTAAGACTTAACTTAATCAAAATTATATTTATAGTTTAGAAAATGCTAGAAAAGACTACTCCAATGTAAGATATTGAACATTTTTTAAAATTTTTATGCGCAATTTTCCATACCTATAAAGAATTTCTCTAAACCGAATTTTGTTTGTTTTTCTTTTATTTCGATTTAGATTAGGATAAGTTTAACTGTATATAATTTAGTAGAAAAAAAAATGTAGCATCGAAAATGATACATGTTTTGGTACAATTCTTTTTCTTTGAGTGACAACCGACAACATATAAAACTCTATTTTGGCATAAGAATATTTTTACTCAGTGTATTGCATGTATTTGCCCTAAAGTAAATAGAAATACAAAATTGCAATTAAGAAAGCTTTCCGTTTTGATTGTACCACATGTGCCACATGTGGCAATCATGTAACATTTCAATTTGTAAGTTGCTTGATCAATTGAGCAAAACCAATTGACAATTTAGTTGGATTGATCAACTTTGAACTTTTTGCAAACATTGTGGATGCGATGCGGCTGAATAATATTACGACGCATGCGCGCCCGCAGTTGGCATTACGAAACGGCGTCGCTGCTGGCGTTGGCGCTGACGTTGACGTTGTGTTTGCTTTGCGTTTGTAAGTTACTTTGAACTACATACGAGTACTGTGCAGCAAAAGCAGCAGCAGCAGCAGCAGCAGAGGTAGCAGCAGCAGAGGCAGCAGCGGCAGAAGACAGAAGACTAAAGACAGATGACAAAAGACAGAAGACAATGCTTTTCTTTTTGGCTTTTGTGCGAGTTGTTTTTTCCACGCTCGTGTGCGTTGATGTGCCTGGCGCTGACGTTGACGCTGGCGCTGGCGCTGGCGCTTGTCGTGGAAAACACTTTCACTGCACATGATGAGGCAGTGACACGACTTCGAAGTCGACGTCGCTGTCGCTGTCGCCGTCGTGAACTTCTTGTGGGTGCTGCTGTGGCTGTGTGTCTATGGAAGCGCGACCAAGCAAGTTTTTCGGTCTCGCAAGCGTTGCTGCCGCAGCTGCGATCACATTTTCGTTTGAGCAGTGCGGCAGACTGGTGCTGCTTTGTACGGATCTTTACTACTTAATGTGCTGCCAGGATCAAGTTCAGAATACATGACTCAATCAAGCTATTTACGTTGCTCTGTGCTGCTCTGCGTGCTGCTTCAAGGTGAGTTCAAACATTAGGCCAAACAAAATGGATTAAGTGCATCATTTGTTTGCAGTCGCTGTAAGTCAACCTTACCAGACGCCACATCGCTGCTCGAATCGTCTGGAAAACGCTCTCGAGCACATGCGTCGTCGCAGCGCTCAAACTAAACAAAGCTCCAATGGAGCACGCTCCCGTTCCATGTGGGAGCAGCCGCAGCAGAGTCCATATCAGCTGTATAACAGTTTCTATGGACAGCATAGCGAGCCTGAGGATGATTTCTACAATGTGGGTGGCAGCTTGAACTATGGTCGTGGATATTATGCCAAGCATATACGACGCAAAGGACGTCCATATCGGTTTGGGGATACAGCTGGTAGTGGAGGCCCTTTGGAGTTAGAAGAGTTGTTGTACTCGCAACAACAACAGCAGCAGCATCAACAAGAACAACAGCAGCAACAATATCAACAGCAACAGCAACAACAATATCAACACAGGCAGCCACACAAATTAGCCATATCGCGTGTGGAGGTCGAGGATCTTAAGGTGCGTGTGCCGCCGGCCAAGTCCGCCTCACGCTGGGTGGAGATTGACAAGTGCAAGTTTAGCACCGAGAATTCCACCTTGGACACACGCCTAATTTTTCCAGATTTAACACTCAGTGGCAAGGTGGTGCTGCAGCCCACTGGCGGACGTTGCAACATGATATTGCGTATGCGACACGCTGGCATCGAGTTTCGCACTGTGCCGCTGGGTCCAGCTTCATCCTCATCCTCATATGAGCAGTCACGCAGATTGGGCGCCGCCTCGGTGCGCACGGATTCACATTTTGCTGAGCCTGGCTTTATATCCGTCTTTGCACACGGCTGTCAAGGACCAACGGGCATCAGATTGCGTCAGAATTCAAAGCGACGCTATGGCACGGCACCGCAGGTTGAGTTGGGTGAACCACAGGTTATTTTGGGCAATACTGGTAAGTATCCAAAGCCGAACTATGACATACGGCTGGAGCATACTACACAGCGAGATTTGAATCTTAACTTGGAGAGTCACGAAGGATTTGATTCAAGTGAATTTATTGATGTTAATGCCGACAACTTTTACAAACGGCGGCAGCTGGGCAAAAGACGTCGACGTCGACGTCGTAATGCACTGCCTCTAGACTTCTCGGATGAAATGAATTTCAATGAAGACGTACTGCATTTTGAGGATGACCAACTGCAGCAGCTTGTCGAGCCAGATGCTCGTGCCTTTGCTGATATTTTCAGCGCGGGCATCAATAGCGGCAGTGGCAATGGCAATGGCAATCAGGATGAGCTTGTTGGGGATGCTATGTCCAGTGAGCTAGAGAAGCTTTTCTCAATGGGTGTGCGCGGTTTGCTTACCACCTATATGCAGCGCGCTCTGCAGCCGGCGATTAAGGAGACGCTTATGGAGAACATGGGCTATACGCTAAGCTATGGCTAGACCAGGCTTTCAAATTTTGTACACCAATGAATTAAAGCTTTAAGTACTTAAGATCGAGAAAGATTGTTTCTTTATTTCATTAGTAATCTTACCAATTTGGCGGTATCCATTTGTTTTGGCCTTTTAAACACACACTTAACTTAATTTTACAAACTGACGGACACACACTTGAACTTGCTTGTTTTTCAATTGCAAAACTTTCAGTAATGGGATTTAAGCTTGTTTCCGTGCATCAATAATTTTGAATTATTAATCACTATATAACTTGCACTTGTCGCACTCAATGATCGAGGCATTCCGTTAATACCGTGCAACGGCTCTGAAGTACCCGTGGCAACTGTTGGCTCTGCAGAAATCCAAAGGATGCGGCCAAGGCTCAGCATGATTTATGTGCTGGTTTTTGGGGGTAGTTTGTCAATTAGGATGCTGCGTCGCAATGCGCAGTCTCATAACGCCCACCTGGAATGTAATTGGTGTGCAACAAAGAGTTGCAACAGCCAATCAGAAGGCTTGGTGTACGTAAATTGAAGTTGCATATTATATCACACGTGTCAAACGGCAACTTATTTTAAAAATTTTAGACACGCAGAAACTTTGTGTACAATCAAATGACAAATTAGTGATCAATTACAAATCAATATTATAATAATGTCCTCGTTTTATATTGAAATGACACAACTGAATGTACTCTTGACTCTTATGACAAACAAAAAAAGAAATAAGAAAATTGTAATTCAATTTCAAATATGCCGCCCAAGAGGCAGTGTGTACACACCAGCGAACTGTTAAGAGTTGCCACAATGCTATGTCGATAAATACAGCATTGCTGGCTCAGTATCGATATCTGAATAAAATATCGATAGGTACTATTTTCAAGTTCAAACGGAATATAAATAGTTATTTATTAAACTTTGCTCGACAATCAAAATAAATTATTAATTTGAATAGATGATTGCAGCTGTTGGCTTTTCAACAAGTTTAACAAGCTTGATATCAATTATCGATTGATCGATACATTATGAACATCAACAATAATAATTGAACAGGGTGGGTGTAAGTGTGAGTGCCTAAAATCAACAACAAATATTAATAACCCTCCGGAGTAGACTTAACACTGGACTACGCGCAAAAGTAAGAGTTATTTTCATTGAGATAAAATTATTTTATGATTCTAACGCTTATGTAAATGTAATGTGACCATGATAAGCAAAGGGGTGATGACGCGGTCATTCAGTCAGGAGGTGGTTGTGTTGGTGTTTGTGTATTTGTGTGTGTGTATATGTACGCATTATATAATTACAAACACAGCTGTAAACATATGGCTTTGGCTCCAAAGTGAACCCAAAGTCCTTGCCCTTGTGTACAATAAGATATACTAAAGACAAAGGCCGCAAAGCCCAAGATATGTCAATGGATATATAATGTGAATAATATCTGAGCATATCAGAGCATTAACCTTGGACACACAATGATTTTCGTGCGATTGCATGTGAATTGCGTCAAGCGTAAATACTTTTGTACTTATATATTATGATATTTTTACAGATATAGGAAGGAACATACATAATTTACTTAATGCATGTCAGGTTGATTGAAAACCATCCACGACAGACAATGATGCTGTAAACAAAGGATACAGCTGCAGTTTTTGCTGATATCGAAGTTAAGAGCGCCCCAGCTGGATCATTTGCGTACTGGCAACGCATGCAAGCAGCGCAGCCAGACAAGCGCATGGTCTCCGGCAGCTGTTCCAGATACAGCTAACACAATGTCGGACAGCACCGGCGTTAGTATGATAGCCAAAGGCGGAGTCGCCGGCTCAAGCAGGAGCGGTGTCAAGGAGGGACACTACATACGCACAATCGAGTGGGACATGATGAACAAGACCAAATTCTTTCCATTGTCCATGCTGAGCTCATTCTCGGTGCGCTGCTGCCTGTTTCCGCTGACTGTAATCAAGACACAGCTGCAGGTGCAGCACAAGAGCGATATATATAAGGGCATGATTGACTGTGCGATGAAAATCTATCGTTCTGAAGGTGTGCCGGGTCTGTATCGGGGCTTTTGGATCTCTTCAGTGCAAATCGTATCCGGCGTCTTTTACATCAGCACCTATGAAGGTGTGCGACACGTACTCAGCGATCTGGGTGCTGGTCATCGTTTAAAAGCTTTAATTGGCGGCGGCTGCGCATCGCTGGTGGGCCAGACCATTATAGTTCCTTTTGATGTTATATCACAGCACGCCATGGTCTTGGGTATGTCGGCCCATGCCGGCGCAAAGAATGATATTAATCCTTTGGGTATTAAATCGTGGCCAGGCCGCAGTCGTCTTCATATATCCATGGATATTGGACGTGAGATATTGCGGCGTGATGGGTTCCGCGGCTTCTACAGAGGCTACACTGCCAGCCTGATGGCGTATGTGCCCAACTCGGCGATGTGGTGGGCGTTCTATCATCTTTATCAGGGTAAATTAATTGCTGCTCAATTGAAATGAATACTTTTCAACTGCTTTTATTCATTTTTAGACGAACTGTTTCGCATATGCCCCTATTGGGTCTCTCACCTGTTCATACAATGTGTGGCCGGAAGTCTGGGTGGCTTTACAACGACAATACTAACAAATCCATTAGACATAGTGCGAGCACGTCTGCAGGTTAGTATTTTGGCTTATCAACTTTAACAATTGACTTGAAACTGCTTTGTTTGAAAACAGGTTCATCGCTTGGACTCAATGCGCGTTGCGTTCCGCGAATTGTGGCACGAGGAGAAACTGAACTGTTTCTTTAAGGGTCTGTCCGCACGCCTGGTGCAGTCGGCGGCCTTCTCATTTAGCATTATACTAGGTTATGAGACCATCAAACGCATTGCCATTGACGAGCAATACAAGCATCAAATACGCTGGTAAAGGATCGCACAATTCAAACGAAAGTCAAATCAAATCAATTCAAATCCGAACTGCATTTACGCAACGTACTGAGGAACCACCAGAGATTTTGTTGCTTTACCCAGCAGGAGTGCAGTGTGTGCTCCACCTTTGTAAATAACTAACAAGATGTATAGCAAAAAGCCCAGGTTAATTAGCTAAATTCTGAATCATTTTTTGTTAGAGCGTTTACATATTTCTTACCACTTAGATTTAAACAAATTTTTTACGCTCTGCAATGTTTTAACGTACATGTTTAATGCAATTTAACCTACAAATACCTACCAAATTGTTTTAGCTTAAAGTGTATATTTTTTTGTTATAGTGACTTTATACATTATATAATATTAACAGAGGCAAACCATAAAACTCATAACAGGCAGTAACTATTATAGCACATGTAATTTATAAGTATGTAATTGATGATGATGTTGATAATAATGTTACAATAATACTTTTATAAAGCCAAACTGGACATGCTAACGCTAGTACTTACCTTAATTGTGTCCTTTTTGTCAGAACAGGTCGCCCAACAAGGGTAATTATTGAATGTATTTGTGTTCTTTGAAAGATAACTAGTTTTAGCATGCATTGTAATAAAGTACAAACCAAGAATTTATAAAAGTTTTTGGCACTGTAAAATGTGAATTTTAATGTCAACTATGTTTGGGTTGGCCCAATGCAATTTTGAACTGAAGCCAGCTTGACTTATGTAAGTCAACCTGGCAAGGGACACTGGAGTGACCAATTAAAAGTCGTTTGGGCAAATGGAATTGAACTCTTATTATCTCTATATAGTTCCCACATTATCAAAATCTAACAGTATTAGAAATCAGATGTAGTTTTAAAGAATTAAGTATGAAAATTATGCTTAAGGTTAGATTCTAAACAAAATAGTAGGTCTTTTAGTGCTAAGGGAGGCCGTCACATATTTAAAAGATTGCATATGCATACATATTTATCACAATTGCCCTCATCGGATTCCAGAAACACCATGCTTGTTAAAAATGTTTATTACAAGACAGTATTTGAAATCGTCACTGATTGCGCATTAGTCTCGATAAGATACTATCTTTTAAACAGGCCTATAGTTGCCACTTCTACTAATCGAAGCGGAAATTCTGTGCTGGCGGAGAAAGATAAAGGTTATCAGGGTGCTAGATATTCCACGTAACTTATTTACAAAAGCTGGCAACTTAGTGCTACGTAATGCATGCTTACTCACATATTAACCGCAATGACATCACCCTATTTAAATTTTAAAATACTTTTTTTTTTCAATGAACACCATGTCTTATCTCTGGGCTTGTGATTTTTACTTATGAGGTTCTTAAGTCCAGTTTATAGTTAAACTTTGTCACACTATTTTTTAAGTAGTTTAAAATATTTTTTAACATACTACATAAAGTCAGACTTCTCATTTAATAGATTCGGTTCAGTGTCATAAATCAGATAGAGTTATGAACGTCTTTCAGATCGATTAAAACCGCGTTTCTGAAATGATAATTGTATTATTATAAATTTGACATAAACAGCAAACTAACAAACTTGTTCCAACTGGTATGGTCGATTGTTAGAAACTTTTATCGTATGAAAAATTCATGATCTTTGAAGCGTTTCAAGGTTTACACACGATTTCTATATTGTATTTAGTCTGGAGGGTAACTGTTTATCCAGATTAGATATACTTACCTAGTCATCGTTTCAAAAAGCATTTGATTCAAACAAGTTTTGGTATAATATATATTTAGCATTATCTCAATTATCCCAAGATAACCCGATTAACTTTCTGATAAGCATAATTAGAAAATGCCGCTAACGAAAGGGAGGCTTAATTTTATTGGTTAGACCATTGAGCAGGGACGCACCAGCACACATTGAAAACTTAGGTTACTACAATGTACAGTATTTAAAATGCAAGTGGAATATATGCAAATAATAATGGGGAAGACTTAGGAGAGCATCTTGCGAATCATATAGTTAAGGATGCCGCCATTCTGGTAGTACGTGATGTCCACCTCGGTGTCGAAGCGCAGGATGGTCTCAAAGTTTACGTAATCGGTCTGAAAATGGAAATTGAAATGAATAATCATTCTAAAAACAATAAATACAAGCTACAAACTTTAACTTCGATCTTTTGTCCTGGCTTTAGGCCCTTTTCGGGTAGTACAATGTTGAAATTCTCGCGACCGGTCAGTTGTAGGGTCTCGGCGTTTTGACCAGGCAGGAATTGCAGGGGAATAATGCCCATGCCGACCAGATTGGAGCGATGGATGCGTTCATATGATTCGGCAATGACCGCCTTCACACCCAAAAGGAATGGACCCTTAGCGGCCCAATCGCGTGAGCTTCCGCTGCCATAATCCTTGCCAACGATTAGCACCAACGGTGTGCCTTGCTCACGATAGCGCTCGGCTGCATCGAAAATGTCCAGCTCTTCGTTGGTGGGCAAGTGCAGGGTGCGCGGCCCGGTTCTTTTGATAAGCTTATTCACCAGACGGATGTTGGCAAATGTGCCACGCGCCATAACAGCATCATTACCACGACGCGAGCCATACGAATTGAAGTCACGTGGTGTCAGATTATATGCGGCAAGGTAGCGAGCCGTTGGCGAATTTCTGGCAATGGAACCAGCGGGTGAGATGTGATCTGTGGTCACAGAATCACCTAAGTAGAGCAGACAGCGCGCATCTACAATGCTCTTCAGCTCGGGCAGATCGATAGTCATGCCTTCAAAGAAGGGTGGGCGCTTGATATAGGTGGATGCATCGCTCCATGGATACAGCTTGCCGTCAGAGACCTGCAGTGTTTGCCAATCCTCTGAACCCAATTCGATCTTGCCTAGAGACATCATATAAGACATTAAATATGGCTTAAAGCTTTTAAGATTGAGCAAAACTTACTGTAGACCTCCTGGAACATAGCGGGTATAACATGCTTTGTCTCCACCTCTTGAATTTCGGAGCGTGTTGGCCAAATATCACGAAGGAATACATTCTTGCCCTCAGCATCCACGCCCAGTGGCTCCTTTTCAAAGTCAATATCAACGCGACCAGCAATGGCATACGCAATAACGAGCAAAGGACTAGCCAAATAGTTGGCGCGGGTGTTGGGGTGAATGCGACCCTCGAAGTTACGGTTGCCCGACAAGACGCCAGCACAAACTAAGCCATTCTTCTCAATGGTATTGACCACGTTCTCTTCCAAAGGACCCGAGTTGCCAATACAGGTCATGCAGCCGTAGCCCACAATGTCAAAGCCAAGTTTCTCCAAATATGGAATGACGCCCGACTCCTTCAAATAGTAGGTGACCACACCAGATCCAGGCGAAAGAGACGTCTTGATATAAGGCAGAATGCTAAGGCCCTTCTCCACAGCCTTCTTGGCCAGCATGCCCGCGCCCAGCATCACCGATGGATTCGAGGTGTTCGTACAGGACGTAATGGCCGCAATGACAACAGAGCCGTGGTGCAGCTTGTAGTTTTTGCCATCATCCCACTGAAACTCGCCGCTGGCCGCAATAGCTTCTGGTGCAATAGCAAAACCCTTGAAGCCGACCTAAAATGTGGCAACAAATGAAAAAAATCAATGATTACAGCTGTGTAGAGGCGTTCAATGACCCCGCAGTGGTAACTATTTGTAGGTCAGTTTGTGTTGCGGAAGCGGCCGCGTGAGGCCCCATCGCGACAGTGTTCAAGCCAGCTCCGACTACAGAATTCGTTAAAGTTAAAGTCCAACAAAGTGCATTTTACAATTTTAGAAATTCGGCATAAAAATATCGAGCGTGCCAGAAAACCCAAAGCGCATTCTCAGCGAATTTTGATAATAACCAACAACCGATCAGTCGCCAACGCCTTTGCTGGAAATGTGATGCGCTGGCAGCGGCCATTGAACGCAGCGCTGCTTATAAGAGCTGGATGGCCAATAGCCAGGTTTTAGTTCAGAGTGTTACGTGGTGGAGTCTTGCCAATGCGGCATTTCGCAAATTGAATGCA
Source organism: Hirtodrosophila cameraria (assembly GCA_949708635.1). Taxonomy (NCBI): domain Eukaryota; kingdom Metazoa; phylum Arthropoda; class Insecta; order Diptera; family Drosophilidae; genus Hirtodrosophila; species Hirtodrosophila cameraria. The sequence goes on along the minus strand of OX453089.1, from coordinate 67,806,532 downwards.
AACATAAAGCTAACTGATCAATGATACGATTTAAAACAAAGTATTTCCGTCTAAGCGATATCCATTTATATTGAGTTATCTAAGGAAATAGTAGCCGTGATTTTATATCAAAAGCTTTTACATATCACAGTTGCTGTTTCTTTTAGATAGCTCTTTTGTAAGCAGCCTAAGAGCGTCGGGTTTTGTGCAAAATGCAAAAAATGCAGCTGTGAAAGTGCTTAGGATTTCAAGTTATGGGATACACTCAGTTCAGTTTTGTCAGATGTGCAAACATCACTGGGCTTTGTTTATCTCATAAGAGCGAAATTTGTTCAACTTACCGGACTGGACAGGCAGGACTTGAAGTCCTCGGGCATATCGGAGACAGAAACACGATCATGCGGCCGTTTGGGGCCCGAAACAGAGGTAACTACCGTTGCCAGATCCAAGGTGACGCTCTGCAAAAGTAAGTTGAAAATTGAAATAAACTGTTTTAGTTATTGCAAGCAGCACAAACCAGCGTAAACTTTGGATCTTGCGCCTCCTCGGCATAATTGCGCAATTGCTGTGTGGCCTTTAGATAGTCGCGAATAATGTCGATCTTCTTCTCAGAGCGATCTGCAATAATTTAAAGTATTTGTTAAGATTACTGCTATAAAATGATTCAAATGCCACGTACTTGTTTGCTTCATGTAGCCAAGCGTATTTTCGTCAATGGGGAAATAGCCCACGGTGGCACCATACTCGGGACACATGTTACTAATGGTTGCACGATCGGCAATGCTCAGCTCTGCCACGCCGGGTCCATAGAATTCCACAAATTTGCCAACCACGCCCAGTTGTCGCAAGTTCTTGGTAATGGTCAACACCAAATCCGTGGAGGTGGCCAATGCGCTCAGTTTTCCCACCAGTTTATAGCCAATTACTTCGGGCAACAGCATGGAAATGGATTGGCCCAACATGACAGCCTCAGCCTCAATGCCGCCCACACCCCAGCCGAGTACGCCCAAGCCGTTGATCATGGTGGTGTGTGAATCGGTGCCAACCACACTGTCGGGATACAGTGTCTTGCTGCCATCGGCAGCATCGCTCTCAAAGACCACACGTGCCAAGTATTCCAAGTTCACTTGATGCACAATGCCCGAGCCAGGTGGCACAATCAGCATGTTGTTAAAGGCTCGAGCACCCCACTGAAAGTAAGTGCAATATATATGTTAAATATGCTACTTTTCGGTATGTGTTTCTAGTTACCTTCAAGAAGGTAAAGCGCTCCTTGTTGCGCTCAAATTCCAAGCTCTGATTCTTGGACAAGGCATCTGGAATGCGAGCAAAGTCTACCTGAACTGAGTGATCAATGACCAAATCAGCGGGACAGATGGGATTAATCTTTTCGGGATTGCCACCCAAAGCTACAACAGCATCTCGCATGGCCGCAAAGTCCACAACCGCAGGCACGCCCGTAAAATCCTGTAAACATTTATAAATGAATGTTATAATGTAATTTTAGGTTTAGTCAGGAAACGTACCTGCAGTATGACACGTGCTGGCTTAAAGGAAACCTCCACATCATTGGAACCTTGCTGCAGATCAGGCGTCCAGCCAAGAATGCTTTGTACATCCTTTTCTAGGATATGAAAGTTGTCGCAGTTACGCACCGCAGACTCCAACAAAACACGAATCGAATAAGGTAGCTGATCTGTAAGCAAATTAATTTAATATTAACAAATTTACTTTTCTGAACAGGTAGTATATATATATATGTAAAATACATTGAATTTATGGTTTATAGAAGTTACGGGAATTGAATTATCTTTATTGCTTTAACAAAGTATGTAATAGTAGATGAATTTGTAATGATATTCTGAAATGATATACTTTAAGTAGTCTGGTTTTTGGTCGCTTTTAGGTCCACATTAGGAATCAATCAAACAGATTTGATCTGTTGAATGCAATTTAGACGCCAAAAAACTAGAAAAATGATTATCAGGAACGTACTTATGTAGTTTTATGTTGGATTGAAATTTTTGTTATGAACGATATTTCGAATAACTCGACCAGTACGATTGAGAATGGAATTCATGAATGTAAATCAGAAACATACTTTTGTACTTCGCTATTGGATTGAAGCTTTTTTTACAGTGGTATAATAAAACTCTAGTATACACTAAAAGCAAATATATTTTTGTATATTTTGTTGTATTTCTTATGTTGCTTTTGCTTAGGGTTTTGCAGAAAGTGATAGATAACGTTACTTATCAGCTAACAGCAGCTTAAGGGGCTTTTATTTTGCTTTTAAGGTCTGTAGCACTTGCCAAGAATTTTTTCTAGCTTAGGTGACCAGGCACACGTGCCCCCACTTTAAATATATGTACGAAACACTTACTATAAGAGCAAATACATATTCAAGCATTAGATTTTCGAATTCACAAATTTAGAGTTATATTGACAAATTAAACTGATTAAAATCAACCTTATTGGATTTATTAAGTACGTCAAAATAATATAATAAGATTACAAAATATATTAATAATAATAAATAATGAGTCAGTTGTTTTTCTATGCCCATTTTCCAGACTTTCTTTTCAATTTACATCCGAATGATGTAGATAAATGGTAGCATGCAAGATTAAAGCTCAAAGTCAATCAGTGGCACGATCGATAGTATCAATGTTTTTTTTACTATGGTTTTGTCTCCTATCGAAAAACATACATGACAGTGATCCCTTAAACGAGCTTATTTTAAATTAGTACAAGATTTTAAGAATTAAATTTGCATGCTTTTGTATAGAATTGGAAGTTTACCTGAAATAATGAAAATTGGCACTTTAGGGAAAAATAAACTTCCAATAACCTTTCTGTTTTTTTTTAAATCCATTCTTGTAACTAAAATTCGTCCAATTTTTATGATACTATCGACAGTTTAGGCTATAACTATCAAAACTATTCAATGTTTTGTCAGCTCAATTGCATACATAGTTTACTTCCAAAACAAGAATCAGACCACCAAATCATACGATATCAGTAGTTTGAAATTCGCCTTGCTCATGCTGATAAGCGTCTACTACATAATACAAGAGCTTGATTAACGTACAAATAAATTGTAGCCGTCTCTTATCAACAGATGCCGGTGGCGTCGTGTCGTGTGTCTGGCGTGCCCAGCCAAACAAGCTCAATTAAGCAAATGGCACTGATAACTTTCGCTTTCAGCTTGGGCGAAACGTTTGGCTTGTTTTAGAAAGCTGAAGCTGCATTAAGTTTAAGCTAGTCACCTTCCCACTGACACTGTTTGGACTTGCAAATTAAAGCGAGCGATGTTTCGAAGGTGTGTACAGTGGGGGTCAAACTTCAAGTCGTCGCTGTGTGCATTAATCAAGTGTTTATATAGAATACACTCTAGATACATATATATATATATATATATATATATATATATATATATATGCATTCTAAAGATACCAACGAGTCGTATATGATACCACGTAAACAGGTATACCGCCTCTGCCTTTAAAACTTACCATATTTGCTATCAATGGAAGCCAGATCAAAGTACTTGTACACCGTTCCATCCTTAGTGAAGGATTTCTCAAACTTGGCAAACGGATTATCGCCTGTAATTGAATATATTATTGATTAAGTAATTATATAAGACAGTGATAAAGCTTTAATACTACAAGTATAGCTTACCAGACATTGTTATGCTTGAGTTATTTGAGAGATTTAACCTGAACTGCGAGCGTTTACGTTGAGGAATGAACAAGTTTTAAGGTTTTACTAGGGTTGTTGAACATATATCGATATTTCAATATATCGATAAATAGTTTTTCTTGATAATATATTTGTGTACTATATTTTTTTTGAGCGATATCTTATAAAGGAACATTTTCGTTATTGCTCCTTCCCGTTCGCTTGCAATTTTAAGAAAACGCACACATTAATTGCAATGGATTTTAGTTGAGGAATCAACAAGTTTTAAGGTTACCATTTACCAAATTCGGAGAAAATAGAAGAAGAGCGGACGCAACAGCTGTAAGTAATTTGGCTATTTTCGTGGCTAGTTCTGGCTATTTAAAAAAAGCCAGATCTGCAAATTTAACAGAAATTTTATTATTTTTCAAAAATTGCGGGCTTTTAACAGAGAAATGTGAAGCCTCTTAAAAACAACAACAAAATCGCGGCAGAAAATTCCAAGAAAAAATGCCGTTGTTCGTTTTCAATTTTGCGATTTTTTCGAACATTTGTTTTTTTTATGCAGTTCGATTCGAAATAGCATAAAATGGCAAGTGAGTAAAAAAAGTTGTTCTAGAGGGCCGCTAGTTTATTGGCAAATAAGCAAAAACCGAGGTTACCGAAGGACATGCGTTCACAAACAGCAAAATTAAAGCGTAAAAGAAGTCGATTTTAAGTCTTTGGACAAAAATTAGATGATGAAATTTTCTTTTCATACATTATTCATTTTATGTCAAACCATAAAATTCCGAAAAATAGATCAGAAATGGACAAATCGTCAAAAACTGTTAACTGGGGATCAGCTGATTAAAAAACTAGATATTTTCTGTTACTAGGGTTGCTGAATATATATCGATGTATCGATAAATATTTTTCTTGATAATATATTTGTGAACGATATTTTTTGGTCGATATTATCAATATCGATATTTTGACCGATATTTTTGAGCGATATCTTATAACGGAAAATTTTCGTTATTGCTCCTTCCCGTTCGCTTGCAAACAAATCGCACACATTAATTGCAATGGATTTAAAAGTAACTTTATGAAGGAGAACAACACTGCTGCCAAATGCAAATTGTGCAACAAAAGCATTAAAATAGCTTCCTTAAAGATCAATCTTTAATTTGGTATACCGTGCATTTTCGCACCTAGTCTGTGAAAAGAGGTATAAGCAAAGAACGAGATCTACCAATAAAAAATAATAATCATTAAATTTTATGATTTTTTATTTACTAAATGGGCATTTGGAAATTGGGGTTTCTGCATTTTCAAAAATATCTCCGACTAATAAAATGGGTGCGCATATTTCAAAAATACCAATAGATATTAACTAAAGTAAACTATGCCAAAAATTTCGAAAAATTAATGATCAGTTTTCGAGAAATTCAATATTATGTGGTCCGACCTCGGTCTGAGGCCCACACAAAATTAACCAATATCATAACCACTCATTTTCTTTGCTTAAACCTCTTTTTACAGACTAGGTGCGAAAATGCGCGGTATACCAAATTAAAGATTGATCTTTAAGGAAGCTATTTAACGTTTATCAACATTTATGGATTCGTTTTCGAGAAATAGGGCAATGAACCTACCCCCTTCTACTAGCTCCAATGCAGATTGTTAGTTCATCACTGAATCACATATGAACCAAATGTGGCTGATGGATAGCACTTTTTGGCGCAATTCATAACATTTGAATTTTAGCACAATTCTAGATTTCTAGACCGACTGCTGTATTGCACGGTCTATTATCAGATTGAGAAAAGAAATCAAAATTATTGACAATTAAATATATGCACATATATGGCCTATGTTTTGAGAAAATTGACATAGAAAGTTAGCGTCGATCGAGGGCTGTAACGTCGGTACCAGGGCTGTTTGCAGTTCAAACACTACACGTGTCTTCCAACACCATGAACATACAAAAATGCAACCATGTTAAATTTTACTTGCATTTTAAACCGATTTCCTTTTATCAACAGATTGTTACCAGGGTGAACACACACCCGACGGCGTCGTCGTCGGCAAGCCCCCGGCAACTAAACCGATGAGCTAAGCTCATCCTATGGACACTCACTTAATCTGAAGCAGGCGAAATCACCTATATAACTTACGTTTCTTATGTTAATTATAATATTTAATATATATACGATACTATGTTAGAAGTTGTAAACAAAACAAAATTTACAAAAATGAATAAAAAAAAGAGTATAATTATTACGAAAATTTAAATTCAACGGACTTTTTATTAAAAGGAAGAAAAATTTGTTGTGCAACAACAACAACAAGCACAGTAAATTTTAAAGTATGGTCGCAAAATTGCTACCCAAACTTTTTAAAATACCAGGCGAACAGAATCAGCAGAAGATCGCAAAATAAATATATGAAAAAATTCAAACTCAACGGCTTTTTCATTTGCCGAAACCTAACAAAAAAAAAGGCATACTTTCAGGGGGCACAGGCTATTGCAGCCACAGAGAGGGTAAAAGCACAAAATCCTTTGTATCTCTGAAACTATAAGGAAAATTTGAATGTCCTCTTTCCAGTCGATAGTCCTTATTGAGACGCGTTGTTTGACACAGGACTCGTAAGGATCAGCAAGGATACTGCCGAGATATGGCTAGTTTTCTGAATACAAAAAAGTCCTTATAACTCGGTTGTTTAAAGGACGAACGTCCTTTGAAATACATTTTCTGACGCGGATAAACAAGGACTATCTTTTGGCCAAACGACATTCAAATCGTCCTTTAAATGGCCGAGTTACAGGCAATTTTGTGATTTTAGTTCCTTTTTCCCTAGCAACCCCCTTGATAAAAATTTTGACAACATTTTTGAAAAAATCCTGGAAATCCTTGAATGCCAGTCGATAGATCTACTGTCTCTGATTACAAAATGGTATGTCCTTTCAAAATCCTTAAGGATACGCCCGAGTTATAGCTCGAAGAAGAGTTTGTTTTCGTCCAATTAGCAGTTGTTGGAATATTGTTGCATACTTTCAGGGGCAAATTTGGACTTTGAAAATTTCAGCCTGAAGGCGAATGGAAATGAGTCAGAAACACAAAATCCTTTGCATCTCTAAAACTATAAGGACGAGTTTGATATCCTTTGGTCAGTCGATAGTCCCTATTAAGACGCGATGTTTGACACAGGACTCGTAAGGATCAGCAAAGATACGGCCGAGATATGGCTAGTTTTCTGTATACAAAAAAGTCCTTATAACTCGGTTGTTTAAAGGACGAACGTCCTTTGAAATACATTTTCTGACGCGGATGAACAAGGACTATCTTCTGGCCAAACGACATTCAAATCGTCCTTCAAGTAGCCGAGTTACAGGCGATTTTGTGATTTTAGGTCCTTTTTCCCTAGCAACCCCCTTGATGAAAATTTTGACAACATTTTTGAAAAAATCCTGGAAATCCTTGAATGCCAGTCGATAGCTCTACTGTCTCTGATTACAAAATGGTATGTCCTTTCAAAATCCTTAAGGATATGACCGAGTTATAGCTTGAAGAAGAGTTTGTTATCGTGCAATTAGCAGTTGTTGGAATATTGTTGCATGCTTTCAGGGGCAATTTTGGACTTAGAAAATTTCATAAGATTTAAAAATTTTCTAACTAGTTTTTTAATCAGCTGATCCCTAGTTAACAGTTTTAGACGATTTTGCCCGTTTTGATCTACTTTGCGGTATTTTATGGTTTTGGGGGTGGATCTTGAAATAAAATGAATAATGTATGAATAGGAAATTTCATGATCTAATTTTTATTTTTGTCCAAAGACTTAAAATCGGCCTCTTTTATGCTTTAACTTTGCTGTTTGTGAACGCATGTTCTTCGGTAGCTTCGGTTTTTGCTTATTTGCCACTAAACTAGCGGCCCTCAACTTTTTTTACTCACATGCCATTTTATGCTATTTCGCATCGAACTGCATCAAAAAAACCAAATGTTCGAAAAAATCGCAAAATTTAAAACGAACAACGGCATTTTTTTCTGGAATTTTCTGCCGCGATTTTGTTGTTGTTTTTAACATTTTTCTAACAGAGGCTTAACATTTCTCTGTTAAAAGCCCGCAATTTTTGAAAAATAATAAAATTTCTGTTAAATTTGCAGATCTGGCTTTTTTTTAAATAGCCATAACTAGCTACGAAAATAGCCAAAATACAAACAGCTGTGCGCGGCACGCAGCCCGAAGATTAAACGGTATTTTCGCAAAAAAGTCAGCCTCCCATGCCGGTTTCGAAATCCTAGAATTTTTCTAAATTTTTTGAGCCCATTACCAGATTTTTTGATCGCTGTTTCGCAGGGGTAGTTATATCGAAACATTACCAATTTGTTTTATTTTAATAATAAGAATGCCGTGAAAAATTGAAATTTCTCATATATTATTTATTCATTTTTGTATGGCTTACAAAATATTATTAGTTTTATTTATAAAAGTATATTATGACGCTCAGAATAGGATGTACTTCTGGATCATCTCAGTGCTCATTTCCAGTTACGTGACGGTAAAGATGAGTAGACATTGTTGCAAGGATGAATTTAGCTCCTCGATGAAGCTGCCGGGGAACCATTCGGTGGTGGCGTAGCGTGTGCTCACTCTGGTAGCAAACTGTTGATAAAAAGGATAAGAAAGCCAAATATATATTGAGAGGGATACTCAGTGAAGCATACGTACTATCGGACAGCTTGTGTGAGACGTTGGCCAAATCGTCAGGCTCGAGCTGTAGCATATATGGCTCATTCCATTTGAAATGGGAATAGGACTTTAATGCATGTTGCTCTGTTAAAGATGAGCCAAAATCTAAAATGCCAGCCGTGAAATACAACTTCTGAATTTTATTTGAAGTGAAAAACATTTATTTTTGAAGTTTTAAATAGTGTTTACGTTTTACGGTACAAAAAAAACGAACTAGAACATAAAATACGCGTATTTCTTGGTGGTTCACACCTTGAATGAATCTTAATTAATTAGATGTTAGCACATTGCCTTAATATTATTATTATTTACTCGTACATTTATCTCGTTTCAATTGCCTTTTGCTTGATATCACCAAAGTAGTTTTTCTTCAAAAATTGTTTACATCCATAGTATGTGTATATGTAATTGTTAAGTTTAGGAGCTTAGTTCTAAAATTTAAAGGTTTTATTGCCTCGTTAGCATATACATATATAGTGTGAGCTTAATAACATATTGTTAGTTTGCTCATATTAATTGTGGGTGATACTTTTTAGGCATGGTGTTTATTAATGTCTCTTTTCTAGGTTCGCAGCATTTTACAAATGTTAGTTACTCAATTTGAATCACAATCACCTACGTTTAATTGTGCGCGCGGTAAGATAAGGCATAATTAAATAATAATAAAAGAATAAAACACAAAAGAGTTGTTAGCAAAAAGTCTATGTATGTTTATATAAACCTTGTTTATTACAAAAAATAATTGAACTTAGGGGTCTACAAAGGAGGCAATAAGGTATTAACTCGTACTACGATGTTAATAAATTAAAATTAAATAAGTTTGTGGATTGCAAGTACAAACATATTAAACATTTTAGTACCGCCAAAATAATATATATATGTCAATATAAAATCATTCAGTGGGAGTTGAATTTTTACTCCCTGTTCCCATTAAAAATGGGAAAAAGGGAGTTATAAAGTACTGCAAATGTGTGTAACAGACAGAAGGAGGCATTTCCGACTATATAAAGTATATATATTCTTGATCAGGATCAACAGCCGAGACGAACTAGCCATGTCCGTCTGTCTGTCTGTCTGTCTGTCTGTCTGTCTGTCTGTCTGTCTGTCTGTCTGTCTGTCTGTCCGTCTGTCCGTATGAACACACAGATCTCAGAGACTATAAGAGCTAAAAACACCAAACTTGGCATGAAGGTTCCTGTATACCATACGCAGATCAAGTTTATTTCAAATTTCGGATACACCCCCCCGCACCCCCGCAAATCGCAAAAGACTCCCACTGCCACAATTTTAAAGATAAAGCTTTAATTTTTGGTACACATGTATGTTTAATCAATGTCTTTCGGTAACACAATTTCAACACGATCGGATAAATAGCACAAAAGTTATAGAAGAATCTATTACGCCCGTCTCAGTTGGCAGCAACAACAGTTTGACAAGCAGTTTACGAGTTAAGTGCACTGCTTGCTTGTGTTGCCGCTGAACTGCTTGAAATGCAAGTTGGGAGCAGTGAGTCTCGTAGTCGGGCACACTCGACTAGAGTATTCTTACTTGTTGTATATTTATATTTTTAGAATGTTTGCTCTTGAACTGGCGTGAAATAAACGTGCGCACCCTACAAACTATGAAATACAAAAAAATAACAGGCCTTATTTTGCAGTTTTGACAAAAGATGCATGTTCTGATTTTCACTGTTGCCTATTACGGATTGTATTCACTTGTCATTAGAAAAGATTGGAAAACATCTAAGTTCAATGACAAGTATGAAAAGGGGAACATTTAAGTTTGACTAACTTCCATCTTCCATCAGACCTGTTTGTGTATAATAATTCTTGCTCCAATATACACGGTACAATATTAAATCGAAAGTTGTTAATGTAAGATTGGTTTTTTAGTGTATAAGTTTTAGACTTATGTCTAACATAGTATTTGCATGCTCTTTCTTAGTACTATCAATTTAATCAGTGCATGATTTGTTCCTTTTTTTTTATTGTATCTTTTGATGTTAATTGTTGTTCATCTACTTTTTTTTTTAAAGCAAATTCATTTCTGAGGTAAATAACATAAATACTACAATTATACAAAAAATATTTAAAAACAAGTAAGAATCCTCTAGTCGAGTGTGCCCGACTACGAGACTCCCTGCTCCCAACTTTCATTTCAAGCAGTTCAGCGGCAACACAAGCAAGCAGCGTACTCAACTTGCACAGTGCATGTCAAACTGTTGTTTCTGCCTGCTGAGACAGGGGAAATAAGTTTTTCCATAACTTTGGTGCTATTTATCCGATCGTGTTGAAATTTACACATCCGAAAGACATTGATTAAACATACATGTGTACCAAAAATTAAAGCTTTATCTTTAAAATTGTGGCTGTGGGAGTCTTTTGTGATTTGCGGGGTGCGGGGGGGTGCATCCGAAATTTGAAATAAACTTGATCTGCGTATGGTATACAGGAACCTACATGCCCAGTTTGGTGTCTCTAGCTTTTGTAGTCTCCGAGATCTGTGTGTTCATACGGACAGACGGACAGACAAACAGACAGACGCACATGGCTAGATCGTCACGGCTGTTGATGCTGATCAAGAATATATATAGTTTATATAGTCGGAAATGCTTCCTTCTGCCTGTTACACACATTTGCAGTACTTTATAACTCCCCTTTTCCCATTTTTAATGGGAACAGGGAGTAAAAACCTATGCTCGAAAAATACACATAATACACTACAAGATTCTCTCTGCTCGGCTCTTTCAGTGGTTTTTCTTATGTTTTTGATGGTTTAATGCACATGCTGATGATAAGCCGCAGCGGGTGTTGAAGTGCTGAATATGTTCATCAATTGATCCTCATTTAGGGCAATGAGCAGCATGATGGCCACACCGCTGAGCATGCCGAATATTTGCAGCAGGAACTGTGACAGCGATTTGTGGGCAGCAGAAATTTTTGGCATCTGTAAAGTGAAAAGAACAGTTGACAACATGTAAGGCTAGTCTAATTTAGCACTTACCATATCGACCAGCGTAATGTAGATGAAGAGACCAGCTGCTACGGAAAACATAAATTGAGCCACATCCTGCGATTGACCAAAAGCCAGGCCAAAGATCATACCAATAAAGCTAAACACACCCGTCAACAGATTGTAGTAGGCAGCCGACTTGACCGACATGCAACTAGTGCGGCAGCTCGTGACAGAAGACGGCCAGTGAGGTGGAGAAGCCACCGGCAATATTATCGGCAAATGCGGCACCAATAGCTATGCCGTCAGAGAAATTATGCAAACCATCGCCCATAATAATCATCCAGGCAACAGCGCTGATTGTCTGCGGTGGCGAATGCACATGACCATGACGATGACTGTGGCCATGATGAGAGGATTCATGTTCGCGTAAAATGACAGTCACATGATCGTTCTTATTATCCTTGCTACCATTTGCCGTTGATGATGTTGTTGTCGTTGGATTGCTATCCTGCTCATTGGCGGCTTTATCCGGATTTTGTTGCTGCTGATGATTGTTGTGTTTGTTATGATGATTATACATCTCGGCGTAGTTGTTATGCGAGGTGGAAAGTATCAATGGTGCGGTCGCTGCCGTTTCCTTCCAACCTTCGATTCCTTCTGGCTTATCACAGCGTGGTGCTCCATTCACCATCGGATGCGTCACCGCCAGCGCCAGAAGCAGCAACTGTAGACACACTGCCCTCGGGCCAAACGGGCAAGTGCATCCTTCATGATCATGCCGTTCTCATCCTGCCCAAACAGCGCCTAAAGGAAACAGTAAAGTGTAATCAAAGTTTGCTTCAATGTCTGACAAGTGTCTACTTACATGCGGCAGCAAATTAAACAACGAATCTGTCGTCATGGTGTCGACGGCCAGCGAAACGAGATATTGTTGTAATAGTGTGACCAGGACCAAGAGGCCGCAATAATAACAAATTATAAATAACAACAGTTATTCCTTTTTAAGATAAGTTTGAATGCTTCTCATTCCACATTCAAAAGCACAACTCTTCAAACCGAATTTTCCATTGATGTTGGAAATTCAGAAGAGCTAATAATTCCGATTCAGATTCGGCACCGTAAGCAGCGTAAGCCAATTTGTGCTACATAATAAATAAATATTTGATAGGCAAATAATCATACGTCTAATTAAAGAGCATCCTCATCGCTGCATAGCTTACGCTGCAGTTGAATGTCTGTCTTGTAAGCCTTCTATAATATAAGAAAAACAAAATAAGCTCCTATCTCCAAAGAAATTCCATTTACTCACCAAATCTAAAGAACTTTCGAATACAGGGTATGAGCAGCACGGGATCAATTTTGTTGGGATCGTTAGTGTCAAACACAATGCATCCACACATTCTGCTTGTTGTTCATCAATCTAAAAACAAAACAAAACAAACAAACAAAATGCCGCAAATTCTGACAACAAAGCAAAACAAAAAAAAATTGCGCAAATACAGAGCTGCATTTTTGTATGTACATGGTGCTGGAAGACACGTGTAGTGTTTGAACTGCAAACAGCCCTGGTACCGACGTTACAGCCCTCGATCGACGCTAACTTTCTATGTCAATTTTCTCAAAACATAGGCCATATATGTGCATATATTTAATTGTCAATAATTTTTATTTCTTTTCTCAATCTGAAAATAGACCGTGCAATACAGCAGTCGGTCTAGAAACTAGAATTGTGCTAAAATTCAAATGTTATGAATTGCGCCAAAAGGGCTGCCCATCAGCCACATTTGGTTCATACGTGATTCAGTGATGAACTAACAATCTGCATTGGAGCTAAAAGAAGGGGGTAGATTCATTGGCTTATTTCTCGAAAACGAATCCATAAATGTTGATAAACGTTAAATAGCTTCTTTAAAGATCAATCTTTAATTTGGTACCGTGCATTTTTGCACCAAGTCTGTGAAAAGAGGTATAAGAAAAGAAAGTGGTTATGATTTTGGTCAATTTTGTATGGGCCTCAGACCGACGTCGGACCACATAACATTGGATTTCTCGAAAACTGATCTCAAATTTTTTCGAAATTTTTGGCATAGTTTAGTCAATGTTTGGGGCTATCTATTGGTATTTTTGAAATAGGTGCACACATTTTATTAATCGAAGATATTTCTGAAAATGCAGAAACCACAATTTTCAAATGCCCATTTAGTAAATAAAAAAGCATAAAATTGAATGATTATTATTTTTTTTTTATTGGTAGATCTCTTCATTCTCTACAATACTGCATTTAAAATTTTTTCATTTTGTCTTTGTATTAATTTTTATTATTATTTACAAACAGTGCAAAAATCACGCGAACAAATCGACGCTAAATCCAAAAAATCACCGATGCTAACTTGGCGCACGTGAACATAACGACAAAAGTGACTCGTTACTTCAAAATAAGTACTTACTGCAAATATCGTCCATCTCTATTACAAAGTAGTTCGCATTCACGTGTTCGGTTTCGCTGAAATAAAAACAAACAATTTGGTCGAAAACTAAATAAAAATCAATTAAAAATGTTAAGAAAACAGGCTAGACAGCGCAGGGAATATTTATATACCAAGGCACAAAATGAACGGATTATGGCAAAGAAGAAGAACTCAAAGAACATCGCCGAAAACTTAAAACAAAACAAAGCATTGAGCTCTTTTAATGTTAAAAACGGAATAAACGCTTACAATTCGCTTAAATTTGATGGAGGTATGTTGTCACATATATACATATATATTTCTGTTTTGCAGATATGGTGATGTTCATGCCGCGAAATACATATGGCATTACATACATACACATGTAAAACATATGTAAATACATATACATATATGCATATGCATGTGACACCGAATCGAGATCTGCATAATTATCTATTTACAAACATGTATATAATATATTCTTTTGTTTCATTAAAGATGTTGATAACGGCAACTTGACTCGGATTGACGAATACCAATATGCTGGCTGCCAAGATCCAAAAATTATGTTAACCACCTCACATGAACCGTCGTCACGCTTAAAAATGTTTATGAAAGAACTTCGATTGATCTTTCCCAATGCCCAACAAATGAATAGAGGAAAATATCAGTTGAACACACTAATGCAAGCGTGCCGAGCGAATAATGTTACTGACTTTATAATTGTACACGAGCATCGAGGTATACCTGATAGTCTAATAGTTTGTCATTTACCTTTTGGACCAACTGCTTTCTTTAATATATCCGATGTTGTAATGCGTCATGATATTCCTGATATTGGGCCAATGAGTGAACAGAAACCGCACTTAATTTTCAGTAACTTTAAAACTACTATCGGCTTAAGAACTGTTAGTATTTTAAAACATTTGTTTCCTGTACCGAAAGAAAAATCTGAAAGAATCATCACCTTTGCGAACAATGATGATAAAATTTTATTTAGACATCACCAATATAAATATATCAACAAAGAGTTGAAGTTAACAGAAGCTGGACCAAGATTTCAACTGAAACTGTATCAAATTAAACTTGGTACATTGGAAAATATTAAAGCCGTTGACACTGAATGGGTTCATCGTCCGTATTTGAATACATCTATAAAGAATTTAGTTTTTTCTAATGATAGTATATTTACGAATAAAAGTAATGATTGAATATCGCAAATAAATCAAATTTTATATGGACAATAACAAGTTTTTTGTTACTTTTAATTTATTAAAAGGTTATAATAATCTGTAAATACTTAAGAGGTCGATTTTGTATTTGAACTACTCTAAATGCACCATCATTATGGATTCCTTGGGTAACTCCGATCAACACTAACTTAAGCAAGGTCTTTTTACGCAGTTATTAAGAGTTTTATAAACTTTACTTTTGTACTTTATTTCATATTATATATACACAAATAACTAAGAACACAAGCAAGTATTTTCTAAATTAGATTTGATCCAAGGAATAAATTTGCTTATACGCGTGTAAACGCCAGGATATCCTTCACGACCGCATCCGACACCCCAGGACACTACACCTACTAAAAAATATTTAACTCCATTCGATAATAATAATGGCCCTCCACTATCGCCTTGACAGGAGTCCATACGGGGTCTTCCAGCACACAGCATACTTGATGTTATTCGTGTGCTTTTGTATTTTTGGTCTCGGCATTCTGCAAGAGACATTATCGGTACTTTCACTTGGTTAACAATGGATGGTAATTCTCCTCCTTCTGAAGTCCGACCCCAACCGACGACTGTTCCTATTCGACCTAGAAAACAAGTAGTTTCGATTTATAATGATTTATATTTCAGAAGCCGATGATCAAAGTGACTTGTAAACTGATTGAGATTAGTACACATACCTGCTGGATCGTAGTTATAACGAGGAAGACAAACTGGTTTAATAATTTTGGAAAACGCTATTGGTTTTCTTAACCTTAATAATGCAATATCGTTGTTATAGGTATCTGGGTCAAAGTTTTTATGCTTTATGACTGCAGTTACAGCTCGTTGAATTGCTTGAGACTCGGACGTTATTTCTTGGTCATGATCTCCAAATATAATTCGAATTTTTGATCTTCGTAGCTTTTTTATACAATGAGCAGCAGAAATAACGTAGTCCTTAGTTAGCAATGATCCTCCACAATGAAATTTGCCATCATAAATAATTCGAGCCATCCATGGGTATTGGTTTACTCCGGTTGGTTTTCCTCCGACAATTCTTATTTCTTCATTCGAAAATCCACAATCTAAAAATATGCATAAATAAATTTAAATATTATCAGAATGTATTGTTTTGACCTGCCAAATTATTATTATTAATAATAGACCATGTCTAACTTAACGGAAAATAGGAAACCTGAGCAAAGTCAAACACTTTGCAAACCTTGGCTTTAGGTTGTGTTATCACAAAATTACTCGTTTGAAACTATATTTGAACAAAGAAAGATTTAAGTTATGCAGTCTAAAGTCTGAAGATATTTTTAACACGCAATGATTTTCTGCTGGCCATGTTAGTCTGTGTCGACGTCAAAAATTTCTCCAAAAACAAATCGGGTCACGACCTACAATTCAACAAACTCCTGATTAAAGGTATCCGTGGGTGACTTGAGTTATTTGCTTAACCTACAACAGTCATGCTATTATAATAACAAATAAAATAATTTCATGTTGTTCGACTCCCAAAATAACTTAAAAGAACATTATTCTTTTCATTTAAACTTACCACAATCGCAGTTGGCAACATGAACATTTTCATTATCCTCTGCTTCTTCTTCAGCATCATAGCCAAAAGCATTTGATACTCCAGAACTGATTCGAAATATAGTATCAAAGAGAAATTTACTGGTTCTGTTTGAATAACTGCTGTAAACGGAGTTACTTTCTATAGAATTATTAAATCTCATAAACTGGTCGTGGCATGTGACACTTTTATTAATAGTCAACATTAGAATTACAATGCAACTTATAATATGCATTGTTGTAATGTAATAAACATGTTTTCTTAATGTTCGATTAGCGCTTGATTCTAATTTAATTAATTCTACTTAAATTAATCAATGTATACTAAGTATTTCAAATGTAAATAATGCCACCTAAAATAAACTTAAAAAGAGTAGGAATGTAGAGTACAAACTCTTTTCAACAATACTTCAAGCGAGGGATTTCAGCAAAGAGATTTGGCTCAAATCAGGGGTATTGCTGCTATTCGTTTGAGTGGCTTTTATTAAATATCGTTTATCAGAAATTTATTACTTTTACAATTTATTAAAATTCAACGATTCCAAAATGTAAGACAGTAGCAAAACTTATAAATAATAGATTAATTCAGGCTTGTTTCAAGTTCCGCATGTTTTTTGAAGCCAAAAGCGTTCCAATTTGAATCGTTTCTGTTTTGATGTTCCAAATTCCGACTGTTTTGATGTTCTTACTCTTTTTATTGTAATTTTACCGAATTGAGCGTTTTAAATATAATGTAAAGATTATAAATTTTGAATCAGTGGTCTTATGCTATTTTTGGCTGTATTGTCAGACACCAGTTATTTTCATCGATAAATGTAGTTATAATAAATAAATAAACTAATTGTAAAAAAACAAACACTAATTAAAGTTTTGAATTACTACACTAACCTATTGGGTTAATTCGCCCAGATAAATAAATAAGGGCATATATTTCCAGATAGTTTAAGAAAATATGGCTAAATAAGGAGATTCTAGTAATAAAACACAGGCTGTAAATACGGAAGAATTTGATCTTCCTTTTTTCGAACATGCTCTCGATATTTTAGCTATCTTCATCTTACTCAGCTATAATTGAATATAATTTCAAATTTTGCAGCACATGCTTTATTAATTTTTTTGCTTTATTTACATTTTATCTTAAAATGAGAGAAATATTTTCTAAAATTAATTGTTTTACAGTCGTTGCTTTCGCAATATAGTGCGCTCCAAATCTCGCACCTTTTGCTTTTTAGACGGCACATAAGAGGATGGCGGTGCACTCTCTATGTCATTACGATTACTTGCCGCAAACTCTTTGAAATCGAAATTGTATTCATCATTTGAGCTAGCTAACTGTTTTCGAAATGTGGCTGCACTGTTGGAAACACGAGCTTTCGGATGTGTTGGAGGTAACCAAGATACTTTTCGAGTTGTCGGATTGTAAAAATAATAAACGCCGCAGCCATTATCATAAATATCCTTCCAATCAGCAGGCAGTGGATATTTACGAAGTAATCGACTATACCGTCGAAGGTACGCATCATTTGGTTTGGGTCGGCCACCCGACCATCTATTTACACAGTATATTGTGCATGTGTGATATATATTATATGTGTTGGGACACAGCTTAAATCCATGAAAAGACTCTGTAACTCCAATTCGTTCTTTAATCCTCTCTGACCAGAAATGCTCACTACTATGAGTAGTTTTGGCAATAGGCTTCTCGGGCTTCTCATTGTAATGTGACTGCATTTTATCATCCTCGTCATAATTTTCCGCAATGATTTCTTCAATTACTTCGGTAACTGGTGTTTGAGCTGAAAGCAAAAAAACAAAACATAAATCTCAATTCTTTTAATTATATTAATAAGAAAATAATTGTGATTCAGGTTTTTGAATACAACATAGGATTCAGAAAAATTAAATATTAGATGGTCAGCTTCGCAACGAGTGTACATACATATGAACATACATACGGACATTGCATTACAAAAAATAAGTTAATTTTCATATTGTAATTTACCATTTTGTTTGTTAACCAGCCCACGTGACTTCAATCGTTTCAACAAAGCTGGCGGCAAGCTCATTTTAATGCTGTTTATTCACCAATTACAAATTGCAATCAATATGAATATGTTTTGTATATTTTTATATAAAATTTAATTAGAGATGAAACATTTTTTCAGGTTACGATACTTGTTCCATTCAACAAAAAACGATGTGTTTCCATAACAAGCGTTCTTCATTTATCGATTATTATTAAGATTATGTTCCCGTTCAAGAAGGTCAGGTGTTTACTTAAATCATATTACAATAATGCGCAATAATTCTACAAGCATGTTAAATTGTTACTGAAAGTTTTGTAATATCAATATGACTTTGAAACGATTAGTCGATATTGATAATAAAAAGAAGGTAAGAATAAGTATCGAATGTTTTTGAAGTTGCCACACTGTTCGATAAAGCGCGATAGTTTTATTCAAAATTCGTAAAACACAAACGATGCTCATATTTGGCGTTTATTAATGTGCATTTCTGAAAATATATCATTTTTAATTCGCACCAGTTTCATTTGGAATTTTCAAGTGAAAAATCGATAACCAACAAGAATATCAGCGTGGAAATTTGTTTAGTTTTAACAAATGAAGTGGAGTTGGACTAGGAAGTAAATTAACTATGGAGCTGGGAACTTGGAAGAGATCTGTAGCCTCTCGAAGCTTTCAGTCGTTTGCATGTAATCCATTATATACAATGTCTTGGACATTGAAGGCCCCATCAAACAAAGAATAACACAAAATTGGTAAGAACGCAATTTTTTGAATGAGTATAAATTAAGTTGATGCATCACGTTGTCTATATAAGTATGTAGAACTAAATACTTTACTTTATTACGCTATTGCTTACAAATATCACTGGATTGCCAAGCAATTGGAGGGCTTAAAAATGTGTCTATAGAGTTTAGAGATGTGTGGTATTACTGCTCTCCTCAAAGGCGAGATTAGTGGCTCCTCTCAGTGAGCTGGCCGTATTGGGATGCATCTGTGGCGCAAAGTCGCTCTGCTGCAGATGGATAATCTTTGCCTGCTGCTGCGAGCTGATCGGCATATGTAGATTCTGTAGATTGTCCAATTGAATGACATTTGTTGCATTAAGACTATGTTGCTTTTCGCTTTCTTTTTGTTTGGGCTGTTTGCGCAGAAGATTCATGTCCGACTTCTTTGAGAAATGTGCTTCAATTTCCTGCAGTTTACAAATGAAATGTAAATTTAAAATGTGACATTTATTCTTTTAGGTTTAACTTACACCCAGAGTGCGACCCTCCGTCTCGGGCAGCGTATAGTAGAGCACAACGGTTCCAATAAAGGCAACCGTGGCATAGAATGCAAATGTGCCCGGCATTGTCAATGCAGACAGCATGAACAGGAACAGCTTATTGGCCAGAAAGCCAAAGATGTAACCAACGCCGCCTGCGAAGCCTGATGCGGTGTTTCGTATGTCTGCGGGAAAGACCTCACCAATCAAAATCCAAGGTATCATGCGTATGCCCAGATGTGAGAAAAAAGCGGAGAGTAGTAATAGAATGAGTGGCAGCCAGACCAAATAGTTGTATTCCTGCTTGGGCACAGTCAGCAGCAGATCCTCCGTAATGGGCAGCTTTGGTGGCGCTGAATCACTGCTGACGCTGACACCCACAGTTACAGCTGGAACTGAAGCTGCTGGCAACAGTGTTGTGGTCTCAAGATCCTGTACTGGCTCCAAGGTGGTGTCCAGTTCACGTCTGCTACGATTCCATGCACTTATTGTTGTATCAAACAATGTCATCGTGGTTGTGTCCAGCTCCAGTTCTGGTAACATTGTAGTTCGAAGGAGTTGTTGTTGCTGCTGATGCTGCTGCTCATCCTGCCTCTGTTTTTCAAATATTGTAGATATGTTGGCCTGCGATATAATGTTTTCATTGGGCACAATTGCTGAGGCATTGACCACCACATTATTCACTGCAAATCCGGGCACCTCGTTTAGAAAGTGTGCGTATGTCGCAGTGCCAAGGAAGCACAGACCTGTTCCCACTGTGGAAATGAGGACCAGCGGTCGTTTGCCCGTAAAATGTATCAGGATGACGCACAGTATGGTAGCCAGCATCTCGGCAACGCCCAATAATATGGTGGCATGGTATTTATTCATGGGTGCCTTGAGCGTATGAAAGATTTGTACGGCATATGTCTGCAGCGGCGTCTTTCCAGAAAAGTGTCCCGTAAAAAAGGTGAACGAGACAAGCAGGAACGGCGCCAGAAAGGTGCGTTTACGCCACATTCTCAGACGCCCCTTTAGCGTGCGACGCTGACCTGGCTGACCACCATCAGCAGCCTCCTCGATGGCCTTTTGTGTGATGAGTTCATCATACAGCTGATTGAACTCTGCCTCGATCTTGTACTCCGGCACCCAGCCGCGTAGCCACTGCAGGGATTTGACCGCTTCACGGAAACGTTGCTCCCGTATCAGCCAGACAGGACTCTCGGGCACAAAGCACAGCATCACAATTGTGATAACAGGAAAAGCGGCGCTCACTGCCGCCACACTTCGCCAGTCCATGAGGGAGCCAAGTATGAACTGCACAAAGACGCCCGTTATAACACAGGAACTACCCATAGCCGATAAAATGCCCCGATACTTTGGCTCCGTGATCTCAGCCACATATGTAAGTACCTGAAATCATTTGGATTTATGACTTTAAATAACTTTTTCAAATTTGATTAGGTTTCGTTCAAAAATTTAGGCCTGTTTCCATTTCGGAGTAGTTATAATTGGTTGCAACAGCAAACGTTTTTAATATTTTAAGTGAGGCTCAAAAATCGAAAATGGAAACAGACCTGTGTATTTTAAAACAAAATAACACGAAATAAACAAGAATAAATCAAGAGAGTATGACTAAAATGATCAGACATCCATTCTTTTCATTGGTCACGTTTTGTGCAATATACACATTAAGACTAATATAATGAGCTTGCGAATTGGATACATTGGTATTTCTGCAAGGTCAACTCATAGACATGCCACAATGCTTAAGCATATTAACGTAATTAGTTGGTTAGTTGGTTTATTGTTTGAATCATGATCACTTACGGGTGCCTCCATCAATCCGCCACCGATACCAGCCATGCATAAAGCCGCATATAGATGCTCTGTGCTCGTCGCGAAGTGAAACATAAGCCAGGCAGCCAGTATGGGCAGGTTCACAAACTGAAAGCGAAATCAGATACAGATACATTTAGATCTGCAGACATAGATACTAATGCTACAAATGTGAATACAAAATAACAAAAGATCACGCGGCATTTAGATTGAGCATCACGCGAGATGATTTCAATTTCTAGATCAGTGTGTCAATGTTTTCTTTGGCAAAGTGTTATTTATGACCATGTTATTATAGTCGTAACTATGTAAATATTTGCGAATACGCACCTGCATAGCTCTGCGCTTGCCCAGGGGTTGAGTTAGCAGACCAGAGAAGAGGCAACCCAGCGGCACACAAATCAAATTAATTGAACCTGAAGCAATAATTTAGAGCATGTGCATTTAAATGTCTTAGATTGTGACTTACTGAACCATGATATTTCATCTTTGTTAAGCACTATATCGCTACTATGATCTTCGCTCCGTCCTTCGCCACCCTGTATGGCGGGTATAACAATTGTGGGAAAGCCCAGGGTCATGCCATATCCTGCGTAAGGATTTAAATTAAAAATACAATAAAAATTTCATGTAATTTAAAATTGCAATTTTGTTATTATAAGCTAGGGAATGAAGGCTTTTATTTAAATCACTAAAGTAACTTAACTTAATATAAATATGATTAGAAAATATAGCAACATTTTTGAATACAATCTAAGAAGCATATGAAATTTCGTTTAAGATTTTATGTTTCATTGTTAAAATTGATTTTTTATACTAAATCACGCAAATAATAAAAACATTGTATGATTATAAATTTCCATAATATTAAAATAAAGACTAAATTGAAATAGAAACGTGATTATAAACACAAGTTCGGTACGAAGGCTTTCGACTTAAAACTTAACTGCTCTGACTTAATAAACATCTGTTCCCAGTTTTATAATAACAATATAACAATAAATTCAGAGAAATTAGTTTACTCAGAATCAGACACTGACAGATGGGGAAGCGGATTTAGCTACTACAGTTTTAAAGCCATTGTTTTAAAGGGGATCAACATTTGCAACATGTTAATTACAAGAAATTTGATCATTGTTTAATATGTTAATAAATTACTATAAAATAAAATACTTATATGTACTATATTGAATAAATCAAACTAAATGCTTCTGCTTCATTCCCCATTATATGCATATTATTTAAATCCGAGATTTACAAGTTATTTACCGAATAGCAATATGTTCTTAATACTAACAGCTAGAAACTGTGGCAGGGCCCGTCGAAAGTTGCTAACTTCCACATCGTTGACACCGGAAATGCGTCGATTGTTGTTGTTGCTGCCATTTTGCATGAACAATGGACGATCGTTCAGTGCGCTGTAAGTAATAATAATAAAATTAAACAAGTTATTTAGCTTAAGCATAAGTCTAGACACAATTTATAGTAAGTATTTAACAAGATTTACGAGCTTTTACCCATTTTTTTCAGTTGTTGCAGCTGATTTGCCATTGAACATCGTGGCGTATACTTTATTTGTTTTATATTTTGATTGTTTTCTCACGTTTGCTTGTGCTTTGCTATCCGTTTTAGTTTTGCTAATTGTGTTTTATCATGTCTTTTGCACAGCTGACATAAGAATTCGAAATAACTGTAATTGCAAAATGGCGTTTTGTAAACTAAAGTTCCGAACTTAACGAAACAAACTTAAAGTATTTCACTTAACGTGGCCAAGCTGACGCATTCAACTTAACGAAGCACATTCCTTTGAAAATAAACAAGTTATCGCAATATTTATCTTAAGTAGCTAATTACTTAAAATTCAAAATGCTTTGTCACTGTTTATATGTTTTTGTTGTTGGCTTTCTTTTGCATATATTTATTTCACTATGCCTTCGTTTAATATTCGCCTGGGAATGCCGAATTTATTGACACAAATTGTTGTTACGTGTTAACATGTGCCAATTGTTTAATTTCTTTTTACCATTATTGGCGTCTATGGTCTTGTGGGTGTTTTTTATTTATAATTAATATTAATTTAGTTATGTACAGCTTTTATTGATGAACGGCAGGCTTTAATAAATATAAGAAAACACATTCTTATACATATATTCCCATTAATATATTGATCATTGATATAAGTACGCTGAACCCCTAATCTTAACTGGATTAAACCGGCAACTAACTGCTTTTTTGTATACACTTATACACACGTAGTTAGCAGCGTTGTTTATACACATACATATGGGATAAATGTTAATTTCATTTTCTCCTCAGAAACTTTACTGCTTATTATTTGTTTTTTTTTTTTTTTTTTTTTGACAAAATCAAGTTTTGAAACAAGCTTTTCCTGTAAGCCGCATTAAGAAAGCTGTTTGCCTATCCTGTTAAGCTAATAATTTATAGGTCAGCGTCAGGTCAGACCTTGAAGATGCTAACTCTTAAACTTTCAACCATTTAGTTGAAACATAAACCTGTTAGTAATTAAAGATGCTCATCTCCTGACCGCACCTATTCAGACCCCGAGTTTACCTTTCACCTAGTACGATTATTTTGCATTTTTGTGTTTTCATCTTTTTATCTTTTATATAACCGTCGGCTACAAATTGAAATTATGTTTGTCTTTCTTGGGTCTGTTTGCTTTGCTGTTATTTATTTTTATATTGTTGCCATTTCAGGTACTTTGTGTCAGGTGGTACGCACTCTGCGGTGTTGGTTTTATGACAAGTGATCGATAGAAGAATGAAGAGTTCCTATATAATATATAAAGTAAGTAATGTATGTTTATAGTGGCTATCAAAACTGGATTTCAATAATATACAAATATACGTTTGTTTTATATCACCCCTTCTTATAGTAGTTTTAAAAACATCTTTTGCTAGATATATGGGATTATGAATTTACTGTGTTTATGGCAAATACTAAGCAGATATGCTAATCCTAACACTTTCAGTAGCACGTAATAGTTTACAATCAAAAAACAATTTTTCTAATTAACAACAAACTTTTAACTGCCAACTGTAGTAAAAAAGCAAATGTCAACGAATTAACAACCACTCTGAGCCAGGGTAAAAACGCTTGCACAATCCAAATGCCAATTGTTAATGCAAATGCCTTAAACCGCAACCGGAACCACCGACTTCTAGCCACAATTGAAGCCTTGAAGTTATATGTTTTGGACTTAGCTTAATAGCACAACTAACGCTTAGAGTTTTAAATTAAATGAGCCTTTGAATATAATTATTTATTATATTATTTTGTTACACTTTGACTCTGTAATAATAAGTTTGCAGTTTGTGAAACACATTTCACTGATTTGTGCACATTTTGCACTTGTCTTTAATGTGCCGTTAGATTGCAATTTTTACGCTATACATTTTTATAAATATTATGTGCGCTTCGCTTTAGGCCAACAACATTGCGCGACGCGCGTTTAAAACAAACTGAAAACTGAAACGTGAAACCTAAAACCAAACGGACCCGAAGCTGGGCTCGTCAGTTACAACAAAAGCAAAGGCAAATTCAAAAGCAAAATAAAAGCACAAAAGCAAAAGCAAATAATGTTTGCTTGAAACGCAGCTTACAAAACAAAGCTGCTGCTTCGTTCACTCTCTTCAAGCGCAGATGTTGCTTGTGTCGCATTGATTGTGAGTGGATTGGAAAACAATCTTTTGCAATATGTAAGAATAAGACCAGCAAATTTATGCATAAAACTAGACTGGCAAAAGTTATGTTCAGTTGAAATTATAATAATATTGTTATGATGGAATTCTACCGATGGAGCTGATTTGCGTTCGTAGAATAGTTTAAATTATGAATTAATTTCAATAAACAAATGAGCTTCCTACAAATGACTCAGTTTTCATTTGTTTTGGCAGATTTAAACCAAATTTTGGTTTCTCTTTACTTCACTTTAGTGTTCTATAAATCGAACTGTTTTGAGCAATATGATGGAGTTTGCAAAACAATTAACAATATGCAATGATGGCTTTATTTATTTTGCTAAAACAGCTGCTTGTACCAGCTGAAAACCAAACAGCTTTTCAACGAAACAAATTGAGTATAATTTTTTGGCTGCCTCTCAATTAGTAATAATTTGGATAATTTTAAACAGAACAAAAAAAAAAAGATTAAAACTTATCACTATAGACTCTAAAAACACAATCTCACATTAAAATAATATGAGAAACAAGTTAATTAAAAGTTAATTTATAATTGAGTGCCATGTTTGTTAAATGTCGCTATACTTGATCTGCGTATGGAAAACTATATATATATCAGCCAGACTTATAGACTTATAGACAAACAGCTGCTGATCAATAATACATGTATGCATGTATTAACTTGGTTCAGCAGTACCTTCTACTGTCTGTTACATACATTTTGTTTCACCTTATTATACCCTTAATAAGGCATTTTTTGGGTACAGGGTATAAAAGCCGCTGAAAAGCATTAGTACAAAATGTCAACATGGTACGCTATGGTTAGCGGTGCAAACGGCTAGAAACCGGTATAGGTATTTAGTTATCCTATTTATACCTAGCATCAAAAAATAATAACAATTAGTGATTCGATTACAATACATACACATACACGTATATACGATACACATATGTTATTGTTGATTGAAAAAGCAGCAAAGCTTTGATGATGAGAAAGCAGCGACAGTGCAGACAATGCGGCCAGATTGACGCAGACTTTGAGAGAATTTACACATGAGCAATTATCAACAAATAAAACGTTATTTTAACAATTGAATGGCGTTTACTGTGAACAGGGAAAATTGAAAGCGGTCTTAAAATACAGACATATGTAAATTCTAAAGCTTTTACGTATATTTGCTATATACTTATATAAGTACTTATGTTATGTATATTCGTACGCTTTGAACCATAAAATAAGTGTGATCAAACACCTGTTGCTAATTTCACTTTGGACAAAATAATGAGGAATTGATTTATTCTTAAATTTTGTCATTTTCACATTAAACAAGATCTTTTCGGATTTCATAGAGCTAAGGCTAAGGGGAAATAAGTCAGAGAGTGAAAATGGGAACAGGCCTAATAAACTCTAAGTGGAATAAGCCGAAGTGGAAGGTTGTTCACTTTTAATGTAAGTTAGTCTGGGGTACACCTGGATTGATTTATTTAAGTAATTATTAAGCAATTTCTTACAGCTTTTGTGCTAATTTGAGATAAATAGTTAAAAGGTGTTAGGTGTTTAAATTAATAATCACTATAATTATTTGCAATAACACGTATTTACCAAGTGAAACAAATTTTTGTTTGCTTTGAAGCTACGTATTTTCTTAATTATATTGGAAATTATAAAAACTTGAATTGTACTAGTTAAATGTATCAACAAATTAGGTACGTAAATAGCAAAAAACAATTTGCTGTTAGAGATTAATAAATTAACTCATAAAAGTACAATAAACTCATTATTTTCTCTGGATGCTAACTCCATAATTCTATTATTACGTTGTTATAGTTAAACAGGTAAAAAAAAAATGTAGATAGAAAAATAGTAAAAAGCTGTTAGGTGTTAGAAAATAGTAATCACAGCTTTAACTATTTGCTTCAACGCGTAAAAGTAGAAAATAAGTTCATTGTTTGCTTTGAAGCCCTGTGCACGCTACGTTTTCCCATAATTGTATTTGAAATTAGAAACATTTTTATTGTAATCTGCTTTGCGATTTGTTTCCAATATGAAAAATGTTTGAAACAGGTTTGTTGCAAGCCAGGTGCTTCAAGATTTGTCGATTATTTTTTTGTGTTGCAACTGGCACAAACGCACACATTATACAAACTCATACATTTCCGTTAAAATGCTTCGAATTGCTGTCAATTTCCAAACTCGCATGCAAACGAAGGTCATGGGAGACAACAACAACAACATTGTGTATAAAGTGTTTGTACGAATGATTCGAAATAAACGTTTTTTAATGCGGCACACACGTGATCATTGGAGATGATTTATGTTTGATTTAGTATTTGCAATAGTCACACATTATTTTCCATATTGTGATTTTAATTGTTATGCACTTTTAACAACACTTCTGAAATGATCAATTTTCCCACTAGACAATTAACGGAAATGCGAAATTTAAATAATTTAAAACATCAGTTGATTACATAAGCGAAAACACGCAGCTTGATTCTGTTTAGCAGCGTAATTGCCAATAGACAGTTTTGGCATTATTTTCAGTATAGAGTTGGGAGAATTTTACGTACATTGCGGGTATTTGTCGACTTATGTTTCTACGCAATCGAGCCTCTGCCATTTTAATACAGATACGTTATTTCCAAATATCCATGCGCTTGTCGTGAACTGTGCTGGTGCACTGAAAGACAGTCTTTAAGATTTACTCGGTTTAGACGCTGTGAAATTTGAATACAAGCCAAAAATCGCATTAAGCGAACCAATAAATGGGCTGTATAACAAATTAGCTACAAATTGTTAATTGGTCAAGCCAATACGAACGCACATACAGCATTTTGGGAAGGGTGAATTCTGACGTGGTTTGCCACAATTATTTTGAAGCTAACGCTAATGAATGAATATATTTGTTATTGTTTGCAACAATGTTATTGTAGTGGTTACTAGAAATATGACTTTTGCGCATGCAAACACTTAAAAATGAAACACAGAAATATTTAAAATTGTAAAGCGTTATTTTTTTGGCGCCGTTTGTAACAATTCACAATAGAATTTTGGCATTCATAAAGTATGTGCACATTGCCAACCTTTGCCAGTGCTGTCAAATGGACATTAATAATTCAAATTGCTATTTTGTCACTTTTAAAGTATGTACACACTGGAACCAATGGTAACACGATTCTTACTGCGTTTTTTACCAAAACTTCTCAATTTCAGCCAGCTTAGATATAAAACCAAAATGAGTGCTGCTCTTGGAGAATCATCACCAGCCAAACGCGCCACACCACCCACGATAGGCACCCACAACGGTACCTTTCACTGTGATGAGGTTGTTGCCTGTTTTATGCTTAAACAACTGCCGGAATATGAAAATGCGGAGATATTCCGCAGCCGCAACGATAAAGCCTTGCGCGAGAAATGCGATATTATTGTGGATGAGGGCGGTGAATTTGACCATGCCAAGAAATGGTATGATCATCATCAGTTGACTTTCAAAGAGACTATGACAACGTTGCGCCCAGAACTCAACGAAAACTACGACATAAGGTAAGTTGAAGTTATCAGTTGATATTGTCATTTCTAATCCCCCCAAATTGCAGACTAAGCAGCGCTGGACTTATTTACTGTTTCTATGGCGAGCGTGTAATTCAAAGCATTTTGAAACGTGAGAAGAATGTGCAATTATCAGAGGCAAATCTGAAATTAGCCTTTGTACAAATCTATCGCAATTTCATAAGCGAACTCGATGCCATTGACAATGGGGTACCCATGTTTGAGGGCGGAGAGCCTCGCTATAAGATATCCACGCATTTATCTGCGCGTGTTGGCAAGCTAAATCCATCGTGGCAGGAGTTGGGTGCAAATGTTGATCAACGTTTCCATGATGCCATGGCATTGGCGGGCCAGGAGTTTGTTGAGAATGTAGTAGAAGTTGCCTGCTCTTGGATTGCGGCAAGAGATCATGTGCGTCAAGCACTGGAACAAGCTAAGAACGTGTATGCCAGTGGCGAAATACTGTTGCTGGACACCTTTTGCCCCTGGAAGGCACATTTGGCCGACTTGGAAAAGGAATATAAAGTGGAAGGTGTACCCAAGCTGATTGTATTTAATGACGGTACCAGTTGGCGTGTTGCCGGCGTGCCTGTAACGCCAAGCAGCTTTCTAGGACGCAAGTTTCTGCCCAAACCCTGGCGTGGCTTGCGTGATGAGGAACTGTGTCAATTAGCTGAAATAAAAGACTTGGTATTTGTGCACCACACGGGCTTCATTGGTGGCGCAACAACTAAAGAGGCTGCGCTGGCCATGGCACAAAAAAGTATGGCATATGCTGATGAATGATGAATAAAATGTACAATAAACGAAGGATAATTGTGGAACCTATCAAATTTTATTTGTGTTTCTTGTTTAGCTCTGTATAAAGTTGTTTATAAATGAAATGCCTTAATCCATGCGAGTCTTCAACGAGCGTTCCGTGATCTTGTCCTTTTCAATAATGTAAACAGTGGCACCCCAACCACTCATGGCATCACGATCAAAGGCATTCATCATGGACTGGGCAATGACTTCGAACAGCTGATCCGGCTCCAGATCCGGGCGCCACAGTGTCTCGCACATGCCGTACAGTTGTTCGGCACAGGTGCCAGCAACAACAAAGTCATCGGGCTCATTGGGGCAGCCAATTAGGTCCATGTTGCAGATGAATGGCTTCATCGTCTTCGGATCCAGACCCGCTACCACGGGCTCAATAAAGTAAGGGCCAAAGCGATGCTCGTAGAGAAAACTGGACAACATGGCCGAGAAGGGTTTGGGTGACATTTCACGATTTTCTTTTGTTTCATATATATTCTTGCGGAACATGAGACGATCGCGCACCGTCAATATATCTGTCTGCAGCCCAGTCAGACCCAGAAACATGCGCGGTGCAATGTGGAACACTTTCTTGAAGTCTGTGGAAATGGTTTGTGCCTGCACGCCGAAACGATGATCCGTTGCAATGGCCACGCAGTCCTTGCCACGCATGGCAACCACGCAACCTCCGTTATATGCCAGAATAGACATTCTTGATTTCCTTTTGCTTTGCAATCAAATTGGTACGTGAATAAAACTTTGCAAAATGCTAAACGCCGCTTCGAAGATGACTTTTTGTTTCTGAACGTATGGTCAACGTTGCCAGACAGTTTTAAAAAAGAGTAACTAAATAATACGGCAAATTTATAAGCTAGCTGGCAGCACGTTCAGGTGTGGAAGAGCTATCAAAAAATTGAGTGGGGTGCTCCTGCAAGTGACTTGGATTAATTTATGCAAATATTGAAAAGGAATATACACAGGAAAACATATTTTGCTAATAGCAGAGTCCAAAAATTGTTTTTAATTAAATTGTGTTAACATTTAAATAAAGTTATACATGTTTAACTATTATCGATAATTTTACGGACTGGCAGTTCAGCTTGCAGCGTTTTATAATGTTTTAAATAATTTAATCTGACAAGAAAAACCTGTTTAATAATTGTTGACTAATTGTTTAAGTAAACAAATTTTTAACATTCGATAATATTGCAATTTGCAATCGCATATCTTTTTGTTGCAATTGATGACTCAATCGTCATCGATAACAGTTTATCGACGGCTGTCATATAAATCGAGTAGCAATAGCATACAGCAGCACGATGTCCTCTTAAAATTGTATTAAATTTTTACATTAAAAACTAACAACAACACTAAATGTTTGAAGTGGCGACTGTTGTGCACACGTTGTTCCATTGCTTACGCCCAGTTTCGTTGCTACTGCAACCGTATTACAAAAAACAGCAACAATAGTTGTGGGAGAAGAAAGTCGATAGGTAAGCCGACAGCAGCTTGCACAACAAAGTACAACAATAAATAAAGTGATCAAATTGCATGTGCAAATTATAGCAACAAATCTCGCACTTACAGCATACAATCCACAAGCGTCTAACGGAAAACAAAATGGCTGAAGCAATGGTTGTTGAGGAGCGTCCAACGGTCCCGAAACGTTTCTTCTGTCATATGTGCAATGTGGAGATCAACATTCCGAATACCGACTACACTTGTCCTATATGCTCCAACGGTTTTGTCGAGGAGCTGCCAGCTAATGCACCCGAGCTGACAGCATCAACAAGCAGCAGCAGCAACAATGCCGGCGGCAATCAGGATCCAGCTAATCCGAGTAGCAGCGGTGCCGGCGGCGTTGGACTCATCAACGTTGAATCGCTTCGAAATGACATTGTATCGCTGCTGAGCATGCGAAATGTGCCCAATTTGGAGATAACCATTGAACCGAATCGACGACACACCAGCGTCATGCACTTGGGTGCTCCCGGTGGTGGTAGCGGCAATGTTGGTGTTATTGGTGGCAGCTCTGGTGGCACGCTGCCAGCTAGCGGGAGCATTGCCGGCGGACGTGTGCGACCTGCGAACTTGGATCGCTTGGATAATGTGCTGTATGACTTTCTGCAAAGTTTGCCTTTAGCCGGCGCAACGGCTGAAATTGTAACCGGTGGTGGGAGTGGCGTTGGCACTGGCAATTCTCATATGTTCTTCATGGGCAATCCGGGAGATTATGCCTGGGGCCGTGAGGGTCTTGATACGATTGTTACACAGATGCTCAATCAAATGGAGACATCGGGACCGCCACCGCTATCGAAGCAGCGTATTAATGAAATACCAAATGTTAAAATCAGCGCCGAGGAAGTGGAACGCAAAATGCAATGTTCTGTGTGCTGGGATGACTTTAAGTTGGATGAATCGGTGCGCAAGCTGCCCTGTTCGCATCTGTATCATGAGAATTGCATTGTGCCATGGCTGAATCTACACAGCACCTGTCCCATATGCCGCAAATCCCTAGCCAACGAAGATGACGTCGATGATGTCGACACTGACGAGGACTATGTGCTCCTTAATAACTTTGTAGTTAATCCTGACGCAGCTGTTGGCAGCCGTAGCATCAACCCCATTGCTACTCCAAGTGCTGGGCGATCTCCAAGAAACAGAAGCCCACCACCTAGTCAAACAACATCCACTCAGTCGGAGCCAACTACAGGGTCCACACAGCGCAACAACGTGTTCACCTTTGATGATGACAATATGTTTTTGGACTAGCTTAAAATATATAAAAAACTATATTTATATATACATACATATATACGAATCGGGATAGTTGCGTGAATGGTAAACTTGGTATTGATATTCAAAATTAAAGCTATTAATTAGTACACAAAATTTGAACAGTTGCATATTAACACACAAATAAATTTATAACAATTTTCGTATAAAACAATAACAAACAAATCATACAAAAAAACAAAGAAGCAATAATTACACAGGCATTACACTATTATTGTTGTTCAATAAGGTTTGGTATACAAGAATATCAAACAAAAATTGTTGGATTTTTTCATTTTTGGCATCTACAATAAAATTATAAAAACTTTTATATAATTAGCAAACCCAAATACCAGTTTTTATAGAATATATACAAATTACAAGTATATGTATAAATAATTTCAATTAAATTTATTGTAATACTAAATCTCAAATTGAAACATAATGTTCTTGCGATTTATTCAAATATACAAAAGTTTGTTTCTTATTACAATTATAAAAATTATTATGTATATTATTATTGCAATCAAAATAATAGTTAAACCATAACAACTAATTTGTAAAGATTGTGAAAATTAAACACAACGGTTCCTTTATTAAAAAAAAAAAAAATCGTTTAAAATTTTTGGTTAATATTTTGCAGTTGCGCAGTAAAAATAATAAGTATGCTATGCATATTATAATAAAAGAATAATAATAACATGAAGTCAGCTGTGAGGAATCGCAGTAGGGTGGCAACGCCATGCACAAACTGCGTTTTGTTGTATTTGCATGTGGTTGTTGTTGTTGCTCAAATTAACCAAAGGCGCTACTTTTAAGCCAACTAAATTGTTTAAAGCCGCGGCATAGAATGTTGTAGAAGGCAATTTGGCCAACCCCAAAGTAGAACTGCACTTGGAACATGACAACTGCAAGCGGTAGCAGCCTCAGCGAAATTGTTGTGCTAACTGAAGTGGTATAAAATTTTGAATAAGTTGATTTGAATTCAAAATAACAATATAGCCAAACAATTGTACAGGTACGTGAGCAATATGTGCGTTATCTGGAGCGACAGCTGCAGGAGAATGTGTGCGTTTGGGCGTCCGCATCCAGGAATCATCACAAGCCAACAGCCTGGGCGTGCATTGAGCACAGCGTAAAGGATTTGGAGACGCGTGCAATTAAAGCTAGCCAGGCTGCACAGCTGTATCAGCGTGCCATGGTCAAGATGGTAAACCTATAATAAGTATGACAAGCATGCAATATATCAATTTGTGTTTGTAGATAGCTGCTGTGCGGCGTAGCACGCAGGAATGCCGCCTCACAGATGCGCTCTTTGACCACATGCAACGGCAGCAGAAGTTCGAGGATGCAGCGTCCACATTTGTCAGTCCGAGGCAGTTTGTGGACAAGTCCACGCAAACAATAGAAACAAACGCAGGTGCAGGTGTGGCGCATAATGAGCACAACGACAATAATACAAGCTATACGCTGCGGCAAAAAATCGATTTGTTTCAGACGCAGCTCGCCGCACATGAAAGTGAACAGCTGCAGCTGCAGTTAACTGAAGTTAATGTTAGTGAGCCAACAGCAACACCCATGTCTGATACAGAAGATGCCATAGGTTTGGAGCTGGCCAAGCTGTTTGACGATGAGCCCACCGATTTAAATGCTATATTTGGCATTGAAATTGATGGAACGGCAGCCAAGGACGACACACCAGCCGAGCAGCCAAAGCCCTCATTTGCAACATCACCTGCCACCCCGCCAACTGAACTGCACAGCAACAGGAGCACTGCAGATCTGCGGCAAAGTCGCTGGCCCTGCGAGCTGTATGCACAAAGGCGTCGTCTGAGCGCATGTTTGGTGCGTTTGCTGGATGCAGATTGGCGCTGTGAGGATGCGCTACGCTATAAATTCCATGTGCTCTTTGGCGAGGATAGTGATGATGAGTTTGCTGCGCACATATCTAGTCCAAGCATCGACCTGGTCGATGAAGTGCTGCTGGCCAGCTGCATATTACGCATACGTCCCTGGATTGTGCGTCATTTGATGCCACCGCTGCAGGAGGGCCTAATTGCCAATCGATTTCTTTTCAAAAAGCTGGCTAAAACGCTTGCCAACAGCATTGTTCTAGTCAATCCATATGCCACCGAAAGGCAGGTTATGCTGGCCGTGGAGCATATGTTCTGCAACAAGCCCAGTGGCGTGCAGAGTGAGCTTGATTTATATTCCTTGCCTCCAGTGTTCATTGAAAGATTCGAGAGTTGAGAGAATACGATATTTAAAAATCATATTTCCAATTCGAAATTTAAGAAAATGTTCCAAGAGTCTCCCAACATTGTCTATTATTTTAACTTGAAATCACGTTCCTTATTAGAAGTATTGAGTTTATTACAAGCAATAAATCTGAGGCCCTATGCTTCCTTTAGAAACTTAAATTCTTTTTAAGTATGTATAATAATATATAATACTTAAAAAAGTTTTTTTTTAAAAACAGTAAGAAATTCTTATACTGTAAACATATACATATTCAAACACGTACAGCCCCGTTTCCACTTCTAACTTTCTGTCGTATTATCCTTTATTGTTCCGATTTTCACTTTCGGCAAGTTTGCGGATTGAATTCACTGAGTCAACGGCAAAAGTGAAAATAGAAACACTTGACAGACATAATGGAAACAGTCTTTGATAGTAAATTCTTAACCAAACCACATGAGTATAATTTTATTATTCATGAAATGTGGTTTCAAACAAAGAAACCTATCTGACCTCTAGTTTGCATTAGTAATCAAAAATATGTTGCAATTGTTATATTAGCTTTTTAAAAACACGAGGGTAAAACTAACTGCAAAAGAAATCTATTGTAAGGAATCAAATCAAATCTGTGTTCAAATTAATTGATCTAAAAACCAAGTAACGCTATCAATTATTTAGAATTTTGTATAAATTATAATTAATTCAATGATTACAATAATATTTCTTCTGCACATCTCTTCTCATTTTTTTTTTTTATAATTATATAAATTTTAATATATTTAATAAACGATACATATAATAGTTTTTGACGAAATTGCGGCTGCTGCTGCTGCGACGGCGGCTGCGGCTACTTTTTTTGTTGTTACTCTGACGGCTGTTTGTTGGTGTTGTTAATGTTGTTGTTGCTGCTGTGGTTTTGGTGGATAATGTGGTGTTGTTGTTTTTGTGGTTGATGTTGTTGTTGTGGTTGATATTGTGTTTCAGTTATTGTTGGACTATTTGTGTTTTTGTTTAGTCTGCAGCAGCTACAACGTATTGGTTGATGGTTGTTCTTGTTGTTGTTGTTATTATTGTTGTTGCTGTTAAGTAGCAACTGAGACACTACCTAGTATCGGGTATTTGATTTGTGTTTGCCGCCGCATTTGCATTTTGTTTGTATTTCTGTTGCTGCTGCTGCAGCTGCTGCTGTGAGCCCGTGGCAGTCTCTGCTGGCTGTGGCCGTCCGCGTCGTTCGATGCCTCCTCGATCAGCTGGTATTGGCCTGACGCCAGCACCGGCAGCACTAGCTGCTGCTTGACCACCTCCTAAACCCACTACGCCAGTTCCTCCTCCTCCGCCGGTTGCTGCTGTGCCACTCGTTTGCGTTGTTGCTGCTGTGTTGTTGGCTTTTTTATTTTTGTAGCGATATTCGTCGCATACGAAATCCTCCGGCGAGGTCTGTTGCATTTGATTCACCTGTCGTACCACAGCGCATTGTTGCTGCTGCTGCTGTTGTTGCTGTTCATCAGCATTGTTATTTAGCAGTGTTTCCTGTTCCTCCTGCTGCTGTTGCTGCTGCTGTTGGCTGTCGCCGCCATTTTGCTCCTTATTTACATTATCACTCTTGGCCAAACTATCGTCCTCATCATTGGCCAAATTCAAATCCAGCTCCTCTGTGCAGAGCAGCGACAGCAGAAGCGACTGCACAAACATGGATCTGTTGCGAGAAAGACACATTAATATTGTTGTTTTAATATATACATTGTATACATATGTGCATAGCTATAAATAATATGTGATATTGACGTCTTGATTCTTGAAGCTTTTATTCTTAAGTTTTTGATGAAATGGTTAATTCAATATCTGCTAAAAATCATTTAAATACTTTGTAGCCCTTTTCAAAGACCAAAAAATAATGCTTTAAAAGTGGTTCAAGTCAAGTCTGAATTTTCAAAACAAGATCCAGATAAACGGAATAAGCCCAAATCCTAAAACTGTGAGATATATTTTATCGTCTTATGAAAATCGCAAGACATTCAAACCTGTTCCTATTTCCGGGAGTAACTTTAGCTCCGAACTCCTATGGTTTTTGAATTCCTCTTCGAATGAAACAGCTACTTTTATTTCATAATCTTCAAAGGCAACATTTTTGCAAGCCCAATATTCAAA
Organism: Hirtodrosophila cameraria; assembly: GCA_949708635.1. Taxonomy (NCBI): domain Eukaryota; kingdom Metazoa; phylum Arthropoda; class Insecta; order Diptera; family Drosophilidae; genus Hirtodrosophila; species Hirtodrosophila cameraria. The sequence continues at coordinate 67,769,616 of OX453089.1, read as the reverse complement.
CCTTTTTTGGAATGCAGAAGGAACTAAAAACAAAGTTGGGTCTGATAAAACCGACCTAAAATAAGCTAAAATTCGTCGCAAGACCGCTTCGAAACTTCGTTTAATATGTTGCAATAAAGCTTCAGTGAACTTTGCTTTCGTTTGTCCCGACTAAACTATGCGATGTACACATGTCACGGGGTTGTCTATATGGTTTAGAGATTGGATTATGAAGGCAATTTCGCTGAAAGGAAAGTGCCCAAATCTAATTCAGTACGGGATTAATATATATTAATATTATATTTCTCATTCCCATCGCTAATGTGATTCTTACCGATCGGCGCGCTTGCGCTCAACATCCGCCCACTCAGCATCGGTTAGCGTGGGCTGCATAAATTTGGCCAGCAAGTATTGCGATTGCGATGACTCGCCAGCTGCAGCTTGTCCAGCTAAGGCGCCAGTGTTGACGCCACCGTTATTGGCCGTTGATCCACCACCAACGCCGACGGTAATGCCCAGTGCGTTGCTGGCACTGTTGCCGACACCGCTGCCGATGCAACTGTTGCCGATTGCCTGCAAAGATTAGGATAGATATTAGTATGAGGAAAAATTATGTTTATTTAGTTGTTGTGGGTACTTCTCTGGCGTTGAGTGTATTGGCGGCCAGGCTGCTCGACTGCGTTTGCTGATGGTTGCTGGTCGATGAGAAGCTCGCGCCCACCGGCCATTCGGTGGTGCGGAGATTGGGCGGTGCACTGACACCACTGGCACTCATACCAGTTGAGGTGCCAACTGCACCACTGCTGCCTCCACCGCTGATCACCTCGGCCATGGTGGCATTCGAATTCGATGTTGAGACTATTTGATGCGTGCGTCTTGGCAGCCGATCAATTTGGCGCGATGCCTAAAATAATAAACAAACGTTAAATACAAACATTCGGCCAAATGTTTAATCCTTATACTATAAAAGTTCATTTAGACAAAAACCAAATCAAAACACAATCGTTGCTTACCGTCGCCTGCTGGCGATCCATTTGCATTTGCATCTGCAATTGTTGCAATTGCGATGTTGGTGGTCCGCCACGTCTAACGCCGGACAGCTGTGAGAGCAGCTCCGCAATGGGATCGACCGATTCGCGGCCCGATGGCGACAACGCCGACAGTCCGCTCGATGAGCTAAAGTGCATATTGGAGCGACGTGTGCGCGGTCCACCCAAGGTGCGTCCAGGTATGCGACGCACTCCACCGCCATGGCGAATGGCTGAAGGCTCGTCGTATTGTCTAAAGGTTAAGGCAACCATAAACAACAAATTTAATTGCAAGGGAAATACTCTAGGTCAAAAAGCTCCACACACTCTGTATTTCTAGAAAACATTTAGCTTCGTGGGAAAATCCTTTAAAAGAAAACTTAATCAGCTTTGCTCCTGTTTTCGAATCGCCAGAACTGGCGTCCGAACTAATTATTACAATAGAAAATGTAATAAGTAATTAACAAAATAATCAGAATTACTTAAGTTATTTCGGAAAAGTAAAACTAAAACGGAAGCATGCAGGATTGTTGCTTACCACTATTAATTTTTTAAAACATTAACTAAATGCTGTGAACCACAAAGAAATGCAGTGTTTCTGAATATATAAAATCTTGTGTCACAAAAAATTTATCAAATTTTCGCATAAGAATTAAATAATTTTACAAAATAAATAAATTTCTGGGTATCTGTAGTATTGTTAATATACTTTTTGGTTATCATCAGTTAAATTAGCTCGTATTGCTTTAATCAATTAAAAATGTATATTTGTCTAAAGGATAAAATGATACTATTTTAGGTATCTACTAGAGTTGTACATTGTAGTTTAATTGAAGGAATAAGTTCAGTAGTTCCGTTTATGCCGAACGAAATTATTTGTGATGTAGTTCGTCTAGTTCGTTCGATCCCATTTCTCGCTCAGTTGTTTAGTTCGTTCGTTTCTTAAGCTAATTCATTCCTTCAGTTCGTTCAACCGCATTTTTCATTCAACTGCTTTGTTCGTTCGACTGCTTTGTTTGTTCGTTCGTTCAGTTAAGTTTGTTATTATGCTTATATCCATCACTTTGATCAAAATGAACTGCTGTATGACTAAAATGAATGTTGATCAACAGGAAGGAACGAACTAGGTGAACTACAAAATCAGGTATGCAGTTCTTTCGTTCAGTTTGGTGAAGTCCAATCGAACTTATTTTCAACGATAAGAAAAAACACTAGCGTCTATACACTTTACTTTCGAAGCTATAATTTCTATCCAGGACATATAACTTTTTTGAAATAACATAAATATATAAAATATATTTATAATTTTTGGTATGTATGTACTTTTTCTATTTTGTTATCTCGCCTGGGAGTATTTAAAAAGTATAGAAATGTTTTAAAGTAATAAAAAATGTTGTTTTAGAAAGGATATCAAAAAGGATATTAACTCTCGTGGTCCTTGCCGATGCTCCAATGTTAAATGACCAGCAAAATCATCTGTGACTAGATTCGGCTCACCGCCCGGCAATCCGGCACAAACGGGACAGACAACCTCCAAACTGGTCTCCGTATGCTCAGCGGAGACATGCTCCAATAATGTGGCATCACTGAAGCCCATCTTTTTGCAATAAGGACACGTAAACGATTGGGGCTGATCTGTCGTTAGCATCTCGCCTCCAAAATACAATTCAATATCGGAACGGGTAAGTATGCATTGCATTGGATGCTCGACCAAATGACGAGTGGAGGTGACGCCATCCTCATAGCAATCGGCGCATAGATCATAATCATAACAGATTAAGCACTTGTAGCGACGTCCATTGAAGTTACTTTTTAGACATGAATCGCAGCTGACACCTGAGTGGCAAATTGGAAGTTTGTAACAATTATTATAACATAGTAAGAGTGAGAGAGGGGAAACGGGAAAGAGAGAGCGAGAGAGAGTTACCTTCATGACGACTCATTATTTAGCAGCAGCAGCGGCAGAGGCAGTAGCAGCGTCGTCGTCGTCGTCGCCGTTCCCTTTTCCTTAAAGGAGCACGGAGCACTCTACCGCTGACGAGACTGACGAAAGGAAGATTTTGATTTCGATTTGATTTCAATGAACTTTCGGCTGAGCTTTCTCAGTTCCTTCTCGCACTAGTTCTCTGATTTGGGATTAACGATTTCTATGTACACATGTGTAGAATGCAAAAGAGCTGCAATGCGAAATGGAAAAGAAGTTGAAAGTTGTCAAATATAAACAGATGATAACAAAGGAAAAACGGCGAAATTAAGTAACAAGCGTAACACGCACGCACTCATACACACACACACACACACACACAAACACACAGTCACGAACGCAGCCCGCCCTCGCAGATGCATCGTTTTTTTCTTTCTTTTCTTTCTTCTTTATGATTTTCTTTTTGCCTTTCTATGCACACAGTTTACAGAAGTCGATTACGGTTCTTTCTCTTTTGTGTTACCTTTCGCGTTTGTCGCGTTCGAAAATCAAATAGAAAACAAGCAAAAAGGTACAAATCACACACTTCGTCTTCCTCCTTTTCCCCTTGTACGTCCTGCTAGCAGCACACACTAACACAAACTCGAGCAGCAACGAATAAATTTTCAATACAATTAAATAGCAACAAAATAGAGAACAAAGTGTAGAAGCCAAAAAAAAAGCATAAGAGCACTGCACAATAATTTAATAGTTCTAATATATATTACGTATTTTAACCATGCACAGTAAACATTTATTTTTAACTTTTTCGTTTCGCGAAAATTTTCAACTCATTCGATCCGTCCGTCGTCGTCGTGTGCTTTTGTGTCACTGCGCTGCTTTCGCCTCCCCCCTGTCACCCCTTTCCATCTCCTGCTGTGTGCTCAGTGCTGCCACATTTGCCAAAAAAGTGGTGCGATGACCAATGTGACTATACCGAGGCATAGCAGCTGTTTATTTGTGGCACGTATATAAACAAATTGTTTATAAACAATTTGCATACTTTTATTTTCTTTTATTTCATTTTGCAAAACGTTCGCCTTGTCAAATGAGCTTTTCATATATTGGCGTTGCCACACTTTACCGAACATGTGGCAGCACTTTGTCAAAACGCAAAAGCTAATGCTTGTCATACCATACAATGCCCGACATTTGAATAGGTACCGAGAATTTAAAGCGCATGACCTGACGAGCTGATTGGCAGCTGATTAAAACACATTGCAACTATTTGATTGACTTGCAGTGTACTCATTTTACGACACATTGCTGCTGCGGGGTGGGTGGTGGTTGGGGGTTTGGGTGATTGCCTTTTTTTTTTTGTTGGTTGTGCATGTGTGCAATGTAAATAGGTGAAAATTTAGTTATCCAGATGTCAAGGAATCGTTATACTTTTCTGCTGCGTTGCTGCTTATTAAATAACCCTGACATTTACACGCTGTCAACTTTATAGGGTTTAAATATGTCGTTTGTTGTGAGAATTTAATTTTTAAGCTATGCATGACACTATTTTGAAGCTTTTTTTTTGCGTTTTCTGCATTCATTGGCGCGTAATTATGGCACACTCATCTTTATATGTAAATTTGTGTATGTGTATGCATGTTCTTATAATATACACAATCTACGCAATTGCAAATAATTTCAGCTGAAATCTTTGTTCGCCGCGAGTTTTCATTGTGCCCAAATAAAAATAAGTCGCTCTGTCGCTGAAGACTTTTTTTGTTGTTGCTATTGCACTTTGTAGCAAATTCGTATTACATACTGACGCATGCATATGTACATACATATGTATGTAAGCATGTATTTTTTTTACACGTTCTCTTTTCTTTATTAGACATTGCGCTGACACATTTAAACACTAATTTTATGAAACACATACATGTAATTTGTTATGCTGCAACATTGACTAATTTAAGTTGATTATTTACTATTTTAAATAAAACACTAGCACTCAAATTAATATATAATTGAAATGAAAATAAGTTATATCGAAGCTTTTTTCTCCGAAGAGCTGAATGTTATCGATATATTTTTTTTTGCAAACAGCTGTTCATTTACATGGGGTGGGGGCACAAGAAGAAGACAGAATAGAAATGTTAATTTAACAGAAAATTGTTCGTTTTTCATTTTTAAGCATTTGTAATGCAGTTCGGTGGGAAATGACGCAATATGGCGTTTAATCAATAAAATAGCTGTTCATATATATATATATATATCAACTATCCAGTGGAAAGCTATCCCAGACTTCGATAGTGTGACCACATATTGCCAAGCCATAATTTCCAAATCACGAAATCACAGCAATAATTGTTTCGAGGCACCAATATATATACACATCCCATCTCTATTGCAATAAACAAACTCATGTTTTGATTTTTCTTTATTTTATAATTTTTACAATTATCGCTCAATCATCCAGTTTTTCGGGCGGAGGTCCACAAGGCTGCAACATGCGCTCCATCAGATTAAACCGCACACGCGCCTTTGATTCATTCTCGGCGATGGCAAAGTAGTTCAGCATATCATAATGTCCCATATAGCTGGCCAGCGAGTCGCGGTGTTGATTGGTCAGCCACTCAAATTTTGTAGTATCAGCGTGTCCTGTGCCAATGTACTTGCTTTGCAGATGCTCTAATTGGCTGTGAATATTGTACCGTTCGCCCATTGTGTTTTACAATAATTTGCAACTTTTTGCCGAAGACGAAGGAAAACAGCGTTTGCTTATAGTGATGATATGTTCAAATTGAAACTAGTTCGATACCTTCATAATGAACACAGCACCTGTTAACATTGCGCTCATATACTGTTAACACACTGTTAATTTGGCTCGAATGTGTAAAGGGGTTAATTTATTTGAGTATAATTAAATTGACAGCGATTTAAGTCAGTCTTTTCAAACAAAGCGCTTGGTTTTAAAGCACACTGTTCATAACAGCTTATCAAAAATGTTTTCATTATTATTGCGCGTTTTTATTTAATGACAGTTCTAGTTCGCTTACAATTAGTATTGGAAAATATTGCACACTTTGGTGAACATGTTCAATTTTTCTTTTTTAAAGAGATTCAACTTAACTGGCTTGTAAAGACCCAAATATGGAATTAAATTATTCATTTTGTTAGTTTAGTTTTGCATTTCACAGAAGCCTTGCTATGTTGTGCACACATTGACTTGTGTTTTTTAAGTTCATATACTTAAAAACGAACAAACGTTACCCAACACTGCTAAAGAAGTTCGCTTAAAATGTGCGGGCGGACTTGTTTGTAAGTTATTTATTTTGTTTTTGTTTCAAATGGAAATATAAGTTATTAACTAACTGCGTTTCACTTTAGAACGCTTGATCCAGACCAGGTGTTGTGCGCATGCAAATACCCCAAGAGCGACAACAGCGTCAAGGGTGTCGAATTCAAGGAGGAGAAGGAAGGTGTCGAGATCAAGCAGGAGAAGGAAGGTGTCGAGATCAAGCAGGATGTCGAACATGCAACTCCAGAATGGCGTGCAGAGTTCAACTTGGGACGACGCTATCAAGCCTCCTATAATATAGCACCCACCGATATTACACCCGTTATGTAGGCCGTGCCCCATATGGATATTATAGCTTATTAAACTAATAACTTATTTCTACGCTCGACAGCGTCTCGGCGGCGCACTTCTCGGACGCCGAAGATCAGAAATGTGCGCGCATTGTAATGCCCATGATGTGGGGCATGATTCCAGTTTGGCACAAGGGTGACTATCGCAAGCACGGACTCACAACGAACAATTGTCGATTGGAGCATTTAATGAACTCCAAACTGTATTGTGGACCCTTCAAACGTGGCCAACGTTGTGTGGTCATTTGCGAGGGATTTTACGAATGGCAGACGACCAATAAACAAGCCAAGTCATCCGAGCGTGAGGCGTATTTGGTATATGTGCCACAGGAGTCGCAGGATATCAAAATCTATGATAAAAGCACTTGGTCGCCATCAAATGTAAAACTGCTTCGCATGGCAGCCCTGTTCGATGTGTGGAATGATGACGAAAGCGGCGATAAAATGTATAGTTATAGCATTATTACATTCGAGTCGAGCAAAATTATGTCCTGGATGCACTATCGTATGCCAGCCATACTAGAAACGGAACAGCAAATGAATGTATGCGTGTGCTTAGCTCAAATCCAACTGTATATTTGTATATTAATTACTGTTATCATTACTAGGACTGGCTGAATTTCAAGCAAGTAAGCGACTCGCAGGCTTTGGCAGCATTGCGTCCAGCAACATCGCTGCTGTGGCATCGTGTTACCAAACTGGTGAACAACTCGCGCAACAAAAGCGATCAATGCAATAAGCCCCTTGAGTTAGCCGCCAAGCCTGAAAAACCCAAGGCCATGTTGGCCTGGCTAACAGGACGCAAATCTTGCTCGGAACTAACTAAATCCAACCAACAAGCTGCCAATGCAAATTCAGTCAAACGCACTGCTGACGAGACTTCGCCCAATACGGAAAGCGACGCGAAACGTCCGCGTTGTGACCTCAAGGTTAAGTTGGAGGTCACAGAAAGTTGAATTTCCATAAGTATTAGTGTCGGTCTTTACGGTTACTTTAAGCTAATTTAGTCTCAAAAGCTAAGCTTAGATGTAAAAGCTTTTGAGCCGCAGTCCTAAAACGTTCCTATTGGAAAGCACATGCACATTGCAGAAAGCTTTTTAAGCCGCACAGGCATTTTGTGAAAAACTTTTTGAGCCGCACAGGCTCAAAAGCTCCTGGAGCAACTTTCAAAAAAACTTCAGCTTAAAGTAACGGTACGACTTACAAATCATTGCTTATATTTAAGACACCGCAACACATATTGAAGTACAAGATCATTTTTTTTTTATTATGTATATAGTATGTATTCATGTTTATTTGCATTAAAAACCAAAAGTTTTGTTCTCATTACCCAATTCTATGATATAAGTATGCGTGTATGTATATAGCGTGGATTGTTTGCTTAATAACAAGAGCTTAGCATATAAAAATTGATTTAAATTTGTTTCTTTTTGCATTAAAAAGAGTGGATTGTTTGCTATACGCTTAATGAATTAATTTAAAAGTTAAAACTAGCAATGTTATATTGAAACATGTATGTATGTATCTATGCAATACGTCAATTAATAGCTGTCATTGATATTTGAGCCGCGACTGTAAGCAAGCCGTTAAAGAAAAGCTTGCAGTTTTCTCGCTGCTGCCGTTGTTTTTTTTTTTCTGTTAAAATCTAAATTAAGCAATAATTTTTCAGTATTTGCACTTGAACTGCTTTTTCCGCATGCAAAAACAAACAAAAGAAAAGCAACAACAATAAATTTGTGTCAATGTTGCATTGCAGAGAGCAAATGGGAGAGGGAGTGGGAGGATGAGAGTTAAAGAGAGCGCGGCCAATGATTTATTTATGCATGTGTGTGCAAGTGCTTAAAATTATAATTGTTGTTTATTAGTCTAGGAATTACACATGTAAACATTTAATTATGTATACATATATAGAAATTTGTGTTCTTTTGTTTGTTAATGAACATTTCAAATTTGCATAATGAGTGGGCTGATTTACAAATATTGGAAATACTTTTGCTCTGCCTGGCAGAGACAGCGACAGGAGCAGAGGTGTTGTTTCTATACATAGACATATGTATCTGTGTGTGTATTAGCGGTTTTTTTTTTTGTTTGTATTAAAGCGAGCAATGTTATTGATATCGAGAACATGTACCGTACGGTACGTGACTACCGTTATGTATTTAAGTGCCTATTTACGAGATTACAACTTTTGCTTACGTCTGACTTTTTGTATACTTTTTAAAATATTTCAACAAATTTATAGAAAATGTTTACAGATTGCACTTGAAAATAATATATAGAATCTGAGTAGTGTACAGAGATGAGCACGTGACAAGCGATATAAATGCGAATGAGCTAAGATATAAAAAACATTTTACGTTCAAAATTGAATAACGCAATATTAAATATTATTAAGAAACGTTATGAGCTGTTGGACTTTAAATGATATTTAAACCAGTTAAAATCGTTGAATCTTCAACTTGTCTGTTTTCGTTTCCGATTTTCTTCTTTCGAAATTACATTTGTTCGAGTTGGAATTATCATTTCAACCAACAAGTTCTATATATTCAATGAACTTATTAGGAGGATATAACAGATTGAAGTGAAAAATGCAATGTTTTTGCAGTTTGAATTCAATTCGAAACATTTTAGGGAAATTCGGTATATCAAAAGTGAAAACCAGAACTGATCTGTATAAATCGATAAAGCGTGCTGAAACGCGATCATCTCTAACACAATGACAAAGAAAGAGGGATTGTGTGTAAGTAAAGGGGCGGGGGCAGGGAGAGGTAGGGATTTATTCAAAAGGTGTACTAAACATATTAATATTCAGATCCTCAAATGTGGTTGTTGCGCTGTGATCGAGCATTTGGAGCATATCGGAGAACTCCTGTCCCTGCGGCTGTTGGGCGCCCGCAACGACAGCAGCGCCCGGATGTGCATGCGGATGTGGATGCGGATGATGTGCATGCGGATGCGGATGTGGATGCGGATGTGCTGGATGTGTAGCAGCCGCATTCTGCCAATCCCAAGGTGTTGCTGCTGGCGCTGCTTGATAAGCGCTCGCCTGTTGCTGCTGCTGCTGTTGTTGTTGTCGTTGTTGTTGTTGTTGCTGCTGCTGCTGTTGTTGTTGGCCATTGCCAGCGCTGAGCTGTGTATAGGTTGGACCGCTTGGCGAGCGTGCTGGACTGCTTTGCTGATACGCTGGATAGCTTTCAGTGGCAGAGGACTGAGGCTGTGGTGTGGGACGCAGTGCAGCCCAAGCATTCGGCGTGGGCGATGTGCCCGATTTGGCTATCTTGGCCAACGGCGGAGGATTGACGCCGCCTGCTGCTGCTGCAGCGCCATACGGCGAATGGCTGCTGGCATCATAGCTGTAACCCACGGGCGTATTTTGCGCCGAGTTGGGACGCGGTGGCGGCGGCGCCTGCATGTGCATCTGATAGATGGCATCGCCCGTGGGCGTTATTTCGCGTCTGGGGGGCTGCAGCGTGTAATCCACGCCCGGAGCCTGCACATAGACATGCTGCTGCTGCTGTTGTTGTTGTTGTTGCTGTTCCGGCTGCTGTTGTTGTTGCTGCTCGGGTGTGGCGCCATGCAGCGTCTTTCCAGAGCTATTGGTGCACACAATATACTCCACCTCATCCGTATAGGGATTCAAAAAGGCATAAGCCTGAGTGCGCAGCCAAACAAACTCGGAACTCTTGGCACGCGCTCGATACAATAAGCTAAACATTTGCCCCTTTTGCTTCAGCACTTGATCGAAGCTCTCCTTCATGTGACTTTGATCCTCGGGATGAAAGAAATCATAGCAAATCTTGCCCAGCAGCTCAGTTGGCGTATAGCCCAATATTTGTAAAACACGCTGATCCACAAATGTAAACTTGCCATCCAAAGCGTGACGTGTGATAAACTCACTTTGATTATTGCTGCCCGTCATATCATTCGCAGCCGTCGAGGTGACCTGAAGGCGTCCAATGGCCACCAGGCAGCAATGCGAGGCCATGTCATCGACATCGCGATCCATGTGGACATTGGGAAACATGTCCGTGGGTGGCCAGTTCTTAATATAGCCGGTGCAGTGCACCACCGCAAAGTTGGAGCCATCCCGTGAAGGACCCAAGCTGTTGCGCTGCTTGAGCCGATTCAAATGGCCAGAGACCATTGCATCCGGATTGACATTGCCAACTCGCATGCGACAAATGAAGCCACGTCGTGCGCCCATGCTCAAACGCATGCTGGACTGATGACCCTCCTTCTTTACCGTGCCCGATTTCAAATCCAGAATGCGGCCCGCATTTTGTGATTCCTGCGTGGATAACTGCTCTCGTATCTTGTCCCTATCATCGGGATGTATGTGCTCATATAAACTGGTGCCATACCAATCGCTTTGCGTATAGTTCAATACGGGTGTCACCGAATCTGAGACATAAATCACACGTCCCGTATCGCAGGATACAACAAACAGGAAACCATCAGCAGCCTCCAAAATCAAATGTTTTAGCTCCTGATCCGTTAGAAATGATGGTTTATAGGTGCCATCGCTGCTGGTGTTCCCAGTGCCACGCAATGCCTTCATATGTGCCACAGCCATGCGTAGTATGGTTAACTTGTCCGGTTTGCGCGCCAAGGCGCTGCATGTGGGCACCATGTCGGACAGTTCCGTTATGTAGGCGGTCATCTTGTTGCGACGTCTGCGTTCAATTTCACAATGATTCTCACGACTTGCGAAGCGCTCCTTGTCCTGTATGTTGGCATCATCCATGATCGGAATACTTAATTAGCTTGTTCTTCTTATTGTTCTCACTCTTTCTTTGTGTGCGCTGTTCTCTCTAGTTTGCTTTGCTTTCTTTATTTGGGTCGCTTGCCGCGACGACGACGACGGCGACTGCTGTGAAAAATGTTTGTGAGGGAGGGTTTCAGTTCAGTTTTATTTTATTTTGTCTACGTTGTTTGCCTGCTTCTTCTACATGTGAATGTGTGTGTGTGTGTGTGTGTATTTGTGTATACAAGTGTATTTGTGCTAGGGAGTCTCTTTTCCAGTACCAAGCAATATTATTTCATAAACTTTTACATTGTTTATTTAACGCACACACTATTTATGCTTCATTTAATTTCACAACATTTTGCGTTATTTCGTTTTTGTCAGTTTTCAACAGTTTAATGGCAATTTACCAACAATTTTCTTCTACGAATTGCTCACACACGATAAAAATCTGAAACTGTTTACTGTGTGCAGTGTGACCGTGGCAGTCTTAAAATACCAAAAACAAAAACCACACTTGCATTTAGTTGGCAACGCAGCGCGGCACTGCCATGCGTCTCAACTCGATACTTTTTGTTTGTGATTTATCGATGCTTGATTATTTGAAATATTTTTAATTAGAATTTATTTATATATTTTTGTAGTGCTTCAATCGTTTTGAAAAAAATAATTTACAAGAGAATGAGCATTATTTCTTAAGAAACTGCCCAAAACAAATAAATTATTTTGTGATAAATAAAAGAAAATTTGAAGCTAGCTCCCATTTGCGATTCCGATCTTAATATTAGAAACTGAAGTTATGAGCTGTTCTAAATTTCTAATATTAATGTGAAATTCAGTTTTAAAGGTTTTTCTTTTGAGACAGTGGGATGAGATGTATTCGAATTTATATTTAACAAGGAAAAACAATTGCTACATATTTTATTCGAAATCAGGAAAACAAAATTAACAACGGTTCGAACTGGGCACAACCCGAAATAAATGATTTCATTCAAGATTATTTCATTGGCGCACTTTTACTTTATTAATTTGCTGTTAAATTAAAACGTTTTACTTTCGAATAAAAAAATTACTTAAACATTAATATAACTACAATTTGATTTCACTAATATCAGTCTTGTTCCGGTTTTAACATTGCGAGAAACTATAGAAACAGTAAGTGGAAGTTATATTAAACATTTTCTTGCCCCAAAAAAGGATTATATGGCTGCTGTAGGAACGATCGGTCAAAAATTGAATATGAACATTTTGTTCATTGATGTGGGAATCATTTTTTTGATATTTTCATTGGACTTCAAAGATAAATGTTTCAGCTAGTTTTCAAGTAAATAATATTTGAATTAATAAAAATGCAAATGATTATGTATGTTCTTGTTTAGTATTTAATGGTATTACAGCATTGCGTTGTCTTACATATATTATATATAATTTCATAAATACATTTACATTTTTTTATTCATAACTAGGGCATTGTTCAATCCGTTATATTTAGAACTAGTATTCATTTAAAAAATTTAAAAATTAATTATCAGTAGTGGCAATAACATATGTATGTATCATCTGCTCTCTGACATTAAATTCTCATTTCAAATTTCTTTTAACAAAAATAGTTAGCTTGTGTTTCAATTAGCATATTCCTTTGATTTGCTATAACTATTACGTTTTAATACAATCTTAGGTAAAGTTTATATTTGTTCTGGTTTTGTTGTCTTTCTGTTTGTCTGTTAATTAATTATTGGCAATTCTCTAACTGCATGTTTTCTTTTTTCTTTTAGATGGTTAAGGTTCATATCCATTTAATAATATTTGTTTCAAGCAAAGTCTTTTGTTCTATATAAGTAGTTTTCATTCATTTTTTTCTTTTTGTTTTTTGTTTGTTTAAAACTGTGCACTACCTTTTAAGTATAGTAAAATGCGTCCATTAAAATTGCATAGCGTGCATAGTTAATTTTATATTTGTTTTTATTTTTAGAGTTTAGGCTTCAAGTGAAACCCTCTATATTTAACTTCAGCATAATTCGTTGACTAGAAATTAACTTAAGTACTTAAAATTAAACTTAAATCGAATATTTTTGTCTGGTTTTGGTGCAAAAGTAATTAGCTGAACAATTTATTTTCAACATTTTGTGCTTATATAGTATTAGTTATCTTCATTTTATCTTTTGGTGTTTTTTTCTATGAAAAGTCAAGCAGATTTGTTTTATTTTTTTAAGTTTTAGAATAACGGCAGAGTTTTGGTTCTTCTACATGCTATGAATTGTGAATTACAATTTGAACACCAAATAATTTATTGTGCAATTAACATATTTGTTGCTGCAAGCTTAAACAAAAATTTTTCATATACCTTAACAATTTCATTTAACAAACGAAAACATTTAGCACCAAAATGATTTAAAAAACGCCAAATAAAAAATATAATTTATATTAATTTGCATTATTTCTCTTCTTTTTTTTTTGCACAGTATTTGAAATTTTGACATTAGAAAAACTAGGCAAATTTGCAACAACTTTTTCAATTTACAATTAATAGCTGCATTAAATGATATTACATTCTATACAAAATACTTTGGTTTAAACTATATAACATGCATTGAAAAACGCTTATACAACGCAAATGAAATTTTCCAAAAAAATTAAATACAATTCAATTAATTGTTGAATTTGATTTGAACAGATTATTCGGCACTTAGCAATAAAATCACAAAAAAATTAAATATATATATATATATACTATACTATACTATAATATAGCTAGAGCCTAAATTTAAGCATAAAGTCATGGTGCGTAAATCTAAACATTTTGTTTTTGTTTTTCTCTTTAACAGTTATTCGCAAAAATATCGATATCAGCTATCAGTTGTAATTTCTTCAGGTTTGTTTTAACTATCAAAACTATAGTTGCTAATACTAAGCAGTTTTCGAAAATATCAATGTGCGCAATTTGTGATGATATTTTTTACTTCTTACAAATCTCATTTTTATACTTTTGTTTTTTTTGTTGTTTTTAATATATTCTTTACTTAATTCGATTGCGAGTTAAAAGTTAGGAAACTCCTGCGTCTTTCAAAGAAAATGCTTTGGGCCTGTTTTTTTTTTGTGTAGACATTTTTAAGGCAACTGAAACGTTTACCCCTCATTTGGCTGACACTGCCTACGTCGTGTAGGTGCGTATAACATCGCGTATAACCGCTCGACACAACGGACACTGACCACCTCCAACTCCACGCCACTGCTCGATGGCACAATCGTAGCACATGCACATGTGTCCGCACATGTAGAGCACGGAATCTATTTGATTCTCATAGCAGATGGTGCACTCTGCACTTGAATCTGTGCTCTGCTGATCGCTGAGACTATCCTTCCATTTGCTGCCATTTAAGGTGTTGGTGCTTTGGCCGATGGGCTGTAAACAAAAAGAGAGTAAGTTTTAGTATTTTGTTTGGAAAAGTCTTGACTTGCACAACTCACCTCAATATATTGCTGATTGCTGGTGGTGCTTATCAATGTGCCGCTGGAGCAGGCGCCGGCCAAAATGCCGCTGCTGCTCACTGTCGCTGTTGTGGTCGCCGTTGTCTGACGTCCCGTCAGCTGTCCATTGAGATCATGCGAGCTATTGGCAGGTGGCAGGTTGACAACCAGAACGGTGCCACCACCATTCGGTTGAATTTGCAGTATGTCACCATTGGAGGGCATGCTGATCATGCGGCTGCCATTGCCAACAGTAGCTGTGGCTAAGGTGTTGTTGGATTGTGTGACATTCAACTGTTGAATTTTGGGTGCATTTAGCAGCTGTGCAGCATTCAGGCTGTTTAGCGACTCGGCCATGGGCAGCATGCGTGAGCTGGAGGCTGTTGTGGCAGCGGCGGCGGCTGCAGCAGCAGCGGCAGCAGCATTGATTTGCGGCTGCGAAGGATATGCAACCATATTGGGCAGCTGTTGGCGGAACATGCGCAACGATTGCGTCGAACCGTAGACATCAAGGAATGCCCAGAGTTGTAGAGATTGATCCACATGCATGACGACGACAGCGGGTCCATTGTTCTTGCTAATGCTTACTTCGCCATTGGGCGCCACAAAGAAGGCAATTTCAGCGCCACGTTGCGGCGCGGCAGCAATATCCTTGCTGACAACCCAATATTCGGGACGATCGAGCAAAAAATCGGAATCATTGGGCAAATCATTGGGCTGCAACAGCGCTGGATTGCAGGAGGTCAAACCCAGCGCCAAGGCGCCCACATACATCTGTTCCGTTTTGAGGACCTGCACAATGAGCTTCTCGCCAATGCGTATGGGTCGGGCGGTAAAAACGTAGCCCTGGCAAAAGTCCGACTCGGTGCGTGTGGCAACAAAGCGATCATGTGAGAGACGCACATTGCGTCCCTTGGTGATGTGAAAGGGTACGGGTATGAGGCGTCCATTGGCATTGTAGCGCAACGGTGGCAAACCATTGGCCAGATCATGCTCCGCAATGCCAGCTGCAATTGCACCTTGATTGGCCAAATGCAGCGACTGCATCGATGGCATCACATGACGCTCCAAGTCATGATCAGGCAGCGAGCGACGCGATTGCTGCAGCGGATGATGTGCTGTCAGTTGTTGTTGTTGCTGCTGTTGAGCCAGCTGTTGCTGTTGTGGCAACTGTTGCTGCTGCTGCTGTTGTTGCAACTGCTGCTGCTGCTGGTACATATAAATGCGTGCATCCATAAACTCAATCCCTGTGCAATTGCCATAAATATCAATCACAGTCCAGAGCAAAGTGCGCGTATCAATGCCAGATAGAATGACACCCTTCTCCTCATTGTTAATGCCATAGATGACATCGCCAGCATTATTTACATAATAATATAAAATGTTATCCTTCTCGCAGTATTGCTCATGCAGCGCCTTGGCCCAGAAACCGGGACGATTGGTTAAATCGGGGCAGGCATATTTAGGCAACGTGCCCTCCAACGATGCAGGATCATTGCTGGTGAAACCAAAGCGTATGCCGCCATTCCAATTGTTCGAGATCTCGGCAAACTTGACGCAAATGCGCTCATTGATGCGCACTGGACGCGCCGAGAAGGTAATTGCACGGCAGAAGCTTTCAAAGCGACGCGCCAATGTGCCATCCCTTGAGATCCGTATGTTGTCGCCATGGACGCTGTGGAATTGCAGTGGTGGCAGATTGTTGGGACCCGGACAGGACGAGGGTGAACGGCGAACTGCAAGTACAAAAGAATGCAAAGTTAAAGATGAGTAAAGGATATTTTAATATCGTAAATGTAAATCTTGTTAATGTACTCAATGTTCATAGTCTAAATCCTACAGAAAAATACATCTGCTGTTTCAATAATGTAGTAATCTGCTTTCAAAGCTCTTTAACAAGCTTTAATGCGCTTTCAAATCTTTTAATGCTATTTAAAATTAATCCTGCTTAGAGTTTTCAATCTTAAGTTTGCTTAAATTTTATATACATATTTTTTGGCTTTAATGTGCCTTCAAAGCTTTTTAAAAACTTCAAAGCCCTTTAAATGTTTTAATGCACTTTCAAAGTAATTTAGAAAGCTTTCATGTGATTTTAAAGATCTTTAACCCGTTTTGTAATATAATTATGTTGAGTATAATGTATTTTCTTGCTTTAATGTGCTTTTAAAGGTCCTTATGATTAATCCTGCAAAAGTATGCATATTATAGAGTTTTCAATCTTAAGTTTGCTTAAATTTTATATACAAACATTTTTTAGGTTTTAATGTGCCTTCTAAAAGCGGTTTAACAAATTTAATACAATTTCAAAGCTCCTTTTGAAAGTTTTCATGTGATTTTAAAGCTCTTTAACCCGTTTTGTTATATAATTGCGTTACGTTTAGTGTATTTTAATGTGACTTCAAAGCTTATGATGAAATCTAGTTTGGATTTTAAGTAAATACATACTTAACTGCAGTATACCTTAACTTTTCTCATTCTTTTGACAATTGAACCCAACACTTAAGAATTTGATCACACACAGCTATCTTTCTGTAGAACTTGAATATTTCCAGGAATTATATGTTAGCAACAGCTGCAAGCATATCGAACGTTTGCTGATCAATATTTTATTGTTGCATGTTGAAATTAATAAATTGTATTTGGGAGTTTTCAACAAGAAAGTAAAAAGAGTTCAATAATCTAAGCATCAAAGTCACGTGCTGCCCCCAAAAGTTATTGTTAGGGATAAATTCTAAAGGGATTAATGCCTTTGCTTGGCTTCTGTCTGCAATCTTCCGTCTTCTGTATTATGTGCTATGTGTGTTATGAGCATGTAATTTGAGAAGTAGCACATGGGGCTAGAAATCTGTACGCTTCGTTGGATTTCTCAAGTGTTTTATGTGCAGTCAAATGTGAATGTTTATAAGCTACCTGCCTGAAGAAAAGTATATATATACAATGTATATATATATATATATATATTTAACTATGTGTAACTTGATACTGTATACGCTTTGTTTTGTAGAATGTAGCTGTATTTGTAAGCAGCGAGGTTAAGTTAGTTATTTTGAAATTGTAGCTATTTGAAAAGCAGCAAAAAATCTAACAAAAATGTTGTCAAAGAAAACAAAAATCATATAATTTCCAAATTGTAGATTGAAATTCTCTCAAAAGTTTTCTCCGACTTTAAATTATGTCAAGTTTGAATAAAAACGTCAATTTTGAAATCGAATTACTTGAATACTTATTACAATAATTATTGCAGCTTCTGAAAGCCCTTGAAAACAGCAGGTGGCTGACAATTATGTGGCACAAAGCAATCCATTGCAACGATTACAATTAGCTAAAGGTTTTCTGGTCTGAACTGGCGACAGGTTGCTGGCTTTGGGGCATATGGAATGCGGCAGCATGCCACAACAGTTGCAACAAATATGCCAAGAGAGGCAGCACAGAGACGAAAGGATCAAAAAGCCGACAAGACTGCGACAACAGCAGGACCACAGACAAGCAGGCAAGACCGACATACAGACAGACACATACAGACACAGGACAGACACAGTTGATTACCATGTTGATATGCGGCGCGTGGCAGCATTTTAGGAATCGGTCGCACAACAGGCGGTCGAACGTCTTGACGATCTCTTCTTTTTTGTTGTTGTATTTTTGCCTTTTTTCTTATAATATTTCTCATTTATTTACTCAGGCGGCATGTGGCAGCTGCCCGTGCCCCGTTTAGGCGTTGCCTTTTGAGGCAGCCACGCAGAAAGCAGCTGCAGCGAGGAGACAGGTAAAACAACCCTTAGCGCAAAACTAAGGGTAGTAACGATCAAACAGGGGTTGTTGCTGCAGCAAAGGGAATACAACAAAAACTGAAAAAAAAATACGGCAGATGTTCGAGTTTCGAAAAGCGCTTAAAAGAAAATTGGAACTGAGGGGCACAAAAGTATCTTACAGTTGCAAGACTTTTGAGGGTTGAAATACGATGCGTTCGTTGCCCCAGACAAAGATCGAGTGTTAGAGAGAGAGATACAAAAATCTGTGGCTGCAATAACCAAAGAACCAAAGCAAGTTCTCATATGCTAAGTGCGCTTCCGGCCCATGCAGGAAGTCTGGGCCAAAGGAAGCGCAGCAGAAGAAGAAGCAGAAGCAGCAGCAGCACAGCTTCCGGTAGTTGTTAACATTAGAAGAGCAGTCTACTTAGAGAAACAACCTGAAGAGATATTGAAAGCCTGCTCAACTATTTTGTGGCCTGTAGAATGCATCAAGGGGCATCAATATTTATGAAATGCTTGCAACGAGGAAGTCGGAAATCACGTTTTCGCGGCTCCACTTCTTTTTTTTTGTTATGTTGTTGTTATTGTTGTACGTGTATTGGGGCTTATTAGCTGCAGGATGTCGCTTGAAGGCGACGCCTACTTTTTGTCCAACAGTTGACCAGACAGTTGAGCCGACACTCAGACAGACGTCAGTTAGTCCAGACGTCGTCATCGTCATCGTAGTCATCGTAGTTGTCGTCGTGCTCAATGAATTACAGAAGCCATCATCGCATCGACATGAATGAAATACTCGTAATAATCATGCGCGTGTTTTTCTCTCTCTATTTCTTCTTCTTTTCAACGCTTAAATCAAACGGTTAACGCGCTACGCGACGTTCATTTCAATTAGCTGCAAACTCGCAACATGGCCAATTAATTAACTGCAGCTAAAGCGGGTTAATACACAATTGTCTTTTAAAGATCTTTACATCGATAGTTTTCAATTAAATAGACTTGGGTTTAGATTAATTGTATTAACAATGCCGGATAAGCAATCCACATGGATAAGGCATCAATTTAAGAATATCGAATTTTATTTTTAATGAAGGAAACAATTTAATACAAATTTTATTTCTTTATCATGATAATCAGCAGTGAAAGTAAAACAATGCACTACAGTGTAATTATTATTAATTTAATTAAAGAAACAATGAAATACAAATGGTTTTTTGTAAGAAACAATGTAATACACATGTTTTAATGAAAGAAACAATGTAGTACAAATTAATACCAATTTTTTAATGAATGAAACAATGTAGTAGAATGTAATACAAATGTTTTAATGTAGGAAACAATGTAATGAAAATGTTTTAATGAAAGAAACAATGTAGTACAATGAAATACAAATGTTTTAATGAAAGAAACAATGTAGTACAAAGTCATGCAAATGTTTTAATGAAATAAAAAATGCAGAACAATGTAATACAAATGTTTTAATGTCAGAAACAATGTAATGAAAATGTTTTAATGAAAGAAACAATGTAGAACAATGTAATACAAATGTTTTTTATTTCAAAATAGTTTTACACTCTGCTTAGAAGCTGTTACAATCTTATTTGCATAAAGTTAAGACATTACAACTTACATTTGCCTATTTAACATTAATAGTATAGCCTTAACATCTTCATTCCAATATATATAAAATGTTAATGTCAAAAAACACTTTCTTTTCTTAAAGAGAATGTTAACATTCTTATCTTTTTAAGAGTATGTTAACATGCCACATATTGTAACTAACATTAGTCTATTAACAGATTCACTTTAACATACTCATTCTGATTTATATAAATGTTATTTTCAATTAGCTTGTTACCAATCATAATTAGCCCATTATCTTTGTTATACACAAATTGGCCAATCTATTTCCATGCATTACAATCGTTCTGCGGACAGCACACAAGTTCAGCTGTGGAAATCATGAAAATCACGCTTTTTGGAGTTTGCCGACAACAAAAAAAACAAGCTTAAAAAAAAAGAGTTAAGCCAATCGTTACCAACATCGACATCGACATCTTCAAAATTGCTAAACGTGTCCGAGTGAGGAGCTGAAAAGCAAAGCAAACCGAAACCGAACTGAAAATGAAACGAACGAAGCAAACGGAACGATCTGCCAAACGATCGCAGGCAAATTTTCGTATTTTTTGGTTAAAGGAAAAACCTGATTTACCGTTTGTATTTTTTTTTTTTTTTTTTTTTTTGCTGCAGAGACGCGTCGCAAACATTTCCCACGCTGGCCGTGAGCAAAAATCAAATACAACCAATGTTGTAAAACAAAAACAAAAAACAATTCCCACGACTCCAAATTTGTATATATAGAGATATACTTATATAGTGGATGCTAGCCAAAAAACAGAAAACAAAACCTGTAACAAGCTACAATAATTGCAACTGCAACTGCAACTGCAACAACAACAACAACGATGAGGCAGCTGCCTTCTGCTTCGATTGCGGGTGGAAAAAATGTGAAAATCATGCAGGTGTCATAAAAATGGCTAAAGCAGCAATCAAATTGCCCAGTTGGGCCATTGTTAAAGCGCTTCAATCTAACAACAAGCTAACGATGATCATCACAACTGACTCGAAATTGATTGTTAGAAATCATTTCAAGTTTCCCTAGAGATCATTAGTATGAAATTTGAAAAACAGCGAAAGCTTTAAAAATGTTGCTCAACATTTGTTAAAGCTTTAAGATTTGTGCGGATTGTTCTGTAAAGTTTTCTTGTAAAGCTTCTAAAAGCTTTCTTAAATTAAAGAACAAAACAACATCGAACCATAACTAATCAACATTATTTCAAACGCTTTGCCTAAAATCTTTGCTATTTTAAGAAATATTTGTATTTAAAAGTTGGATTATAATTAAATAATCAATATTTTCTATATTTCTTAAACAACTTAAAGTGAAAAACATTGAGTTTATTGCTTTTTGAGTTGCTGACAAGCAATACATTAAAGAAATGTATTAAAAATTAAGCGCTCAAAGCTGTTTCTTCATTATAATTATAATAATTTATTATGTTATAATTGATTGCCGTTCATATTGGCGCCAATGTAGGCAACTAATTAACATTAATTAAGGCTGCAAGAATTTAGCAAGTTTTATGTTTATGAGAATTGCCGGCAACTCTAACAAAAACAACAACTCTACAACTGGCAGACAAGTCTCTGCCCACAAATTGAGTTATGCGCTCTGCCCACGCAATGTGCTTTGTTTAGTATTTATAACTAAAACTAATTTTCACCGCTGATCAAAAATATATATGTACACAAACATATGTGTGTAGGTTTTGAGCGTCTAAAATGTGGGTTAAACAAGCTTTAAGCTTAGGCTTTAAGCGAAAGCCAAACAGCCAGAGTTGTCACCCACTCAACTAATTTGTCAATTGACTGTGGGTTGACCAATTGATACACTTTGTAATCGATCTACAAACGATTGCCACGCACTGTAATACCCCTACCCACCCCATTTTCCATACTCTTTAATTGTCAAGCATTTCCGGCATAATTAAAGAGGCCTTCGGCGTTAATTGTTGCCACACGTTCGACATTTGCACGTGGGCAACAATGAACAATATGTTTGACGACACGTGACCTATAACCTCAGCACGCTGCGTAGGCCACAAATTTTAGACTTTCTATGAGCGAGGAAGAGAAGGCAAGAAGCGAGAGGGTGTACAACTTGTTGCGCTGTTTGTTTGCTTTCAACAAACGCATGCAAAACCGCTTCCGCTCGGCAGCAGCGGAAACCACAAAAGCATCATCCAATTGGACATACTCACACTCATACTCATACTCATACTCATACTCATACTCATACTCATACTCATACTCATACTCATACTCATACTCATACTCACACTCATACTCACACTCATACTCATACCCATACTCATACTCATACTCTCACGCTGTCGGACACTCTCAACCCGTTTGACACAATGCAACTTTAGAAGCAGTTAGCTATAAAAAATAAACAGAAGTGAAAGAAATGGCCATAGAGCTCGCAAATAGTACGAGTATATGTAATAATAAAAAATAAATGGAAAAAAAATAATTGCACAACAAAAAGCCGACGTTGTCTGAGGGCCGACGAGAGGTCAAAACTATTGAATGTTGTTGTTGTTGTTATTGCAGTTGTTGTCTGCTGCTGCTGCTGTTGTTGCTGCTGCTTCTACAATGCACTTTTTTTATGCGATTAAGCGAAATCTGATGACACTGCCACGGATGCATTACAAACTATATATGTATAATAATATATTATGTGTGTGTGTTGCGACAAAGAAGTAACCAAATGTGTTATTCATTAAACGTGACCGATCACGATAGAAACATATCTAGCTGACTTCATTATATTTCACAAGTCACGGCCATTGCTTCAGCTTCAAAAAAAGTCATCAACTCATCTGCCATATTAAAAACAATTATATTTTCCAGCAACACTTGAACTGAATAACTAGGTTAAGTGTATCACTGGTTAAAGATGAAAAATAAGTTATATCAAGTCATCAACTCATCTTCTATTCACATTGTCTTTCAATTTAACTCAGTAATCAGTTGCACTTTGAACTACATAAATAGCTTAGCTGTTTAAAGATGAAAAATATAATTCATCAAGTCACCAACTAATCTCTCATCGTGAACAGAATTGCATTTTCAAGCAATGTGTCACTTTTGAGTAATAATTTAAAGTGTATAACTAGTTCAAGTGCTTAAAGATGAAAAATAAGTTTCATCAAGTCATCAAATCATTTTTGAATTCAAATTTATTTTTGTTTTGAGATGAAAAATAAGTTTAAGTAATAAGTGAACAGAATTACATTTTCTGGCAATTTAAAGTATATAACTAGTTCAATTGCTTAAAGATGAAAAATAAGTTTCATCAAGTGATCATACATCTTAGACTTCCAATTTCCGACTGTTTTAAGATGAAAAATAAGTTTCATCAAGTCACCAACTAATTTTTCATCGTAAAAACTGCCAGATTTTACTTCAAAGTTAATTTTTGTTGAGTCAGCATGTGTACATAACTAACTTAAGTCGCACTGCTGATTAAAGATGAAAAATAAGTTTCATTATGTCATCAAATCATCTTCAATTTCTATTTTCTTGCAATATGACTTAGTGTTAAGCAACAGTTAGCTGTTTAAAGTCGAAAAATAAGTTTCATCAAGTCACCAACTAATTTCTCACTATAAACTCAGTTAAATTTTTTAGAAATTTTCAATATTGTTCAGTCACAATATGTTTTAAGTATCATCAAGTCTTAACTTAATTAACTTCACTGTACTCTGCAAGTCAATAAATAGGCTAAAAAGGTCAACAACTAATCTGCCATTTTGAATACCACAACAGTTAATTTCTCAGGCACTGTGAGAATGTAAAACATAGGGATTAGTGGGTTGGAAGCACCTAAAGTGCACACCTAATAATATTGATCGCACCTCTTGGGTTCAATGACTTCAAAGTCACAATATTGTCTCATCTATCAAGAATTTTTAGCTTTTCCAAACACACACACAGTTTTTTGTAGATACTCATATAATTAGGTGCCGCGAGGGTGGCCAAATCAAATTTACATGGTTATTTTTACAAGACTCGATGTTTATGATGATGTCTGTGATAGAGAGGGATACAAGGAAAAGGCAGAGAGAGAAAGGTGGGGGAGTTTGGAGTTTTCATAGGCGCACTGAAGCATGGGACCCCAGCCAAGAAGAACCGAAGCATTGAGCTCAAAATAGCAAGCAAAGTTAAGGTATACATACATATAGCATATAATAAACTGATCCAAAATGAAGCAAAAGTATGTATATATATATAGCTAATATGAATACAGACTTATAAATAAAGATAAGTAGACTTTTCTTCCGTTTTGTTTTGTTTTAAGCAAAGTTGTTTATCGAAGCGTTGCAATTGTTGCTACGATATAATGAAAGGGCTAAAAAATATGTATGTATGGCATTTCCTCACACTATACATATATACATATATATACATATACATAGATATAGCCGGCGCACTTGACTGCACATTGTACGCTGCAACGCGTCTTCGTCTCACCCCGCTTTTCCTCTTCAACAACACATCTTCTTCCTCTTTGCCTTCTTTTGTGTAATTAAATCACTCAAGCGTTGAGCGGACCGCTTGAGTTGAATTATATTCGTAGACTCGTGTAGTAGAGTGTACACTGTACACAGTATACTCGTATATAAAGTATAATAGCATAAAGGCATCTGAAGTGCTTGCACATCATTATAACATTATTACGATGCATTTAAGAAGATAATTCGAGTGTCTTGCCCCGCCACTGTTGCATGTTGCACGTTGCATGTTATTCTTATTGTTATTGTTTATCACGTACAATATTTTTATTGCATTTATACTTTGGTATTTCTAATTTCAAGTCTTGTCTATTTTAAAATGTTTCTTAGAATTGTAATTCAAGCTTATTATCAAGCAAAAACTAAAGTTGAAATCGGTATGGCAGTTTGTTGGTGAAAGTAAATTTTATCTTTGTCAAGGTTTTTCGGATTGAATTCACTTGCCGTTAGATTGATACGTTTCAATTCTATAGATCGCTTGCAATAATAAAATGTTGAACATTTAGAAAAATTTCAATTCCGCAAAGTTTTGCCGAAAGTGGAAACCAGAACAGGTCTGTTGAATTTTTCTATTTTTATTTAATCTCTGTTGAAACGAAAGACAAATTTCTGAATCCGAAAAGCGTTTTGGAACTGTTGATGCTTTTGAATTGAAAAGCCATCATTTCAGAATGAACTAATTCGAATTTAAAGTCAAACTCGACTATTTAAAAGTTATTTCTTTTCTCAATTCCACTCTGAGATTCGCGTTAGAATTGTACTTCAACTTGTTTCTATGGAATAGTTGAGCAAAAGCTAACGATGAAATCGAAATAAAATTATTATTATTTAATCTTTGTCATTTTAGTTAAACTTTATTAAAATGAGAAACAAATTTCTAAAACAGTTTTTGGATATCCACTTTTAGCATATGACTCCATTTCTGTCAATACTCAATTTTTAATCTTAGCTTAAAACTGCTGTAATTCGCATTCTATTGTTTTCTTAATTAGCACATTTCCCGAAGCGTATCAAATAAAATTCAACTAATTTACAAATCATGTAAATTTTGCAGACATTTTTTGGATAAGCGTTTGACATTTTGTTTATGCACAAAAAAAACGACACACAGCTGCGAAATCTAGTTTAAAGCCAAGACAAAAAATTGGTTCATACAAAGTATTAATGAATAGGCCAGCTATATTTTAATGCTAACACAGCGCTAAGCGGCCAACTTAAACTTGACAGAGAACACACAAAAAACAAAAACAAAAATCGAAAATAAAACTCGATCGATGAACAGCTGAATTTTTGGACATGGCTGATAGGCTGATAGACCCGTAGGTAGCAACAATTCTAGCATTGATTTATCGGTTTAAAGCGCCCGACTGGGCGTGCATAAATGCCTCAAGATGCCTTTCTGCGTTTCTGGGCATATCTTTTAGCTATGCGTGA
The DNA here is from genome assembly GCA_949708635.1 of Hirtodrosophila cameraria. NCBI lineage: Eukaryota > Metazoa > Arthropoda > Insecta > Diptera > Drosophilidae > Hirtodrosophila > Hirtodrosophila cameraria. The sequence continues at coordinate 67,743,523 of OX453089.1, read as the reverse complement.
GTTTAATTGCCGAGCCTTGAGGCAGCTGTTTGGCTACGTTTCAGCCCGCATCTTGTTCTCTTACCTGTTACCCGTGTACTACCTGGTTGCCTTTTGTTTTACAGCTGTTATTGCGACACCCAAGTCGCAGCAGAGCAGTGTCTTTTATCTGGTATCTTTGGGCTGTACGACGACAGCTACTATCTGTTCGCCTATTCGCCTGGCAAACTGTTAATATTGTATTTTAGACCTGGCTGGCATTGCACGTGCTTAGCTGTCAACTTGGTTCATTAACTGATAAACACTGAGAAATAACATAAGACTTATGTAGGTCGGCTATGATAACTATGATAAATATGATAACAGACTGCAAAAGCGCATCTAAACTTACAGAATAAAGTTGTTAAAAGAAACTGGTTTTTAAACATTAGTTAATTAACTAAATAATTATAAAACATTGATATTAATGGCATAAGAAAACAAGTAAGAACGTTGCAGTCAGGCTCACCCGACTGCGATATACTCTGTTTTCTGTTTACGGGGGCGGGGGTGGGCGTGTCAAAATTTTTTTCTCCAAACTATCGATGAGATCAAAAGTATTCATACTGCAAAATTTGGGGTTTCTAGCTATAAGGGTGTAGGAGATACAGATTTTGCTCATTTGCAGGGGCGGTAGTGGGCGTGGCATTTTTTTTTTTACAGATCGGTCGAGAATGTCATCAGTAGTCTTCATGCCAAATTTGGTGACTCTAGCTGTAAAACTGCAGAAGATATAGATTTTTGCGGTTTGTGGGGGAAGGGGTGGGGGTGGGGGGGAAATCTTGACACTTTGTCTGCCTATGGTATATACCAACATGTACACCAAGTTTGGTTGCTCTAGCTTCAAAACTGTGGAAAAAACCTGCGTTCATACGGACAGACGGACAGACGGACAGACGGACATTTCACAAACCCAATATACTCTTTTTTTCTATTTTGGAAAACAGAGTATAAATAGCTGGAAACGTGGGGTTAAAAATTTTTTAAAATTAAATTAAACTTTTAAGCGATCTGTTTTTGTAATAATCATTAGCAGTTGTTGAATAATAAGTACCAAAAACAGATCAGATTGCATTAAAAATATATTTAAGCTTGTTTTATCTACAATATGCAAGTTGTTTGAGTTCAACTTAATTTTTCGTTATATTTATTCAAACCGGATGAAATTGGTGCAAAAGATCCTCGGATAAATAAAAAAATAGTTCATATTAGATCAATTTTTGCATTCAATTAAACTATTTTTGGATTTGATCATATGTTGTTTTGTTTAGACGAAAGTTTTATGACACTTCACAAATCGCGAACCTCATTTTGCAGAATACGCTTATCAGAAAAAGTAACTAACACTATCAGCTTGACCACAACAAGAAATCTATACATACATATGTACTTATGTACACAGAAACAAAAATCAGATCAATTTCAACTTTCTAGCGTCTGCTCAAATTGGCATTTTTTCTAATATCAAAATTTTTGTACTTTTATCTTTATTTATTTATTGTCGACTGAAAACTGTCGACACAATTAAAAATGCTTATAAATGTTTATTAAAAAATTTAAAAAAAATAATATTATTTCAGACATTAAATTATAATTAAAATTAATTTTGGATAAATATAGTAGAAAAAAAAGGTGGAAAACCCAATCAGACCAAAAAAAAAGAAAAAAAAAAACACAAACCTCAAATTGCTATTTTCGATCATATTAAATTGTTATTGTTGCTATTAGGTTTTTTTTGATATGAGAAAATATTATTTTTTTCTTTCTGTGTATGTATTGTATATAATATATCATTTCTTATAGTGCACTGGACAAAAGCTTTGAAAAAAATGACGCATTCGGGAACGGCGTTCATGAGCTCATAGGCAAACATCTGAAGTATTGAAAGCTTTTGCGGTCTTTATTTATCGCATATGTGTACTATATAGTATATATATACTAAATATAATAAATACATACAGAAGTATGTCTGCATGAGGGCGTTTGAGAAGTATTGTTTATGTCGCTTATTTGCGATGAGCAAATATTTGTCAGCGCGTAACAATCGATCGAAGGATAGAGAGAGAGAGAGAATGGAGAGAGGAGGAAGTCTAGAAAATGAAGCCCGCTTAATGCATTTGAAATTTGAGAGAAGTTGGCAACGCCAAGCTCAACGCAAAAGTAAACCGTGAGAAGCTCAAGTAAAAGCAGATAAACTTTAGCGCAAAGCCAAAGCGATGTCTGCATGCCAACAGGCAGCAACAACAAGCAGTGAGAGAGAGAGAGAAAGAGAGAGAAGACACGACAACAACAACAAAGTGTAATAGAAAAACAAAACAAAACATATTTCAGGTAACAAACACAACAACAACAACAACAGCTGATTCCAGGCAACAACAATAAGAAAAACAAAGTAATTTCATTGATTGCCGATACGCAGCGCAAATGCCGCCAGTGTTGCCAACTGTCTGTCGATAACCAAAAAAAATCTAAAATGACTGTTGAAAATAGCTAAAAATAGCCAAAAAAAAATGGCGGACACATTTATAAAGCAATTTTTTTTTTTTTTTTTTTTTTTTTTTTTTTTTTTTGAAAATATTTTAAATTTGGTCAAAAAGCTTGACTTGATTTGTAGCCATATACAAAATACAAATTTATTAATGGAAATAAATAGACTGACTTTAAGTTCTCATATCCAATAACAGTAACAATTCTATAGCTTAAAAATAGCTGGTTTATTAAAGAAAAAAGGTCAGATTAACAACTACTTGCTAGATTAAATAGTTTCCCGTTTTTTGACTTTTCAAAATAGCTAAATCTGACGTGAAAATTGCTAAATTGGCAACACTGAATGCCGCACGTTCAAACAAAATGGGAATGGACTGGAATAAAAGAGAAGAAGAAGGGGGAAGCCAAAAACGCAGTGCACAACTTCAGTTAAACCCCTTCTCAGCCCGCCCCCTGTTGAAGCTTGTCTTCTGCCTAGTTTTTTGTTGTTGTTGCTTTGCTTTGCTTTGCGCAGTTTGCCGACGGCGGCAACGGCGCTTCGCGTACAAATCCAACAAATCCAAACAACTACAACAACAAATATAAGCTACAACAACTGCTGAATGAAGCATTTGGCCAGACTTGTTGGGCTTGTGCGCAGGGTGGGGGGCGTTGGCGTTGTTGGGCAGAGTAATGTATGCGTCATTGGGCTTTGGGGCTTGGTTAACTCTTTTGTTGTTGTTGTTGTTGTCTTTGCTCGTTTTAACTGCTGCTTCTTCTTCTTCTTTGCCCTGTAGAACGAACGAAGAACGAAGCGTTCAAAGAGAGGTCGTGAGCGTGCATACCAAGCCAAAGCGACGCTTTTCCAGCTGCATGCGATCAAAATAAAAACAATAACAAAACACAAAAACAATAACCCAAAGGCTTCCAATATTGAGCGTAGGTAATCGTTATGATAAACATAATCGCTCGTGTTGTGTCTGGAAAGATATGTATGTACATATGTATATATTGTTGGATGTGTATTCTTCATAAATAAATAACTTTGCGGTTTTGATTAATTTCATGCTGCTTTTGAACTTTTATTCCTTTTTTGTTGTTGTTGTTGTTGTTGTTTGCCTCTTTTGATATTTTGCACTTTGTATTTTAGTTGAACTCAGATCAGAGCAAAAGATCAACAAGCACATCCGGCAATTTGTTTACCTTTTTAAGTTGAATGTTTTCACAAAGCTGGTTCTATTTAAAGTTCTTAGAATATTTTGTTTAAGTTGATAAAACATAAAAGTTTAAAACTATATTGAAGCTTAGTTTTTGAAAGAATCGGAGGCCTGTTCCCATTTTCGACAACTTTTTGTGTTCTCATTTTCGTATATTCTTCCTTTTTGAAGATAAACTTTTAAGCCAAATCTATCATCGATATTCGGAATTCAGAACAGCTTTAATTTCGATAACGAATGAGGAGGCCTGTTCCTAATTCCAAACGTTTTTCAAAACTTAAAACGCATGAATTCCGAAAGATCTGCGAATAACTATTCTGTTTTTCGAACGGAATGCTTTCGTTTTTTGCTTTTTAAGTTGATTTAAAATTAATTTTGCAATAAAACAATTACTTTCAACTCCGTAGAATCAAAAATAGAATAAAACTGTACAAGTTTGACGTTTAATGGAATTCAGAAAATGGTGAACCAAAGCGGAATTCAGAACAGGCCTGAATAGTTATGCTATAGACTTGAACGGTTTTCGGGGCAGAAATATTTATTTATTTTTAATTTTATTTGTATAATTGGAACTTCAAAGCTTCAATTGGGTTTTATAGAGAAATGTTTATAAAGGCTTATGTTCTTTGACAAATATTTGTTTCAAAACAATTATTCTCCAGTTTGAAGAATTACTGAATACCTTTGCAATTCCCGTTAAAAATAAAGGTGCAAAAAAAACCTTGGGCACTTCCTTTCCTTTAGCTGGAAAACGACTTTAAAAATGTATAATTATTATACATTAAGTTAAGACACACGCGAATGCTTTTGTTTAAATATACTATAATCTCAAGCTGTTTTTGCTGGCGTTGCTTTGCGGCTGATCTTTCATTTAAAAAAAAAAACGCTAATGTATTCATTTGTAGCATTTGTTGTTGTTTAACGCTTTAATGTATTTATTTATCTTTGCCGCATTAATTAAACAGCACAAGAACTGAATGAATGAAAGATTAAAGCGTATGTTAATATTATGTGGGAATATTAGCTTCAAAAAATGCTAAATTTTCGAAAATTTTCGCACGCTGTAATTACACAGCAAACAATGCTGTAATTGAATAATTTATTGTTTTTTTTATTATTTTTTTTAATACTAACCAAGTCCAAAGCGTTTTTTGATCTTCTTCAGCAAATGCATTTTCTTTTTGCTGGACATTTTGTCCTTAGGACTCATCATCAGCTCGCTGTTTTCCAGAGCCAGGACATGTGCAGCAGCTGCTGCTGCAGCAGCATTGTGATGATTATGATGATGATGTTGTTGTTGTTGATGTTGTTGCAGAACATGGCTGGATTGTTGCATATAGTTGGCTGGTATATCCGAAAGACCCATTTTGATTTATAAAACTTATTTTTCAAAAAACGTAACGGACAAAAACGTAACGCTAAACTTTAGCGAAATTAAAAACGGTGAATTTAAAACGCGTCTATTTTTTTTTTTTTTGGCATAAATAGAGTTTTTTTGTATTAAAACATTTTGGTATTTTGATGTTTTGTGTTTATTTGTTGGTTTTGCCCCTGGAGCGGTACAACAAACACAACGCGAACGAACAGGGAACAGCAACGACGAAGAGACGAACGAACGAACACGAACGGAGCTGTGAACCAAACACTTCGACGTTGATTTTATAACTGAAACTTCTTTGCAGCGGCAATAGCAAAGAAAAACGCTCAACTGGACTGCGCGTCAGCGTCAGCGCCAGCAGCTGAGCAGAGCAGAGCGCGTGTCACGAGTGCAGGCACGAGTGTGCTTCGTGTCGTGTTTGCTTCGTGCATTGCATTCGTGTATGCGTGAGTTTAGCACAAGTTGAGTTGAAAATGTACCAAAACGGGTATAAGATTTATGAGTTGGTACTTTTTTGTGTGTTGTTTTACAAAATGGTATGTTTTTTATTTACACAAATATTGAAAAATTTGTTTCAGTATCTAAAATGATATTAAAACAACGAAACGTGTTGTATTCGAACATTATTTCTTTCTAGCGATTGCATAGAAGTTCGTATTTATATTTATTTGTTATCTAATTGATAATATTATATATTTCAATTTGATCACGTAGAAGATATTAGTATATTCAATAGCATATTCGGAACAAATTACAAATATTGGTTTATATTTATGATTCACCCTTGTTGCCCTTTCCAAGACCGATCAAACAATTAAAATTTTTAACTGTTCTGAGCTTCGAATATCAAAGGAAAACTTGGTTTAAAAGTATTGCTTTTGAGACGATTGAACGACGATTCGAATTAATCATTAACAAAGAAGAACAAGGGCTATTTAATTTGAAAACAAAAACCATTTCGAAAACGATTCGGTGTGAATAGTTCTCGGAAATAGGAACAGTCCTGATCCATTTATTTCCAAACGCTACAAGTATAAATAATTTTGAGTTTTATTATTATTTTAAGCTAAAACGTATATTACTCTTATTCGTTAACTTTTATTTTGAAAATTGGTTTTATAAATTATTCCAAGTTTTAAAAACTTGGAGATTAGACCAATTTGTTTTTGTATTCCACAATTTTGTAGTAAATTTCCTACACTGTGAGTTTTTTTGTTTTAAAATAATGAAATAACTTTTCTTTTCGGTCTCTGATTCTAACAATAGAGTTTTATTTGTCAGCTTACTTACTTTTTAAAGATTTTTTGTTAAACTTTGGTACAAAGTAATTTTATTATCTTATTGATCTCATACATTACACTCGTGTTTGCCGCAGTTGAGCTCAAACTCGAGCGCACATCTCTAGCTGAGAGGATGTTCAAAAGAGCGATAGGCAGAGAAAGAGAGAGCGCGCTCATTGAAGCAGCAGGCCAACACCAACGCAAGCAGTTCTTGCAGCTGTTTCTTATTTACTATGGTTTCGCTTTTGTGCCTGCTTTTCGCGTGTATTGAACCTCCCTTATAATTTCTCAATGTTGCTGGTGTTGTTGCAGTTGTTGTTGTTGCTTGATCATTGTGCACCTTGATCGCCGTTTTTGTTCTTCTAGCTGTTGGCTGTTCTAGGCCAGGTTTGATAGCCGCCTGCATTTTAGCCAAACTGCTGCAGCTCTGCTAACTGTTTTTTGCGGCACTTTTAGCCGCAGTTCAGCAAAGTTCAAGACACTTTTTTTTTTTTTTTTTTTGGTACCAATGGGCGATATAAGGTCGACTAGCCTGCCTAGAGTTAAGTGTTAATACGCCTAAATAAACTGGGAAAGTATGTAAATTGTTTTAATAGTTTTGCGCTATGAACTCGCCTGGAGTTCATATGAATAAAGTGAGTCTGCAAAATTAGACGAAATTTGTTAAAACATAGTAGATGAGCTAATTGGATGCCAAGCTTTTCTTTTAAGAAAATAAAGTTGCCAGAAAAAAGGTTTTTTGATGCCAACTTAAAGGCTTTAAGAAAACTTTTATATCTCAAAATTTTACATTAAGATGAATGCAGATTTTTAAAATTGCAAGATTCAGGGTTTTTATCCTGAGTTTAGCTTTGCTTAGTTTACTCTCTGGTTAGTTTTGATAGTTAAAACTATCAATACGATCTGTTGTAATAAATCCATAAAAGTTTTTATGTATGTACATAATATGGATGTATGTAGATTTATAAAATTTCAAGATTCAGATTTTTTTTTCCAAAGAGGGTTTTCATCCTGAGCTTAGCTTTGCTTTGTTTACCCTTTCAATAGTTTTGATAGTTAAAACTATCGATACGATCTATTATAAATAAAGCTTTCTGCAAACGCAGTTAAAGCTGCATGATTATCAGCTGATTTAACTTGCATTGATTTCACCATACTTCGCAACTGATCGATTCATTATAGTCAAGCGCAGCGGGGTTTTTTTATTTACCCCTTGATTCTTTAAGCAGCAATGATAAAAAACCCCCCCGCATAATTGCTAAATCTTTGTACATCGTAAACACATTTGCTGTAAAGTGTTCTTATCGCACAATTTGTCTATTTTGGATCATAATCGATTGCTACAGATACGCCATATATAAACATTCGCCAGTTTGTGATTCATAGAGCGAACATTCGTACTTGAGGATCATATAAATTTTCTTTTTGACATATAATATTTATGAAGTTATAAAATTAAATGAGATCATCAAAATTGCTAGTGGTATGGTCAGGAATGGTATAATAAGGAATGGTTTATTAAGGAATGGTATAATAAGGAATGGTATTAAAAGGAATACCTTTTCGTTTGGCATTTTCATTAAATGCTTGGTTAGGACAATTTTCTACAGATATTGATTTAAATAAGCATAGTGTACGGTTAGAAAAATATATAAGAACCCCCCTGCTACGAAATGCTGTGTGACATTTGAAGACAATAGAACCTTGAACTGAATAGCCACAGAAACAGCGACAATTGGTACAAAGGTACAGGCAAAATGGCAATAGAAGAAGTTGTAGAAGGCAGAGGGCGAAGAATAAGGTAAGGAACCTTATTCAAGCCAGCAGATGTTTGCAATGTTCGTGGGAGAGACTCAGTTTCAAGACTGAAGACTGCGACACTATAAAGAGAGAACATTTTGCAATGGGGACAAACCATCCATACATACATGTGCAAAAAGCAAATCTAAATTTAAAAATAAACTACTTAAAATACTGCAAAAGCAAACAGAAGCAAGACACCAAAATTATCTCCCCTAGGCAGCAAATGGCAGCTGCATTTGGGGCGCCCCCCCTTGAGAGGCACTGGCAAAAAAGAAGAAAAGGAATTTGAATGTGTATACACATATAAAATATGTATGCATATAAATATTAAGTATGGCTGCAGTCTTATCAGCGAAACAGACGCAGACAACTGGCGCACGTTCGCCACGTGTTTTGGCTAGCAATCCTATATCCTATTCAATATCCTTTTTACAACAGCAGAATTTACACCTGGATTTGGCGAGCAAACAAACAAATAAAATGCGAAGAGCAGGCAATGAGCAATAACTGAGAAACCCTTTTCGACAGTGTCTGAAATGCAGAAATGCAGCCACAGATGCGAGCATATACTATAAAGTTGGTTAAGGGGTAGTTTTTTCGATTTTTGCACTATTTCTGCATTGCCGCGCTGTGGTTCCTGTTTCGCCAACGTCCTTCTTTTTTTTTGGCAAGCCACAGCAGCTGTATTTCCTCACAATTTAGACGGACGCACGCCTGCTGCCAGGATGCTGAATATGCATTTCCACTTTAATATCAAAATTTAAATGCTTTTTTGTCTGTCCGTTTCGTTCGTTTTCGTCCTGCTGGCTGCTGCCTGCTCCTGCTGATCTGATCCCTTCCGATCTGGCAATTACATCTGCTGTCACAAAAAGAAGCAAAAAGCATCGACGATGCGCAGACGAGCGTCTGTCCAAAGCAATTATTATCCTGTAGAAAGAGAGACCGCGCATCATAGAGCCAGACAGACAACAGTTGTCCTTTGTAGTTCAAGAAAACCACAAGTTCATCCTTAATGCAAATATTCATAATGTGGGGGGGACTCTTTTTGTGTCCTTTCGAGAATTGAGAAGTTCAATTGGTTCGTTTTAAATGTTGATGATTTTTATGTTCTCTTTAAAAAATAGAAAAAAAGATCGACTAAATTGTGAATGCTGATCAAGAATATATATCTTTATACATATATTGACTGACTGATTTACACTTGTCGCACAGCTCACACCAAAAGAACTGATAAACAGTAGTTTCGTCTTATGCTGAAAGTGCGTACTAAGCTCGGATTTTGGAAAATTCGTTCGGTAAATGTCGAAAATTCGCGGAAAACCGAAGTATGCAACTTTTTTGTTTATCATACGATCAGCTTCAAACTCATTTTCAAACATCTATATAAAAAATTCAATAATAATTGTATATCAATTTTTCGGAAAATTTGGCGGAAAGTGGGTGGAAAACGTTTGATATACAAGTTGCATGTCTATTTTATCAAACAGAATCAACTCAACGATAAAATTTCAAATAATAAAACATTTAAATAGTTTCAATGTCAAAGTTATGTTATCTGCCAAATAGTTTTTACACCAATATAACCACTTATCACAACTTACAATTATACAACAACATTTTACGATATAACCTTGATAGATAAATATTAATTAAGCAAGTTCAAAATGCAATGGCTTTTTAATTATGTTTCGGGCAAAGCTTAATTTAACCAATTATCAAAAAGAAATCTATTTTAATTGAATATTATGCGAAAAGAGCTCAAGTGGTATTCAGATAACAATTTAAGCAATAAGAATAGATATGCTATGTATTTGACTTTTAATAAACTAATTATAAGAACTTACAAAATTTTAAGCAAATATTTAATGTATTCTTATCGATGACAGCTGAAAAAAAAGCGAGCAGCTGTAAGAAACTATCCAACGGCTATCTTACAATCAATGATCAATAAAAATGAAAAGAACTCAACGAGAACTGTAACAAATGCTTTCGAAATACATATTTTGTTTAATTAGTAAACGACATATGCAAACTGCAGCAGGATCAGGACATCATCACATATGACGTGTACAGCAAAAGAGAACTGAATACACACACATTTTGTATATATATAAATATATAGAAAACTAATCCCGTACGACTTAAGCATAAAGAAAAATGAAAGAAATTACGCAAGCACTTGAGAAACGATAGCAGCAGGCATATTTTCTATACAGAGCATATAAGACTTTAGATACAATACATAGAACAGAGTCTATATATAGAGGCGATCCTTGCTGCAGGATACCTGCGCTGTGGCAGTTGTGCAGCGCGTTGTGGCACGAAGCGAGGCGAGGCAAGGACGAGGTGAGGGTGAAACCGATCAGAATCTTTCGAGTTTTTGGGTTGCATGCCACTTCCTTTGCATCCGCATCCTCATCCTCGTCCTCATCTTCATTCTCATCCGCAGACGCATACGCTAATCAAATATCAGGCGCGTCCTGCGCGTTTCCGAAATACCCGCCAAAAAATCAACATATGTGAGCGAGATCGGCTTTAATACAAGGATTGTGTGTATTTTCCGTTAGATGTTCATCGCAAATGTTTGCACTTTTCAATTTTTCACATATTTCCCCAGTTGTTTTTCCCCGTGTGTAAATATTGGAAAAAACTGCGACTGGCGTAGAGGTTCGCGCATTTGGCAAGTCACACTGAGAAAGTCCTTGTTGGTCCTGGTACCGCTCCTGCTGTGTTCGCCTTTTGTCCTGCCCTTTGTTTCGGTCATGGTCAATCTTTTTACCTATCTACCTGGCAAATGTGCGCCCTGCATTTTCACTTATTGGGTTTTCCATTATCCTTCGTTGTCCTTGCTTCTTTTTTTTTGTAAGAAATCATTGCCATAAACTGTATAATTTATTGTCTACCAGCTGCATAGAAATCAGTATCCAAAATTTATACAATACTGATTCGATGTTTGGGGAATTGTAACAGGTAACATTACATTTCACAATTAACAGGTAACTGGACTTCACCTGTTTGCTAGAACAGCCCTTGCATAAGGTTAACGTTCGCGCCCATCTATTGATTAAATCCCGATCTAAGCTGTTTTCATAGCCGCGTGAGAGTTTTTCACTCCTTCAGTACTTTTGACTTTTTGAAGGTCTAAGCTGCTTAAGGGTTTGATGTCCTTATTGAATAGGTCCTAGGTAATATATGTAATAATAGATACTTTCCTTATATTGCAGGTGCTTATTGTTGGCAGATTCTTAAGAAAGTATCTAAGAAGAGCTGTTGTACAAGCACTTCATTTAATTCAGATCAACTCTTAAATGTGTTAAACCTAGTTTATAATTTACACTTATAAATGGATTCTGTTGCCCTATTTAATAGATTGGATAAAAATATTTTTGCCACGCCCACCCCCGCCCTTGCAATCAAGCAATGTTTGTTTCTCCCAAACCTGTAGAACAGGCCCAACCAAATTTTAATTGATGGCAAAACTTTAAAGATTTGAGCAGAAATTCAATTGCCACGCCCACTGACTCCGCAAAGAGGCGAAAAAAAGAGTATATCGCAGTCGGGTGCATCCGACTGCAACGTTCTTACTTGTTTCTATGAGTGCCATGAAGCTTGTGAAATACGGTTCCCTCTTATCCTACTTATTCCCAAAGAATTAATTGTATTTGAACTCAATTAATTTTCATGTCTCCCGAAATTTCTAAATCTGTTTTGAATACAGTTCTTTGAGAGAGCTGTGAAGAATGAATCTTTTATCCTTAATTCGTAAAAAATTAAATCAAATTTCAAGTCAATTTTTGATCATTACCAAAAGAATGATTCACTAATTTTGAATTATTTGGAAAAATATAAAAATAATCATTCTTTTAAAGCTGTACTATAGTCTAATTATTTTTTAAATTCAGGTTAGTAAAAACAAGATACATTTTTAAAAACGGTTTTAGTTTAAGTCGTGATTTTGTTTAAAAATTACTAATTATTTACCGTTTTAAGATAAAGAAACAAAAAGTACTAAATTTAGTATTGTCAGAGCTGTGTATTCTGTATACTAGTATTCGCATTTTGTAGTTTTCTAATATTTCTACGATCTGGCTTGTAAAAGAAATTGTTTACTTACATATTTAGCTAACTATAATTAAGTTCCTATTTATATATGTTTCTAACATATTTTCCAATATTAATAAAAAAATACAAGTATGTAGTCGTTTTTTATATTCATTTCTAGCAGCAGCGTTTCATTGTTATTGTAGTTTCAAATAGTAACGTATTTGGAAATGAGTACTTTTGAAAACTATCGACTATCGACAGCACATGCGCCGCATCAAAGTGCCATCACTAAGGCAAACAGCTGTTTCAATGCGCGTGTATTGGAGGAAGGTCACAAACCTTATTGGAATGCGAGGCGACCTCTTATTATTTCCTAATGTGCATTGGAGATGTGTTGCCTGAATATTTTACATATATATGCACACTATAAACTAATATATGAAGCTTATTTAACATTTAAACGCTGGGCTTAAATGCCGGCAATATGCAAACACACATGTTTAAACAAACACACAAATTGTTTAAATTACAAATGCAATCATTAGCTTAATTTATTGACTTACCAATTTTTCCCGCCGATTGGCCCATGATTACTGCATAAAGCGCACTTAAAACATTAAATATATTTGGCATATATACACATATTTCCTGAAGCTTTCACCAACATTAGAATTTTTGCTTTTTTGTAGCTGAAAATTGCTTAATTGCTTAGTTTGTTAATTGACAATGTATCACGTTGTTGTGCAGCACATTATATGACTCAATTTTATGTTTTAAGAGTTTGAAAACATTTCGAAAAGTTGAATTGTTTATTTTAAGCCCACATTTTATATGGGGCTGGCTGCCGGCAGGCCAATTCGATACTACACCAGATGACTGGGTCAGCGCTATCGATAAGTGTTTAAGTTGTATCGATATATTGATAGATATGCGATACTTGGGGTAAGTGCATGCAGTCTGGCAACGCTTAGACACCAGAGATGAGCGACACTGCTCTTCTGCTGTGACAAAGGCAATTGCGACGTGACAAGGAAATATTTGTGACAACGATATTTTTAATTCAGCTTGCATGGCAATTAATTAAAATATAATCCCGTTATTCTAGCCACTTTAAAAAATTTCAATTTTGTTCACTTTGATCGCCGGTCAGTCCAAAAAATTATTCGGGACCAATGTTATTAAACTTTTTATCTCAAATTAAAATCAATTCTTAGTACAAACTAGCTTATCAATACATATGGTCATTTTAAAATTAACAAAACTTTTGTCACAGAGTGCTATGTATACTTGATATAACATATTTAACCATGCATTTAATAATTTTATTTATAAAGTTAAAACAATTTTTAATTTGTGCTTGAAATTAACAACATTTCCGATTCATTTTGTAAAATGGCACTGCAAATGATTCTGTCACAGATATTTTTGATACTTAAAAATATCTGTGAAATATAACTGCGACATGATATATCGCCCATCTCTATTTAGCACAAAAATATCGAGTACAATTTTTTGACAGCTATGTGGTTGTAGAAGAAGAAGATCAGAAAACATAATACGCGATGTGAGAAATGAAAAATATGCAATAAAAAAAGCTGGTTTTATATTGTTTAACGCTAGTTTTGAAGTGTTTTAAGTTTTGCTAATTGTTGTTGCACTAATCTAGAGTATACAAAAGAGGCAAAAACACTTCAAGGACGATTGAACAAGCGGCGTAAAACTATAGCGACGCAAATATGGCGGATCCACTCAGTTTGTTGCGGCAATATAATATAAACAAAAAGGAGATAACTGAACGTGAAAATCAAATCATATTTGGCGAATTCAGCTGGCCCAAAAGCGTCAAAACCAACTATCTCAAATATGGGTAAAGTACAGTTGCACAAACTGCATTTCTCAAATATTTTTCAACACAATAAAATCAATTTTTTCTTGCAGCTCGGGCAAAAAGGGCGCTCCACGTGAATATTACACGCTGGAGTGCCTGCTGTACTTGCTCAAGAATGTTATGCTGCAACATTCGGTGTATGTGCGTCAATGTGCGGCAGAGGATATACCAGCTGTGAATCGACCCGATCGTAAGGAACTGTTGGCCTATCTCAATGGAGAGACGCCCACATGCGCGAGCATTGATAAAAGCGCACCGCTGGAGATACCCACACAGGTGAAGCGTACGGCAGATGGGGATGCGGCGACGAGTGGAGAAACGGCGGCGAAGAAGGCACGTTTCGAGGAGACGCAGGTGCAAAAGGTGCGCGAACAATTGGCGGCACGCTGGGATGTCAATCAAAAGGAAACGGCAGTCAACATGGACAACATTAAATCCTTGTCGGAGACAATGTCGGTGGAGAAAATTGCGGCGATTAAAGCGAAACGTTTGGCCAACAAGCGTACAACAATTAAGCGCACGGATAACGAGGATGCAATGGGAACAGATTTGCGCGCCATACTCGATTATGATGTGGACTCCACCAAGGATATTATTAGCCGTGAGCGGCAATGGCGGACGCGCACCTCGGTGCTGCAAAGTACGGGCAAAATCTTTGCGAAAAACATCTTTGCCATGCTGCAGGGTATCAAAGCGCGCGAGGAGGGACGCAATCGTCCACCATTGCCAAATCCTATCAAAATGCCCGAACCACCGCGCATTGCCAAGCCACAGCCGCAGTTGTCGCAATACAATCGTTACGATCAGGAGCGGTTTACGCGCACCAAGGAGGAAACTGAAGGCTTCAAAATCGATACGTTGGGCACGTATCACGGCATGTCGCTTAAATCTGTGACGGAGGGTTCGCTGGCACAGCGCAAGGCGCAAGCAAATATGCCACATGGCAATAATGGTGCTGCAGCGCCCGCGTCTGCAGCACGCGCTGTACCCAAAGATCTACTGCCCACGGCACAAGCGCGACAATTGCCTGGTGGCAATGGAGGACAGAAGCGACCATCGCGCACTCCCATTATCATTATACCGTCTGCCAATACAAGTCTTGTCACTATGCTAAATGTTAAGGACATACTGCAGGAATTGCGTTATCTGTCCACAGCTGACAAGAAACTCCAGGGCTGTCAGCGAGAAAGCGAAGTTCTGCTGCAGGTTAGCTGATTGCAGTTGTCGACTGTGGTTCAATTGAATCGATCTCAATTTGTTTATTGCAGCGCAAAAGGAACAATCAGACCGTATCGTATCGTGTCGTGGACAATCCTATAAAACTCAGTCAACAGGATTGGCAGCGAGTTGTCGCTGTATTTGTCATGGGGCCACAATGGCAATTCAAAGGCTGGCCTTGGGATGGTAATCCCGTTGAAATATTCTCAAAGAGTAAGTTATTAATGCTAGCTGTTTAAACTATATATATTTATGACTATTTATTTCAATCCTGTTTAGTTTGCGCATTTCACTTGTGCTTTAGTGAGTTGAAATTGGATGCTAATGTGGAGCGGTGGTCGGTGACGCTTTTGCGTTTGTCCCAAAACAAAAGGCATTTGGATCGTGCTGTGCTGAGCAAGTTTTGGGAGACACTGGACAAGTAAGCGCATATTTCAATCACTTATATAGCATTGATATTAAATACTATGCTCTCTTACAGATATATGCTGAAATATAAGCCTGATTTAAGGTTTTAACAGTGGGACTAGCACGTTTGTGGGTTTTTAACAGTGGAACAAGCGCAATTGTTAACATGACACGTTCAGAAATCAAATTTATATATCCCAGGATAATTTTACATAGCTGGTTGATTAATTATGTACTTCAAAATATATAGCACGCGCTCCTAAGCTTAAAAGTTTGTTCAAATTGTAAAATATAAACTATGAAACAGAGCTAAGAATATATAATTTGTATAATTAGTTATAATAAAAAATTTATAAGACGAATGATTATCTATTTTGTTATAAACTGCACTCTAGTATCTAAGTATAGCATATACACTATAACTACAGAGAAGTTTGACCATATCTAGTTTTATCTTCGGCTAATATGGGGGAAAAAAAAAACGGTTGGTGAAAACTCATAGTCATAGCTCATAACAGATAATTGAATTCAGGACTTTGTAGACTGAAAGTATCAGCATCAACAGCCGATATATATAGCCATGTCAGTTTGAAAGCAATCTTGATGATCTTAGGCAAACTCAGAAGCTGCAAAATTAATTATACCTTCTAAAGTTGGGTTACATTCGATTACAATCGGTCGACAACAAAGTTTTTGTATGAAAAACTTTTCTGCAATGATATAATTTATTGTATATATATTGGTTATTGCAATTCTCAGGTAGTTAAAACCGTTAACATTTCAATTCTGAATTTATGTTTTATATTCTTGCAGTTAAGAGACAGACATTTGTTTTTATAAAAATAATAAAAAGAAATAGCAATTGTAATTGCCTTTTAAAGATAAGTTTGAATATTTTTTACATCGAATTATGCATCGATATGCGGTACTCAGAAAAGCTAATAATTCCGATTCCGAATGTTTTGAACGAAATCGGAAATGCGAACAAGTCTGATTATTATTTTTCTAAAATAAAATATACTTGGAATGTTTATCACATATCAAAAAGAATTCATTTAATATTTATAAAAACAAAATCGAGAAAAACAATCAAGTTCGAAATATATATAAATTTACAACAATGAGTAAGGCAAACCTAAACCGCGCCCATTTGCAAAATAGGCGTAAAGAGTTTATAAGCCTGCTCAATAAATTTGACGGCAGACAACATTTCAGCAAAGTATGTGTTGACCCTCGCTTTACACTCCTCCTGCTGTGCAACGTCTCCAGCCGAGCACTTGCTGCTCAATATAGCCGCATAGCGTTGTGTTAGACCCTGAAGATGGCCATTAAATTGCTTGCAGAGCTGCACAATGCTGTCGACTTCGTTGGCGGTGCTGTGATGGGATTTCACCAGCAGCAGTTCTGCAATTTTGTGCAGCTTGCACATTTCCAGAGCGCAGGCTTCACTTAACGCATTAATGCTTTGGGCATAGGCCTGCTCTAGATCTGTTGTGGTGGCCTCATCGGAGTTCAGCCAGCTTAAGGTCTTTGTCCAGTGGCTATAAGCAGAAATTAGATATAAAGGTAGATAAAGGATCATCTTAAATTCAGCTTTAGCTTACCTTGCCACATCATCAAACTTAAGGCCCAACTCTGCATCCGCAATGGTGGCCAGCAAACGCTCGTTGAGCTCAGCAGCTTCATAATTACCTTCGCTGTCGCATTCCAAATCCTCCAGCTCAAGCAGCTCCTGCACCTCGCTGATGGTCTCCTGAAGTTAATGATAATCTTATTTAACAACATTTGACTTTATTTTATAAAATTTTCTACCTGTAGTTCGCTTAACGCCTGTCCGCTCACCGCATCCAGCAGCGTGTCCAGCTTCAGGCGCGATTCCTTGGACAATATTTCCAGCGCCTCGTAGTGCACCAGTCCGCAGTAGTTCTCAAAGAGCACCTCAAAGCGCAGCTGTGCCTTTTGCTTCTCCAGCTGCAGCTGCTGCATTGATTCTTCCATTTGATCCGCATCTTTTTTGGCCTCCAGCAAAATGGCACTTAAATTGGGCTTATTTGCATCGAGACCGAGCATTTTGCGTTTGTTCAACAATTTGGGATCGTTGTCCTGCAGTATGGTCATAGTCTTCTTGCCAATACCCTCCAGCGTATCCAGACCCGTATTGAGCACCTTGCTGCCCAGCGTGGTGACAATGCCCAGCGTAAATGCGCTGGATCCTCCTCCGCCAGTTTCATCAGCTGTTGTTTCCGACGTTGTCGCCTCCTCCTCATTTGTGGCTTTGGCTGCTTCCTCGGCGACATTCAAGCGCGCCATCTCTTCGGGATCGGGCACACCAATAATTTGATTCAAACCTTGATTCACATGCGTCGTTATATTGCCCAATCCCTCGCTGGCTGTGCTCAGCACTGAGCTTAGCTTTCCACCCCACAAGCCCCAACCGGAGGACGATGACGCAGCTGAATTAGCTGCTGGGGAAGCCGCTGCCGCTGTTGGATTTGCTGCTGGCCCTGCAGCTGGCGCATCTTTAGTTTTATCAACATGCTCCGTCTCCTCATCTGTTGCTTTAGCTTTGTTGTTTTGTGTTTGTGACTGCGGCTGCTGTTTAACATGCACAAATTTCTCATCATCCTCATCGGCATCGCCCCAATCATCCCAGTTGTCCTCCTCATCGCTCTGATCCCAATCATTTGAGCCTTCATCCTGATTATTTGGTTTATTTGACATTGTTTCGAGCGTCCGTACCACGTAGTTTCACTTTTACTTTGACTGACAATTATCGATAAGGCGCATTTATCGATCATTATAAATAGGGTCCAAAAATAGCACATTTCTGTCGGCAGTGCCTTTTTGAGTTAAACAGTGGCGGTTGAAATTTGAAAATGTTTGCTGTTAAGTTAGGCAAAAAATTTGCACGTTTATTTTGTTGGATTTTTTTTGATGGCTTGGCTAGTTTTTGAAATAATAAAAATAAATAATAAGTTGTAAATTATTGATTGCTAATTTGTTGGAATCTTCTTTTTTTACGCTGTAATGACGCTGTGTACTCATTGGTAAATTTCGGTTCGGTTGTGCGGCCGTCTAGAAAAACTTTTGCTAATTCTTTACAATACATCCGCTCCAAAAACGTGTCCTAAAAACCTAAAAACAGTGTCTAAAACTGCGGTATAATTGTAGGTTGTCAAAACAAGGAGGAGGAAATTAAATATTTTCCAGGAAATAAATATAAAAACAATTTAAAGGTCATCAACTGTTCTGTCAACGTTAACACCAGAGTTTGGCGACACCAACGGAAAGTGTTAGCAAAATCGAGTAATTTTAAATTGGTTGCCCTTGGTACTTGATAGTTTTGGTATTTAGTAATTTTGGAACATGGTACTTTAAATTCGAAAACAATAATTTTTTCAAACTTTTGGTAAAAAATATTGTTTGCAAGTGACAAACATGAGTAGCATGGACAGTTTTGGTACACTTGTACCATATGAACCAACCGTGCATGTGAAACATACATAGTACATACATATGTACATGTACATGTGCATGTACAAGTATATATGTACATGTATTGTACTTTCACTTGATCACTAATACTTACATTTACACTTTTAGCTTTTCAATTTGTGCAACGGTCATTTGGACTTCATTTTCATAGTTTAAGAAAACGAACCCACATACACATATACAATTGTACTGTTTGTGTAATACACACTGTGTATAAATATGTTTATATTATCGACTGTTCGTATCCTCTTGATATTTATCTATAGCGCACATGTTTTATTGATAACATTGCAAAATAAAACAACAGCAATATTGACCACACACGTAGCGACAACATACACACATACATATGTACCTACATAACCTCAAATTGTGTTGGCGCCTAACAACAACAAAAATGACTGTTGCTCTTATTAGAAATACATAAATTATTGGGGAAACTTGTGTCACCTGTGCGTTGGAATGCCCAAGTTGGGCTTCCACTTCGATGCCTTGGCGCACGCACACACTCTCAATTGCACACACACATACACGCATACACACGCAGTCAATTTGATGCTCAATGCATACAAATTGAATTGATATTAGTTTGTAAAATATTTAGGCATTAAAATAGCATATGTATGTACGCACAAGTTTACATAAATATGTGCGTATGTTGTTGCTTTTGTTGGTGTTTCTCTGTCCTAGTTGCTTTTTACTCGCCTTTGTAAATATTTTCTATGTAAATTCTTATTTTTGGTACGAACTGTGTGTGCCTATGTGTGAAAAAGACAGCAACTACATTAAAATTTGTTTGGATTACAAAAATAGGAAATAAACAAAAGCGGCTCACAAAAATTTGAACGGAACATCGTTAGTTTAATTTTGTGTGATTTTGCTATTCTATTTAAATAATATAAAAATGTAATTTAAGAACTTAGAATTTACAATAAATTATGTTAGATAAAAATGTTTTCGAGAGGTACATATTTGGTACATAGTGTGAGTGCAACTCTAATACTTGAATTTTTGCTTGTTTGCTTTCAAAACTTTAGTATTTGACTTATTGGTTTAGATAAAGCATTGAAACTAAGAATGTTTTATTTTTTCAACGACAAGTTTTATTTTTTAAAAACAAATTTTATTTGATCTAAAAAGCAGTTATTTACGTTCATAGAAGATTTGTAGCAACAGCAAATACATATATAGCCGCAAAAAACTCATTCAAGTTTGAACTGCTTCAGAACATTGTTCCACATATCTAACTGTGCTCATAAATTAGAAACGAACACTAGCCAAATTCGGTCTTCAAGCAAAAGTTTTCGTGAAGCTAACCAGCATATAAATTTGACAGGAACGCAAAATGAACAAACCAAGACAATATACCTAGTACAAACACACACACACACACACACACACACACACACACACACACACATACACCTTGGCATAAGCAAAGAATTTTCATAAACTTGCTGCATACTTTTAGGCAGCCACACACTTACACACACACACACACACACACAGATAACCGCACGCATATTTTGTCAAGTAGAGGCTGCCATAAAATGCAAAGAACCAAAATTTATCTTCGAGACCAAAACAACGCTAGAGAAATAAGCGCAACTAGTCGAACATTTGTTGCAGCTGCTTCCTCTTTTTCCTCTACTTTTTCTTCTACCTTTTGCCCTATCCTGTTGCTGAGTTGTATGATTAATTTTTTAATTAAAAATTGTAAGCATAGCATCGAGTGTCAGCAAGCATCAACATAGCGAACACATTTTCATTATTGCGTTCACCTCAACCGCTAATATGTTACCGAAAAAAGAGAAAATCCCTACGGAGTTTTATTAAGCATACGCACCGTGGAACCATAGTTAATTTTTCATACTGTGCGAAGAAATTCTGCACAGTCATGTGGTCATTTTGGCATTCAATGCCGCTTGCCCTCGCAATCTCAATTTAAAGCACTTGATGCAATTTCCTCAAATGCAAATTTGCTTCTAAATGTGCAAGCGTTAGCGCGAGAGAGACGTACCAAGCGAGAGAGATAGATAGATAGATAGATAGACAGAAAGCAAACCCACTTGGCTTAATAATTGCATGCTCAGTGTCTGCTACAAGTTCAAGTGCCGAAAATTAAATGTAATATTGCCAGCAGCCAGACAATATGGTCTTGCAAGTGCAAGGGGTAAGTGAATTTCTGGTAAAAATTAGTTTCCTTACATGTTAACATACACTTGCAAGCTCACTGATAGCTAAATTATGCGTTGTAAAATGTTGATTAAATTTAGGCCAGCTTTCTTGTGTTCACGTTAAATTCAACGTCCACTTTTACTTGTGCTTGAATCCTTGGCTCATGAAAGTTACATAATACTGTCGCTTTCGGAATCACTACATTTTGAGATTAAATCTGATAATCGAATGAATTGGCGATGTGAAATAGCTTCTGAGCAATAATCAAAATGTTCACAAAATATAAAGAATTGAGTTGCAAAACTATGTGATTCCATATAGATCTAATTATAATCAGGCTGTTCCGTTTTCCTTTAAGGTCATAAAAAATACTTGTACTAGTTCCAAATAAGTGCATATATTAATTCGATTATTTTTATTATTTAGATTTTTTTGATTATTAGATTTTTTGATTAATTTGTTAAGAAAACGTAGTTTATTTAAATACAAAATCCATACAAGCCGGATCCTGTTAACGTTAACAGCGATGTATAGGTACTTTAACAGAGTAGCAGGGCTGTTGACTTTGCTGCTCTGTAAACTGATTTGATACGTATGCACGTACATATTTTGAGCACAAATGTTTAAAAATTCATTGTATCAAATATATTTATAGCTTACAATTTTCTTTTCAAAACTGCTCAATTTTCCAGCTCAAGTACAAAAAGATTTTGTTAGATTTTTTTTTTTAAAGACCTTGTAAGAATTGCAACCCCATTGGTTTTTTTTTTGTATATCAATTTAGCAGCTAAAAATAAGTGTTATTTAGATTAATTCACTGCATGTGTTATACTCACACTAACCTAAGCTATTTACATTTAAAATTGTTTTAACTGTGCACAACAAAAGCCAAGAAAATAAGCTCGCGTGGGAGTTAAGCTTTAAGTAATACACACATATGTATATAAACACACAAAGAGGACTTCATATAGACAAAAGGTCGTATAGAGGTCTATATTGGCCTAAATATGTGATTTGCTGTGAAAGGACAACTTTGTCATATTTGCCACAAGTAAGCAATAAAGGAGTTCATGCTTGTGTTGCCAGCCTGTCTTATACAATGTTATTGATACCTCAACTTCCGTTTAAACACACACATACATACATATACATACATACATACACACGGAAGGACAGACAAGGGAACCCTTTTGGCAATTCCCGCAAGTCTTGAGCGTCTTGCTAACATTTTTGATGTCTGCTTGGGAGCTTTACTGATGACAATAAAGCAAACTTCCAGCTGTTTATTAACATGTTTCTTTGTCAATATAGTAAATGTATATATACTCGTATCTTACATATACTCACAATACACATAATTTGCTTAACTGACGTTGATAGTCAAGTGGCGGCAGCTGCGTCTGTGTGTATGTGTATGTGTGTGTGTGTGTGTGTGTGCGTGTGTATGTTTCTGTTTACAAGTTTCGTCTTACAAGTGAAAAATTCCTTTAGGCCAAATTGTGCATTAAGAAGATTGTTTTACTATTGTTGTAAGACACACAGATACCCATACACATACAGGCTAAGAATACCTTAAATACATGACGTCGCATTGGGAGACAAGGAAACTTGCCTGCAGCTTCGTCTGTCTCTCTCTTTCTCACTTGCTGTCATTCCACTCAACAAAAGGATTCAAATTTCATTAAATCTCATACAAAAGTATCAAAATGCCATTGTTGTCATGACGCTCCACACACACACACACACACACACACACACGCACACTTACAGACATTGCACTTGCCCCAGACTGCGACTTTGTGCCCCAAACTCTTATGGTTGGATCCTTGTCGACACCAAAGTGGAGCTATGTATCTGCAGGATGCTTGCTTTGTAGGCGTCTCTAGCTACATATTGGCAACTGCTGTTACTTTGGGCCTTTTATTCGATTTTCCTTTCAAGCAGCTCAAATTTGTTTAGTGTGTATGTGTGCGTGTGTGTATTTGAGTGTGTTGTTGTGTGCGTGTTGTTGTTGTTAGCTGTGTGTTTGAGTGTGCGCTTGGATGTTTCAGTTTCTTAAGCTTAGCTGCAAAGCATTGATCGCTATTATCTATAATGGAAAACTTAATAGACTACACACCACTTTTGTTGCAACAAAACCAACATCGAATTTGCTTCAAGTGTTTCTAGATAATCGAAAAATAACTACAACAACTGCCAGCAAAACAGTTAATTTAGCGTTAGGTATTACATGACACATAAAGTGCTCGATAACTGTCCAATAAGTCGCATATTGCTGGAGATTGTCTTAAGCGCAATTGCTGCAAAGTACTTGAATATGTTATTAAAAGTTTCAGAACTAGTTCAAGAATTTTGTACACAATACAGAGTTATTAATTGTTTAACTGTTTAAACTTTAAATTCATCAGGTAAAGCTAACAGACAGGATCTCCTACAATTCTGTTAAAGTATACAGCTCTGTTAACGGAGCAAGATTCGGTTTGCATGTCTTTTAGACAGCTTTAAACTAACTAATTACTCCCTGTTCCCATTAAAAATGGGAAAAAGGGAGTTATAAAGTACTGCAAATGTGTGTAACAGGCAGAAGGAGACATTTCCGACTATATACACAATATATATTCTTGATCAGGATCAACAGCCAAGACGAACTAGCCATGTCCGTCTGTCTGTCTGTCTGTCTGTGTGTCTGTCTGTCTGTCTGTCTGTCTGTCCGTATGAACACACAGATCTCGGAAACTATAAGAGCTAGAGACACCAAACTTGGCATGAAGGTTCACGTATACCATACGCAGATCAAGTTGATTTCAAATTTCGGATGCACCCCCCCGCACCACCGTAAATCGCAAAAGACTCCCACACAATTTAAAAGATAGAGCTTTGATTTTTAATACACATATATGTTGCATCAATGTTGATCTGCTGTGAAAATTTCAACACGATCGGATAAATAGCACCAAAGTTACGAAATAATCTATTACCCCCGTCTCAGCTGGCAGAATCAACAGTTTGACAGGCACTTTACGAGTTAAGTGCACTGCTTGCTTGAGTTGCCGCTGAACTGCTTGATATGCAAAGTGGGAGCAGGGAGTCTCGTAGTCGGGCACACTCGACTAGAGCATTCTTACTTGTTTTAATTAATTATGCAAAAAATTCAGTCTCAGACACTAAAAAACGTGTTTTTGAATTTCTTTTCGAATATTTGACCCAAAACTGCGTTTTTGGTTCGATTTTCGGAAAAGTAGCCCAGCTGTACATTTACCTTAATTCATTTTCGAATATCAAGTCAAAATATATAACACTTTAAATTAAGTTTTCAATATTCCAAACTGGAATAATTTGTACCTATTTTTGTGACAATTTTTATCACATGTGATATGTTAAGCTAGGGTTACAGTGGCATGTTAAGTTAAAACCACGCTTACATATTAACAGTAACAGCTGGCTTACATTACCTTTGTTAATGGTGTAAATCCCCAATATTATGGACTTCCGTTGCCTGCTCATCCAATTAGCTGCCGTTGCTGCCATTATTTCTTCTACCTGTCAGCAACTTGTGCGTTTCCATTACTTTATTCAGTAATTTACACATTTGGTAATTTGCAAGTCTACTTAGAGGCTGCCAGCACAGAATGCCTATACACACACACACACACACATACACGCAACACAGATTGTACACGCATACTCGCAATTATTTCAATCAACTGTGTCGCGAGTGTCGCACACAGCCTCAAAAATGTGTGCAGTAGATGCCTAATCAGCCACCCACAGCTCGAGTTTACCATCAACAATCAGCCAAAACCACCCAGCCATCCAAAACATGTCTCTATCATTACAACTTTTGGCAAACAAACTTTTCAAATTGCTTTCGCATTAAAAATCACTAAAATACGTTTCTCGCATCGCTGCTTACAAAATGGCGTTGTTGTTGTGTATTAGTGTGTACAAGTGCGTGTGTATTTGTGTGTGTGTGTGTGCGTGTGTGCTGCCTGTTTGCTTACGTTAAGTGTCATTAAGCTTTTGTCAACTCATCAACGTCGCTTGCTGCATCGTTTGCTTTTGGTAAAAGTTAAGCATATCAAAAACATAAATTAAACTAGTAAGATGGTTAAATAACTACTTAAGTGTACTCGATCCAAAAATACCCTGCAAATAAATCAAGCTTCAATACGTTTTGAATTGCTGATGCGCTCTCATCTGTCGATTCATTGTTTTTTGATACTATTGATAGTTTTACATATTAAGGATTTTGCTCACTTGGTATTCACTTC
The DNA here is from genome assembly GCA_949708635.1 of Hirtodrosophila cameraria. NCBI lineage: Eukaryota > Metazoa > Arthropoda > Insecta > Diptera > Drosophilidae > Hirtodrosophila > Hirtodrosophila cameraria. Next base: position 67,717,859 of record OX453089.1, on the reverse strand, counting down.
AAATGAATTTCCAGCCTCTAAATTCAGAGACTTTTTTATTTCGGAGGCATTTCATTTGAAGTGAATACCAAGTGAGTATAAGCCTTTAAAAAGAAATAGTTAAAAAATGGAAAAGATTTAAAAAACCTCAAAAAAGTAATTGTCAACTGTACCAATAAACAGAACTATCAAGTGATACTATAGTCGATAGTTTTTCAACAATATATCAAGTCTTTTTGAAATCCTTGCATATTTAACACACATACTTCATTAAATATGTCTACTTTATAGGGTATGCAAAACATATGCACGTCAGTTAAGCATCGTATTGGATTAAAAGTCATTGTTCACAGGCTTTCAAAATCCCAGCCAAGCCACAAATGCGAGTCGATCATTTCAAACAAACTTGACCACAGCAAAATTGCTGTAAACAATATGAAAGTTCAGCAACAATTTGATAAGCTTGTGTGTTGCAGCATTCGACAAAACCGCAAATCATTGGCTCGAATCATACTGTGCTTTCGACAAAAAAACAACCCACAAATTATCACACATACGCCATGTGTGACTCGTTTGGGTCAAGCAAAAAGTTGTTAATGTGTTTGGTTTTTGTTTTGCATTTTGTTTTTAAGTTAATTGTAACATTTTTACAAAACTTATTTAATTTTTACAAACATTTCTTAAAATTTTGTTTGAAATTAGTTGCATGTGCTTTTGTTAAGGAAAGTTTTTTTAATTAAAGCTTAGTTTGTTTGCAGTTAATGTTTAAGAAAACAAAACTTAACTATTTTAATAGTAATATTATGTATAAAATATGCTTGACTTTCTTTACAATGCCCATGATATTAGTTTACTAACTAAAAACGTTTAATAGCTCAAGAATTTGTCATACCATTAAATCAAATGCAAGTACTCGTAATTTTAATTGGCCATAAGCTGGTCGGTACTCCATCCAACTGCCAGCTGTTGTCCAGTGTCACAGTCAGACATACACGTATATCATATGATATTCTACCCATATCAATAACCAACGGTCGCAAAAATGCAATTTTAATTAGCCGAACGTGCGACAAACGCACGTAGAACGCATAACCGCAAGATGGTGCTGCAATTAGGCAACTGGCATTGGATAAAGTTCAACAATTTGCACTGCTGCCAGTCAGTCCGACAACCAGTCAGTCAGTCAGTCTATCAGTCAGCCATTCAGTCAGTTATGCTGTCCTTCAGTCTGTCAATGCTATCTCCTGCTGTTACGTGCTGCTACAGCCAAACAAAATTATGTGGCCAACATTTGCTGGTGGCGCATTTCGCGGCCAAATGCTGCAAGCTGATGCGACTCGTTTGTTTTGCAATGCCCAAATTACTTTATCGATTTGTACAATTTGGCGTATTGCATACATTACAGCAGTTCCATAGCTACACAGTTCCACAGCTCCACAGCGTTCAGTGGACAAACCGAGCACGCTAACGAGCCTCATTAGTGGCATGCGTGGCGCATTGGCAGTGGCAAGTGGCCAGTGGCACTGCATGGGGCAGTGCCAATTCCAATGCCAAAATGAAGCTGGCTAAGTCCGCCTGTTGACATGTGAGCACCACGAACGTGATTTCTTATTGGATTCGCCAAATGATGATTGCAAAGCGATGCCTCAGCGATGCTCTGCATTTCTTAGACAAAAAGAACTGTTTAGCGTGCCAGGAAATGCAAACATTTTTGAAAAATTAGTTTTGCAGTTAAACAGTTCCATGTTTGAAGTTCTTTTCACTTTCTCTTTCAAACATATTATGATAGATTTTTACAACAAGCACATTTGTCAATACCATGACTGTAAGTAACACAATAATTTGAGACGAACTGGGCTTACGATTTGAACCAATATCTCACTTTGTGATTCGAAAAAATATTTATCTAAAATTTATTTGAAAGCTGTAGTGATTCAAGATTCGTTTCAGTTAGAAAATATATCAAAAGTTGATCTGTATACCGATTTACAATCATGGTTTTTCTCATTTTAGTAAGAATTTTTCCAACAGAAACTAACAAAATTTTGAATTGGAATCAAATATTTTCTTAATTACTGTCATAATATTCAAAATTACTATTTTTTAGATGCTTGTTGCTATAAAATGAACATGCCAAAATATCATCCTCAATGCACTTTTCAAGAATTTTACATACATTTCAAAATGGATTATAAGTTAAGCGAAATTTGATTAGTCTTGTAATTTTATTAATAAAGCCAATGCATAAATATTCAATATTCAATTCCTATTAATAGCTTACCTAAGCAACCAATTAGAGTTGAGTATTTAATAGCAAAAGATATCCCAATGCTGTCACTTTTTTCATCAATTCATATGCAACTATTTAATATGCGAAACACAAGCCAGAGCAATGTGCCAGCAATTAGTAAATGCCACTATTGGAATGAAGGGTGTAAGGTGAAAAGGTTTCAATATTACAAGTATTGAAAACAATACTCGTATGAGTGTATATAACTGGCTGATGTAAAACGGATGCTGTCTGTCAATTGAAATGCATTAATATGGCGTATGGGTCTTAACACTATTAATTACATGACCAATGAGTCAATATTATGACAATTGCTACTGAGAGCATGGAAATGTTGTCAATGTTGCACAAAAGCAGCAACAGTAGCAACAGTAACATTACAATGAGTACAATGAGAAGAAGAACATTCTCAATCAATTAATTTGCAACATTGCCTGCCAGAGGCTTTTAGGCAATTTGATTGATTTTATGTAGATTTGAACAACAGGACTACTTAATGGTATATGTATATTGCCAATAAGCAGGAATCATGGAATGCTATTAAATATTTAGTATAGTTAATAGCTACAATTTAAACTACTTAATGCAACATAAAAAGTATCTGAGAAAAGTTGAAATTGGAACAGATGAACAGACGGATAGTTGGACAGAATGAATCCTAAATTTAAGAAATAATAACAAATTTGATATTTTTAAACTTTATCACGCAATTGATCACATTATTTAGTCAAGCTTGAAAATCAAACTATAACACATAAAATTTTCATTCACCGGTCATCATAAGTAGTTATCGCTATCCTCATCACTATCCTCAGCACTGTTCAGTCGCATTGCACTGACCACGGTTTCAGGACATTTGGGTTTCATAACTGGCAAATCCAACTCATCATCGGAACGATCTGCACGCCGTTGAGAGTGAAATAAAAACTTGCTACGACTACGTTTTATCATGCGACGGTCCAAAGTTTTTGATCTATCACTCATTTGCTTGGAAGTTTCCCTTTTGCTGCAGTGCGGCTTTTCCTTATTCTGCAGTTCATAGATTTGTAAGCCTTTGCGTTTAGTGAATGGACTTGAACTTGATGGATTGCCCATTTTTGGTTTAGGCTTTCCCACGTAGGGTCCCTCCTCACCAAAGCCATCTGGATAGGTTTTCTCGGGCGGTTCCTGCTCACGATAGTAGTATCTATTGGGTATTTCAGCATATGCATCGCTATCATATGCCGAATTGTCATCGTCTGAAGATTCTGTAGTATTTGAGCTGGAATCAGTTTCGTAACTTTTTGGAGTTTGTTTTTGGATTGTAGTCGTTACTTTTTCTTCAATTTTTGGTTGTTTTCGTTTTCGGGGAATTGGAAAAGGCCTGTCTGTATCTGCCATTCGTTGTCGCACATTAACTTTGACTTGGGGTCTATTGATATTATTTATGGTGGAGTTGGGTGTGTGTAATTTTTCCACTTTGATTGGCTTTGGTGGAGGGTTGGGTATGGTTTTGGGTTTGATTGGTTTTGGTTTTATCGTTGTGATAGGCTGCAACTTGGGCTTAGTAAACTTATTGTCATCATCTTTGTTAGTTTGCTTCATCAGCATTTGCAACAATATGGGCAGTTCATTATGTTCAAACTTATCCTTAAGTTCTTCTTGCAGCTTCTCACGTGATTTTGGCTTTGATTTCTTGCCCGTCTCCAATGCAAATGTTTCTAAGGTATGCTTGTAGCCATACCAATAAAAATAGTCCACAATCAACTGATTGAGCAGATACAGCAATCCACGCTGCTCCATATCCCCACCGCAGAGTGGTTCATTCTTTTTGAGTTTCGTCTGCTCACGCAGCATTTTAAGGACCTTCACATGCAGTCCACTGCGCATTTCATCCAAGGTTCCATTTCGCTCGAAATGCTCCTTGATGCTCTCCTCAATGAGCTCCGCATAAGAGTTATCTTCCATTTTCGACAAATATTTAAATCAACAGAAATTTGAAATTCATAGAAATTTATAAATTTACAACAAATTTGATGTGTGCTTACGAGCTCTGAAGTTAGTTCTGTTTTAAACTAGGTAAAATCTATCTAATACATGGCTAAAGGCTTGCTCAGTTTTAACTTTTTTTTAAACGTCTACAAAGTTTTTGTCAAGCCTTCGGCCCCAGCTCGTTAATCATGTAGATAACCTTGAGTTGCTCGTAGACTGCATACATTAGCCATTAGTTCAACTTTTCACGTCGTTGCCAAGTTTTCAGGTCTATTTGGCTAAGAGCATGAGATAGAGAGCAATGAGTGCTTTTGACCATTATGATTCAATCGATGTGTTGAAAAGTGTGTGGAAGTTTAAAGTGCGCTATTTAAAGTGCATATTTAAAAGGACCTTTAATGGAAATAATTATAAGCTACACAATTTTCAATGTTACGAAAGTATTTGACTTTAATAATATTATTTTACAATTCTTGAATCTTTTAAATTTTGTTAATGTCTTTTGAATTGTAAAAAAATGTGATTGAAAAGCGTTAAATCACTATTTAAAGTATTTATTATAACATGCAAGTTCCGAGTAAAAATAAACAAAAAATAAAATACAATTTTTCATACAAAAACTAATTTTTCAACAAATTGTTTCTATGACAGGTGCTATTTTTCGAATAGAAAATATTAAGATAAAAATTGTGAAATTTTATTAAATAATTTTAAAAAAATGTTCACGAAAAACTCATATTAATCATAATCGACTAATGGTTAGTCTGAATCCAGTTCAAACTTGTATCAAATATGTCATCAACGGAGTTTAGTTCGTTTTTCCAAGAAGCTCAAATATTAACATTATAAAATGTATGATTATATGGAATTCAAAAGAAAATAAGACTCTTAAAAGAGTCTCATTTGAGACGGTTTTTGGAGGCTGTACCGTTGTTGCACTCAGAATGCTCTCAATTGAGACAGTTTTCGGAGCGTTCATTATTTTTGCTCTCAAAGCGATCCTAATTAAGTCGATTTTCGGAGCGTTCATATTTATGACTCACAAAAGACTTTATAAAAGACTCTTTAAAGACTCTCAAAAGAATATTTGTCGGGTAAGTTTTCGTTTGCTGCATATATTTACGGTTATTTTGTGATTTTGCCTGAAAATTGTAATGAATGAATTGATATTCATTGTTAACATTAGTGCGTTCGAAGTGAGAGAGTTAAATACATGTGAATTTGTGTATGTGCGTGGCAGCTGACCTTCGAGGTAACTATATTACTATCACCTTTATCTTGTTATTTAAATTTTTATATTTATGCAGGGGCCTTTAGCAAAGTAGTCCGAAAATAATCTCAATTGAACATAAAAAACAATCCTTTAGGATTCTTAAATTCATCCGAATAGGACTCCTCCATTCAGTCTAAAAAGAGTCTCGAGGAGGTCCCGCGCAGTGAAAAAAACGGTCTACTAGACTCTTTTAGGAGCACAAACAAGAGCAAAATAAGAGTCTTTAAGAGCTCCTAAAAGAGTCTCATGGTTTACTGGGCAGAACTCAAGTATTCTATATCCACTTATCAAATATAAGCAAATTGATGCTTTTAATTCCCTCAAATTTACTTATCGATTTGTTATGAAACGTACAGTTAACAAAATTAAATTGCTTTATCTTTAAGATTTGAGCTGCGTATGATTTACAAAAACCAGCATACCAAATTTGGAATGAGCCAACGATATTGATGCTGATCAAGAATATATACCCCAAATACACACACACAGTCTATATAGGGTATTAAAAGTATCGCATATGCGTCCGCTTGCTCTAGAAAATGAGCTTATAGAGCAACTTAATGAGATGCTGTGCCTAATTAAACTTTGTACAGAGAATTGTTAAAGGTACTCGTAGATGGTGGCTAGGCAAAAAAGTTGCCGATAACTGCCGCCAGAGTGCGCTGCTAACTGCTGTTGCCGTTGTTCTTGCCATTTTCCTTTGCCTTGTATCAGTTGCAAAATTTATTGCACTTAATGGAATTTAAAAGTTTGTTTACTTCAGCAAGTTGAACAGGCAAGGCAAAGGCGCCATTTTACCACCCACAGTGTCTGTGTGTGTGTGTGTGTGTGTGTGTCTGTATTTGTGACTGCTAACGACAATGGCGTTTAAATGAATTTATGCTTAAGCGATAATCATGCAAATTAATAGTTCCACAAGGACTTAAAAAGTAGCATTTGACTTTGCCACGCATCGAGTAGAAAAATATACAAAACTTTATTTTTCTCAGGCGAACAAAATTGAGAAAAAATATTCAGAGGGCAGACAAAAAAGCAGTCGAGAACTTTCTGTCTGTGTTGGGTTTTGTAGGTGCTGGCAAAAGTAGTTTGCTCAGCAATTGAGCCAAAGAAATATTTAATAACTATTTTCTTTTCGTTTTTTGTATTTTCTGTTAAAAGTTCTCTTTGCTTTTAATTTTGTAATGGAATTGTTAAGAGCTGTTGAGCTATTGAAGCAGCTGGCTGATTTATGGCCTAGCCAAAAGTTTTTTGAGCGTAGGGATTAAAAAAAAAACACACACACACACACACACAGAAAAAAACTAAGATAAAATGGCGGCCGCAGCTGCCTTTAAGTTAAATGCAACTGCTGTTTAAATATTTGTTCAACTAATTAGTAAAAGTGTTGCCAAAAAAAAAGTTAGAGATGAAACAACAAAATAAAAGGCACCCAAATAATACTCACAAAATGCTGCGCCATTTCCGGTTTATCTTCCTTTTGTAGCAAAGCCAATTAGACAAAATGGCTGCGACACATTTCCGCTGGTTGAACTCTACACTGAGCCTCATGCGTTTGCTAAAAGTGTGCTCTTTTTTATGGTGGTTACCAGAACAATGTGGTAAGCTTTGCAACGCACTTAAGTCTAAATCGATAGATCCCATATATTTATGGTCTTAGCCATATTATCATTGTCTGGGTACTTTTTTCGATTCTTCTTTTTGTTGTGTTCGTAAACGTTTTACTATTTGCGCTGCATTGATGGTAAATTGATATTTATGGTCTTAGCCATATTAACATTGTCAGGGTACTTTTTTTTTGATTCTTCTTTGTGTTGTGTTCGTAAACGTTTTACTATTTGCGCTGCATTGATGGGTTGTAACGCACTTAAGCTTAATTGATATTAATCATTTATTTTTATTCTTTCACGTATAATATCTTTTGAGTAAACTTTTTGATTTTTCTTTGTGTCGCATCCGTAAACGTTTTACTACTTGCGCTTCTTTGATAAATTGTACTTTACTTATAACACACAATTTCTCTCTTTTGAGTACACTTTTCAATTCTTCTTTGTGTCGTATTCGTAAACGTTCGCTGCGTTGCTTTGTTATACATTTTTTCAATGGTCAAACCTTTTTATAATATCACTTTAATTTGTGGGTCACAAATTCGAACCATACTATTTTTTAAGTGATATAAGAATGTATGCAGATGATAATCATTTCATGTGTTAAAAACTGATATCCAATAAAATATATTAGATTTTTATTATTATTATCAATGTTAACCAAGATAACACAACATCCATACAATAATGTAAATCATGTCAAGGATAATCAACTTTCTAAAGATTCCTCACATTTTATTACAAATCTGAGCCATTGTAAAAGAGTATTTAAGCTAACGGTGTAACATTGTTTTCTTTTAATTGTTGCTCTTGTTGTTGTCTATCGAGCATTGTCCTTGTTGTTATTACCGACACACTTTCGCATTTGCTAATCGCATTAATTATGCGATGCTTTCAGTTGCTGCTGGGCCTTTAGAGCTGCAGGCAAATGGGCAACAAATTGAACAAAGGCAAACTGCAGGCGAAGATAAGGACAGAGACATATAGAAAGAATGAGAGAGAGAGAGAGATTGAGAATGAAGTGCGAGACAAGATGGCAGGCTACATTTCCGGCATAATTGCCTCACTAGGGAATTAAATTGAACGCAAATTTGCTACGGCAATATTTACAGAAGATGTCCATTTATTTCATTAATTATCAATTAGTTTTTGAAAATGATTATGCTAGATTTATTAGTTGGCCATTGCTGCCAACTTTTGCCATTTTCAAATAAGTTTGGACAAATTTCAATTGAATTAATAACAAACAGCACTTAATCAAATTGTATTGTGAAATTCAAATTATGTTATAGAATATATTGTTGGGAAAGTGCAATAAAGTGTATTAGCAGATTTAAATTACTTGAATTGTAAATGGCTAAAGTTAGTTTTATTCAATTAATTAATTAATTTTCAAGAAGTTATTGAGGTTTACAGCTTTTTAACAGCTTTTACACTTGTGGTTAGGTTTAAAAGCTCTGTTTAACATAAGCATGTTATGTTAAAACTCTGTAAGTAGAAGCTGTTACAGACAGTTTGTGTAAGACAGACAGTTACTTAAAATTACCAATATGCTTTCTAATTGTCTTAATCATAGACTCTGCCTGAGAATTTGAAGATTCACGCAACAATCCGATAACCTCAGATATGCCACTTGGACGTCCACGATGTGCCTTGGTTACCATGGCATATAAAACTCCCGCACAAGCTCCACGCTTGCCCTCCCAATTCTCCGGACTTGGATCAAGTCTGTTGAACAAAACACATTTTAAAATTTAACTACCACATTTGATAAATATTCAAAAAAAAAACACTTACTTTTCAAGCATATCAAATGCTTTGGCAGCCACCCAAAATTCTTCACACCTGTAGCACTCATTGGCAATTAGCTGTAGTAAAAGAAATGCCTCCGCATTTGTGTCTCTTGTGATGAACACATTCCAGGCCAACTCTGGATGCGCACAGTGTATGTGACACTTAGCCAACACCATACAGTAGGTATGCTGATTCTTTATATCCATATCGCTAATTTGCATTAACAGCTCCTCAGCCTCCTTGTAATAGCCAGTTGCACATTTGGCCTGTGCAAAGTTGAAGTTGAAAACATCATCGTTCACAAAATAGCTGCGTATGGAGTTCATATAGACGAGCACCTCCTCGAATTGCTCATAGAGAAAAAATGCCGAGGCCATGCTTTGTCTTCCTGGTATTGTATCGCATTCGGTGGCTGAGCTGCCCACAAGATGAAGATTTTGCTGTGCCGTCTTGATGTGCTCCTTCTGCAAGTTAAAAGACGTTGGTTATTCTTTACTTTGGTCTCAAAACAAAAAGCGAATAAAATTCAAAACGCGAAATCCAGTGTCAGAAAAAGATTTTTTTGTAGAAATAATAAAGAAAACTTCGTTTAAAGTTGTCAAATACCAAACAAAGCGAGTTAACAGTGCTGTTTAATTTAACAGAGTATCGCTTAAAACAGCTATTTTGCTGCACTGTTAATGTTTACAGCACTGTTAAGGACGCTTTTATTGTTTTTATCATATATTCTTTCAAAAAAGCCAACCTCCGCCAGCGGTAATCGAATTCTTGAATTTTTCTGTATTTTTGACATCAAAAGCAGAATTTTTGGATCGTTTTTGGAGTGGAAGACTTCAAGTTAAGAATTCCTTAGACGTTAAAGAGGGCAGAAATCCTATAATCATAACACTTACCGAACCAAGTTGCTGTCCCAAAGCCGCATGCACCACTCCTTTGAGTATATACTCGTGTGGAGATGTAGGCTGCATCTCTTTCATAAGAGCATGCGCCTCCTGAACATCTCCCTGCTTCAGATAATATATGGCCAGATTCAAACGTGCCTCGGGCACAATATTGAGCAAAGCTGGTAGCACCCTGAGTGCGCCTTCACCATTCCGAAAGACCACCAAATTGTGACGTATCAAATCAGCACCAAAGGTGCCATTGTCTGCAATATTCTTGATCTCCTGCTCGGCGACGCGTCCGCTGAAAAGACGAAAGCGATTGCAGGCTTTCAGATTGATGGCAATGGTGCTATCGCCATGCTGATTGAGATACACTTCGAGCACCTCCTGCGACATGTCATAGTAATCCAGTTTGTAGAAGCACAAAGCCAGATATACATTGATGGCCATAAAGTCCTTGTTGTCCACCAGCACGCGCTTATACACATCAATGGCCTCCTGATAATGTGCACGCATATAATGCATGGATGCCAAACTCAGCTGTTGCTCCACACTGGGCGTATTGAGCAGCACCTCCAGCAGCTCTGCCCACTGCTGATCATCGCCCAGCTTGTGGGCCAGATGAAAGAGTAAACGTTGCTTCAGTGGCGTAATCGCAGTGCCTTCCATTAGCTTCTGTGCCTCCTCGTACAAGCCCAAATAGAACATGCAGACGGCCACATTGAGCTCCAAGTGTGAATCAACTGTTTTCTGGCGCTGTTTGATTTCCTGATATTGATTAAGCGCCTGCTGATAGTCACCCAAATGAAAATTACAATAGGCAATCCATTGATCGATTTGTTGCTGCTGCTTTTCATTATCCTGTGCTGATTCCTCCCCCTCCGCCTGCTCGTCACTGGCGTACTTGAGTGAGAAAAATGTAAAATTAAATAGTTTCAGAAAGCTGGAAAATATCAAGTATCGAGTTTTTTATACATTTGCAGAAGGTATTGCGATGCGAACTAAGTAGTCACTCAGTATTCAAAACAATCTTTAGCAGTACAGCAGTACCGGAAGGATCGGATAGCTATAACCTTTAGATGTCATAGGAACAAGCTGTCGAAAACTTTGTGTTTTTTTAGATAACTTGACGAAACTCGGCTGCTTTAGGTGTCAAAACTTTATCAAAATCGCAAAGCTATCTTAGGGGTAAATCATCGAAGTATAGCAAGGGTATAGAACTTTCAGCACCCTGCTGTAGTAGTTTTGTGTCTTGTTTTTACTTACCTCGAGGAAGGCTCGGGCGCCTGTATAGTCACGCCTGATGATGAAATCCTCCAGCGTTGCCGGCGCTGGTGCCTTGCGCTGCTGTTGCATGCCACCGCTGCTGGCCACATGCCTCGAACTGGCCGAGTCAGTTTTGCCACGTGAAAGTATCTGTGCGGAGTAGTCTGTTAGTCAAGTAATTCCAGTATTTGAAGTATCTCAGCTATTTTCAGCTGTATCGCTTACCATTTTCTGCAGTAGCTTGTTTGCGTTTAGTTTTTCTTTTTTCTTGAAGTTGTGTTGTGCTGTCTTCAGGCGCTTGGTTACCGTTACGATTACGGTTATGGTTGCTTAGCAACCAACGTAACGTCGATAAAGCAGTTCCCATGCTTCACTGCAGCTAGCTACCAACTGTTGCTGACTATTTTACTCATGCAAATGATATCCTATATTCTTGGTTATATTCTCAGCTCTACTTTTGTTCTTTTTATTTTTATTTTCATTTTATTTTGTTCTTATGACTTTTGCCTTTATTTCTGCTGAGGCGTCAAATGTGTTGTGTTCATACCCTTTAGCCAAAGGACATACTTCATTTTTGTGTAATGTTTGTGACGTCAAATGTGTTATGTTCACACCCTTTAGCCAAAGGATGTACTTCATTTTTGTGTACTGTTTGCTTAAACGATTTTTTAATTACTGAATAGATTATATGATAAAAAAAAACCTGTTACTACAAAAATGTTAATGTTAGTAAAAGCAACATGTTTCAAGTAAAACACAAAGATTTATAATGTTATGTTAATAGCGCTGTTAATGTTAATGCAAATGTGACGAAATTGCTAACATTGCTTATTACATAGCATTATTATTATTAAACTATAAGTTTTGTATACCCTTGCAGAGGGTATTATAATTTTCGTTTTTATTAAGGGTATGCAATCATGGGTTCTTTGAAAACACAACTTTCATGTTGTTTCAGATTCCATTACGAGATTTCACTTGCATTCCACTTAAGCTGACTACAGACATCTAAGGTACAAGCTATAGTCATATCACTGGAATGCATTGTTGACACACTTGCTTTATTTATAAGGCGAACAAACTCATAAATATGCAGTCAGCCTGAAGAAAAATGCGTGTGTCTCTCACATCGCCTTGCCATTTGCAATGCTTTTACATTTTTTAGTTTTTGTTACAAGTTTTTTTTTGTTGTTTGCTGACATTGCTGAATGCTAAGTGTGCTTCACGTTTGATAGATATATGCATATAGTAAATGTGTGGGTTTTTATCTCTATAAGATTGCGTATAGATATATACAAATTTGATGAAGAAATTCTTTACCAAATTTTTTCATGATATTTTTTGTTTTGATTCAAATTTTTCTAATCTAATAAAAAACAAGTAAAAAGGTTGCGACTGCGATACACTCTTTTTTAGCCTCTTTGCGGAGTCAGAAGTGGGCGTGGTAATGGTATTTTTGCTCAAATCTTTCAAGTTTTGACATCAATATAGATACAGACTTTGCTCATTTGTGGGGGCGGGGTTGGGCGTGGTCAAATTTTTGTTTGTCAGATCAATCAAGAAAGTGATGAGTAGCCCTTGTGTCAAATTTGGTTACTCTAACTGTAAAACTGTAGAAGATATAGGTTTTTGCCGTTTGAGTGGGAAGGGGTGGGATGAGATCTTGACACTTTTTCTGCCTATGGTATATATTAACATATAAACCAAGTTTAGTTGCTCTAGCTTCAAAACTGTGGAAAAAAACTGCGTTCATACGGACGGACAGACACATTTCACAAACCCAATATACTCTTATTTTCTTTTTCTCTAAAAAACTAAAAAAAAGCTACAAAAACGAAAGCTGAGTTACCTTAAGATTTTTTGTGTTATGTGTGATCTTGAAATCAAGTCATGATAAGATTCTTATGGCAATTAAATTCAGAGAAATATATAAATGTGTTCCGCATGATAATCAAAAGGTTAAGAAAATCACATACTAGAGTTTTGCTAACTTTATGAGTTTCAATTCTTGATATTTTTATACTAAATAAATAACGTGTGATTTTTACCATTGAAATCTGCAACTATAATTAAAATTCTGAGCTTACAAATTGTTGCCACGCAATAAAAAAAATGATTTCTTATATCTCACAAAAGAAGTAGTTTCGTTGCATAAAATTTAAATGAAAAGGCACTGTTATTTGCAAACCGAAACCAACTCAGATCAGACAAAGATATTTAAGCTGAAACGTAAAAACTGTGTGTTTTTAATCTTTTTTCGCAGACATTTTCAACCAAAAAATGCAAAACCACATGCAAATGAAAGTCACTATTCCCAGGAGGCTTTCCACTTGACAACAAGAATTGAATATAAAAAATTTAGATAAAAAGAAAACAATCTGTTTGCTGGCTACAACAAAATAAGAAGATGCCAACCAACCAACAAAACAAAAAAAAAAAACAAAAAACACAACCACAACAACAATTTGGATATTGTGGAAACAAATTTATTTTCAAGTGCTGTGCAACGGTAACGAGTACTTGAATCATTTTAGTTGTCTGTGTGCTATGTGCTATGTGTGTTGTTGTTGTTTATTCAGAGCGCGCCTTTGTTTATGCTACACTTTATTGCGCTTTTGCAATTTCGCGTTTCCGTTTCCTGTCAAATCAGCCATAAAAAGCAAGTCGGGGCCCGTGACACCGCGCGCCTATTACATTTCGCAGTCGAATAAACAATGCCAACATCATTTGCACCTCCTTCATTATGGCTCTCGTTATTTGTCAAACAAATAAACAGCAGCGGGGGGAACTGGCAAGGGGCGAACATCGGGCGGTACGTGGAGCCCACTGTGAAGGCGTGACAGCCGACGTGCTACGTGCAATTGTCTCGCTCGGCCATGATTTTCCATCATTATCATTGCGCTCGTGTTTACATTTTTACAGCAGCTCCATACACTGAAATCCCGGATACTGAGAAAAAGACGAAAATGGAGAAGCACAGTGCGCAAAATACAAAATTAAGCTAATTTTATTTTTAACAGACCTATTCCGGTATCCACTTTCAGCAAAATGTTGCGAAAGTGAACTTTTTTAAAAATGTGAAATTGCATTAATGTCTTTCAGCTTTTTAATTGAATTATATTTTAATTGAATATTTATTCAATTCTTAAGCAATTGAAAGTGAAGTCTATTCAAAAATATTTTTAAAAGTTTGAATGGGAACATTTAACAAAAATTTATTTTTACAATCTTTTATCTTTTTATTAAAATATATTTTATATAAAAGTGAGTCTGTACACTTTTATATAAAATATATTTAAGCGAGTCATTACACTTTTATATAAGATATATTTTCAAGATAATTTCGGAAAAACATAGTGTGTGTTTTCAATAATTAAATATAACAATTCATACCTATTATTCATTTTTTGTACTTACTCATAATTTTCAATCTTCAAATTAATCCTTTAATTATTTGGAATATATCATTTATTCTTTATTTAGACTATTAATGCTATTTTTTGTTATCTCTAATAAAGGTGTTCATTAGTCAAATAAACGTGATGTCATAAGCATTAAACAACATCTTGAAATGTCTATTTTCAGTACTGTACATTTTGTACTAAGAGCCTATTCTAGTGATAGGGATAAGTTCCAATTTCGTAGACCAAATAGAAGTGTTCTTTTCTATATCTTTCAAATGTCAATGTTTCACATTTTATATTGACTGAACATTGCTCTTCATAATTTTGTGAGACATTTAACGATAGCTCAGTTTTCATACCTTATTTAAATTAAAGCGAACTAGTTTACTCGTTTTGTGTCACTGTGCGACGACGCTGGTGACGAAGACTCAGTTCCTGGAGTTCAAGCAGGCACCAAGTGACAATTTATTGTCATCTCTTCGTTGCCTTCGCTTAGTTCACGCTTGTTTTGCTTTGTTTTTACACTTGAGTATTTGCATTGCCTCCTTTCTGTTTTCATCTAGGACTTGGGCAAACTTGTTTTGTCCTGCTTTAGTTATTTTTATTGTGTTTTTTTTTTTTGTTGCTTTTTGCCACTCGCCTTAAGAAAAAATCACATGAAAATTGCGAACTTGCGAAATGAAGTGCAAAATTCAAACGGAAATTGAAATGGCAATGACAGAGTTGAATTCTCTTATTCTCTCTCTCTCCCTCCACCCACTTTATATATTTTCCATTTACTTAGTGCCTTTCCTGCCTCAGTTCGACTGGACCCATCTTGGGCACATGTTTCTTACCCACTTTTGCCTGCAGCTGCACAGATTTTGTATCTTCGACTGCTTCGCCTAGCTTCCAAATCAAGTTGAAGAAAATGGCAATTTTTTCAAGCGAAAACTAAACACTTGAAATGCGAAAATAAATAAAAAATGGACATCTTGGCGATTTATTGTTCATGATGATGACGTTGTTGTTATTGTTGTTGTTATTGTTCTACTTGTTGTTGCAACGTAGGCGCTGAGCGAACTTAAGCTTGAGTTTTGCGTGCCACTGAAGCATGCATAATATGAGTAACTGGACAGTGAACTAGTCGAAAATTGTTGCAAAGTTTTTCGCTACGATCAAATAATGCACCAATTTAATTTTAAATAAGTATGGATGTCTTATTCTCCCGCTATGTACTTTGTTCCCAGTATGATTCATTTGGATTGTTTGCGAGAGCTGGAGGTTGTTAAACTGATTGTTAATATGACAGCTATAAAATATAGTCACAAGATTTTGATACAGCTTGATAAACATCTGTGAAACCTAGCAATATAAAGTATTATCGCTTTTGATTGAAATATCTGTATACATTTTTTCTGCAATACTAATTTTTTAACAGATTGTTCTTATGGCAGATAAAAAATATAGCAGTCCGATACTTTGGTAACATACTACAACAAAGAGAAGGTGAGTTTGGTTATTATAAGTTGAGAAACAATAAAATTATTCATACAAAAACTTATGTTATAGTGATCCGATCTGGCCGATTCTGACATGTGTAATGCTTGCAGAAAGATAGCTTTAAAACTGAGAAACTAGATCGCATGTAAATAGACGGACTGTACATCATAGGGTCTGAGACGTATCCTTCAGTGCGCTACATATTTCGTGACAAAATTTTAAGATTTTTAAACGTTCCTTAAAATCTGATTTGATCTAAAAAAATATAAAAACGAGAAATCCAGTGGCGGAGGTCGACTTTTTTGCAGACGCTCTGCAAAGTTATAAATAAAAAAGTTCTTGAAAATTAGTTTGCTTATAATCTCATTTAAGACTAATACCAGAGACTATAAAGTAATATTTTATAGTATTTTATAGTCTTTGCTAATACATAATTGGAGTTTTTGCGCTATTTAACATTTCCTTATGTGTCGATAAGTGCTGATGAATAGGGTTTGAATATTGTGATATCTTTGGCTAAGGCCATGCGAAACTGTAAGGTTAAAAGCAGTTCAGCTATAGTTTGCAGCCAAAGGCCACCTGAAATTGTAATCTAAATAATACAGTCTTTTGAAAGTTGACCTAAAATACAATTAAAGCGTATAAAAACCCATGGCAATTTGGCACTTTCACTATGAACAGGGCGTTCAAAAGGCATCTAGTTTTTCAGCAGATATAGCAATGGGCAAAGGGGTAAGCACGATAAGAGAGGAGCTGTGTAAAGGTGTTAGAGCGATAGAAGGGAAGGGGATGAGCATAGAGTGCACTAAATTTCAAACTGGCAACTGTTGTTTGCAATTAGATGCATATATACTAAATTGTTTCGTGGTTTGGGTGTTTTGGGAGCTAATGCGAGCCATTTTCAAATTTATTTAACAAGCACACACACATGCATACAGCTGTTGAGGGCCAATCAGACACATACACACACACACACACTAACATGTTGCGATATTGGGAAAATGTTTTTTGGTAAATGTGTGAAATATTTTGGTTGGTTTTTGTGTAGCTTGCCCTCTAATTTGCGTATTTTGTATGATTTGGCGCATTTACATATTTTAATTAAAACACAAATTTAGCGTTTTAAGCCAAAGCTCAAATTCAAAATCAAAACCAAAGCGCAAAATGCTCGAAATACACATATTTATCCATAGCTATTCAGTTGTGACTATATGCGTATATAATTGTGGCTTGTGCGTCTCTTATTTGATGATTTTCAACAGAAAGTTATTATTATGTACTGTATGCAATTGTATAATGTTACGTTAAAGTTGGTAACAGGAATTTAAATGATATTCATAAGCAGCTTGTATCCTGACAAAATGCGACGCAATGTTCAACTACTTTTTGGAATTTTTTAACCTACGCTACATGCTTGCGGGCCTTTGGTTGTTTTAATAAATATTTCAACAGCAGCGTACACACTACCAACACACACACACATACACACACACTGTGAGACAGACATAGTTTACTATCTACTAAATATTTAAACGCAGCCTCAGATCGTAAAAGCAAAATGTATGCAAAGTGCATGTCGAGCAGCAATCGAGGCGAACTGTAAAAATACAAAAAATAAAAAACTGTAGAATTCGAGCTGGAAAATTAAAATAAATAAAAGTAGACATCGAGCAAAGGCAGCAAACAGGCAAAGATGAAGGCGAAGCCATGAAAACAAGAAACAAGTGTGTATATATTCGAGTCGAGTGTTTGCTTTGAAAATACCCTGTAAACTGTTCGAACATAAGCAAATTGAAATATATATTTATTAGCCGTGTTTCGAATTATACTTGAAAATCAATTTCACAGATAATTGTGTAGCCTTCTTTTTGGAGTATGATAATATTTAGACGCTGAGCCTTTTTCCACTTTCAATTAATTTATTTTTGCCCCTGCAAGTATGCTTTACATATTTCTGTCTAATTGATTCGAAAGTGGAACTCAGAGCAGGAATGTATTGCACATCAATTCCACATCAATTCCACAAACATGTTTAAAGCTAACTCTTAGGAACCCACAAGAACGCAAACGTTTTTGTTAATTAAGTTCAGTTTCAAAGTCTGTACATTTTTCCGTGGAATTGAAATGAATGTGAATTGCGAGCAAGGCTGTATATTAAAGCTTTAAGCTGTGTAGGAGACTCGTTTTTGATTTCGGACATTCCATAACATCTACTGGATGCAGTATACAAGCTTTGAAAGCATTCAACATATATGTACATTGTGATATACTTATTCAAACATGTGAATCATTCATGCTAAGGATACATTTCCAGGCATATAGATATATATACTCATTGAAATTGTTTTCTGCTATACTGAAGAATACTTTCATAATCCAATATTTGATATTATTGAAATCTGTCAATGAGTCTAATTAACAAATTTGGTTATACAGATCTAATTTTGTCTCAAAATTAGTTATAATCTTACGATCAATGGAAACTAAAAGATTTTCTGCTACCTTGTACCCAACAAATGCACAACTTAATAATACCCTCATAGTTCGCTTTTATGGGTGCTGGGTATGGTAAAGGCAGAAAAAAATGCAACAATATTGAATAAAGTTAGTACCTGTCGAGCTGTTGTGTTCCATCGTATGCTGCATGTTATATATACTACACGTTCTTGTATTTTTACTTAGGTTTTCTTTTTTTTATGCCAAGTATTTTTGCTGGCCCGGCGGTGCAAAGCAGTCAACGGGATTCACACCCAAAGTACCCATAGAATCATGCATGAAATAAGTAGTATGCAGGTATGTGTGTGTCTGTGTGTGTGTGAGTGTGTATGTTTGCGTGTGTGATTTCTAATAAAAACGAAAATATGCAAACATTTCGTAACATCTTTTCAAAGCTTTGCAGTTAGAAAACTAAATTTATCTAAGGCTTTACTGAAACTATTTATAGATCTACAAAGTTTTATTGATAAGTCAAAACATAGGCTATAATATTCTATGTAAATATCAAGCACATAATGCATTTTATATGGAAAGACCAAAACATTTGCAGAGTGTGCTAATTATAATTAAATAATTATTTGGGCTAATTATTCGCCATGCGACCAAGTTTGCGTAGATTTATTATCGCGTTTGCGGGTTTGTTCCAAAAACCAAATTGTAATAACAAATTTGGCACAATATATATTTGTGTTACAAAATGGCGAAAATAAGGGATAGGGGAGATGTACATATAGTAAGACAGTTTCTAATATTACGGCCATGTTTTTTTCCGAATGTTTGGATCGGAATCGAATATAGGAATATAGATGATATAATTTAAAAAATTGTTCATTAATTTTTGGTAATTTTAATTGAACAGTTTTTGTAAAAATCATTATTAAAATTTGAAGAATTTTTATATTTTTGTAACTTTTTAACAACTATTTTAAGCCAAGTTATAGTAAGTTTTGAAAACGTTTTAATATGGCTTTAAAAAGTGCACCAATTCGATTTCATTCATTTTGATTTATTTGATTTGAAACACATTATTTTTGCTGATATTTGTAATAAATAAACCTTAGAAAGCTCAGTTCTAACTGTCACTTTTTCGAGCTCAGACAGCTAGTCTCAAAAATTTTCATTATCTTATTTTGTGCCTTGCAGTGCACAACAAACTTTCTTATTTTTTACTTTCTTATTCTTTACTTGCCGATCGAGTTTCAATTTGAAAATCCACCTGAGAATTGCTGTTATTTCTATCTTATTTATTTATTTATTTTTTATTATATGCTATTGACAACATATGATAATGAAATTACTTTGTCGTGTTCTCTTCATCATGCAGTTCGTTTCGGATCCGCAAACTTTCCCGAAAGTGTCTTAAAAATGGATATATATGTCAATATAGTTGATAGTTCAATTGGAACTAGCTACAATGCTTATTGACTATTGATTACATTGGTGTTGCTCCTAAGTTGTTAAATGCTAATCGATTAAATCAGATTTGTTTAACGCCCTCGCATAGTACTCAAATTACGAGTATCGCTTATCGAGGGATTCTTAAACAAAGTACGCATCGCATGCAAATGGCTTTGGTGCCAAATATTGAACAATCGCATGCACACACACACACACACATGTATATATGTACAACTGGTATCCGCTGTGCCACTCAAAATTGCTTAATTTCATGCACATCCCTGTTGTTGCAATTCCCCTGTTGCCACCAAAAAAGCGCTCCTGCCCCTTCATATGCCCCACTGGATATGCGTTGCCTGCAAGCGAAAACAAATAAAAGCAAAATGCGCCAAAGCCGCAATGTTGTGTGTATGTGTGTGTGTGTGTGTGTGTGTGTGTGTGTGTGTTTGTGTTTGTGTGAATATGTGCGCTCATATGGGTAGCCTGTCTTGTGCTATGCTCAGCCACGCCCACACAATCAAGCGCCCATTTATGCACTAATTAAAATTTTATCGTTAAATCTTGTTTGCATGCATTGCAACAAGCGGCATGTTGAACTCAGCGACGACGATGCTGCTGCTGCTAGCGAAGCTCGAGCGGAGCAGCTGCAATGGGTACACTATGTAGCTGGAACCCCCCCGTTTACTCTACCTCTTTGCCAATAGTTTCGCTCTGCACTTTTGAAATGTATGCAATGCGCACATTTTTCGTCGAAAATGTTTGGCAACAGTTATTTGCACTTCCGTGGCGCTTGCCACGCCCATTGTAGCTGCTGTTGTTGCAGCCACACTTGGCTATCATTTTCATGCATTTAATGCTTGGCAGCAAAACCGATTCTCATATTTTATTTGCTTTTCGCCGGTCAAATAGCGATTCACAGCACCGATAAGTGCCATTGCATATCTTTCAAGTGCTTTATGGCTATAACAAGCACTAGGACAAGGGGTAAGGGGTTGTTCAGTTACTGCTTACACGTTGTTATTACAGTTGACCTACGGCATATATACATATAGTACTAGTAGTTGTTGTAGAAAACTTGCCCACCAATTAAATATGAATTGCATTTGGCGCTCTAGCTGGCAATTTGATCAAAATCACAGTCAGCAGTCGACAGACAGTTTGTCACTTTTGCCCGGGGCTGCAGTTTTATAAATTACATTACACACACTCCAAAATTCAATTTTCTAAATCAAAAAAAAAAAAAAAAAAAAAGAAATAGATAGAAAAAAAGACTATATGAATAACTAACTGACCGAAAGCAAACTAAGCCCAAACTTTTTGGTGGCGTGGCCAACTTTTTTAATTTAATATACGTATACGTAATTTTTGCGGCTTTATGCGACAGCTGTGTATGCGTCTGTGTGTGTGTGTATGTGTGTGTGTGTGTGTGTGTGCTTGTTCGCCTGTTTTGAGTGTGGTAAAAATTTAATTGAAATGTTGCATGAGTGAAATTTTCATTTCAAATTCAAATTTTCAAATTGCATGCAAAATGAATAATTGAATGCAATAGTTGAAACAGTTTGACTGCTGTATTGGTTAATTTTTGTCAGCGTCTGTTCCTGAATTAAAATGTTTTAGCTCAGCTCACAATTGTGGCTGACACATCCGGCTGTCTAAATACTGCAGGTAGTTATAAATTTGAATTGTCGTTGAAACTATAATACTACGAAAATTTAATGTAAATGAATTTTAAGCAATAAGCTGGCAGTTAAATCTGGGAAGCAGCGTCTGTAATTCAAAATATATTAATTATATCTATTAAATTTCTTAACTTGACGTATTATTTGAATGCAATATTTGATGTTTTTTGAAATTTTTTGTTTTTATGTTTTTGTGAAATGTTTGTCTGTCCGTCCGTATGAACGCGGTTTTTTACTCCTTGTTCCCATTAAAAATGGGAAAAAGGGAGTTATAAAGTGCTGCAAATGTGTGTAACAAGCAGAAGGACGCATTTCTGACTATATACTCTTTATATATTCTTGGTCAGGATCAACAGCCGAAACGAACTAGCCATGTCCGTCTGTCTGTCCGTCTGTCCGTATGAACACACAGATCTCGGAGACTATAAGAGCTAGAGACACCAAACTAGGCATGTATGTTCCTGTATACCGTACGCAGATCAAGTTTATTTCAAATTTGCTTGTTTGAAATGCAAGTTGGGAGCAGGGAGTCTCGTAGTCGGGCATACTCGACTAGAGCATTCTTACTTGTTTTCCACAGTTTTGAAGCTACAGCAACCAAACTTGGTATACATGCCGGTATATACCATAGGCAGAGGCTAAAAAAAAGAGCATATAGCAGTCGGGTGTATCCGACTGCAATGTTCTTACTTGTTAATAATATACATTTGGTATTCCATTATTTTGACCAGGACTGTGACAGTTCAACAGTATACAATACAACCGCAAAGAATTTGCAAATTTAATTTGCATTTGGCAAACAATGCGAAATAGGTTAATATTATTTTAATCTCTATTAATTTGGATTTATAAGTGTATTTATTTTGTAGCGAGATTTTCAATTAAATTTGAAGTTTTTATTTAACATGAGCTTGCAAATGTGCCACAGCCTAGCTGAGCTACACTTTTTGCCTTTGACTGCCTGAGGTCATCAAGTCTCGCCGCTTTATGAGCTTAAGAGCTTAACAGTGCCACTGATACGCCCCCACTTCTTCACGCCCCCAATGCATAGAAGTAACGCCACCCACTTAGCTCCACTGAGGCGCCCTAAAAAACTTATTTATTACCTTTGTTTAGACTTTATATAACACTTCAGTTGATGGCACTTGAGCAAATGGCATTAGCATTGTCTTGTCTCTCCATGCCTGGATGGTTATTATTGTTGTTGTTGTTCTTGTTGCTGCCCTGTAAGCCTGCGACACTTCCTTATCACGGTACTGCCGGGAGACTCGAAATGTTATCCTTCGTTCACTTGGCGGGCTGCTCCACTTGATTTGTGTGCCTTGTGTGGGGAGTTTGTCTTGTGTCTTGTGTCTTGTTTATGCGCCTTTGAGTATGCACTGGATATTACATATCTCTCGTATGTACTTGTACTTGCTTGTTTGTTGTTGTCTAAGAAAACACTGACATAACTTTGGTCAACAGAACGAACTGCTATCGTTCTGGAACCTGTCTACGATTATCTTTTAGAGCTGGCAAGCAGTCCATTGTTTCGATTAGTGATGTCAGACTATCGATAATTTTGGTTTTTTTTCATTTTGGTATGGAGTTTTTTATTCTTTAAATTCCAAGTAATTCTTTAGTTTCAAAAAGTCCGTTTATCGTCATAAAATAAGAATGCAAGTTCTTTGGCTTAGTACATTTAGTTTCGAACTTAAAATAAGTAAGAACGCTGCAGTCGTGTTCTCCCGACTTCGATTTACTCTGTTTTCTGGACATTTAATAGATAACATTTTTGCAAAGACTACTTATATACTTATAAACTGTCCTTAAACTTAGCTAACGTGAGTTTGGTTGAGTTGTTTTAAAAAACAAATATAGGATATAGTCGTCCGGTATAGATGAAATTTTGTCAGCATATAAAAGCGGTACTTTATCTTAGGAGAAGTAGGTTAAGCTGAGTTATCTTGAAAAACAAAAAAAATTTCGTACAAAAGCTTTTTCCGAACAGATTGTTCCTATGGCAGCTATAATATGTAGTCATCCGATTTTGATAAAATTTTGTCAGCATGTATAAAGTTTTCTTAAGCTTAGGTAAAGTGAGTTTGGCTGAGTTATTTTGAAAAATAAAGAGTTTTCCATGCAAAAACTTATTTTTCTACCGCAGCTTTAAGCTATAATGGTCCGATCTGGCCGATCTTAACACTTTGTTTGCCTATGGTATATACCAACATGTATACCAAGTTTGTTTGCTCTAGCTTCATAACTGTGGAAAAAACTTGCGCTTATACAGACGGAGGGACGAACATTTCACAAACCCAATATACTCTTTTCTTTCCATTTTTGAAAACAGAGTATATTTTTAATGGGAACAGGGAGTAAAAAATTGATAATATGCATTCAAAACATAACCCTCAACACTTGTGCCAAAATTATTGCTGGGCGCCATAAGCGTTAATAATAGTTTTAATAAATAGTGACAAAAAAAAAGAAAGAAAGAAAGGTATCAAGAAGATGAAGTGCAAAGGAGAGAGAATACATATACAGAAGATGTACGATGCGGATGCGAATACAGTTTACGTCTCAAAGTATTTGAAGATAGCCGTTACATAGGACATGACCTGCGTCCAGTCGGGTCGCTCGATTTGACACAAATCATTGATTTTTAATGTAGTGCCAATACCCACTGACTCGGCTGCGGCAAAGGCGAGCGAGAAATTGCGACGCTTATTGGCCGGACTGAGCGTATCATAGGATATGCGATCCGGCAAATAGGCATGTATTATAGCGCAGAATGCCAGACCATCGTTCCACGATGAGCTAAAGTTCGTAATGTCAATATAGCGATAGCCAACTGTTTTATTTTGGCACCATTTGAGCAGAGCGTTGCGCTTCGAGCCGCCATTCTTGGCCAGCATATTCAGCGGATCTTTGCGCTCGCCGCTAATAAAAGATTTTGAGACATTGCCAAAACTGAGACTGCTGACCAGAGCGCTGCTTGGCGTTTGTTGCACCGGCGTTGTCAGACTGGGCGGCTGCTGCTGCTGTTGCGATGAGGTTGCACTTGACGCAGCCTGTTGTGTTGCTTTGGTTGTAATAGCTGCTGTTGTACCTGTTGTAGGCGTCGATGTGGCTGCGACTGTTGTCGCTGCTCCTCCAGGTTTTGTTGTTGTTGCTGTTGTTGATGTTGTATTGCCAACATTCACATGGAGATTGCTGCTTTGCATAACGGGGAAGCGCAGGCTCTCATGCCAATCAATGGATACGGGAAATATAATGGGCGTGTTGCCCGTTTCGGGCGTGCCGCTGGACGTTGAGCTGTAGTGGGTTTCGGTTTCATCCGACTTGCCCTGAGGCTTGTTGTTTTCAATGCACTCGATGAGCGAGTCCTGTCGACTGAAGCTGAGCTTGCTGCGACGCGTGGCCATCTCCTGCTGCACAGTGGATATCACCGATTGCTGTGTCTCCGTTTGCTGCATATGCTGCTTGTTTAACTGATCCAGCTGCTGTTCGAGCAGCCGTATTTTATCCTTTTGCATCTTGTTGTCGAGCACCAACTGCTCGCGTGCGCTGAGCGCCTCAGTCTTAAGATCGTTGGCAACACGCACAGTCATTAAGAGATCCGCCTGAAACTGTTGCCATTCATCCGCCTCGCGTTTACGCAGCTGCGTCTCCTTCTCCAGACGGGACTCGGCATCGCTTAGCTGCAGCTGCACATCACCCAAATGCCGTTTTGTTTCAGCGAGCAGCTGCTGCAGCTGCGTTTTATCCTCCTGATGGCATTTAGACTGCACCTGCAGTTCGGTGATACGCTCCTCCAAGGTCTGACAATCGCCGGCTAGCTTATCCTTGTCACACTGCAGCTGCTCCAGTCGATACTCGAGATGGGAGACAGCGCACTTGGCATTATTTTTGGCCACCTTGCATTCCTCGCTGAGGCCGGAAAGTTGTTCGCGCAGTCGTCGCAGCTCTGCCTGGCTGCGTGAACACTGATCCTGCAGCTCGGCAACACGCTCCTCGAGCCTATCCTTTTCACGACGCGCTGCATCCAGCACATCGCTCAGATCCGTTTTGTCTGTACGCGACAAATCCGCCTCCAACTCTTCAATCCTGGAGCGTGCATTCTCCAGCAGCTTGCTCGGCCTGCTTATCTCAATAGCATGCTGTGAGATCTCCTCCTTGGCCAACGAAAGCTGTGCATCCATCTGCTTGCGTTCCGCATTCGCTGCATCTAGCTGTGAGTCGAGCAGCGCATTGCGTTCCTGCTGCCGCTGCTGCTCCAGCTGAACAGCATCACGCGATTGACGTAGCTCTGCCATCTCCGCGTTCAGTTGTAGTTATATTGTAGCTATATTGTACAAAGTCGGATTTTGTCAATATTTGGACTTGATTTGAGTACAAAATCCTTGTTGTTTTCTGAGTGAAGTTTTTTTTATCATTGGTGATGGGACTATAAAAGTTGTTTTACAAAACTTTCAAAATTGTTCGTGCAAGCCGAAAAAAAGGAAGAACTAATCATTATTATCAAAACTAGTTTAAATTATATTCAAATTTATCAAAGAACTCCTAGACTTTGCTATTAAAAACTAATTAATGAAAGTTATTTTGTTAAATTTCTGAATTGTTACTCCCAAAATTGTTTATGCAAATCGAAGAAATCGATTACAACAATGTGCCAAATACCTGAGCACTTTTTAACATCCGATCTAGTGCATCATCCGCGCAGCGATAAATCAAAATTTGGATATCTGGTTAGCTCTTAGTCACAATTTATGAGATCTAGTAACTATTTATATTTAAAAATCATTCACAGAAACCAAAGCGACAATTCACTAAGACATGGACACATGCACGGTTTCTAGTCGTATTTGAGAAAGGTGATCTCAATACTGCAGCACATTGCCTGGCTGAGAATATGCACGAACCCTTCGAACCGTTTCCCATTGCCTGTGTGGCCGTGCAACAATCGGTGCGCGATGATTTTGTTGAACGTTTGAGGAGTCGCTTTCATCAGGTGAAGCCACATGTCGCAACGCATCCTCACTTTGAGCGTAGCATATACGAATTGTTTAGGGGTGGTATCAAATATGTAGTTGCATCTAATGAAAATGCACCAGCTAATGCAAGTCCTATTCTTGTTACGGATAATATATCGCATTTGTATTTTGGCAGCTGTCCCTCGGGCGTCGTCACAATCAAAACCTTTGATACTGTTAGGGAAGCTGCCGATATTTTCATTGGCGAGACGCCAACATTTGATGCAGTGCATGTGTTTGATGAGAGCATTAGCTCTGTTTATGCTCTGGCCGCACGCATCAGTTGTGTTCAGTACTATGTGAATTGTTTCGATGTCTGCACGATGCCCATTTTACCGTATTATGGCATGAGGCAACCACGTGCTTTATTACACAATGGTTATCACTATGAGACCGTGGAGCTGGGCAATGTCTTCAAGATCATCGTTTTTCCCTACACGACCAGTTTTGTTCGTCGCTGCTGCTGTCCGGCGGGTCAATGTACTTGTCACATTCAACATAAAGTTTGTTGTGATTAAAAGTCGCAGAGCGTTACAGACAGACAGATTGAGAGCTGTTGGCATTTCAATCCATCCAAGACAGTTGTGCACATCCTTCATCAAGACATCCTTTGCCAAAAACCAGCCACAAGAAAAACTAAACTTGCGAGAAAAAGCGCTGTCACAGAAACTTAACTTTCTGACTGACTGTGACGACTGCTTCAGTTGAAAACTCAAGAAAATCTCACTCTTAGTTTGTAGTTTGGCTAACACACACATGTGGCTCATAATTTTCCCGAATTGGTAATACACTGGATACAAGCTACAACGAAAAATCGTACTTTAAGTGGTTTAAGTGTTGCTTGACGCTCAACTTATGTGATTAGTAAATATTAAAAATTTTTAGTAAAATAATGATGGGTTTATTTAAAGAAAGCGGTTAATGCTTTATAAATATTGATACTTTTAAAAACAAACAAGTCCTGAAAGTACTCAGCTGCCTAACAACACTCTATTTTCCAACAAATTTTATAATTTAGCACGCTTTGTGCAATAATTTAAATTAAATGTGATATGCAGAACATAAACATGATTACTGTAGCTTAACCCTTGGAAGCTTTAATAAAAATGGTTAATAACAAAGTATTTAAATGTAATTGCTGAGATACTCAACCATTTTATGCAACAACATGCTCTCCCTCCATGTATGCTATATTAACATTAGTTTATCTCGAAGTATCACTGTACTTGGCCTTTGCCATTACAATTTATCTGTATTTCGCAGCCTGTGTCTGTTCTTCCGCTTTGACAGCCATACATATGTCGCAGACTGTTGGCTTTTAATAAAACTTCACACAGCCAAAAAGTATGCGCTGCAGGAACTGAGCTCCTTCCAAGGACCTTCCAAAGCAACTATTATTAAACTGGCAGTCAGCCATTAGTTGCGGCTGCTGCTGCTGCTGCTAATGCGGCAGCTTGTCGCCAGGAATCGACAGTTTGTGCCACCGTCAAGTTTTTGGGCTCTTATGTGCCAACTTGTTAATGAGTTTATATAGAAGACGGAAGAGTCCTTTGCTCTTAAACTTCCATGCCGAGCCTATCTGCAACTACCTCCAACACAATTTTTTTTGGCATTGAAAAGCAAATGTGCATCCAATTGCCGACAAACGACTGTCTGAATGTCTGGCGGTCTGTCAGTCTGCCTGTCTGTGCGTCTGTCTGTCTGTCTGTCTGTCTGTCGGTCTGTCGGTCTGTCAGTCTGCCTGTCTGTGCGTATGTCTGTCTGTCTGTCGGTCTGTCGGTCTGTCGGTCTGTCAGTCTGCCTGTCTGTGCGTCTGTCTGTCTGTCCGGCTGTCTGTCTGTGCCTCTGTCTGTCTGTCTGTCTGGCTGTCTGTCTGTCTGTCTGTCTGTCTGTCTGTCTGTCTGTCTGTCTGTCTGTCTGTCTGTCTGTCTGTCTGTCTGTCTGTCTGTCTGTCTGTCTGTCAGTCTGCCTGTCTGTCTGCTTACTCTCATTTGTCAGTTTTGTCTGCATTTGTGATTTGAGTTTGACATATTTTGGCTGCACTTCAGTAGCTTCTGCTTTTATTTTATTTTGGAAAATAATCGGAAAAATTATTCGCATGTGCTTTCCAAGTGAATGAAATATTGTAGCAGAAGTGCAACGAAATACAAGATAGTGTTTAAATGTTATGTTGTCATTAATAACAATCACATTGCCGTCTCCGTAGATGAGTTGTATAAGTCAATCTGTCATCAAAGCCATTGAACAATGAACTTGGGTTCGAATACCAGGCGAAGTTTAACCATAGATGTGATGTTTCAGCGGTATGCCGGTGTTTCAGCGGTAGTAATCAGGACTGCAAAGTTTTTTAGATTAATAAATTGTAAAACAATAATGTGCCCTGTAGTTTTTTTTTCTCAATCGAAATTGTTCTCTGTTTACCGATTAGAAATTTTTATGACTTAAGAAATTTTCTTTAAAGTAAATATAATAAAAATAAAAATATTTCTTGACAAAATTAAAGCGAGTGCAATTTTCAAAACACTTGCAATTAAATATTTTTTGACGGGGCTGTGCAAAAGCTTAACGGAGCTGTTTATTTGTTTGCTTGGTCGTCTGGCTTTGCCCATAAATTGTTATTTATGTCTGTCGGTGGCGGAGTCTGCGGCGCTGCCACGCCCACTGCTGACCATTTGCCAAATATGTTGACCGCCTGCGGCCGCTATTCTATTAAGCTGCCGAACTTGAAATTTTCGACTATATCGTGGAGCTGTCAATGTCACAGATTTTTTGTGCGCTCTTTTTTCACTTTTTGGAGGACCTTTTGTGACGTTAGTTGTCAGCAGGACCAGGCCGAGAGTTGGTCCTGGAGCTGTTGATATGCAGCAGTTGTGGTTGCCGTATTGCGGCAGCTGCCATTTGTGTTCGGTCTCTTTGGGCCACCAGAAGCAACATCAAAAACTACAACATCAACAAGCGCAACGAACACTGTTCAGCTGCTGACAATGTTGTTGTAAGTTGTTTATGTATGTACAATGTGCATGTGTGGTGTTTTTTGTTGTTTTTATAAACGAGAGTTCATGTGTCTAATAGTGTTGTGGCATAAGATGGAGAGCCTCAAAATGGTCATTCTGAAATGCATTGTATATAACTCATACGTAATTTAGTTGAAATCGCACAATTATTGTTATGAGTAGGTATTAGCAGAAGTAGGTACTTCTATGTGTATGGTATATGAATCTTTGACTACCCTAAGCAGGAAACAGATTTTCCAGCAGTTTGGTTAAAGTTTTGAAATGTTTCCATGCTTCTTTTTGAAATACACAAAGTCAGGTTGTGGTTTGAACCTTGCTTTGTTATACATATGTTGTTTTGATTTGCATGAGCTTTTTTCATATTTGAATAACAATTATATTTATTAAAAAATTGAATTTTTTAACTCTACGATCCTTTTCGATATTTTCAAAAGTCAAAAAATGTTTGTTTCAAGGTTTGAATTAAAGTTAAATTTTTAGTAGAAATAAAGTTGAAGCTGATCCAAGTAGTTAATAACAATAGCTTGGAATAATTTGAAGCCTTGGCAACTGGTTTTTGAAAATGTAAAATTTGATCAGCTAGAGCTAAGCTTATGCATAACAATTTATATAGATTGAAGCTTTGACGAGCCTCCAATATTGACAAGTAGTGTGATAAAATGTCGATTAAGAAATCTACATTTATTATTTTATTGCTAATTTCTTATATATTTTTAAAGGTGCTGCTCAAACACAAATCGCAGCTGACAAGATTTTCAATAGCAAAGGTAAAACAACACAAAAAAAAAAAAAATTGCAACAAGCAATCAATTCAAAACCAATGGCCGAATACGAAACAATGCGAAGAAGAACCACAAGCGAACACAACAATTTGAAAAACATTACCCATACGACATGTGTGACACAGAAAACAGTGCACCAAGAGAGAGAGAGAGAGAGAGAGAGAGAGTGAGAATGAAAGATAGCGAGAGGTAGTAGGAGCGGAAGCGGTTTATGGAACAGTAAACTCAGCCTTGGAGCGCAGTATATTTTCAACACCTGCTGGTCAAACAAATCGTGTTCATTTTGGTACAAACACTAATTTCGACAAGGTGCAAACAAGCTGACGTTTCCGAGTCTGGGGATGTGCATGCGAATGGAAACAGCAACAAACACAGATACACACACACACACGCACACAGCCATAGTCGCAATAGTCTGTCACACCCATACACACACACACACATACAAGTGCATGTCACGTGCTTCTGGTCTAGTCTGGTCTGAATTGTGTCTGTGTGTGTCTGTGCTTGGGCCTGTCGTCGACAGATAAAATGCTTTGTGAAAAATGTAAAATTGCATTTGTAACCGCATTTCATTAGAGAAAGAAAGTCAAGCGTCAGGTAGCAACTAGCAGCAGCAGCAGCAACAGCAGACAACGATGCTGGCGGCACGTATCCAAAATGCCATTGGGGTAACACAAACAGCAACTTGCAACCAGCAACGTGCAACATTCAAGCTGCAGCAAGGTCCGCATTTGCACCAGCGAAACAAACGTCACGGTCAGCGGCCAGGCAAGAAGACCATGAAAATCAGGCAGCTGTTAAGGCCGCAACGGAAGCAGGGGTTATGTTATGTTGGCAGCCATGTTACTGTTGCCATTTTTGTTGCTGTCAGAACATAAACATGGCCGTCTGTTTTATGACTGTGTGTGTGTGTTTGCCTGAATCTGCTCGTTTACCCTTTAAATGGCTGCCAGCAGTTTTGATGCGGGCGCTTAGAGAGTGTGAGTGTGTGTGTGTGTGTGTGTTTACTAAATGTGTGTGTAAAGTGTGGAAAATGTGGCTACATATGATTTGATAAACATTGCATATCGAGTTCTATATATTACGATTTCATATTTATATAAATTCATTATTGAGCTTGCTTTCATACCTTGGATGTTATCTTAAATCGAAAACTAATTTATGTTTTGGTGCAAGTAGTATTAAAAAACGTATATTCAGGCCTGTGCCGAATTCCAAACGTTTTTGAAAGTAAAAACGAATGAATTCCGAAAGATTTACAAATAACTGTTCTGATCTATATGAATAGTTTTGTTTTATCTTTAATTTTGATTTCGAAAACGAGCAATACTTGTTGGCATCCAACATATGTTAAGTCGAGAACAGCAACGTTTGTTTTTGATTTACAGACAGTTTTTTTTACTCCCTGTTCCCATTAAAAATGGGAAAAAGGGAGTTATAAAGTACTGCAAATATGTGTAACAGACAGAAGGAGGCATTTCCGACTATATAAACTATATATATTCTTGATCAGGATCAACAGCCGAGACGAACTAGCCATGTCCGTCTGTCTATCTGTCTGTCCGTCTGTCCGTATGAACACACAGATCTCAGAGACTATAAGAGCTAGAGACACCAAACTTGGCATGAAGGTTCCTGTATACCATACGCAGATCAAGTTTTCAAATTTCGGATGCACCCCCCCGCACCACCGCAAATCGCAAAAGACTCCAACAGCCACAATTTTAAAGATAAAGCTTTAATTTTTGGTACACATGTATGTTTAATCAATGTCTTTCGGATGTGTAAATTTCAACACGATCGGATAAATAGCACCAAAGTTATGGAAGAACTTATTTCCCCTGTCTCAGCAGGCAGAAACAACAGTTTGACAAGCAGTTTACGAGTTAAGTGGACTGCTTGCTTGTGTTGCCGCTGAACTGCTTGAAATGCAAGTTGGGAGCAGGGAGTCTCGTAGTCGGGCACACTCGACTAGAGTATTCTTACTTGTTTTTAATAAAGTATTATAAATGTAATTTGTTTTCTATTTAATGGATAATATACCTTATTAGTTTCTAAATAAGGTGAAAAATACAAGCAAATTGATTTAATAACTAGATTTGAATTGGATTCGGTACAGCAATCAATTCTCTTTCCTCAAATTTTGAACGGAATCGGAATTCAGAATAGGCTCTGGTACATGATTATTAGTTTCTTATATATATTAAATGTACGCTTTGTTATCTTATCATAAATTAAATAAAAATAAATTATAGTTTTCAATTTTGTTTTCAGTTTTAATTGTTGAGTTTTGTCAGGTGTTTAATTTGATAACCATTATTACCATTCTATTATATAAAGCAGGACGAGAAATTGGAATTATATTTTTAGAATTAAGTTTAAATTGTGCCAACTATTTTAAAAAACACTTATTCGACATTATAAAATACAAGTGAAGTGAAGTTTATTTTTAGTTTTATATAACTTTTTTAATTGAAATCATGTCATGCTTATTTGAGATCGACCATGGAAGCATTAAGTTTGACAGTAAAATTAATTTTTGCATAATTAAATCTTTTATTTTGCACATACAAAAATATAGCAGCAATTATTGCAAAATTAGTTTTTTTATTAAAAAATATATTAAATTGTCACTTTTTGAAATCAATTGTAAATTTTTATAGCATCTTCTCAATTTTTGAAATCAATTGCAAATTTGGCAGGCATCTTGTAGAGTTTGACTTAGGAAATAGTACAGTAGAGGTACTCGTAGCCCATATCCAGCATATCGATTATCGCATCTCCCAAGTAAAAGACAACATCAATGTTGACCAGATAATGTATGCCGAATAATAATGTCAAGGCCATCAACAATGGCCAAGCAATGGCAACAATAATGCGAGAGATTAAAATGATAACATAGCAGACAGAGACAATGAACAGGATAATGGCTACATATCGTCCCAAATCGCCGGGCTTCAGGTCGTTCGCCTTGCTCCAATTGTCTAAACGTTTAACGAAGGACTTCGTTTGGCTATCATCATTTGTATTCATGTTACTGGTCACTTGAAAATAAAAGAAAATATACTGAATTTTTGATTTTTATTAAAACTTGCTTTAAAATCTTTTGAGATATTATTTGGAGAATTGATTAACAAGGCTAGCCTCGATATATGCTACAACCGACGACTCATACTCCCAGAGCTACTGACAACTTGACAAATGAATGATCGGGGCGCAGTTGGAGACCGCAAAGCGACCAAACTCAGACAACAGGCAAACCGACATCAGAAATGATGGCCATGACGCGTTGACAAACCGCAAAATGGGCACCATTCAATGGCAATACGCAACAACAAAAGGCAAATGGGCCCAAACATGAAAAGTACCGATTACCAATACAGTTAAGGGTCTGGCCGAGCAGCTTTCACTGTTGTTGTGCCTCTGCTGGTGTCTGTGCATAAATTCCATCATATGATATCAATTAGTGATAGTGCGGTGCGACTGAAATGTCATTTGCAAAAATGTGCATATTTTAAACGTGACAGACGACAGTACAGTGCAACCCCCCCAGCCAACCTATCCCAACCTGGCCACCCAGCCATCTCTTCAACCAGACGGCCAAAACCATCCAGCAGGCCATGATATCTCGCAAAACGAACTGCACTTTTTATGGCCTATAACCCAATAGGGCTATTTACTGGCAAAGGTATATGGAATACATGTTAGTCTACGTTACTCTCACATAAAGTGATATTTAACTTATGAAGTAATTGAAAGAAAATATGTGTAAGGAAATATGAGGTATAACATAAGAAATTTCTTTAAGTTATTAAATTTCTTTCAGATTAAGTCGAAGTTGTTTGACAGACAACGCTATCCGAATATTTTGTTCTAGAATCTAGAATTTACTGAAGAACATGCGCACACAAACATCGAAAGTGAAGCGTAATGAGAAACGATTTTATTTTTTTGGACAAAAATCAAAATTAGATCGTAAAATTTTCTTTGTTCACTTTGTTCTAAAAACCATCCCAAAAGTATAAGTTATGCAAAATCTATCAAAAATTGCAAAATCATAAATTGCTTGATTGACGACACGATTTGCTAACAGAAAATGTTAAGTTAACAGACAATTTCAAGTTATTCATTCATGCGTAATGCAGTTGCGTGAACATTACAGGGTGTTAACATTAGCATTGTTACTTTAACAGAGAAACTCCAAGCAAAATTTTATAAAATTACTAAATTTTGCCAATTTCAATTTTGGTCAGATTTTGGGAATTTAACTTTCTTTGTTGAAGTATTAAATAAACTTGCCAATTCAATCGGTTAACAACAATAAGTAAATTTTTAAACTTAGTGTAAATTTCAATACCGCAAAATGTTGCCGAAAATGGAAATCAGAGCAGACCTGTATATATTACATAAAAAGGAGCAAGGATCTTAAAAATTGTTCAAAATCTCTAGTCTTAAACATTACCGTTGTTAATATTCAAAAGAGTACTAAATAGTCAACTTGCTTGCCGCATATTATTGAAACTTGATATTTTTTGTTTTTATTGTTGACCAAACTGCGTCCATAAAAACCAAATACAGAAAATGGCCAAACGACCCGATGTGACATGGTCAGCCACATAAAATCAGCTCGCCCGCATCAACTCATGCTACAACAATGGGCGTTCAGTGTTCAGCGTTCAACATATATATATATGAGTACAACGTGGCATACTCGTATGAATATGCAACGATGCCACCGATGCGATGATGACCACGACGAGGAGGTGCTGCCACGGATATGCATGCATGCAGATGCAGGTGCAATCTGTAGCAGACTCGCCGACTCAGCGGCAGAAAATGGCAGCATGTCAATGTTGCCAGGACTTGTGGCCAGAACAGAACAGGCCAGAACAGACCAGGCCAGGCTAGGCCAGGCCAGGCACCAGGTCAGGCCAATAAAATTGCAGCCAAGTGCAGCTGGGAACGATTTTGGTGACCATCGCATTGCACACAAATTGCATTTGCAGTTTTTATCGCTGCTCTCTCAGTCATGTGGCGGTATATTTAATTTGCTTTTTCAACAGCAAAACAAAGAAAAAAAACGACAGGAAACTGAAATGAACAGATATATGTGTGTGGGAAACCGAAGAAATATACCCTATATAGAAGAAAAACTTGTTTTTCAATTGAACCGTCCTTTGTTAGTTATAAAATGTAGTGGTGCAATTTTGAATAAATTTGAATACGATTTTTTAGATTTAATAAAACTTGCCATTGTTCAGTTTAGTTAAAATATCTGCAAAAAAAAAAGTAATTATAATCATTATACATCTTAAATACAGTGCTACGACTTGGATTGTAACAAACATATTAAGACCTAAATTTCTGAAGTTTGTTCAAGTAAATACGTTACACATTGCATGATTAAGTTGTAATACCCTCTGCAAAGGTATAATATAAAAAATCAGAAAAAAAAATAATGAAAAAGTAAAACATTGGCAGCGAGTGCATTATTATTGCTGGCTTATTGACACTTGCAATACGAAATTAATGCGCGAACAAATTGTGAAAAGTTGCCAAATTGCCAAATTGTTTGTTGCCCTTTTGTAATTGTTGCGGTTTTGGTTTTTGGGTTTTGGCCAAAGTGCCAAAGCCAAAATAAATTGTTATGCCAATTTATTGTTAATATAATATAATAAGCATCTATATGTGTGGCATATTTGGCTGTAATTGGAATTCAATTATTTTGATTATTCATGCTACAAATGCGTTTGATTAAATGCCATTTGCAGTTATAGCATTTTGAAGAAGTAAACGAATCAAAGCTAAATCGAAAGTGAAATATTTAATTATTTATGAGAAAGACAAGTTAGTAAACAACTACAATAACATTTAACAGCAATTGTCCGAGTGTTAAAGATTTATAGCTCTTAACAACCACAACAAACAAGAAGGATTTCCTTAAAAAGCTCTACTTTTTGTAGATCAGAGACTACCAGAGTTAGAGATACTAAACTTGGAATGTAGCTTCGTGCATACCAAACGCAGATCAAGTTTATTTCAAACTTTGGAAACTCTCCCACACGCCTGCATATCGAAAAAAACCACCACAGCCACAATTTAAAAGATACAGCTTTGATTTTTTTTTTTAAATTTCATTAAGATCGCATAACAAACACCAAAGTTATTGAAAATTCTTTTTCCACCTGTCTCAATTGGCAGAAACAGCAGTTTTGTGGGCATGGGCATAACTCTATTGGAACATGACTACATTACCAACCGTAAGCTATTTATTTAAACCAAATATTCCGAATTTTGATTAAAAATTCACTTTCTCAAGTTTAATAGACGATTTTAGAAATTTTATTTTGACTGTGTGGTTGGAAAAACTATTGCATAGTTAAGTTGTAAGTTTTATCTTATTTAAACAATTTTCTTTTTGTAAATAATTAAAGTAAATACAAATAATAATCAAAAAATAAGAAGATATTTGTCACAGCAAATGTTTTAGTTGGGCACTACACCAAGTGATTTCTTAAACTGTTTGAGAATTATAAGCGACAATCTCAAAATAGCTTGACTTTTTTTGGTTTTGCTTCGCTTGCTTTGATGCTACAGTTTTGTTGTAAACTTTTATTAGGAGCAGATGATATCTTAGGTCACAAGCTGATTATGTTGTTTGGTTGGTTTTGATTTATTTTTTATTGAAGTTATTCAATGTATTTCACGATTTATGACTCTTTTTACCAATTTGATGGCCTAAAAATATTATAATGCTCTGATTATTTGAAAAGTGAGCGTGGTTAAAGCTGGCATTAACTTGACGTCTTGTTGACCTTTGACTGCAGCACTTTGAGCAGCGTATTCCGCTGCCACGCCCACTCATAGTATAAGCACCTTTTGACTAACAGTTCTGCACTTGTACAAGTGACCTCCAAAACGACAGGCATTTTGACTCGTTGAATGCTTTTAGTAATTCTATTTTTATTTGCAAACCATATCGCTGTTGTTGGCGAAATGGGGATGCGACGGAGGGGGAGACATCCTGTTAGCCTTCGGGGTGTTACGCCTCGTTGACATTTTATTGTGCGGCCATGTTGTTGTTATTGTTGTGGTTGTGTCGACTATTTTCAATTGTGTGCTAGAGGATTTTTTTTAAGTTAGAGATGAGAGAACATATGTAGAGATATATATACACAGTTGATTTCTAAATACAACTAATAATTTCATCTTGTGATTTGATTTTGAATCTCATATTTTCTCATATGATAATTCGAAGCAGTTCAATATAATTGGAGTAGAACTGCCTTTGATTCACACAGTATACAAAATATTTCAATATCGTTATCGGCAGCAACAGTACAGAAAATTCTCCCATCGTTAGTGCAGACACTCGCTTGACATTATAGAAAGAAAAAAAATTGTAATTTGTATTTGTCGTTGACATTTGTATGGACGGCTTTTCAATTGGCGGGAATAAATGGAGAAATTAATAAGCCACAGCTTATGTCAATGCCAATGGCTTATTGGCAACACTTGCCGCAGAATGTTTCTATACTTGTTTTTTTTATACAAATATATTTTTTTTATATGGCGTTGCGAATTAATTTCAAGCGGTGCTCTGGCATCGCTCAGAAGTTCATTCAAATCTCAATCACCTGGCAATAAAATCGAAATTAACTTTGCACAAAGGCGTCATAAAAAAGCATAAGCGTTGCTTTTGCTGCTTTTTCTTCTTCTGACACAAACTTAATTTGAAGCAAAACAGCAGCAAAAAAAATTTGGCTGATTGCGCAGGTGGGTAGCTGTCAAGAAAGGGGAATGGGCGGTAACTTGGCCATTGCAGACTTTAAGCCACAGGTAAAGAGGCAAACAGTTGATGAAGTTTTCCATGGTAAGGTGGCAGTAGCAAGCAACAAAAAAAAAGTCACAGACAAAACGAAATAAATTGAAAATCGAGTGAACAACAACAAGCAACAGCAGACTGGGTTGTCAACTGCATTACAAAAGAAAAAACAAAAAATGAAACAAGTCGAACTCAAAGTGTGGTTGCAAAAAAAAAAAAAAAAAGAAAAAGATTCTAAGCTTTGGCATTCCTCTTGCTTAACAGCAAAAGTTTTTCCATTATTTGAAGATTATAGACTCTAAACATTCGCCCATTCCGCCAAAAAACAAAAGCAACACACGGACTAGATATGAGGGTTGCCAGCGTTGTTGCTGATGATGACGTAGCTTGAAAATTTTCCACACTTTTATGACAGCATTCGTTGCTGATAAAGGCACACAGCGCACAAAAAAGAAATGTTAAACTTTTCAGCAATGCATTGGCATTGTTTCAGTTTCAGTCTTCAGCTCAAACTCTGTGAAAATTCTTCTCAAACCTCCCCATTGTTAACGTCAATAGCTTTCAATCGTATATATGTAAGTATGACTCCCTGGCAGCCCCAACAACATGGCAGAGTGTTGCATATGTTGTTTTGTTGTTTTTGTTATTGTCATTATTGTTGTTGTTGCTGCTGCTGCTGTTGTGAGATTATTCAATGAGCTTTTCATTTGACTGTTAAAAACTTTATCATTGGCATTTGAATCTGGGCAAAGAGTTGGAATGTGTATGGCTGAAAATAGTTGTTGTCATATATACACGTGAAAAAGACTTAATAGGTATATTTTTAAGTATTTTGTTAAAGGAAAATAACAAGCTATATATAGATATGAAATAGATTGTATCCACTGGAGATTGGCGATTGGCAATTAACACAGGTCCCAAACCAAAAGCAGAGATTTTCACAGTTCTACTTTCATCTCATGCCAAAGATGGGATTTTGGAAAATACCGTCGAGATATTTTATTGAAATTCGCTGAAAACGGTTGCATGCAACTTTCTTGCTTACCCTCCGATCAGGCCCAAACTTATTTTCAAAAGTTAATTTATGACAATCAACTGTGTGGAAAATGAGTGGTCAAGATTCCATGGGCGTAGTTAAATCTACTTTTTATAGGGCGAGTGAAAATGTTCAGTTTTTGTTATAAATATAAATTTGATTAGAAATTCAGTTTCTGAAGTTTAATAGGCGATTTTTAGAAATTCCATTTTGGTTGTGTGGCTGGAAAGCTTTTGCAAGTCCTTTATATATTATAATTTTTGAATTTTTAAATCAATGTTTATTTCATTATTAGTTAATTTATTTTATTATTTTTATGAAATAAGATTTATAAGGAAGATTGAACAGTCCCTTACGATCATTGTCAACTTAAAAAAAAACCCATAAAATAAATGTTACATTGAAAAAAGAAAAAAAAAATAAACAACAATGTCGTTCAGCCTAGCAAGATCTCAATGCTAGCTAAACAGTTATACTCTATATTCAAAATTGAATAATTTTAGTAATACAATTCAAAATAAGAATCAAGAAATAAGAAGATATGGCTCAACAAGCATTTTAGTTGGGCACTACACCAAATGATTTCTTAAACTGTTTGAGAATTATAAGCGATAATCTAAAAATAGGTTTATTTTTTTTTGGTTTTGCTTGGCTTGCTTTGATGCAACAATTTTGTTGTGAACTTTCATTAGGAGCAGATGAGACCTTAGGTCACAAGCTGATTATGTTGTTTTGTTGAAAAGTAAAAAGTGGCATTCACTTGGCGTCTTGTTGACCTTTGACTGCAGCATATTCCGATGCCACGTCCAATATCCATCCTGTTACTTAAGTAACTTTAACTCTTACTGAGCAATTTTTCGCAGTGTTCAATTAAAGACATTTTGTTTTGAAATGTCATGTCTGAAATGCATGTTGAATTTGTTATCCTTGCAAGCCAATCAATAAATGCATAGAAATGCAGGAAATAATTTACACAAAAGACTGCAAAATATATTTACCAAGCTGTGCCACGATTCTTACTTTCAGCTATAAACAATATCAGAAAAAGACAAGTTTTGTTTTTTTTTTTTCTTTTGTTTTGCATCAAAAATTTCAAACAATGAAATGCGAAACTGTAGCGGTGACTGTCAAGGAATATCAGACTTAAACTTCTCCCTGCTAAAATATGTAAATTCAATAGCATGGGCTAAAAACTTTTCATGGCAAATCAAACGAGGTGGCACAGACAGTTGGATAGACAGACAGACAGACAGAAGTACGGATGCCTGGAGCTGGGACAGACAGGTGTCATTTCATTGTCTGTTTTCATGATTTTTGATTATTGTATACCCGTAAACTCGCACACTCATACTTATTCTTAATGCTTTATGGTTCTACCTCACAATGGTCAGCAATTGGCTCGAAAAGAGCAACGAGTTGCGATATTTGAAAGCCATGGCAACTACCTGAAAGAGAACGAAGGGTACAAACATGAAGCAACAACTTTTTTTTTTTTCTTTTTTCTTCTTTTTTTTCAATTTTATTCAACCGGGTAGTATGTGAAAAGTTTTTAGCATATAACGAGTATAAGAAAAGTTTTGCACTTCAACATAATATTACACAAATTGATGGTCATTTTCATTTGTGAAATGTATGCGGCATATTACAAATAAGTTGAAAAAATACAAAAAAAATATATATGTTAACAGAAAAACTGTGTGTATATATGTATATGTAAATGTTATAGAGCGCAGCTGTAAAACTTTTGTACAGATTTGAAAAGTTTGTTAGTATCTGCTTTGGCCAGTCAAAATTTGATTGGAGATTGTGTTGGGAATAAAGTGCAATTAATTAGCTGGTTGTTAGTTTTATTATGTTAATAAAAGCAGTTTAGAATTTTAGATAGTTAAGAAATTTAGATTTTGTATAGTCTAGACTCTAGAGAGGTGTGTTTTTTTCAAGATTATGTATGCTATGCATAGACAAGCGCTAGAGCAATAGGATATTTGAGATTTTTTTTGATTTTCAAGATATCTGAACCAAATCCAGTAAATCTAAGTAATTGTAATCTCTTTTAAGTTTGAAAAAATGTATTAAAAATTGGAAACAAAGGGAATGTTTTTATATTTTGCAAGAGTATTAACCTATTCCTTAAACATTGAGATATTTGAAATGATCAACATTAAACTGGCTTTTCAAATTTTTACCAAAAGTTCATCTTAAGTTTTCTTTTCAATCAACATATTTGATTTAGTTTATATATGCAAATATTTCTTTAAATTTGTTGCATACTTTTCTGCGCAGCGGCTGCTGCTGCTTTGGTCTCGTAGCTTATCATATATTTACACCATAAGTGAAATATTTTAACACACACATTGTGTGTGCATTGTGTGTTGTGTCTCACTGTCTCTTTACAATGGAAGAATGTAAAGTGGAAAACTTCTCGGTTTTGGGTTCGGCAAAACAAGTGAAGCGCATTAAAATGCAAATTTTTTTGTTGTATTTATTGTTGTTGTTGTTGTTGTATTTACTGTGGTTGCTTTTCTGTTGTGATTTGTGTGTGGATTGCTGCCGCCTGTGCCATCGCATTCACAGTTTAGTTGTGGGCGTGCCACGGTGCTGGCATACTACATGGTGGGCGTGGCAGTAGCCTTTTGTAAAAATCGGATTTTTTCCACCATGCATAATCAGTTTGCATTTTTATTTATTTATTTTACGCGCTTTTCATTTGCCAAGCGCCGTTTGTTTGTTTATTTATTTTTTGGTTTTTGTTTTTTGGCTTTTTTCACTTTGTAGCAGCATTTTTGTTACTCGTTCTTTGGCGCTATGTAAAGTAATTTATTTCACTTGAACACATTTTCCTTTGCCAGTGTTATTTTGTTGTGCGGCGACTTATCTGCAAAAACACTAAAAAAATAACAAGTGCAAATGAAATAATCAGGAGTGCATGACTACAAAATATCCTGTGCTCAGAAAAAATAAGAAATAAACACAATCAATTAAATAATATAAAAACTGTATAAAATTCTTTCCATATTTTGACAAAAGTAGACTAGAAAACCATCTGTTGATGAATGACTAACTTCAATCCAAATTGTACCAATATGCACACATATATGCTACTAAATGAATTGAATGATATGTTTCTTGTTTATAAAGATATCCTAATCAAAATTTGCAATTGGATGTTTATGGCATTCTCAATAGTCTAGCTGAATCGAACCAAATTTGGATAACTGTATTGAATTAATAGCTTCTAAAACTATTGTGTCGGTTCTGTACTACATAGGGATACAACCTTCAACCGATTTTATTTTGTACAGGGTATAAAAATGAAACGATTTTTGACTGAGCCTCTTTGTGCATACTCTTTGGCCGCAATTCTTTTCTATTTTCTATGTGCATTGAGTTATACATTTTGAAGCATTCATTTGTGCATTTGTCTATGGCAACTTTTGGGGCCTCTCGCTATGAATTTTTCACAAGGGCTTTTTTTTTTTTTTTAAAAAGACACAAAAATATGTACAAAAAATAATTGCGCTATGATTTGTTAGAATGCTGTGTGAGAGAAAGCATTCATGTGTACGATTTGTTAGTGGCCAAAACGTGCAAAAAATAAACTAAACAATTTGCAAATAAATAAATCCTTTTTTAAAAGTTCAAAATAATGCCTGAAAATTG
Source organism: Hirtodrosophila cameraria (assembly GCA_949708635.1). Lineage (NCBI taxonomy): Eukaryota > Metazoa > Arthropoda > Insecta > Diptera > Drosophilidae > Hirtodrosophila > Hirtodrosophila cameraria. The sequence continues at coordinate 67,675,004 of OX453089.1, read as the reverse complement.
GCATAAGAATGGCGGAAAATTGAAATAACTTTGAAATGCGTTCAATTGACAGCTAATTTATTGATAAATCACTAACACCAATCAATTATTTCATTATATTATGCCAGCCAGACGATAAACGCCAAACTCAAATAGCCATAACCCAAACTAATCAGCAAACAGTCATGAAACAGTCAAGGCAACAAGTAAAATGCCTTCTGGGAAGCAAGGATCTCTCTCATTCTATTCCTTGTAGTACGAATATATAGCATCTACTGTCAGTGTCAACGGCAGCAAACTTTGTCTGCAACTCAACATTAGGGATGGGAGAAGAGTATTAAGGGTGGGCTTAGCAACACAAACTGCAGGCAAAACTATATGTATATGCCTAGTTAGAGGGCTGCGCGGAGGCGCGGAGGAGTTAGTCAGGTTTTGGCTCTGCCCGTTGAGAGGCCAACACAAAGTAAACTTTATAGATTTCTAATGCCTTGTCGAAGTCTGAACATCTTGAGCTGCTTATATACGTGACTGTATGTGTTTGTCTGTCTGTGTGTGTGAGTATGTGCTTTGCGTTTTGGCCGTCAGAAGGCGCAGCTGCATAAAGACCGCTGCTAACTTCAATGCAAACTGAACCAAAACTTTTGGCCCAAAACCGAAGACTTTGGGTCTGTGGCTGTTGGTAACTTTGAATGTTTGGCTGTTTGGCTGGCGCTGCTGTTGCTCAAAATTGTTGGCAAAATAATTGTGTACGCCTTGTGGTCGTCAAACACACACAGGCACACACACAAGCACACACACAACCACACACACAAATACACACACAAACACACACATACATATGTGCACATACGTCTACAGCATTTTGGCAAATATTAAAAAATAAAAGAAACTGCAATAAGAGCACATACTACAAAAAAATTGACCCAATTACATTATGTCGCTTAGCTGATGGCAATTTCGCAATTCAGCTAACACACGACAGACACCTTTGGCCCAATGCCAATGCCAAAAGAAAGAAATTTTACATTTTTGTAGCACACTTATGGACGTCTTTTATTTTTGCTGCATAACTGCACAGCGCCAAATACTCTAACAATAAAATAAGCGACATTTTTTTACAAGAGTATATTTTGTCTAACGAATCGGTTGAAATTAAAATTAACTACATTAACATAACTTTTATAAAGTTTGGTAATATTTTGCAAATTCTAGCTTTTTACTCCCTGTTGCCATTAAAAATGGGAGGCATTTCCGACTATATAAAGTATATATATACTTGATCAGCATCAACAGCCGAGTCGATTTAGCCATGTCCGTCTGTCCGTCTGTCTGTCTGTCCGTCTGTTCATACGGACAGAGTTAGAGCTAGAGTCACCAAACTTGGCAACTCCCTTTATACCATACGCAGACCAAGTTTATTTCAAATTTTGAGTACACCCTCCTCAAATTGCATATCATAATACAGTACGCACTCCCAAAGCCACCATTTGGAGCACATATATGTTATATCAATGTTGATCAGCTGAGTAAATTTTATTAAGATCGGATAACAAACACCAAAGTTATTGAAGAATATATTTCCCTCTGTCTCAGCAGGCAGAAACAACAGTTTGACAACCACTGGACAAATTAAGTGCGCTGCTTGCTTGTGTTGCCGCTGAACTCCTTGAAGTGCAAGTTGGAAGCAGAGAGTCTCGAAGTCGGGCACACTCTCGGACACACATTCTTACTTGTTTAACATGAGTTGCTTTGTTTTTCAACTTTCGCTTTTGAATGAATTTTTATAGATATTAAGATAAGCCTAGATGTGTCAATTAATGAAGAAAATTATATTTTAAATTCTGTTTAGAACCGTTTTGCCTGGCATTTCCAAAACTCAAAGGATATAGGATTGTTATATATACTTATGCCCATGGGCGGAAAGTTTGTGAAAACTTTAGAATCGAACATTTTTTGGCTTTACCTTCAATTATACTGTCAATACTCTTCCTAAAATGTATGGCATGTATGACTTGGGTAAATATACCCCCACTGGCAGAATGTGGTAATCAAGTTAAAACACTTGGATGAGAAATGCCGGGTAACAAGTACTACTGTATTCTTGTTTTCAAATATTATATATATTATTTAATATTCCTCAGTTATATGGCTAATAGTGGCAAGTCATTTGATAGAAGCTTTCGTTCAATTCTCATCTCTAAGGTGAAAAGTTAATTATTTCAGCATACTTTTAAGTTTCTGATTGCAAATGTTGTGTAAAGTTTCCAAAGCTTTCTTGTAAAACTGGCTAAAAATAATAAGTTTCAACAGAAGAAGAATTATAATTCAAAACTTCCTAAGCAAAGCCAATTGTTAAAGCAAGTTTGTATTAGTTTTTATAAGTAGAATTCTGCTGCTCGAATTTTGCACAGTGCATAGCCTTAGACACACATACAAATATATACAGATAGTAAGGCAAGTGTTTGTTAGCGCATTATGCTGACTTAGATGCTGTTAGAAAGGAAAGAAGTGGGGTCTGAGATTGGGTTATTCACACGCCCAGACAACCACTTTTACTTACTGCAGTCGGAGAGCTGGGCGCTTAGAGAGCATAGCATAGCTCTGCTGGTGGGTCTCTTGTTTGGCAAGTGGCGTGCTGACAGCTGAAAAGGATTTCGTTTGCCTTGCCAAAGTTAAGCCTTAAAGCCAAGAGCTAATTTAGCTTTAAGATTTACCGAGTGCCAGGTCCAAGATACATATTTGGCACAAAGCTGAGAAAATGCATTCCCTGCTAGAAAAGCTAGAAGAAGCTGGTAGAAGCTGGCATCTACATCGACATTATCCGTTTGTGATTAGGTGGATGACATGCAAATGTGGGTGGCCCATGTGGGTGGCCATTGGCTCTGATAACTGTGTGACACAAAAAGAAAAGCAACTGTAAATGTGGAGCAACTGTGGCTGCGACTGGCTTCGTTATACGTTCTTCGTTGGCAGCTTTGCATTTGCAAATTTATGCACTAGCTTTTTGACCAGACGCAACGTCTTTCAACCTGCGCCTGAAGTTGTAATGAAAACTTTTTGCCAAGCAGCCATCCAATTTCTGCTTAAATAATAAGTATCATAATTTCAAGGGTTGTCAAAAAAGTCTTTTAATTTATGTTTGCCATTTCCGACCAAGTCCAAGTCCAAGTACTGCCTAGAAAATCAACATAAATAAGTAAAACTTGTTTTCAGAATGAAATTCCGACTGTGATTCCAGACTAAAGGCAGCAACCTCTTTTCTTTATTATTTTCTTCTACTTATTTTTTTGTTGTTGTTGTTGTTGTCCGTATGGAACCCATTCTGGACCCGCCAAGGACCAAGTTTGTCTTTTGTCACTGGGTGTATGTATTTGTGTGTGTGTGTGTGTTTGTTTGTTTGTTTGTGTGACATTGCTGTTGTGTTTATGGCAAGTTGGCAACTCTGTTACAATTGTGCCTAATTTCATGCTTTACTTTAGCTGGCAAACAAATGTTGTTGCATACTTTCAGGTAAATAACTTTATTAAAATAATGACAAGCCACTGCAGAGCCTGGCAGCGGTGAGGTTTGCGGGGAGCAACTTTGCCAGTCAGCTGACAAACTGGAAAAGTGTTGTTGTTATTGTTGTTGTGGTGGTGGCTCTGTATTTGACATTGAGTTAAAGCTCAGAGGCGTAGTTGAAGGGAGAAAATGAGATACTTGAAAATGATGTTCTTTTTAGAAAATTAAGTGTTCAATCTATTTTCCAATTAATAAATAAGCATATTAACTGTCGAAAACAAGTTTTATCAGACAACAACTCGGTTATGTCGATGCAGATTAGGGCTTTTAAAGAATAGCTGAAAAAGCAGCTATAAATATGTACAAAGAATTCAAAATGTATGTATCTGAAAAAGTTTAATGGTTTAAAAAGTAGTCTGAAATATATATTTCAATACACTAAGATATTGAAAAACTGAAGTGGCTTGGAGCAGAGGTGATTTGGTCAAAATTAAAAGTTTAATATGTGGTCATATTTATTTCAGTTCATTAAATCCGATGTTACAGACATTTAAAATGAACGCGTTCCTTTGAGAGAAGTACTGCCTATAAGAACTACTTTGTCAATTGGTATTATTATCATACAAATAGCTTATTTGGTATGCTTTAGGGTGTTACCCCTGTACAATTTTATTCTATTTTCTTCTACAGCTCTGAGTATTAGCAAAGCTAACTTTATGCATTGTACAAGGAGGCACTAAACTTCAAACTGCTGCTGTTGTTGCTTCAGTTACTGCTGTTGTTGTTGCTCTTATTTGTTATTTGTTGTTGCTGCTGGTGTAATGCACAACGAGTTTTATGTCTGCAGCGTTCCGAAAATGTGACGCTTCTAATTATGAAACTAAGCAGCTTGTGATTTGTTCAAGCGTGAAAATGCTGTCGACAACAGGCGGGACACGGTAGGCAGGGAAATGGGGAAATGAAGGTTGTTGGTGGTAGGGAAATGGACAAGGCACGACTTTGCCGCGCGTCTCGACACGCAAAATATTATGGCAACTTGTAAATAAGCCGCAGCTGCCGTCGTCCTGAATGTTGCAGCAGTAGTAGAAACAGCAGGTCAGGAGCTGGAAACAGCGACAAGGGACAGGGGACTGGGTACACGGAACCGAAAAACCAGCAAAGCCAAAAGCAAATTTTCCCAAAATTTATGCAAAATTATTTCGTAAAGTTTGCGTTGCGCCAGCGCCCACTTTTTTGGTGGCTGGATTGCTGCCCCAAAACGTTGCAAGCTGCTTAAGCCTTTTGATGATGGCTGCCGTGGTCGCTGCCCCATTTCAGAGTTTCCAGAATTTGAGTTTCGAGTTTGAGTTCATCGACGTCGACAAAGTTTACCATTTTGCGCGACAAAGTGGCAAACAGTTTAGCAGAGTTTACGACAACAGGCGATGGCGTTGCGTATGCGCCGTGTTGGCCACATCAGTTTATGTTGCCACTCCGTGTCTATGTCTGCGCTATGTGTGTGTGTGTGTGTGTGCGTTTGCTTGTGTGTGTGTGTGTACTGTTTAATAGCAGCTGCCATGTGGCCATGATGCTAATTACTGTTGCCATTTAAGTGGTTGCACCAAATGTCGGCGCCAACGGTTTTTTTCTTTTCTCTACTTTTACCATCTTTCCACTCTGCTTAAATGTTCTACAGGTGACATGTTGGCCAAGTTGTGGCAATGTTGGCAGAAACGTTTGCTTTGGGTGGCATAGACCAGTTCTAGTAGCTTATCTAGGGTGCTATATGGATATTCTGATGATGATTTCTAAGCGCATTTTTTGGAGCAGTTGCTGCCTATAGTATATACCAACATGTATACCAAGTTTGGTTGCTCTAGCTTCAAAACTGTGGAAAAACACAGCGTTCATACAAACGTACAGACGGACGGACAGACGGACATGACTAGATCGACTCGGCTGTTGATGCTGATCAAGTATATGTATAGTTTATATTGTCAGTAATGCCTCCTTCCGCCTGCGACATACATTTGCAGTAATTTAAAACTCCCTCTTTCACATTTTTAGTACGAACAGGGAGGAAAAATTAAAAAAAAAAAAACCCCACCTTTCATAGGACCGCATTTCACCTACTGTTTCTAAAGAAAACTGTCTACAAAATGGTTGCATCAAAGCATAATTTATTTATTAAAACAATGCTTTAAGCTTTCTGGTTACTTGTACTTATATACCTAGTTAAACAAATTATAAACTATGAAACAAAGAAAACTAATTATTGAAAATAAAGCTGTTTTTGAAATAAGATGGAACTAGGTTACTTTTTTGGAGTTCAAATCATCTAAATGTGTGCAATATATCAAAAACATTCGAAGGCGTCGTATTTCGTTTGCCAATTTCTGTTACAAATTTTGCACTCCGCTCGCCAATCGCCACCCACCTCCCACTCACCCCTTTTGGCGACTTGGTCTGCTAAGCCATAAGACTTGAACAAGCTCAGCGCGTGTAATTCGCGTTTAAAAAGTTTACAAACTTTGCCAAGTTTTTGGATGCGCTTTTTTTTTTTTTGTTTGATTTTTTTTTGTGTTTGCTTTTGCCTTTGCCTTTGCCTGTGCCTGGCTGCAAAATCATTTTTTTCACACCGCGTGCAACATTGTGGCAAATGGAGCAGGGCTGGATGATGCCACGCCCCTTTTGCAGCAGAAAACACGCGCCTGTTTACACTTTCGCGTCGCTTTCGCCGCTTTGATGTATTTGCTGCCTGCCTGGCGCTTAAACTGCAAAACGTGACCATTTAAAAATGCGCCACGTTTGCCAAAAACTTTGCCAATGCCTCGAACTTTGCCAGGGCAACAAAAACAAAATGAGCAACAAAAATAAAATCAGAAAACTTCGTGACAAAGGTGAAAAGAGCAGCCGTTGACAATTTGTGTTTTGCTAAAGCAAAAGGTGACGCAAACGGCAAAGGAACATGAACAGGAATAGATGGCGTGGCAGTCATATGCAACTGGCGCCTTGCAATATTTATGAAAATTGATTTCGCTAAATGGAAGCTGAAAGACAACTTAATGCCAACCGGTCGAGCTGTGAACCTAGTCAGGAGCATGCTCTTAATGACATTTGACCCAAAACGTGCGCGACATGTCATCAAAAAATAAAAAAAAACTACTGCGTGTGTGTCATGCAGGGTTCCCTTGATATGTCGTAAGGTGCAAGTAAGCATGTCAATATTTATTCTCAAAGACTATTTAACATAAATATCGCCAAAGTAAATATTTCAATTTTCATTCAGCTTAATAGCAACACAATTTCATATCGATATTTTCTGAAAACAATTTGAAAAATATTGTGTTTTGCTTTGCAAAGTATTTGTTGATAAAATTATCAAGTTTTCTAAAAGTTATTGCAAAGTTCTTTTCACTCTTTTTTGTTAGTAAAATAATTAAGATGTTAGCTATAAAAATTTATTTATATTTTAATTTTTATTCTCATTTAATATAGATATATGATTTTCTCTCTCATGTTGTTTTATTTGAATCCGAAACTTAAGTAAATAAAATATTTTTTAAAATTTGTATTATTATTAAAAGTATTATGTACGTTTTTTGTACTCACTAAAATAAAGCGGCAACGCAAGCAAGCAGCGCACTTAACTTGTCCAGTGCCTGTCAAACTGTTGTTTCTGTCTGCTGAGACAAAGATAATAGATTCTTTCATAACTTTGGTGCTATTTATTCATTTATCAATCAATTGTTGATATTTAAGAAAGCTAATAATTCCCTTGCTTAACAATTATAAAGCCAAAAGCAAGGAGTTTGGCGAAATTGACCCGAAAATGAAGCGAAATTGGCTTTGAGAATGCAACACAATAAGCAATAAAACCGTTCACATCAACTACGTGCGGAAAAATGATGGCGGCTATTTCAGGTCTGGTCAAGTTAATTTTCTATAGCGTCGCCTGTCGCACGTTGTTGTCATTCGGCACTTTTATTGACAACCCCTAACCCGAGCCCCTACTCATCAAGGGCACAGCGAGGGATGGACGGAGGTAGGGTGACGATGAGGGAGAGAGCTTTAATTGAAAGCAAAACAGCAAAGCGAAAGCGTTGAGGTGAGCGTTGGCTAATTCGGTAATTTGCACGCAATTGCATGAGTTGTTGACTATATCTATAGAATGAGTGGGCACATGGGCATACCACACACATACAATATATGGATAAATATGTATGTGTGCATGCGTATGTGTGTGAGTGTATTTGTGTTGATCGTTAGCTTTTGGCAATTGACTTAAATGGCAGCCTTTGTTGCATGTGTATATTGTGTTTCATTTTGGCTGTTAGCCAGAGCAGCCGCATGCTGCTTGTGGCAGGGGCAAATGCGAAACGGCGTATGCGTAATGTTCATTTGATGTGCGTGCTTCAAGCAGCGCAACTGATGGGGCGTTTATTTAAGAAACACATCAAGTGTATCGTTCTTTGTTTGCACTAGATATTTTATGCAGCCAATATGAAAGCTTATGCCGTATATTGAATGCTCTTATATGTTAGTTAACTTAACGCAATGTTAAATGTTCTGCATTTTTATGACAGAAATTTAGCCAAGATGTAGGTTCTTGTTTGAGACAGATGTGACTATTGTTTTCTAGACCTTTCTACGTTAACCATCAATGGGTGTCATTCTCAGTGAATGAGATGAGTGGCATATATTTCGAGTTAGTTTAAATGGTATATAATTAAAAGAAATAACTTGTATTTGACTGATTAAATGTGTATAATATTTATTCTTTATTTTGTCAGTAAATGCATGTCATTCAAAACGTTATCAGATATACAAATAGTTATTGCCTATGATAGTCAAAACTGTTTAGCAATATAATTTTCTGCATATGATACCTTATGTATCTAAGGCGCAAAGCTCAACGACAGGGCTTTAAAAAAACTGAAAACTCTCGCTTTTTATATTAATAAGCAGTTCAAACAAATTAAGGTTTTTTTCTACTCAGCAGCAAAAAAGCCAATAACTTGAAGAGGCACCTATTATTACTAATCTATATCTTTAAAAACTGTAATGATCATTAGCAAACACTTGCGTATAGATTATTCTAGCATAGCAAGCAGCTTTTGAGTGCTTTCAAATATATCATTGATGCAAGCTTTAATCTCAGAGGACAAAAATTAGAAGTTTGACACCACATGAAGTATTGTATGAATTTAAGCTCAACGACTGCGCTTTTAAAAAGCTAGAAAATATCAATAAAACTTGGCTTAAAATATATATGCATACTTACAAATTGACAATTGATGCAACGGAAAAAAGCTTTCCTTTCACTCAGCGGCAACTCTAATCAAAGTCAGATTTGATGCGTCGCTGCTCATGTAACTTGAATAGTTTCAACTTTAAAGTTCTTTGGCTTCTAAGCCCAAACAAACTTTGCAGTGCTCTAAAAAAGTTCAAGGCTTGCAGTAGTATAGAGGGAAAAAGGACAGTAACTATGTGTTTGTGTGTGGGTGAGTGTGTGTGTGTGTGTGTTTGTGTGCCTGTGTGTGACACGCTGCGTTTAACACAAATGAATATGAATGCGGGCACAGGAGACAGTAGAGGGCGACCAGGACTCTGGGCGAGGACGAGAACAGTGCGCTAAATAAAATTTAATGTAGTGCGAAACGTTTATGAGCTGCAACCGCAACTGATGAGAGCCGCCGGGTGAGATGCAAGAGAGATGCGAATTGCCAGTTGAGAAGTTGAGAGTTGAGAGCTGAGAGCGGGAAACTGGGAACTGAGAGCAACGAAGCGGAGCGTTAAATAAACAAGTGGTAAAGTGCTCAAAAAGTTGACTGGGTGGAGTTAAGCTCGGTTCAGTTCAGTTCAGTTCAGCTCCGGTTTCATTTGGCCAATTGAAAAGTTGTTGAGTGCTTAAAGTTTTTGGGCTCTTAGCCATATTACGTATACGCACAGGTGAATTGCATTTGTCAGCTTGCATAAGTAGGTATTGAACAAAAAAGCGTGTGATGTTATTTTGCACAAAACAGCATTCAATTTATTTTTATTATTGCATTCACTTTTAAACTAGATTATGGATATATATAAATATACATATATATATATATGAGACAGAGTGACAGACTCTCTCATGCGACAAACCGAAGCTCTATTTGATTTTCAATTTGAATTTAAAAATTGCATTGAATTGCAGTTTTCAATTTAGCCTCTATATGTTTATTGCCTTGCGAGTGCACTTGACAGCTTCATGACAGTTTAATTATTTTAAATAAAATGATTTCTGCGGTAAATCAAAACTGTATTGAATGCATATGGCATATACATGTATTAAAATAACTAAATTAATTACATTTTAACGCGTTTGTATACTCCCTAACAACAACTTGCTAAAAGCGAACTATTTAACTTTAGCTGACAAGAAATAATATAGCAAATATACAGCTGCCATCGGTCTCTGCTTTTGCCAAAGTCAATAGCAATAAGACAAACAAGCTACAAGTATATAGACATCACTTAAACTGTCCAACTGTCTGCCTCTTGGGGCTGCCAAACACAACGAAAGTAAAACTTTGTTTTTTTTTTTTTTTTGCGCCTGTAGTCGACATAAAACGCACATTGGTTCCCATAGACAATTTCCGTTTCCTGTTATAAGATAAACAGCTGCTGTGGTCGTTACTTATGAAGGCGCCAAAGTGATATAGCCAATAAAAATGGCCACCAATTGTGGTCGGCCTTTGGGAAAACAGTTAAAATCAGCCAAAGTTAAAATACTCTAGTTATTAAAATACTAATAAAACAACAATTGTTTGTTATGCTGTATTTCTGTAAGAATCAAAGTCAAGCACTAATAAAAATAAACTTTAAGCACAATATTCAAACACTTTGCACCTGCTTGGCACTCCAATCTAATCCTAAGGCCCTTTGCTTGAACACATATCACTGTAAAAGCCAAAGCTAAGCATCGCATTAGTTCAGCACTTAGCTGTATATAGAAGATATACCATTCCATCCCTCACCAATCTGTTAACAATCTTTTACCGGTCAGTTGGCCAAACGGTTTTGCTGCGTTTAAGCGCATTTACTTTGCGTTTACTTCGCATTGGCTACTTACGTGAAATTCCATTCAGTTCAGCTCTGAAATAGCTTGAAAGCAGCTGTGCTTGCCACTTGTTGCTACAGCTTAAGTCCTGTCCTGCCCTGCCCTGATCCAACATGGTCCCCCTTCTTGCCACTTAGCTCATATGAGCTGATTATGTTAATGGTGTGGCCCATTTAATGCGTTGCCAAGTCAAACAGCACTTGCGGTGCCTTCAATTGAATTAAAAAGTTCACTCAAAAGCAACCTGGCAATTAAATTAAAAGTTTACAATTTGATTGTGATTTTATGACGGGCGCTTAAAAGGTAAAATGAAGAGCAAAAGTAGAGCAATCATTACAAGCCATTTTCTTTAGACCTTTGTGCATTAAACGAGCACAAACTTTCTGTTGGCAACAGGGACTTAAAGAACTAGAAAAAGTGTAGAGAATCATTAATTCGATTTGATCTTAATGTTGGCATGTGATTTTTAAAGGTAGAAATTTGGTAGATTTGAGATCTGTCCAACTAAGATATTTACCAATTCTGAGTTTTAGCTTCAAAATAAGGCCACTATATCTTATAGCTGCCTAGACTAAAATCGGGTCAAAATTGAGTTGCACACACAACTTTTTTGTTTCTCCAGTTATCTTTATTCAGCGTTTTCATGATATTTATGATACGCTGACCAATTTTGAATAAAATCTGACGACTATATCATATAGCTGTCATAGGAATAATCAGAATAATCAGTAAAGAAATAAGTTTTTGCATGTAACAGTTAAGTTTTGATTACGTTTTATTAAAATCGAGGTGGTGAATTAAGATTTCAAATGTACAACTTCTCTGCAAGGTAATGTTTATTCAATTAAAAATATATATATGTATATGTTAACATGCTACTTTCTTTGTAACTTATATAAGTCAGTTTTATAATTTTTCATTATTCTTGCGTACCATAGTTACTTAGCTAATCAAATTACTTTGTAATTCTTTTGTTAAGTTAAACTAGAATAAATATATGTATTGCAAGGCGAAGAGCACAAGCAAAGCATAAAAGCTTCATAAACATTACTTTCTTTACCGTTTCTTGACGTTTCTGTTTGTTTCAGCTTACAGTTTTCCGCCTCTTATCGCAAATGAAAAGCTGCGCCGAAAGTTGACCTGCATTTAAAGCTGCTTAAGTGGTCGCCAACCCTCGAGGCATGGCATTGGAATGTTTTCTTTTTTTTTTTTTGGAGGGAGTAGGGAGGCAGCTCAGTGGGTAGCAAACAAAAATTCATTAAAATTTTGCATATTTTTAAAACTTGAGTGACCCGCGTCGCGCCTTGGGGCACTTTCGGCTTTTAAAGTTGCTCCCACTGCGCCCAAAATTCTCTTGTTTATGCCTCGTAATGTGGCAGCTTAAGTCTGTTGCCCGAAAAGTATGCAACAACAAAACATCTAGCCAAGTGTAAAATTTAAGCAGAGCAAACAAAACAACGCCAAAAAAAACGTTTTTAATATGCGGATAGCTTTAATTAAATATGTTTTCCACTTGGCGAACCCAAGTGAAGTACAAAAAAAAAAATCAACAACAATAACAAAACAAAAAATTACAAAACTGTTTGTTTGTATGTTTAGGTTTATAGGTGAGTGTGGTTGTGTGTTTACAATTTGGTTTTGCTTTTGTTTTCCCGTAACATAAATGTTGGTTGGTGTGGCAAACAAAAACAGGATTTTTTTTGTCTCCTTTTCGGGTACTTTCAAGTTAAAGAATGTCGCCGTTTGGGTGAATTTTTTTTTTACATTTTCCTGTTTGCGCTCGGTTAACATGAACTACATTTTAGATATTTTTTTTTGTAAATACGATATAAGAGCAATAAACGGTTAGATTTCAAAAAGGCAGAAATAGTACACGCAAAATCACGATGTCACGAAATATTTCGAAATTTTTAAACGAACTTGTGCCGCCAGGATGATATCCAAGCCAAACTCTGCCGCCAAGGCGATGTCTAAGTCCAAGGGCGCATTCAAGATAGTATCGAAATGCAAGCCTGCGCTTGGTCTTAACTAGTCGTAAAATTTATAGTAAGTAAAATAAGAATAAAACAAGTAAGAACGTTGCAGTCGGATGCACCCGACTGCGATATACTCTTTTTTTCGCCTCTTTGTGGAGTCAGAAGTGGGCGTGGCATTGTATTTCTGCTCAAATCTTTCAAGTTTTGCTATCAATTTAAATTTGGTTGGGCCTGTTTTACAGGTTTGGGAAAAACAAACATTGCTTGATTGCAAGGGCGGGGTTGGGCGTTGCAAAATTATTTTTATCCAATCTATTTAATAGGGCAATAGAATTCAACCTGCAAAATTTGGTGATTCCAGCTAAATGGGTTGGGGAGATATAGACTTTGCCTATTTGTGGGGGCGGAGGTGGGCGTGGCCAAATTTTTTTTAGGGATGTGATAAGTAGCCTTTGTGCTATATTTGGTTACTCTAGCTATAAAACTGTAGAAGCTATAGGTTTTTGCAGTTTGTGGGGAAGGGGTGGTGGTGGGGGGAAAATCTTGACACTTTGTCTGCCTATGGTATATACTAGCATGTATACCAAGTTTGGTTGCTCTAGCTTCAAAACTGTGGAAAAAACCTGCGTTCATACAGACGGACAGACGGACATTTCACAAACCCAATATACTCTTTTGTCTTTTTCTACAAAAAAATTTAAAAAAGAGTATAAACAAGTAAGAACGTTGCAGTCGGGCTCACCCGACTGCGATATACTCTGTTTTCTGTACGTAAAAATTTTTTTCTCCAATCTATCGAAGAGTTCAAATGGAGTCATACTGCAAAATTTGGGGTTTCTAGCTATAAGGGTGTAGGAGATACAGGTTTAGGTCATTTGCGGGGGTGGTAGTGGGCGTGGCATATTTTTTTTGGCTGGTCGGTCAAGGGTGTGGTCACTAGTCTTTATGTCAAATTTGGTTACTCTAGCTGTAAAACTGTGGAAGATATAGGTTTTTGCGGTTTGTGGGGGAAGGGGTGGGGGTGGGGGGGAGATCTTGACACTTTGTCTGCCTATGGTATATACCAACATGTATACCAAGTTTGGTTGCTCTAGCTTCAAAATTGTGGAAAAAACCTGCGTTCATACAGACAGACGGACAGACAGACGGACAGACGGACAGACGGACAGACGGACATTTCACAAACCCAATATACTCTTTTTTTCCATTTTGGAAAACAGAGTATAAAAATACTATGTCAAAATAAGATGTTTACAGCTCTACAAAGGCTTTGCCGCAGACACTACATCACGTCTTCGCTTGAACTGGTTGAGAATTATAGTCGACAATGACAAAATTAATCACCTTAGAATCAATTGTAAATACTGATTATGATAAATAAGGTTGCTTAGATGAAAACTTTCCTTAGGACATGTATACAAGCAAGTGTCCAATGCAATATTGTACAGGATTTAATATAATTCTTATAGCAATAAATACCAAGTTAGTCAATGCTTTTCAAGCAGATGCACTCACGGGAGCAAAAGCTAAATTTAAAAAACTTAAAAACAATCTTTAAATTTTGATTTCAGAAATATAGCTTAGCTTTGATTTGAGCTCACAACTCAGTGCGTAAAATCTAAATTACATGATTCAGAGAGTTTAAATTCCAAAAAAGTAAGTAAGGTGGTTAGACATATGTTAGACTATGCATGTGATTCAAATTGCGGGCATATAAGATATCAGTTTAGCGGAAATTTTGAAAGCAGGTAATAAAATATGAGAACTTGAATAAATATTAATATTTAGTGTTCAGAGAAATTGATTTTCTTACATGTTTATCATTCAGCAAAGCATGTACATTCTGTTGTACTATTACAGAGAAATTTGTTTGTGATATTTCATTACTTGTTTAATTTTCAACGCTCCATTTCGTTAATCAACTGCAAGAAATCTGTATTATTAATTTCATTATTAAATACATATCGTATATTATATATTCTTATATGCATTTTTTTGTCCTGTTTACTTATTGTATTCCATGCTGTGTCTGGCTCTGAAAATCTGCTGAAAGCCTTTCAGCATTACTTTCCTCGCTCAACCATTGATAATAATTTATTATGAATTTCTTTATTATTTTTCTGTGACGCCTTTTCTCGATTCAGTGGGCATTATTGTTGTTGTGTTGCGTTGTGTTGTTGTGTTGCTTTATGCACTTCATCCTTCTCTTCACTTCTCGTTCATTTTGTGTGCCTACGAAGGAAGTTTAAATAAACATAAAATGGCGACACGCGCATGAATAAGGCAACAGCGAGGACGTCTGCATATGCAGTATATATAAAATTTATACCTTATACACTCTGACACCCTTCCACAACACACATACACACACACACACACAGAGAACACACGCACAACAACTTATACACACACTCACTCCCACTGTTGGCATATGAAAAACAAACAAATTGACATGCCGATGCCGAAAATGCAAACAAAATATATGGGATATGATGTTGGGAGAGGGGCAAAGGTGGGGATGAAGGAAAAATCTTTTTGCTGCGGCTGTTTTGGGTAAATGTTTTAAAAATTGTTGTAAAATTCATCGGATATGAAAATCTAATGATTTGTAAAGTCGGCGATAAGCGAGCGCCCTCTGGCGGTGAGTGTTAACAACAAGAGCAACAGCAGCAGCAACAAAAAACAACAGTGAAGTTCAATGGGTAGGCGAAAAGTGTAAAAGGAAAGGATTTTCAGCATTTATTGAAATATTAATATTTGCTTTTTATCAGCCCATGCATGCGATCGTGTGTGTGTGTGTGTGTGTGTGTGTGTGTGTGTGTGTGGGTGTCAAATTATTGAAAAGTTTGCATACAAAGTTTTCCCTGCTACTGACAACATTTCTGTATTTTAGGGACTACACAATTGGGCAACCTTAAGTTTGCCACACACACACATACAAACACAACTCAACCCAACATATACACACATAAAATTCACATGTGCGAATACCACAAATGTTTGTACAAGGAATTCAATGGGCCAAAAGTTAGACGTGTCCAATTCCCAGTAAAAAAAAAAAAAAGCAGTTGAAAAAAATCAATTCAAAGTTTTACTTTTTAGTGGGTCAGCATCAAACCTTTTTGTGCCAGCGAAATTGATGAACCATCTGGGTCTCAATACATAGTACGATTTGTAAGCGGATTAACAGCCATTATGTTCAAAATGATGGGCGGCTCAGCTGAGAACTGAGAACTGAGCACAATTTGCAAGTGTAGTATTGTGTAAAATTGTATTTATTTTAGATTTATATTTTTGCTCTTAAGCGAAATCTCTGTACAGTTTCAAGCGTGTGGCATTAAAAAATATTTACTGTGTCTAGACTTTGCCGCGCATAAATCAAATGCATCGGCCAAAGAGTCTTACTGCAGTTTTCGGCCACAGAAAAAAAAATATAACAGAAAATACAAGTAAAAGTGTTTCAGCACAAATTTATCGACTAGTGGATACCCTGCACTCAGCTCAAATGTATCATGAAGAGCGTACATTAGCATTTAAAAGAGATTATCAGGCCGGTTCCAAATTCTACTTACGAATCGTTATCACAGAAAAATGTATAGCATACTTTTAAGAGCTTACTAGAATTTTTACTCCCTGTTCCCATTAAAAATGGGAAAAAGGGAGTTATAAAGTACTGCAAATGTGTGTAACAGGCAGAAGGAAGCATTTCCGACTATATAAACTATATATATTCTTGATCAGCATCAACAGCCGTGACGATCTAGCCATGTCCGTCTGTCTGTCTGTCTGTCCGTCTGTCCGTATGAACACACAGATCTCGGAGACTACAAAAGCTAGAGACACCAAACTTGGCATGTAGGTTCGGATGCACCCCCCCGCACCGCCGCAAATCGCAAAAGACTCCCACAGCCACAATTTTAAAGATAGAGCTTTAATTTTTGGTACACATGTATGTTTAATGAATGTCTTTCGGATGTGTAAATTTCAACACGATCGGATAAATAGCACCAAAGTTATGGAAAAACTTATTTGCATGTCTCAGCAGGCAGAAACAACAGTTTGACATGCACTGTGCAAGTTGAGTACGCTGCTTGCTTGTGTTGCCGCTGAACTGCTTGAAATGCAAGTTGGGAGCAGCGAGTCTCGTAGTCGGGCACACTAGACTAGAGTATTCTTACTTGTTTATTTTCATTTTTTTATTTTTAAATCATTCAATTGATCTATATTTTTAATGGAATAAAAATATAATAAAACATATTTAAATGGAATTGATTTGGAAGTGGAATTCAGAACAGGTCTGATTCATGCCTATTTGGAATTCCAATTCCGTATAATTCTGTAGAGCAGGGTGTAATTCGCAGCCTAGTTTTCTCGACTATTTCGGTGAATTTAACTTGAAAATTGAATTCTGAACAGGCCAAATTATCGTTGTTTATTATTCAATCTATATAAAATATGTTAAATATTTAGATAATATAGAATGTTGAAACATATTAATAGATTTGCAAGGACAAACATTCAAAATGATCTGTAAAAGAGAATTGAAAAATATATCTTTGGCTTTTATGATACCCTTTCTGCACATTATATCTGCAGGGTATCAAAATATAAAAATAAATAAAATTGTGGCCATAATGTATTTCTCGTTGTGTGTGTGTGTGTGTGTGTGTGTGTTTGCATTGCGTATACTTAATGTGCAGCGTGTGTGGCGTCGAGTTCTACTAAAGTGGCAAAATGTGCAAAGACTCTTTGTGTGTGTGTGTAGTGTGCGTAGTTATATACGTATGTATGTATGTGTGTTTGCATTTATAAATTTTATTTATACGCTTTTGAGTGAAGTTTTTAGTTGGTTGCTTTGGAGTTGTCTGCAAAGCACCGCAAATGTATTTAGAAGTCAATGCTAGGAAAAACAGGAAATGCCAATTAGTTTGCCCAAGTGCATTGAGTATAAATTAAGTTTCTAACAATTTTGAGAAAATGACCATAAGTCTACAAATAGTTCCAGCGAATTTATAAAATAGGCATAACTTAGTTTGGATTATTACGAGCAGCATGTTAACTTATCTGAAACGGTTTTACTCATCATCGAATCAAAAGCAAACCTTAATTTGCTAAATTTAAGAAGTGGAACTACTTTTAAAATTTGAAATTCACAATTGTTTGTTCAATTCTGTACGCACATTCAATTAAAACACATTTGATTAAACACCAAACATTTTATTAACTGTGTACATCACATTTCTTGTTAATTTGGTAAAAAATATAATTCAAACATTTCAGTCTCCGCGTCTCAAGCCACTCGGATCGAGTACAAATCGCATTCCAAATGCAAAACGATCTGTGGGTAGACTCATAACCACACTAAAACCCATTTGCAGCGGAATATGTGATAGATATCTGAAAGTTGTAAGCAGAAACATGTGTTAAAAAAAAATAACAAAACTAAAGATCAAATCTCACGCACTTGGTCCACATGAAGCCAACGAGGGCATCCGAGTCGATCATGCCATGGATGGCACAGTTCCAGAAGTTCCATTGATAGCATATGGTGGCAATAGTTTTGCGTGTGCTGCGATTCCAGGCCAACAAATTGGCCATCTGGATTTGTGGATGAATGCGTTGCCAGTAGCTAACGTCAAGACCCTGACGAGAGGCAGTTGCCGCAAAGGAATAATGGTGGTGGGAATAGCTGCAAGTTTTGGGCATATTAGTTAATAGAAATTACCTAAACTATTTATATTTGTGCTAAATGGTCAGTTTGATAACTTAAATTAATACTGCCTATAAACATTCAAAAGGTATTTAGTCAAATCCAAAAAGTCGGACGATTTTATCAAATTAATCAATTTTTGTTTCTTATACTTTTTTTACTCCCTATTCCCATTAAAAATGGGATAAACGGAGTTATAAAGTACTGCAAACTCCCACAGCCACAATTTTAAAGATAAAGATTTTGGTACACACATATGTTGTATAATGAAGGAATGAATGGACAAATACCTAACATTAGCCCCGAATCGTAACCGATCAATCAGGTCTGTTCAGAATTTCACTACTGTATCAATTCTCTTGACGTATTCAAGGGGTATTCGGAACAGGCCCGTATACTATATTCTTTTGGTGAACCGAACAATAATCTTGCAACCTACTCAATCTATTCAAATACAAACTCACCGCGCTGCAATAGCTAAGTCTGTCATAAGATTCTTTGGCTCATTCCACTCTAGCAGTAGTTCGCCACCAATTGCCCAGTGCTGGGTAACGGAACGCATTACCGACAAAGTGCAACGTCCATTCTCATTGCGAACATTGTATAAATTAGCTGTCCAGGTATCACTTGGCCGCGTCCACTCAATCGTATATTGCGTTTCCACTGGCACATCCTCGCCAGGTTTCTGCAGTACAGCCTCCATACGCAGTGGCTTAAACGGATAATATAGTATGTTCAGATTGGCTGCCAATGTGGTGGGATGTATATCACCCACGATGGTTGGCGTTAACTGAAAAATAGTCATATAAAAATGAATGATGAGCTGGATTGTTCACATTGATGTTAAATTTTTCACTCACCATAAAATCATCAACCACACGAAATGTGTATAGACCACCAAAACGAAATCCAGCGGCTCTCACATGGCTCAACACCCAGGCGGCTGATATGAATTTGTTGGGTGCCAAACGATGATAATAATCCAGTTCGATGCCATCGTAGAACTTGGGCATCACATTGTGGGCTAGACTGTGCAGGGATTGCACATTGCCAGGATTTTTCTTATTGGAGCTGCCACCATATTTCTGAAAACAGGTTGGAAACTTATAGCCACCAAATGGTGGACATGAATTGCAGGACATGCCCCCACAAACTGTAGCTTAATTATATGAACAACGTGAAAATGTATTAGAATTCTAGCTAGCTTAATGAATGGAAAATTTTGTTTTTTGTTTTTCAGTGGAAAATTTTTAATGTATATTCGATTGCTTTGTAGTTTTGCCACACTCAACAAACAGCAAACGAAATGTTACATAGATCTGAGTTGAAAGTCAGCTCAATACAAATATATATATGTCTACATTTGTATATATGTTCGTATTCCATCAAAATTGTATGAAAGCCCCAACATCAGCTGGCAATTGTCATTTTATGCGCAATTTCATGCAACGCCAACCTTCTGTTTTTCAGCGAATGTCCCTGTGTGGGTCTCTTGCCAAACTGTCATCCTTTTCGTCCTTTGGCACGCCATTAGGCGCATTTCACACTTTTTACATTATTTATAAGCCATACACTTTGCCTCGCCACTTCGTAACTTTCTTCATTTTTTTTCTCTTTGCCACTTCTAGCGACTCGTCTCATTGCCGATTCGGCATTTCATGAAATATTTAAGGCATTGCCTCATCCTGGTTCCTAGTTCCATTCCGAATAGCTGTTAAAGGATCAGCGACAGGGGCAACATAAGCAGAATCGTGTTTAACAAAAAAAAAAAGAAAAGTGGTGCGCTTGAAAAGTTATCACGATTATGTTGCTTGATTTTGGGCTAGTGAACAATTTGTCGCAAAAGATGACAAGCGAATGCAGATTTTCGAATGGTCATTGAAATTTATTATTACTAAAGATTTGGCACTCGACCAACTTTTAATCTATGAAATTGAATTCATTGAAAAGTGATTACTTTAAGCTAAGATGCCCAATAAATGTTAGTAATTCTTGTATTTTAATGTTGCATCATCTAAACAAGCATTTTATCTTGCGCTGCATGAAACCATAAGTTTAGCTATAAGTGTTGTAAAACTTGACATTTTTGAATAGGTTCTGTCAAAATATGCTGAATTGATAGTTAATGTTTAAAATATTTGTCGCAATTTCTTTTCCTATTGCTTTTTACATTTTTTTTGCTTCGAAACAATTTAATAATAAATAAAAAAATTCAATTAATTACGCTTCAGCTTTTGTTACGTTTATAGCACTATTATGAAGTAGTGTTGCAAAGTGGTGAAAAAATCGTGTTGTAAAACGCTTTGCACAATTTCTGGAATGGACTTGGACTCGAGATTTGCATCGTCTAAAAGCCGCTTTGCTAACTACTCTGACAACAAAACAAAACAAATAAAAGTAAAATAAGAAACTGGTATTTTAAAAATTATTTAAAGTATAAAGTATAAATAATAATATAAATTTTATTTATAGTAAGCTCTGGCAAATGTGTTTGTTGACATACACAATTACTGTTCAATCAACATTCAATTCCTATTGGGCTTATTGGGCTTGTGAAATGTTCGTCTGTCTGTCCAGTTTTGAAGCTGGAGCAACCAAAGTTGGTGTACATGTTGGTATATACCACAGGCAGACAAAGTGTTAAGATCGGCCAGATCGGACCACTATAACCCATAGAAACGATCGGTTGAAAAATTCGTTTTGTATGAAAAACTTTTTTGTTTTTCAAGATAACTCAGCCAAACTCACTTTACCTAAGTTTAAGTACAGTTTATATGTATATAAGAAGTCTTTAGAAAAATTTATTATATTAAACGTACAGAGTAATTCGCAGTCGGGAGGAAACCGACTGCAACGTTCTTACTTGTTTTAAAATAAATTTTGACTATGACCATTTGCGTCGCAACTTAACAATACTCAAGGCTTCTCTGTCGCCATCGTTATTATATTTCTCTCCAACGGCGCAAAGATTTGTGTATTTACGATCACGTTTTTTGCATCTAATACCTGGGCTACTGCCCCATTGGTAGAGTTTTTGACCTTCGACATTATCAGTGCCAAAAATGCAGCTCAAAAAGAAGTAATAATATAGATTACTCGAATATCTCAGTGCAGCACAGCCAAACTGCGAATTGTGTTCGATCATGAGTAAAGTTGTTGAATAATAGCGTCTGAAAAGCAAAAAAACAGATAATTTTCAGTTTTTCAATTGAAACTCTTACTCTGTTACTTACGAATCCTTAAATGAATGTGGCAAACGGAGTGTGTTGCGCTTTGTTATGCTTTGAATATCCTGGGTCCAACCAGCTGTAATACTTTGTACTGATTCGGATACAAATGAGGTATAGTTGTTGCCTGGAAAACCATACAATTCTCCTAGCCTGCCAATGCGAGCAAAGTCCTTTGAGCTAATGCATGGCTTGGGAGCTACTTGGCAACGACTTACATCCAGTTTGGCGTAATTTGCCAATTTCTTGTTCCAGGACATTTTGGCCATTCTTGCAGCAGCAGGCAAATTTCTATAAACCCGACCGCCAGCTACATCGTTACGCAGCTTATTAAATATTTCCTCGATATCATTCTTGTATTCGTTGTATTTCAATATCTTGGCATTATAACAATCTTTGATTTGCTGCAATTGCGATAACAAATTAATTTCGAAATTATTTTTAAGAAACTAGAAAACTTACGCCATTATTATTACAAGCCAGATTCATTGTGTAGCACGGACCTATATAGCAATCATCATCGTATTCGATCGCCTTCGATATTTTAACCTTCAACACACAAATCAGTAGCCACAGCAGCAGAAATAACTGGTACTCTCTCATATTGCAACTAAATTGTTGTAATGGATGTATTTCTATTCAGTACTGGTATTTATAGCTGATACATGAGAGCTTATCAGCTGATTTCTTGACTTCTGCATTATTTGTATATTTGCCAGAACAGCTGCGATAGCTGATAAACATGAATCATGCATAGTTATTGTTGTCTATCTTGAAGTACTGTTACGCTACGATTTAGTGTTGCATCTGTTGGACTTTTATAACATACAAAATATTATTTAAGAATCACAGTCTTTATGGATATACGAGAGAGCAGGAGAAGGGTTTGAATCTTCGTCAAAAAATTGTCAAATCTTCACTCAACGAAATGCTTAGATTTGCTTTTTAAAACCAATATGAAAATGTGTATTTAAAAATAATTTAAAATCAAGTCTAGACTGTCTCTATAAAGCTACATGAAAATATTTTTGAAATATGCAATGATAGACTTACAAGAAATGTCACTAAGCAATGCCAACTTAATAATAAAGTTAATATGCCATTTGTTAGGGAACAAACAGAACGACAATCACGCTGCTGTTGGACATTTAAGCCGATTTCCAGTTGAGTTCATGAAAGCAAATGCAAAAGTTGTTTACTCAACGGCTAAGTCGCGGCTTGGACTTTAGCATTATTCTTTTGAAGGCTTGCTGTGTACAGGGGGGGGGGGGGGAGGGGAATGGAGGACAGGCGGGCTACATCACTTATTTAGACGTCGCACTTAAATTTGTTACTCCAACCAGCAGCACTGACGACGAGGTTTGGTTCTCAGATTCTGACTCCATTTGCCGCCATTTGCTTTAATTTAATATGCTAAAATATTGCAAGCTTCATGCTCATTCTCATTCTCATTCTCAATCTGAATCGCTATATCAAAGCGCAGCGACCACAAAACATTTGCAAAACCGCAAAGCGCAAAACAGACTTGTGAAAGGCGAGAGAGAGAGAGTGAAATAGTAAGAAGGAGTTTTAAATGGAAATATAAATGAAAATAGACTTATACAGCTAGATGCATATAGAGAAAGACTTTATTTTTTATCAGCATGTTTTATAATTCCATTTAATGTGATTAACTTAATTATATAAATCTAAGAAAAGTTACCTTTGCAGAAAAGTTGTCTAAATTTAGAATAAGTGACTTGGCTAGTTAGACTCGTCTGTTGCTGCTGATTAAGAATATATATGCTTTCAAAGGGTCGCAGGTGTCTCTTTCAATGCGTTACACAATTCCTGATCAAATTATAATGCTCTCTGCAAGAGTATTAAAAGTATAACTAAACAACAATTTTTAGAAGCTACCATATCAAGTCTCGAACGCATTCTACACAGTTTTGATTTGCTTGTTCTATGTGTATCTCTTCATTAACTTGACCATTTATTTATTTACAAGTTGAATTCAAACTCCATAACTCTAATAGACAATTGTATTTTCAATATTCACAAATTTACTTTTGTCATGTTGCGCCCATGGCCACGCCCCTAAAGTAGCACACATTTAACTTATGAGCTTTTTCAATCAGTTCGAAGAGTGTGAGTTGAAATACACACACACACACAAATATACGAGTATTCAAATGCATATAAATTAAAATTGAAATATAAATGATAGGGTGAAAAAAAAAAAAAAAAAACGCCAACACTTAAAATATTTACTGTCCTGGATTGTGGAAATTGTAAAACATTTCTCATATGCACGAAATATTTATATATTTAAAAAAAAGAAAGACAGCAAAAATAAAATAAATGCGAACTGAAAACAAATTCAATCGCATTGCAATCCACAAAAATGTATTTATTTTATTTCATTTGTTTACATTTTTTTTATGCTTCTTTGCCACTGGCAACTTGTTCGCTTGTGTAAAATGCTTAAAAACGTGTTTATTTTTTAAATTGCTGATTGTTTTTTATGCATTCAGCATATAATTTAATTTTATTTATTACGCGTTGAAAAACCTTGCAACAACATTGGAGAATTGAAGGCGCGCGTAATAAATTTTAAATATTTTGTCTATTTTTTTTTTTTATTATTTTTCATTACGCGCATTTGCATTGATCAACATTTTTTTTAAAATCGAACTAAAAAGTACGAAAAAGGGTTGGGGGCATGATAGTGGCTATTGTTGCAAATTCGTTATCAATGAAATTTTTTTTTGTGTTATGTAAGCTTGTTGGGTAGCTCGGTTAAAACCCATTGGCTGAGGGCAACAAAAATAGATCAAGTTTCATTTTACTTGAAATTATTAATAAAATTACAAGCTATTGAAATCTAAATTATTTACCAATATTTATTTTGAATTGCAACAAATTTATTAAGTTGTCACTCTAATATTATACACTATAATAAAAGAGTTATTTATATATATATAGAGTTTATTTATATTCTTGATCCACATCAATTGAATCTACAAATTTTGTATTCGGGTTGGCAAAATCATTATCTTAACCCAAAAGTGTCAATTGAGAAAGAAAATTTTGAATAAGATGTTTACTCATATCTCAACCAAACTTAGCAATTGCAAGTTTTATTAAAATTCATAAACAGCCCTGTTCTGAACTCTACTTTCGAATCAATTCCACTTAAATTTTGCATAGCATACTTTCAGGAGCGAATTAATATTAAATGAAAGCAAAGAAATTTAAAAATCAAAATTGTATCGTTCTCCAAGAACTATGCCTTATAGTTTTCTGTGAAATTGATGGAAAGTGGAATACGGAACCGAGCTGATAGATTGGTCAACTTTGATATAAATCACACTGACTTTGCGTATAGCTTTCCTTGAGTTTTTTTATGCTTGACTTTTCTGCAAGGGTATCGCTTGGGCACCTCAAATACCAAGAAATCTCTTTTCATTTCATCAAAAAATGTTGCTTGAAACTCGTTTATTTGCAACAAAATGTATATCATCCGTAAAAGTATCTCAAATACCTAGTCTACAAGCTGTTCCCGCTTTTGCTGGTCTTGTTTATCAAAATTTGTTGCATACCTTTAGGCGCACGTGTGCAAACGCTCTTCTTGTGCATTTTATACACTTTAAGCTGTAAAGGCTGTGTGTAATTTCAACTTATGTTTGAATAGTATACTTAAGATCAACACATGCTTGAACTCTTGCTCTTATTTCTGCTCCATTAAATATTTACAAAAAGGGGCGACAAATCAAAGTGACATCTCTCGCAGATTGACAAACTGGTAGGGCCAGAGGCACTTTTACTGATTTTCGCTTTTCACAAATATTTGCATAGCCAGTGTGCCTCAATGAGAGCGAGAAAAGTTCACGTGAATGGAAAAGTGAAAGAGTTTTCAGAGCCAGTTGGCACTTAGGCACGATTTGCATTACTTACGGCCATTGATATAAGTGCGATTTTCAGAGGCAGTTAGAATTCGATTCGATTCCATCTTTCACTTTGGCCAAGTAGCTACAGCAAAAGTGTGTCTCCAGCTGGGATGGTCCATCCATTATTTTGTAATTATTTAAGTGCCTGGAGGGGAAACAGGTCCGCCTTCTGGCCATGGCCAGTATCAGGGCCAGTGTAAGGGCCAATAAGTGAAAAAATCAAAAAGCCATAAAAACTTTACACAATCGAAACGTGCAAAAGTTGTTTTTTGCCAACGCCAGCAACAGCAAAAGCAAAAAAAAAAAAAAAAAAAATAGCAGACAACAAAATCAAAGTGCGGCCGTCATATGAACTTTCTCTTTTTTGCTTTTTTTTTGGGGTGGCACACTAAGCGAAAATCGACTCGTAAAAAAAAGAAATCGTTGCAAATAAAAAAGCGCAAGAAAATTACTTTCCGCTCTACAAATTTTGCACAGGCTTCTTCTCTTCAGAGTCAAGCGTGTAAAGTAAGTAAAGTTCCGAATAAAAAAAACCTTTTCTCTCTTTTTTTCTTTTTGTTGCCTTTTTGGCTTTGGAAGACGGCCTTAGAGGCATTATGTACTGACAATTTTCATGATTATGCCGCTTATGCTATGAGTGTCCAGCCAGCACTTCTACCTTCCGCTTCATCTCTCTCTCTCTCCCGCTCTTTTACTTTACAACTGGCTGCTCTTTCAGCCGCCTAAACGCAGCTGTTAAGCCTTTTCCGTTTCCGTTGGCCTTTTTTTTTTATGTGTGCAGCTTACTTGACTTGGCGCCTAGAGAGTCTATTGATACGAGTAGCATTGACAGCAGTTCAAAATCCATACACACAATGCTGCTTTAGTTCAGCTACCAAAAAGGAAATGAACAAGGCGTTTCATTCAATATATTAGATATACACACATGTACATTGTACATAAAGGTTATTTTGTGTACCTTATGGCCCAGAGAGCGAAGGTTGGTTTAAGGTGTGGTTTAGTATTGCCTATTGCCTAATGCTGCCAGCTCGACAATTTTCTGGTAATTACAGATAGCTGTCTGTATGGTGTGTGTATGTGTGTGCAGGAAGTCACCAAAGGATATTAAATGCTCCAATAAAAAGAAGCTTTTGCAAACGATACAATTTTAAGGCTTAGTATAACTAAATGCTATAAACTGAATACAGCTAAGATGCTTTTAAAACTTGTCTAAGTGAACTGCAACCATATTTACAATTACACTAACTGTTTTTGCAGTATGACACGTGATATTTAAAGAAAAACCAATTAAAGACAGCTTCAAGCTTACCCGCCAATAAAACTGAACAGCTTTATAAAATTGTCATAACTGCAAACTTATTGTGACATTTCCAATAAACACAAAAAAGAATCTGGCAGCTGTGCACGCCGTTTGGATATTGAAGTAAAAGTATTTCTGGTTAATTTACTGCCAATACGAGTACAATGCTCCAAATATGCAACATAAATAATGTTGAGCATTGACATAAATTACTAAGGATGGCAGAACGGAACCACACCAAACAGAAGAGAATAGCAGAGAACAGCTTCTCCTGTGCCAGCTTCTCAGACCCAGCTCAGTCTGTAACTGTTACAATTAATTAGAAACTAACAAAGTTCCACTTGGCAAGGCGCTAAACTTCTTCCAGCAGCCAACCAAAGACTGTCGCGCACATAAAGCGCTTTTAATTGATTTTCCTGTTACGTGCAATGGCAAATTGTCGTCCTGTGGCAGCTAACGCCTGTTAGTGCCCCAAGCTATATAGCAGCTGCTGCCGCAGTCTCAGTCTCAGTCAAAGTCTCAGTCGAAGTCTTAGTCACAGTCCAGTGGCAGTGGAAGTGGCAGCTCCTGTAATCGTTCATTCATTTATTCGAATTGTAGTTAATTAATAAATTATTCCATGCGATTGAACTAGCAATGGCAACTTTTTGCAGCGAGTGTCCTCTCAACTAACTGGACTCCAATTACCCACATTTTGGCATTTTCATCTCTTCAGCATTTCGTTTCATTTCGCTTAGCACTCACGCATATAAATTACATTTTTTTTTGTGTTTTTTTTGTTTTGCAATTAAACACATTTTGTTGTTATATTGCGAGCGCTCTAAAATGTTTACGGTTCGCACATGTTGCGTATACGCAATGTGCTAAGCTCGAGACTCGTAAATGGCGCGTGCCCAGCCAAGGATGCGTGTGTATTCTTTTACACTGTTTAAGAGATATGACCCAAGGTATTAACATTTAGCTACCCTGTATCCTGTACTCTGTTCGTACCCTGTCCAGAGTGCTCTCTGCTCAATAAATTACATTTTCGTTTTATTTCACGACCATTTGGGGTCGAAACTCCTCCTGAACTGTTGTGGATCAGGTGTGCTGCACATATTGGAAATTTATTAAAAGCGCAAAATAGCTTTGTGAATTTCTCGCGCTTTTATGTGCACGGCTTTGTGTTTAAGTTGAAATTCATTTTGTGGCTTGAATATGTTTTAACCAATAAGCGAAATGTTGATTAAATAAATGAAATGCACACTGTTTTAAATGGCACATTTTAATGTTTTGTTAATGAAAAGGATATATGTACTCGTAATGTTTCTCTGATATGTGTCAAATAAATAACATCAGGAGGAATTATTTCCGATTACCAGGATTGCTAATTAAAACCTCCGTCTATACAATTAATTTTTAAAGTAATAACAGCTAGTTAAAGTCAAATTTATAGCTCAATTGTTACTGACAATATGATATAAGTACACTTTAAAAATACTCATAAAAGTCGAAAATAATACTTTCACTAATTACAACTGGACTTCTCCAAAGTTATTAAGACTTCACTTGTGAGTGTGCTGAGAATAAAAAATAATTGAAAAAATATGAGTTACACTTTGAAGTATTTATATTTTCCATAATTTCAATGCAACTTTTAAGCTCTTAATCAATGTTAAAGCAAGCAAATAGACAAACATATATTTTCCATTTCCAAATCAACACTTCAACTTCTCAGAGTTATAAAAGTCAAGGAAAAAACATATTGCACATTGCACTCTGTGCAACCAAATGAAAAATACAATTTTCATAACAAATAATTGAATAAACAACCGCATTCTGAAACAACAACAATATCAACAGCACTACCAACAAATAGAGAAAATTTCAATTCTGGGCCGAGAAGACGAAGTAAAAGGCATTAGCAACAGATTAGTGTCAGACTCTAAAGGACACTCAGCAGCCAGGACACCCAGAACACAGCTGGCTGCATTTCCTCCGACATCTTGCATTAAATCCGACTCTCGGCCAAAGTCATTAGCAATGTGACCCAGAAATGAACTAAACCACATCAAATTTTATGCTGTTTGCCATAATAAATTTAATTAAAAAATCAAATTGACTGAAAGAGCCGACAGAGCCAACTGAGCCAAAAGTCAGCATGCCAATACTTGGGCATTAAATGCAGTTACATTTCTTTTTTTTTTTGGGCCTGGTCAATACGTAGTATTTGGGCCAGTTTGAACGTGTGTGCTAATGGCCAGCAGGCAGCTCCAGTTATCTGTTTTTTTTTTGTCTTTTTTTAAATTGCCTGGCAATTTTGAGTGCAGTTCATACACAGCTCAACAAATTGAACGTCTTTCCTTTCGAACGGAAGTGACTCAAAAGCTTTTCAATTAATTTTTCAATTGCGCTTTTTTTTTCTCATACCTTGTCAGCCATAAAAATCAATTGCTTAGTTTTCTTTTTCTAAAATGTTTTCTCCTTCGACTTTTATGAGCGAGTTACTTGCAGTTAATTAGAGAATGAAAGTGCCCGGCTAATCAACGGAAAGTTGCTCAAAGACCAGCTCCAAGTCGAAGGTGTTGTCTGGCTGTCAAGGAGCTGCCGATGGCGTCGATAAGCCGCCAAGCCATCTTGAAGCGGAAATGAGAAAAAAAAAAGTAGCACGTTCATAGACATTGGGGGCGGTAATCCTAAATGATTGCCTGGATGATGGTTTTTGTATGCGGCCAAAGGGTTGACTAGACTCCACATCCGCCAAAGGGTGTTAAACAATAAATGAAAGCAAGTGTTAAAGTGTAAAAATCGACTGATTTGATAGAGCATTAAGTATACGTTCACATTTTCAGGTAGCTTACAACTTTAAAAAGTGATTAAAAATGGGCTGATAGTCATATACTACTATTTCAATATACTTATTAATCTAAACTTACTTAACATACACTTCTTTTATACAGAATGTTTATATGTGTTGTTACATTGTTACATTAATTTTAAACTACACAAATAATTTGATAGCGCGCTTAGAATGAAGTGCGCATCCTTTCCAAAAAGTCATCAATAAATTTCATATCCTTTGAGTTGAGTCGTTTTGCCTGATACACGCTCTCCTCGTAGTTTTTCTCATCATTCAGGCGTTTATAGGCGCCAGCCCGATAGAGCCAAGCTCGCACATATTTGTGATCCAATTTATTCAGTATATAATCACAGTCCATAATAGCGCGCTTAAAGTTGCGAAGCCTATCAAATTATATATGCATTAATATAAAATTATTACACGCTTGCAGAGGGTATTCTAATTTGTTCACAAGTCACATATATATTCTTGATCAGCATCAATAATAAATACCAATTCTAAATTTTAGCATTATGTAGACATGTAGACAAAATTTCATCAAAATGTATGCATTTTTTTTGTTTATTTTTTAAAATAGTTCAACCAAACCAATTTTAACAAAATTTCAAAATCTGACCACTATATCTTATAGCTGACATAGAATCGCTTGATGCAATAGTTTTTTTGTATGATACACTTTTATGTTTCTCAAGCTATCTGAACCAAATTTAGCTATTCTGCGTTTAAGTATGTTCTTCTCAAGCTGGCAGTCGAAATCGGGTGACAATATCTTATAGCTGTCATAGGAACTATCGGTCGAAAATTAAGTTTTCTTATGAACAACTTTCTATTTGGTTTTTGTATACTTAAGATTAAGAACCTACTTGATGTAACAACAAGCGCGATTGACATAGAGAACTGGAGTATCGTTGATATAGCCCAAGCCTTTGGTGTACATATCGATGGCAGTATTAAAATGATCTCTGCGAAACTGAGAGTTGCCCAATCTAAAAAGATATATAGTTTTCATTATAAGCTATCAAGGATAGTTTCTCGCCCACCTGCGAAAATTGTTGGCCACTCGCTCGCGTTCAATGCGTGTTTGAAGGCGTTCCTCATTGTTTTGTTCGATTTGGCGCATAAAGGTAAACTGGTTCGTATTAGCAGTTACTTTGGTTTTGGCCTTGATTTTTTTCACCGACATACGCGCAGCTCTACTACGAGTTGTTATGATAAAGCTGTCGTCCGTTACACCCGCACTGATATCCACAATGGGCTTTGGCTCCTTCAATTTACCCTCTCGTGTGCTTATTAAAAAGGAAAATCATTTAAGGTACATGGCCACAAAATACGGGTAGATGGTGACTCACTCCTCCATTTTGTTGGCATTCGCCATGAAATCCAGATGTTGAATTAAATCCACAACTTTTGAGGGCGTTGTGAGAAAACTCTCATCGCATTGTGGATGGTTTAGGTCCTCCATGGTTATGTCTGTTTTTCTTAGATTTCTTATTTTATGTTGTTTTTTTTTGTTTTTTTATTTTGTTATTTTTTGTATATTTTGTTGTTGTGTTGTGTGCTTTTTTTGAGTTATTATTTCATTGTGTATAGACAACTAGCTCGTAGATTAATTTTTTGTCAAAGGGTATTTATTTTTAAAGTTTTAGTTGCGTTTATGAGTAGTAAAGGTCGTTTTAAGACTTCTCAAGTAGCTTGATATTTCCAGAGCTTAAATCTATGAATTCTCCTTTTCATGTTCACATTTTTTAACCGTTTTACAGAAGTTTTTTTATACCCTTGCAGAGGGTATTATAATTTTGTCACGAAATGTGTAACGCATTGAAGCAGACGTCTCAAAAAAACAAAATTTGTATATTCGTGATCAGCATCAACAGTCGAGTCATATCCGTCTGTCCGCCTGTCTGTATGCGTTTTTCGAGACTTTGTACTACTGATATCTTGATGGAACTTGGCACAGATGCTTCTTCTAATTGCAGGTCGTACCTATAGTTGAATTGTCCATATCGGACCACTATAACATATAGCTGCCATACGAACGATCGGTTGAAAAATGAGTTGTTGTATGAATATCTCTTTTGTTTTTCAAGATAGCTCAACCAAATTCACTAACCCTAAGTTTAAAGACACTTTATACATTATTGCAAAGTATCATTAAAATCGGACTACTATATCTTAAAGCTGCCATGGGAACGATCGGTTAAAAATATGTTTTTGTAGGAAAAACTATTGTGTTTTTCAAAATATCTCATCCAAACTCATTATATCTAAATTGAAGCACGTTCTACACATGTTGACCAAATTTGATCAAAATCGGATGGCTATGTTTTATAGCTGCCATAGGAACAAACAGTTGAAAAATAAATTTTCTTATGCAAATCTTTCTGCAAGGGTATATATCTTCGGCACGTCGAAGATAACATTTTTTCTTGTTTTAGTTTTAAAAATAGAGTCTAAAAGTTTAAAAATAATCATTTTATTAGCCCTAGTATGTAGCTGTCAATACAACTATTCGACCTCTTTATTCCAAGCAATTAATTGAATATATTTTTAATGCAAAATCTTTTCAGCTGCAATTTTGCAATCGTGTAGAAGAAACTTCTGTCTCCCTTGCACACACTTGCCACACACCATTTTGGCAACGAGCGATTTTTAATTTGAATTAAAAATGCATCAATGCACTGATTTTAATGCACACAATTAAAACAGCAAGTCAGGAAATTGCGAATGCATTTAAAATTCCCGAGAAAATCAGATGAGCGAAATCAATGAGCTATTCGAAAATTGCAAATTGCGGTGCCAGCAACAACAACAACAACAAAAGCAACAGTAGCTGAATTTTGTAGAATATGCAAATAAAAGAAGTTGTTACGAATCAAACTAATGTGCAGTTGTCAACAAGGCACATACACATATACATTTCTATATAGTAGATATAAACATGTATATGTATATGTGCGTATGTGAAGTCTGTGCAAAGTTGACGCTTAAAAGTTTTACACGCTAATCGCTAATTGCTTTTAAAGACAGTGTTGGGGGTCGCGGGTGGTTTGCTTTGTTTGTGGCAGTAAACAGCGGGAAGGGGGACAGGGAGCATGGGATAGCGAGGGTATAGGGGAACCGCTTTCGTTGTCACTGTAATTGTCGCTCTTTAAAATGCGCAATTTGCAATGCAAATGTAGGCATTAGTTTAGTGGCAACAGCTAGAGCAGACACCCGCCGACAGATGGCGCCAGCCACCCAAATACTTTTACATGTTCCCGCCAAATGGGCATTGACGGGGGTTGAGTGAGGTTAAGTGCTTGTGGGTGGTGGATGGTGGATGGTGGGTGTTGGGTACTTTCGCAGAGTGTTTGGCAACAGCTTAGCGCGCAATCAATTAAAATGTTTTATTGGCACTTTTTGCACCGACAAAGTACAGAAAAACACACACAGATCCAAACACACACGCGTGCATTTATTTCCATGACATAAGCATTAGAAATAGCAGGAGAACACTGTAGGAAATGCTGATTTTCAATATCTTTCACTTACTTCCAAACAAAAATAATCTGCAGAAGGCTCAAAAACAGAAAAGTCAGACTTTCATGTTTTGTAAAAGTGCATTTAGAGAAAATATAGAAAAACGAATTTAAATGAAAACACGCTGAAAAATACAGAATAATTCTATTAATAAGAAATTAATATAATCAATTAATTAGAAACAATTTATATTCTTGATCAGCATCAACAACCGAGTCGAACTAGCCATATCCAACTGTCTGTCCGTCCGTCTGTCTGTCCGTCTGACCGTCCGTCCTTCCGTCTGTCCGTCTGCATAAACGCGTCGATCTCAGAGACTATAAGAGCTAGAGACACCAAACTTGGCATGCGGGTTCCTGTATACCATACGCAGATCAAGTTTATTTCCCCTGCACCCCCGCAATTCAGCATTGGAAGCAGGGAGTTTCGTAGTCCGGCACATTTGACTAAAGCATTCTTACTTGTTTTAAGTGTAGTACGCATTGCTTTTCAATAAAAACCAGTCATTTGTAAGAACTTAAACATTATTCACATTGCAAATTCTTTTGCAACGAAACACTTTTACACATGAACATGCCTTCAAGGACTGTGATAACTGAGAATTTAGAATGCAGATCAAACAATCAACAAAGTTAATCAGCTTCCAATAATCATGAATAGTTAATCTCCAAAAAAGAGTAAAACGAGTTTGAATTTTGAATTGCTGCTGGATGATGTAAATCAAGTCACAAACACTAAGTAAATGCTGCAATTAGTTGACTAAACTTCTTTGACACACAATTGGCAATTTATTAAGGCGCAACAAAAGCATGGCAGCTAGGAAATTGAGTGTCCTTGCGAGAAGGGATGTATTTATGGTTCATAGATTAAATACTAATTAACACTACGCAGCCAGCAAAGGCCAAAAAACACATACTGCAAGGCATTTGATTTATGCCAAATGAATGCTGAGACTCTCCACCTCTCTCTCTCTCTGTCTGCCTCTATGTTTCTTTTTCTGTCTAGGCTTGTGTGTCCTGTAAGGATTAGAAGCAGACAAAACACAAAAAAATATATACACAAAACATTTGCTTGGTGTTTTTGTCTGGACCATTGAGCATTTTTGGGAGACTCTCAGCTCTGGGTATCTTTAGCTTAATGCCATAAATTGTGCTTAAATTATTGGGGTTGGTTAACACACACACACACACACACACACACTCACTTGCACACACATACATTTCGGCATTTTTCCCTTTATTTTGCGTATTTACTTTGTGTGCCGTTGAACTTTTGCTGCTCATTTGTTTTGCTTTAATATCCACTTGACCATGTCTGCAGTTTCAGGTCAAATCTGTGTAAGTAAGTAAATGAGCAAATGAATTTGCAGGACCTGCAAAGGAGTATACGAATTAAAGACAGCACACTGCGCAAAAAAAAACCCGGATGTTAGAGTTTTTCGATTAGGTTGACAACAAAAGCAAAATTTGTATTTAGCTATCATAATGTGGTGTTGTGATAATATCAGTGAAATTTATATCTGAGATTATTAGTAAATATTATAATAATCATCAAAGTTATCCATATTCATATAGATAAAACTGATTGCAAACTCTAGTGAAACAAAAAACTCTCATTATTGCAAAATCTCTTAAGCTTGTGAGACTTATGTGAAGTCAAGTTGTTTTTAATTGTTTTTGTAAGTACCTACTTTGTAATTGTTCTTTGACATTTTGCTTGACTTTTTTTATTGCAAGAAATTAAAGTTTCCAATAATGATAGGTACCCATCTTTTATAGTGCCACGAATGGTTTACTTGAAAACTTAGAATATACATATACATTTAAACTTCTCTACATACTTAGTTATGTAATCTTTGGACTCTAGGATTCTTGAAGCAGTAAACTTGATTATCAACTGAATACGCAGATTGTCAGATTGAATAGCAACTTTATCAATTTATACATAAACATGACTGTTAACTATCAAAAGCTGCTCTTGATTTTTCATTCCGGCTTTCCATAAGATTGTAGAAAAACCTTATCTACAATAGAAGAAATCTGTATACCAGAGTAGTCCATGCCGTTCTTCAATGTCAAGAATTAACTTTTGGAATACATTTTATATTACATTTAAGAGTATTATTTTCTCAGTGTTTTAACTACTATTAAATATTGACTGACCTGCTTACTCTCTTATGCACTTGAATACATTACTTAGTCAGGTATTTGGCTTATGTCTATGTGTGTTTGCGATAACAAATTGTAAACAAATATCAAGAAAATTGAGAGGTGAGTGCAACAGGGGAAAACTCAGCCAATAACAACAGTGAGTTTCAACTTGAGCAGGAGGGGCCATTGCATTGTTTTGAGAGTGTAAAGTGTAAAATGTAAATTGTAAATCGTTGCGTATTCACACTGAAGACCCCTGCGTTAGCCATGGAGTTGAGTCTGTGAAATTTATGTGTCTGCGTGTCACAAGCTCGCGCATAAAAAACGGCACCAGAATCAAAATCTGTCGGGCATAATCAAGCAAGACAATGGGGCCAACAATGGCCATAAAGTGTGCTCCGTGGTAGCAATGTTGACTGTCTGCCTGTTGGTTTGAGTGCGTTGATTAACGCCGGCCATGGCTCAAAGAGAATGTACCTTCATGCCACAGCTACCAACTGAATGCCATTTATTTCGAAATTGCTTAACGGTTCTGGCCTTGGTTTCAAGGCCTGGTTTACGCTTAATGCGCACATTAAGTAAGCTTTAAAATCGCTTAAAAATTAATTGTAAATTTTTTAAATATGTATGGTTTTACGTTGTGACTGAGCTAACAATGGGTTTGCGTTGCAGCATCAGTTGCGACAGGACGAGCATGTCAAAAAATATCATTCATAAATATTATGAATTATGAAGACTAGTTGAAGTAAATTTAAGCTGCTTTAAAATTAAGTTTTTATTTATTTATTTATTCGAATAATGTTGCCAAAGTGCAGTCAGCATATGAAAAAATTCAAAATTATTTAAAATTTATGTTTAAGATTAAAAATATAAAAATTAGGTAAATTAAAATTAAGAATTAACTGGGAGTGCACAAAAATAAAAAAATATTGGTCCAACAATTAGTTGCATGCAAGAATTGGGGTAACCCAGGAAAACCCAATTCAACCAATAATGTTAAAGATTAATAGTCAAAATGTTTACTAACGTTTTAGCGATAAAAATTAGGAATGAAAAAGAGAAAGGTATGGAAAATAAAATACAATAAGTGTGCTAAGAATATTTTATCAAAGTACATTTACATACTTGTCTGCCTTTTAATTGTATGGAATCCTTTTTTATATCTTGTAAATATAGTCAGATTTGTAACTCTTACTTTTTTTATTTGTCTAATGTTAAGAATTCTAATGAACTTAATAAAAATATACTTTAATTTAAGATGTCATAGTTGTTTTTGTGGTATCAAATATTTAAATCATTTGAAAAAAGATCGTTAACAAAACGTAATTCACTTTAAATTTTTGTTAAATATATAAGAAAACAAGTTTTTGTAATATTAGTAATTTAATTTCATACAGAATATATAATATATTTATGTAGTACCTTTTGAATTTGTATACAAATGTTCATTATTTTACTTATTGCAGAACAAAGCAATGTTGTGAGTAAAACGTTTGCGGAAAACGCACAAAATGGAATGCATAAATACTACTCTCTTGCGAGCATAAGCGCAAAAGAAATTGAAGGACGCCCTGACAATTTGAAAGCTATTTCTGCAAGTGTCGCCCTTAATAACCCATCATATGGTAAATGATTGAAAATTAATTCGGTGGCACTAATTAAACGCACTTCAAATGTGATGCAAAGTGTTTAAATCCGCCAACGCAGCCATGCTAATAAAATATTCATTAAATTTTTTTTGCGAGCTAGGCTGCCTTTCACTGCCCCTCTTTCTCCCTTTCACTACCACTACCACACCCACTATCTCTTTCATATTATTAATATTTTTTCGATTAAACTGCAAGTACGATTATAAAATAAAAAAAAAATGGAATTTCGCATGCATTTTTGCGACTTAATCGAATTAATTAAATTTGTATAGCAATTAAATAGCGACAAACGAGAATTCCAATTTCATAGCCAACATTCGAATGTCATTCTCTGTCTATGCATGGATAACATATAGAGTATACTATTTATTTAAATTTAATTATAGAATTGGTTAGATTTTAATGTTCAGTTCCAATACAGTAAATGCGAGGATTGTGTTCTTTCACTTTACACCAATTAAACACACATATATAGTCGTACACACAATCTGAGCGTGTATATGTGCGTATGCAAATAACTGCAATTAAGCAATAATAATAAGCATCATTAATAAATCATCGCAAAAATCGTTGTCCATAAGCGATGCCGCAAATACAAAGAGCATCAATGTGGTTGGTGTTTTTTTGCCTTTTTTTTTTGTTGTGTAAAAGGAGCTGGCGTAGTGTGTGTAAGCGTGTGTGCGTGTGTGCCAGTGAAGAGTGTTTTTGTATGTGTATCTGTGTGGTTGATCATTGTATTCGAGCGTTGAGCTGACCAATTAACTTTTTAAAACTTGATGCATACAATTTTATTTAACTTTATAAAATATGCAAAAAATTCAATTGAATTCATATTTGCACATTCGCATATACAGCAACGAGCATAATAAGCCAACTGTTTCCATTATGAAACCATTTTAAACCAAATCTGAATGCGCATTCGTTCGAGTAATTATTTAACTTATTTTCATTAGACTACATATCAAATACCTGATACCTGACTCAATCCAATCACTTTTGAGTTCAGGCCCATAGCTATTTGATAATAGTCAAAGCATCTAAACAGTGTTAATTAAAATGATTGATCCGAATGCTGTCAATACCGATCCCAGCACATTTGAATTGATTCTAATCAGGGACTTATGTAAGCCATATTTCAGTCGGTTTGATTGGACTATCCACAAAATACGACAAACGAAGCGTTCTTAGTTATATTAAAGTTATCATCAATTACATTATCATAAATCACATGAAAACACATTAGACATGAGTTGGCAAAATATAGAAGCTGTGGCCACAATTATTGCTTGAACTATTTCAAATGTTGTCCTTTATTTTAACAATATTCTGTGAATATTAGTTATTTTGATAAACATTGACAGGCAGTGCTGTCCTGTAGCTGAAACTTAAGATTTTAAGACTTTCTTCTGATACAACATATCTGTGTACCAAAAATCAAACCTTTATCTTTAAAATTGTGGCTGTGGGAGTTTTTTTTCGATTTGCGATGGTGCGATGGGGTGTTCCCGAAATTTGAATTAAACTTGATCTGCGTATGGTATACAGGAACCTGCATGCCAAGTTTGGTGTCTCTAACTCTTATAGTCTCTGAGATCGACGCGTTCATACAGACAGACAGACAGACAGACGGGCAGACGGACAGACGGACAGACGGACAGACAGACGGACACGGCTAGTTCGTCTCGGCTGTTGATCCTGATCAAGAACATATATAGTTTATATGGTCTAAATTGCCTCCATCTGCCTGTTACATACATTTGCAGTACTTTATAACTCCCTTTTTCCCATTTTAAATGGGAACAGGGAGTAAAAATAGCTTTTGCATTTGGTTGGTTTTCCTTATGATAGAGTAGCTTGCTTTGAGTTGTCGGAGTTTCGTAGTCGGACACACTCGACTAGAGCAGTCTTAATTGTTATTTTTAACAGATACATTTTGGCTCACAATTCTTTATACTTTTTGGCTTACGTATAGAAATCAAATTATGTTTCGTTTATAAATGACAGAAATGCACTTTTTCTATTAAAAGTTATTTATGCTATGTACATCTTCAAATATTACGTATACAACGTAGCCTTATGAATGCTGAATTATTATTGCTATTAATCTTTGAGCATTTGCAAGTGCATTAAATTCTAGCTGGCCACAAGGTTGGCCCATAAACCAGTACCGAGCCAAGCTCCAAATTCAATTTAGCCCTTTTAGCCATAACTCATCCATCATAGAAGCCAAGCCTCGATTCGCCCTAAAAGGGAAATTGCGCGTTGAGAGTTGCACAAAAGCAATTAAAACGTTTGTTGCCATGTTTCTTGGTTAGTTTTTCCAATCACTTGACGGTGGAACTAACGATTCCCTATCCCTATCGCTATCTTTATCTTCATCTCTCTTCCCATACCCATTTCGATTCGTTTTGTCTCTTTTACTGGACCTAAAGCTTCGCATTCTTCTTCAATGCATTCTCGTAAATTTCTCAATGGACGTTTTTATGTGTGTTTGGCGGGCACTTCAAATAATTTTGTGCACTAAAAATTTATTGCAATTTTCGGTAATGAGAGTGCAGAGTGCAGTGCTGTACAAAGGAGGGGTAGTTGTAGTGGGCGTGGCGGGTGTTGGAGCAGTATCTGCTCCTTAATGTTGTTA